>OZ018376.1:131023466-132228466 GCA_963969555.1 Polydrusus pterygomalis
TCAGTCATATTAGATTATTATCTTAAGAACGAGTGATTACAGTGGACTTTTACTGTTATGTGAAGAATATTGGCGATCGTAAGTTCTTAGAAGGAATATAAAATAAAATAATTTACCTGGTTTAGTATTACAGGTTTTTATTTGTATGACACTGTCCTTAAATTTTTTTTGGTTAGTCCTTCGCTTTCGGTATGGTCACCCATTGTAAAGTTTCACTTAATTATATCTTGTATCCCTGGTAACGCCACAACGGTTGTCTTGATTTAGCATTAAAAAATTAGGAGATTTGCGTAAGCCGCGTCGGAACCAGTTAAGGATCCATACTTTTCAAATTATCTTCAAAATTCATAATTTCATCGAAATTTTTTAAGAGACAAAAAATGATCAAAAACAAATGATTACCTAAAAAATATAGTTCGGAGGTCACTAGCGCACATACTAAAAAATAGGGGTTGGTCAGCGAGTACTGGACCCCCACTATTTTGAATATTTGAAAATTGTTTTTCATTTTGTTTTCTACAAAAATGTAACTCTTTATGCTGAAGTAATGTACAAAATTTAAAATCAATATATTATTAAATACTCGAATTATTTTTAAAAAATCAGTTTTTAATTGCAAACTTTGACACCCTGTATATCGAACATGAGGATTACAAATGAAAAATGGCATCATAAAAGTCATAAGATATATGGTTAACGGTTTGACCTCCTTTTTCCGGACATCCTGTATAATATATGAAGAGAAAACCGGACACGTTTGTGTAGGGACCTAATATTTAAAAACTCAAGTTTTATCATTTTGAATTCCCAAAAGCCCCTTTTTGATATTTTTACCAACCATCAATTTTTTCAGACCTTTAACTAAATTTTCCAATATCGAATTACGGCATCGATATCAGCCAGACGACCAGGGTGTGCATTAATCCGCCACTAGAACTGCAAATTAAGCCGAAAAGCGGCGAATTCTGGACCGTTCATGTTCGACGATCGCCGGCAGCTGTTTAGAAACAAATTAACCTCAGCCGGCTTGACCGATGGTCAAACGTGACTGCCAGGGTAGCTCCCGAATGCGGATCCATCAAGTTTCCTCATAATATAGACGATCTTTTGAGTCCTAAATTAATTTTAAATAATGGGAATAACCATATTATAATATGTCGACATGAGGGATAACTAGATGAATATGTACATAAATTTGATAGCGAAAGAGCACGCAAAAGCAAATAAATAAGAAATAATTCCTAGTTTCCTTTTTTAAAGAGTTGCCATCAAAATCTAACCTTACAGATACAAAGGTTAATTTGTATTTATGGTAAAAGTAAGTTGAATTAAACCAGGCTTACTTTAATTCTGTGGTGCTTATACAGCCAGTCCAGACATATCAGTTTTGTCGGTTAAACCAGCACGACGACTGATACTCGTCGCCTTGTTGCACGACAAACACCAGGCGTTCACGAGTTGGTATCTATAGAAAATAACTAAATTATATGCTGCCTGAAAATATTACTTCCTTGATATAATAGTGACAAATACAGGATGTTATATTAAATCTGAATGCTTTAAAGCCTATATTAGGCGGGGACATTTTTACTTATCATGTAATTTCAGCAAGCTTTATTATTTGCCAAGCACTTCAATTTTATTCTTCATATTCGTAAATACAAGAAACATTACGTTATACAAGGTTTTTACATATCTAATAATAATTTTAAAAAATATATATTAAAGTAATGCATGCAATGCATCTAACAAGGAGCACAACAAGTGTAGCAAAAACATATTATCTTAAAAGCAAAAACGTTTTTGTTCATACTTATACTTAAAGTTGTTTCGCAATTCTTAGTATAAAAGACATTTTTTGGTTTAAGTTTCAAGCCTTAAAAACATGAAATATTTAACAACAAGGATAATTTTTTAAATATTAACTTTACTTCCTATTCATATATTTAATGTCTTGTCGTTTACTTTTATTTTTCTTTGCGAAAGATCAGTTTTCCGAATTCTCCGAGATCGAAACGCGTTAATACACAACGTGTTTTCCGAGAAATTGAATGGGAACTGGCGCTTAGTAATAATTGGCCTGAGCATTCCCACGGAAATAAAAACGTATTAAGAAAATAGCTTCATTTATCGAAAATTGGGAAAACATTGCTGGTATTTTCGATGAAATATATGCTTATTGCTGTTTTCTAATTAAAAGTAATACATATAGGTAAATGAGAAGACATTCTTCTTTAAGCGAAAAGTGTATATTTGATAAGGAATATGACAAATAATGAGATTAAACGTTCAAAATATCTCATGGTGTAATATTAAATCTTACTACACAGTCCATATTATAATGTCACCTTCTTGGAGTCGGCGTCAGCCAAGATCTAAACTAAATCTCATTCGATGCTGACCTACCTCAATACGGTGGTCGGCCCGCATCGTCGATCTCTCTTCTACGCGCGTTAACGGCCATCTAAGGCAACCAGGCGACGTCAAGTATTCCGCTTACTCGCGCGTATCTCTCACCCAAATGCTGCTCTATGAGGCAACCTAGTTAGTTTATGGATATTGGGTGACAGCATCAAGTACTATAGTTAACCTAAAATATATTATACAAACGTCCAAAAAACAAATAATAGGTTTAAAAAAGGTCAGGGGGTTTGGTAGTTGTGGGAAGCAAGCAGGAACAAACCTGACAAGTAGAGATCTACGGTTTCTTACCTACCTTCAATTGTTTTTTCATCTACTCCTAACCGCCTGCACCTTCACGGAATGTTTTCGACCTGATTTTACAGGTGTGGATATACTTTCATGGGAGAGGGAAATCCTTCGAAACAAGGTTAATAACCTCCTCTTTTCGGAACATCTCATTTAAATAATTAATGCCTTAGTCACTCTATTACCTCGCAAGCACCCATGAAGTGCAGCTGTGTCTCCTTTTCCCGAAACCCAAAACAAATTGCGTCCTTCTAAACACCAATTAGCCATGTGTATCCCCAGCTGACAGTGCCCTATCAGAATCCCTACTATTGAATTTAGGACTCGCAGTTTTCTCTTCAGAAACCACATCAACCTGTTTTGTTGGTACTTACCTGTTATAAAGTAATAAGGTTGTCTACATCCAATGTTGCCATTGTTCCAGAAAACGTCGCAGGCCTACTTTTTAAATGCAGATCCTTCTCCCAGTCAGGTTTTACCACTTTTCTGTCTGAAAGCCTTTCCAGAACGTCAATACACTCGTTCCCGTTAATATTTAGGTGACTCTGACTTTGCAACCACCTTGGTTATCTAAGCAAATATAGATTATCTGCTATCAACGCTCTCTATAACCTCGTCCAGGTTAGCAGTCAGTAAGGTTGATGGTAAATCCTGCGCTATACAATGCATTTTTATACATACTTCTGGATTCACTTTTACTTTGGAAATGATCCGTACAATTGGGTTTAAATTAAAAAAAAAATATGCCGAAAAATCAAGTAAATTAAAACTGTTTAGTCTTAACATATCCACCAGTAAATTTACTTCACTTTGTTAACCCGTTATCTACTTTTCCAGCACAAGAAGTTATGAACTCCAAAATACATTATGTTTCGTAATTACCCCTTAACTTGAAAATCGCTTTCATGAGATTGCTTTTCTAATTGAAAAAGGTCGTAAAAAGACGAAGCTATTATGTTTTTCTTTAATGATATTAGTTTATGCTATTTAAGTAAAGTTACAATTATTGCCAACATTAAAGCGGATTTAGAAACTTTCTAAATATTTTTTATCGGTCTGTGTTATGTTTATTTAATTTATACTATACCTACATCTAATATTTCAATTAGTTACAAAAGTTGCACAGCTCTGCCTTAGTAATAAACGTTCAATCTTAGCAATTGTCTTATAGAAAATGACCCGAGAGTAAAGTATTTTAGATGTACCTACACAATATGATAATTGTTAAATAATATGATATGAACAATAAAGACTTTGAATAATTAACTTACTAAACATTTTAGCATTCTGATCACAAGTGTCCCTGGCTAAATCAACATCTACTAAACAGTTTTTGCATACAGTGAAGTACGAGCTTACTTTCCTCATAGAGAAAGTATTGTAATAGTGACAAAAAGATTTAAGTTATCAGATCTCGACTTATTAGAGTCCCTGGATCACCAAAATCATGTTTCCTATTTCCATCGATCTGTTGGCTCGAAAGCTTAAAAATGATAAGACGGGGAATAACGAAATTTTGTCAATGGATTACAAATTAACTACGCTCAAAATCGGGTATAGTATGGGTTTGCTATACCAGGTAGTGCACCGCTAGACTGGTCATGGAAAATTTTGATGTAAATTTGGCTACCCTCAAATAATATTGGCTCCCCTATTAACTTTACATCAAAATTAGATCATACTGTTTTAAAGGTCCTTTGTTTGTTGGACTAGCATACTCAATTTTATTATTTTCGAATAAGCCGATTAATAGTTATTTAGAAAAAAATTCTTATCTGCATTAAATGAAGTTACTCCTGAAAAAAAATGTTTAGGTTCAAATGGATGGTTATCCTGCGCACAATGCATGAGTAGTAAGGGAATATGTCCAATAGGTTTTGAATGGACGCAAAATAGCATTAAAGTACACCATGAATGGGTCTGCTAGGGCATATATGATCTTTTACCAAACGACTTCTTCCTGTGGGGTCACCTTAAAACTTACTTTATGATGATGAGAGATGTCACAAATATTAAAGAAATACCAACCAAATAAAGTTCAACGATCGTACTTCGTACAGAAATTTTTAAATTTGTTTAAAGTTTTATATAAAAATGGTGTGGCAATCTTTTAAGTATGCTGTACAAAATCCGTTAAAGTATTTAAAAGAAATCGTTGCCAAAAACCTCGGAACGTTTATTGAAAATATATTTTTTTAATTCACTGCAAACCATTCAGTTTATTAATTAGTTTCTTGGCTATAGAGTTTTCCAAGAGCGCGCTAGCTATACCATTTATTCATATGACAATATAAAAATGTTGTCGTCAGCCACTGACCCTATGTCGGTTGAAAATACAATATTGTACAATTATGTACATTCACATCCGGAAACTACTTTCATAAAAATATGCGTTAACAAAATTTAAAAGAACTAAAGATTGCAATTTCAGGGGTATGCAACCGAATCTCTACGTGTCAACAATGTAAGAACTGACTTTTATAAGTGTTTAGGATATCGGTAGTAGGAGGACTGTTTGTTTAAATTAGTTGTTGCCTTAATAGATATTTTTAAAGAGTGTTCTTTCCCCTTCTTTCCAATGTTGAAAATTAAAATCCAGTTTTTTGAAGGTTAATTTTGATATTATTGCTTATGTAAAGCTGCAGGATGATAAATGAACTACAATGTAAAATTCGTTTTAATTCTACAGGGTAACTCTAAAAGGCGAGACGAAAAAGAGGGTAGTTTTTAAAAATAGAACACATTATATTTTATAGCATTTTTAAATGTGGGTGATTAAACCAAGTTAAGTTGTTTCAATGATTCCAATAACCACAATCCGCATTCCTGATATTTCAAAAATGATTTTTTACACTTTGACGGGCTACAGCTCGTTTATGGTATGATTTGGAAAAAACCGCGTGCACATTTCGATAATCGTTTTTTATTTATTATTCAAAAATATCAACTGCTAAACCTAATAGACCAGGGCTGAAGCCTTTGCAAATGGTAAAAAGTGAAAAAAAATATAGTAGAATGAAACCCATTGAAAAAGGAAGAGAATATAACAAAAATGAAAGGAAAAATAAATTACGGGCGATCCGAGGTCGGGAAGTGGGGGGCGGTGAGTTTTTAAGGTTAGAAAACGATTTATCTCGAATTTCGGCAAAACTACAAGTCCTATGGAAAAACGTTAAATGGCAAAGTTGTAGGTAATAAAAAGATCTACAACTTTTGTATTTACACTTTTTTCACATAACCTCAAACTTTATGTGAAAAATTCAAGTAACCAAGTTTTTGGTTTTTTATTTTTATCTTTTACAAGAACATTTTTTTTTTCACAAAATTTGGTGAAAACTTACCTTTTTATGTCCCAAAGACACTGTAATTTTTTTGATTTAAAATATTTATTTTTTCACCTTATTTTGACGTTAATATCGAAAAAGCACCCTAATTTTCAATCGAAAATTCTCACGTCAAAATATCTGCTTTTTTAAAAAAGTTGGTGGGCTTTTTGTTCGTTGAAATCTCTACTTTCTGATGGTGTAAAAAAAATATACATTACTATGGTAAATGTGATGAAATCCCCTTTAAATCCTACCTTTAATTATATTTAGAACAACTATTTTCGCATATTTTTTGCGATCTTTATGTTTTATGGATTTGTAATTTTTTTGTTTATCAATTTAACATGGAATCTTACTTTTTTCGAGTAATTAAAGTATAAATTTTAATAAATAGCTCAAAATTGTACATAATGATTAAAAAAAAATTTCGGATACGATTTCTTTTCGTTTCTTTGCATTTTTTGAGAATATTTACCATAGTAATGTATATTTTTTTTTCACCATCAGAGTAGAGATTTCAACGAACAAAAAGCCCACCGACTTTTTTAAAAAAGCAAATATTTTGACGTGAGAATTTTCGATTGAAAATTAGGGTGCTTTTTCGATATTAAGTCAAAATAAGGTTAAAAAATAAATATTTTAAATCAAAAAAATTACAGTGTGTTTGGGACATAAAAAAGTAAGTTTTCACCAAATTTCGTGAATAAAAATTTTTTTTTGTAAAACTTTGCCATTTAACGTTTTTCCATAGGACTTGTAGTTTTGCCGAAAATCAAGATAAATCGTTTTCTAACCTTAAAAACTCACCGCGCCCCACTTCCCGACCTCGGATCGCCCGTAATTTATTTTTCCTTTCATTTTTGTTATATTCTCTTCCTTTTCCAATGGGTTTCATCCTACTATTATTTTTTTTGGTTTCAAAAATTATCGACCCTGGTCTATAAGAGTAATACTAATATAATGTTTTTATAAGTATCAAATGGAAAATGCTCATTGTACTAAAAAGGTCATGAAACCATCTTTTTTAAGAAGAAATGATCATTATACGAACGCTTTGACATACGTTTTAAAATTAAAACTGGATGCAGAGAGATGAAATTTTTGATAATTAAATTGCTTGGCAAGTCGCCTAATGAATGGGCAACTCCTGAGCAACCAGATTGCCAGTTGAGCGGATGACTTGGTTGCTCGGCAATCGCTCAGTGAATGGGACCATTCAAATACTATTTGGTTATTGCATTATGCTTCATATTTGAAAAATCCATCTATTCAATACAGGTTGGGTCACCAAAAATATATATATATTAGCGAAGAAAGTGCGAGACAAAGGAATTTGACGATTTTATGTATTATTTTGACTAAATAATCTACAAAGTAATGTGACTGATATTGTGTAATACAGGAAGTACCCAATGCGAGTGCTGAATTTATAAATGTAATTATTTTACAAATAATATCCTCTTGTTTAGAAAACCTGACTTTTATAATAATAATAATGAAAGTTATAAGAAAACTTTGTTCAGCCTCAGGTTTAATCAGAGAAGTTTATTTCGACTTGTTCTTTAATATCAAAGTTCTCAAGCAACATGTTCGTGTTTCACGTAAAAGCTACTGAGAATATATGCATAAAATTCGTTATTATGAAAGTTTTCCGCTGTTTCCCGAAAGTGGGTGTTTGAGGAATAAACATGCATTGTTGACGCGGTAAACCTTAATAAAAAGGATTATTTGGTGGAAGTTCCCGATAAAATTTAAATGTAGTATAAAGGAAACCGTAATGCAGTCGGCGGAATGGTTGGTTTGGTTTAATTTATAAAGTATTACTAATAACTTTTATATTATTGGACCCCTGAAAATTTTGCTACCCTCAATGCTACCCTCAAATATAATAATAATAAATGTTTTTTAATTTAAAGGTTTCATCTTAACATAGTACAAAACAAAGTCGCTGTCGCGTCTGTCCCCAGCTATATGTGCTTAAATCTTTAAAACTACTCAACGGATTTTGAAGCGGTTTTTTTAAATAGATAGAGTGATTTAAGAGGAAGGTTTTTATGTATAATGCATGCATAATATTGTAGAGAAACACTAATAAACTTAGAGGTTTGTTCGGGTTTGCATTTATAAATCTTGACGTGATGGTGAACTCGCCTTATTATTATCTCAGAGGCGTATAATGCCTGGCATTGCAACGCAGGCCCGGTACACGCTAGTGTAAGTATAATTGTATAGAGGGTGAGATCAATCATTAGCTACTCAGCTAACCATCGTTTTAAAATATATATACCTAATATAGATTAAAAAAAAAAACAATAACAATTATTATAATATAACTTGTAATTTCATTCTAATAAAAGTAAAGGTAAAATTAAAAAAAAAAATCAAGTAATAAAATTATAAAATAATAATGATTAATTTCTAGCAATAATAAATTACAAAAAAAAAATGCGAGTGTGAAGTGGAGAGTTTTTTCCCATGGACATCACTACCACGGATTAGTTTTAAAAAGAAATGAGAATAGTTATTATTTAAAATAACCCTATGAACAAGGGTGGCTATGTGACCAAAATATCTCTGGCTTTGGTCGACCCACCGGGACGCCTAAAATAGTGGAGTAACATGATCGTACTTTCTAGCATTGTAACAGAACCTCAAACATGAATTCTGCAACTTCTGAATGCTATTCCTTTCGCGCAGAGTCAGTGCAGGCTAATACAGTACATCACAGTATCACGGTCTTAACTTTATATCTGTAACACTTTTGCAATAAGCTAAAGACATGTAACTCGAATCGAAGTTGCGAATCAAAAATAACACACCCAAAAAACTGATGGATTCTAAATGGTACCTCCAATTTCTATTTTAAAATTATTATTCTGCGACACCTATTCCCTACGAGGACCAAAGAGTAGAAGATTGGTCTTATTACCATTCAAAAGCAGGCTTACAATTTACAATTTGCAAGTCGTCATTAATTTTTTAAATTTTGTAGCTATATTATCTGAATTAAATGTGTAATACCATCAGCATATTGATCTGACAGATATGACTTCAGAAAGCTACAAAAATCCGACGTGTATAAAGAAAAAAGCAATGGGTCCATAATGCTACCTTGTGGCTTTAGCATACCTCTATTATTAATAAAGTTTGATCGCCTACAACCAATACACACCCTTTGTTTTCTATTACCGAGATAACTTTTAAACAAGTTGATCGCATGCTTTTCCAATTCAGAATATTTGAGCTTTGCAACAAGCATCAAGTAATCCAATGTATCTAATGATCTACTGAAATCTAATAATACTAATATGATAAATTTTTATCACATGCTGTAAGTATATTGTCACTCACCTGAAGAAGTGCAGTGGTTGTACTATGAATAGGGCGAAATCCCGACTACGTGGGAGTTGCAATATTTTTTAAATTGATAACCGCATTTAGTTGGTTATATATTATTCTTTTAAGTACCTTGGATGTAGTAGGCAAAATACACAAATTTTATTATTTTGCAATAAGCCAATTAAAAGTTATTTAGAAAAACTCATCGTAAAGTTCTTAAGAATTAAATAAGGCTTTGGCTTCGATGATGTATTTGGTTATAAAGAAATCAATGGCATTATTTCGCCTTACGTTTATTATAATTTATTTAGCTAGAACTAGAAGGTGCATGATTAATTTGGTAAATTCAAAAATTGTTTATTTAACTTGGATTCTTTTTATATTTTAGTAGAATCAATTTTGTTGTGAACTAATCACTGTTTGAATCCCTTGACGTATTCTCTCTGCAGTACTAGGGAACTAGCATTTTAAGCCATATTATTTAGCAGTAAATACTTTTTTAAAAACATCACTCGATTAGACATTGTATGTATATCTGGTTAAATTATGACACATGATATTAAAAACCCCCCGAAAATTTTCCGATGAAAAACAATCCTAAAGGGATTTTCCAACACAACATGCTGGTGCGTCATCATCAATCAAAGTCATTTTGTTATATTTTCGGGAACATAATACAAGGATGATAATCATATCATTCTGGAATCTAAATTAACGCATTAAAACTTGTATAGGTTATATTTCCGTAACGCCATTTTGGTATGCTTAACAATTTGTGGTATCGCCAGCATGACATAATTGGCAATTTTAAGCGACTGGTACAATAGTATATTATCTATTGAGCATGACATAGTACTCTTTTCTTTTTAGGAAAAAGTTGCTAAGGAGATGAAGGCAAATGCAGCGATAATATGATATGGGTGAAAAATTAACCTTTTACAAACCAAATAACTAACTAAGGGATCATAAAGCGACAGAAGATAGCAGACTTAAAAATATGTCATTTATGCTTAATTTTTCATTGTATTATTATTTTTCTTATTTACGATTAAAGAAATTTAAGGTGATATAAATAAAAAAAACATTTGGGAAAATTGGCGATGATTTGAAACTGGTTAAGCGGATATGAATCAAACTTGGTGTATATTTAAGAGCAAGAAAGACGATTTCATAATTACTAGTTTCAAGATACATTCTAGAAGACACTAATGGTTTGGTAAATTATCGCATATAATTTTTGTCTCTTAAATTTTTCTGACCGCTTCACGTCAAATTATGAAAGAGGAGTCCTTTATACGTAACAAGTTTTACTTCATTAATTCAGATATTATTTCAAATAGTTTTAAAATATTTGCGTTTAAACACTAGATAGTAAGAAACATGTAAATAAATACTTTTCTTAACAAAACATAATTTATTGAAAATTAACCGTGGATACTTTATCATAACAAGTAAGCATAAATGATCTATTTTTAAGTCTATGGAACCTTAGACCCCTATATCCTGTTTATGCTAGTAAATAGAACATTTAATTATCCGGTAGATTGCAATGTTAGTTTTAGCAATGTCTAAATAAACTGTAAGCATTTCTGTACTTGTTACTGCAGGACAGTTAAAAGTAGTATTTTGTGTGTTATCACACTACGTTCGTTCACTTCCTCTACTTTTAAACACTTTAAATATGTAGCTTATGAAATGACACGTGACATAGCAAACCAAAATTTAGTAGCTTTAACTCAGAGTTCTTGGCATATGTCATGACTTCGGAGGACTAGCGATGATATAGAAATAGTGCCGTCTGGAAGTAATTGCATATTAACAATTTGAGTAAAATTTAGGCGTCTCAGATATTATATCTACTAGTAATAAGTTATCATGTCAAAACATAAAGCTATGTATTTCAATTTAAAGATAATTTGCAAATACAACATGCAAAATGTCCAAATATAATTCACCCGTCATGCAAATCAAATTTTCATTTAACATTTACTATGTGCAATATTACAAAATATTTAACACAATTTACAAACAATAACTCCCGACGCACAATCGCGGCTGTCATTGACACAACATGAATAAATGCAAATTTCCTTTCTGTTTCAATCACAATGTTCATCTAAACCAGGATTGCGGTATTTATTTTGCTATAATATGTACCTAATGGAATTTAATAATATTTTGAGTTATAAACATTAAAAACGGTAGAAATTATGTATTTATAACATCAGATATTAAGTACGAAAAATATAATATTCGAGTCACTACATAAATCTTGTTACAAATAAAATAATATGTAATTGCCTAAGCACTCAATGCATATTGTATAATATAGATGATTATTAATAGGCAATAGGCGTTAAATTTAAAAATAGAAATAAACATCACGAAACGAATAAATGAATGTATCGCGGTAGATAACAATACGTGTTTGGCCATATTGTCGATATATAACCGGATCGATATTACCTGATTTGCGTGCCTATCGGTTGTAATCCGATCATATTTTGTGCCTCGAATATAGCTTGCCTGGTTGTAAATCTAGCTATAAAATACTTTTTATGGACCAAGTAACTAGTGCTTTTTTAATTGAAAACTTTTCCAATGTTCGCATAATAAAAATTCATTTTAAAAATAAAATCCCTATGTTCTGTACGTGCTTAAAAGTGTGTTATAATTATTACTTTCTAATAATACAATATTTTATATCTCGATTATCTACTTCATTCACGTTCACAGCCGTATTTCCTTATAAATAATAAGCTACTAAAAAGTAATAACAAATTAAGTGAATGCACAGCGGGCACCATACATACTACCCAGTAGAACACATATTATTTTTAAAATATATAAATTTTTCTCTAGCGGCTGCTTTAGAAACTTACCCCCATTTCTACCCCCTAGCGACAACATTTCCCAAAACTTCTATACACGTACTTGCTTATTTAAACAGAGTAAGCATAGTACCTACCAATTTTCAGCAAAAGAGATTAAAATTATGTACATATACTCCCCTCAAAATAGGCTGCACCCCTTTTTTCAACCCCTAAGTGAATTTTGAAAAAATTACGAAACAAGTATATTATTACTTTATGAAAAGAACTTATATACTTTCAGCAGTTTTAATTTCTTAATTTCTCAAGATTATAGATTCCTATAAGAATTTCAACCCTCCTATTTAACCTCTTAGAGGTTGACGAATAAGTCAGTCCGTTACTTTACAATTTTATATAATAGTATAGATAATATTAACTAACCAGACAACTTTAGGAGGTAACGATAACTTTATTAAAATAAACTAAACTGACAATCTCGTAATAATCTGACAATCCCTCATTCCTCAACTGGTCTACTGTAGGTCGTTTTCTACAATCTTATCTTTCTTTAAGATTGAATGTATTCAGACAGATATTCTGGTTTTCTTCGAGTTCTTTTCGGATAGAAACTTAAAGATCATTGTTCATGATCCTCACTGTAATTATTTGGTACCTACTGTGCATTGTTCAGAATTATATTTTTTAGGACCATTAATACTATTATTGCCCTTTATACTTTCGGATACTGTATCCCCCGAAAAAGATGCTATTTGAGAGTCACCATGGTTTTCTGAATTAGGTAATACAATATTTGTTGATAAACTTGAATTCACTTGTAGACTTAATGTCAAATGAATCCAGCAATAAATCCAACGGAAGATAATTTTTTTTAAATGGATATCTTTTTACCAAACAAAAAGGTTTTAAGAGTTTCATTAAAATCGAAATCTGGTAATTTCTTGGGTACAATAAAGTTTATACATATAATATTTACGGTAGGATGTATGTAAATTTTTTAATAATAATCGTACTTTGGTCGAATCGGAAAGCGCTTTAGCGTCATCTTTAAAAAGGCTCTCGTGTGTACCATGCGTCAAACGTAGATCCATTGTCAGGATCATAATGAAAGTCGGTGACTGGATGTCCCAACATGTACAGACGAAATTCTTCTGAAATATTTGTTACACCCAATTCAAGCTTATTTGACAGATGGGATGCTGAGTTTTCATAAACATATATTGCTGTTTTTGCATTTGTTCCTGCTGTGATTTAATAAAGTTTAGCAATGCCTCTTGAACTTGTTCTGCTATAATCCTCATCGCCAAATGATATGACTCATACTTTACGAGATAATAATAACTTTATTAGAATAAACTAAACTGACAATCTCGTAATAAGCTGACAATCCATTATTCCTCATCTGGTCTACTGTAGGTCGTTCTCTACAAGTTTTGCGAAATCACAGGCAACCAGGCAATTTTTATTGTGAGTAAATCAGTTCTGCCAAAATCATTTGTGTTACAATCAAAGTCGTATGGTTAGTTAATTATTATTTAAAATTTTAAAAGAGTTTTTATTTAACTGAAAGGCCCGCCAGAATACTTATACATATTATTTTAAATTCAATCAACAAGGGACGTCTCACGATCTTTATCATCATTATGAGCGGTCGGTTGTAGTTTCCAAACTTTTCACTAAGTTCTTATCTGAGAAGATTAGGCGCCATTACATCTAATATATTAGATGACAAAGCTTCTGCTGTTTAGATCAATAAAAGGAAGCAACACACACATTTGCTATTTCTATCTGATAAATCTAATTCGGGTAGACTTTACCCAATAAAATCAGGAATGTTTTCTGTGTTACCAAGGTAATAGAATTATACACTGCCGACCTCATCGTAATCAATCTGGACAGTCAGAAAGGATAATGTATACGCCAGATAAACCACGAAAGAAAACAAACGGCATTGTGCAGATTCCTGTGCGGAATAAAATAAGTAACGTGTTGGCCAGTTAACGAAATCTTAGCACAACTGTCGCTATTGTGTTGTCTAAATGAATTTTGTGATTGATTAATCTTATATGGTGGTTCTTTATTAATTTTGTAGATTGTATTGAGCTGATGTTAGTAATATCTTAATTCTAAAGGATATATAAATTACGTCACCGATTACCTAACAGAAAATGCTTTAAAAAAACGCAGTGAGACAATATTATATTAACTAGCCAAAGCACTATTTTATAAGAGGTTAGTTCACTAATGTCTGCATTTGTGGGATTATTAAAACGTAGCAATGCTTACTGACTATAAAAATTTGTACAGTTAGATGTAGCATATAGTCATTTATCAATTCAATTGTTCACCGTTATTTGACAATAATTACAAGAATGTAGAGAAGACACACAAACAATCAACTAGACAAATCAAAATAAACAAATCATTACTTATTTTTATTCAGAGCGATATTACATATTCTGCGATAATTAGGATAAATAAACGACATGTCTGCTTATTATTATTAAATGCCTGGCCTTGGATGTAGCGTTAACATTTACATAAGCTAGACAATTGCAGGCGTTTGCCGCACCACCGTACAGACACTAACCGGTCGTGCAAAGAGCATTGTAATTAAAGTTCTATTATTATCATTGTTGTTAATAACTTAGCGAGTCGTGTTATAGTGGTGTTGGTTTATATTTTAACGCTGTTATTTCTTTATATAAAAGTTGTCAAGCAACCATTGCAGAAGATTGCCGATTTAAAATTACTAAAGTAAAAATACAATTAGGAATAGTGCTAGTGAGTGGGATCAGCAATTAAAGGAGTTTAGCAGTGACGTCTTAGAACTATGCACATAGGCCGGTACCAACGCTTTTTATTATTTATCCATTTTACTTTTGAATAATTGGAAATTTTATTTTGGTTTGTTCGACTTCACAACTCTATCAGCAGGTGCTATTTTGAGCAGAGTAATTTGCGGTCCTGCTATTAAAGTACTTGTTCATCGCAGACTATGACCATCAGAAACCACATTGCTTGTCCGAGCTGCAGATATCCTCAATTTAGAAAAATAAGTATAAAAGCTAACTGTTCACGATACTTAATCAGCACTGCAATTATTTTTATTCATGGCGCCCCATAATCATTATGAGTCAATATGACACGTTTCCACAATTGAGTTAGAACGCAGTCAAATCCTTTATTCGTTTCCAAGCGTTTACTTTTGGCCTAACATGTAACTAAACGACAGTGGTAGAGCCCACAAGCCGCGCAGTTGAATTATTTTGAAAATTGCATTGTTTATACCTTTGATAGCAAGTACATGTTACTCACCTACTATGGTGGCATAGCCCTGCCAACCTAAAAAGTTTTCTATTTGCAAGGCGAAATTGCTTCTGCAACCTTTTAAGAAGCCTGCCCATGTTTCCAAGTAAATACCTTATAGCCTGTTTATTTTAATTTTATTCGTGGAACATTTAATTTGCCCAAATAAGGACATGTAATATTCTAACAAAGATAGGTCGGATTTTAACCCTAGATATACCAAAAACGATTACCCAGTTAATAAGGCATTAGAGCATTACTAAAGCTAAACTACTGACCCCAATCAAAATAATTCTTCAAATCAAGGAAAGCCCACAAGTGCTCTATTAGTATAAATAAAATAAACACTTTCATAGAAATATACTATTCAAAACCCTGTCCTGGGTCAATTAACTTTACTCGAACATTTAGTTGAAAATGTCTAAACATGAGAGAACATGACTAGAATACTTCTTCAAAAATATCCGAGACTAGACTAATTTTAAAATAAAAAACAAGCGCAATGCCCTAAGGGACTGCGATTCGTGATGCTGCAAGACAAAGATTAAAAATTTCGCCCACGTTTCCAATTGGCCAATGATTCGATGCAGAAAATTTGGACAAGTCTAGAATGCTTAACGAACCTCATGGAGAATTGCACGATTTTTCAGCAAATCAGGTTAATACATTAAATTCATATTAAATTGCGGATTATTTTTATTATTTGTCGATCCCTTCTAAATAATTGTTCTCGGTAATAACTGGATTATTCGTTTTAATAACTGGCAGGTTGTCAGTTATAAAAAATCGATAAAGAAAGTAGTAATAAATTCACCCTTGTTCATTGACGATGAGGAAGTTAATATTTTAAATATGTTCTGAACTTGTTTAAATTTTAAACGTTCATAAAAGAGACTATTTTAAAACACATAACAAAAATAGTACGAAGAAAAAGGATATTTTTTTGCAATCGGTCAATGTAGACCGTGATATTAAAATAACTTTGTCAATAATTATTATTGTCCGACCGAAACAAGATTTTCAGCCGAAACCGAATCTTCGGCCTTGGTCGCAGTTTTGGCCGAAACCGAAACTTACTTATACATGTTAAAAATTTTATTGTAAACTGAAATCTAATTTATTTTATATAGGACGAGATCGATCTTGGGAACGGATTAAACTCTTCCCACCTAAAAAAAAAAAGGTCGACAGAGAAAAACTTTATTTATATAGACAACACTGCCTACGAACTCACCCAAAGTTAGCCGAACGGTGCGCGACAATTTACAAACACTGAGTTTCGGCACGGCCGATTTTTGGCCGAAATCGAAACTGTCACCGAAACTAGATTTGTTGGCCGAAACTAGCCGAAACCGAAATCGAACCTTCGGTCGGTCTCTTATAATTATATTTGGTAAGTAAAAGAGATCTGAAAATATAAACAAAAGTCAATTAATTCACCTATTTTCAATTTTGTGGACTATTTCTAAATACAAAAAATTAAACGCAGCGAGATAAAATATAGTAACATTCTCAGAAGTATGTATGATTGATACATTAGAGCATAGATTGTTAATAAAATGATTGAAAATACTCAAGTTAACCGCGAAAGCACATGTTAATGATGCCATTATTGCAGCGTCGGAAGTGATTAAAATTTTCTCTTGTTGTTCGCTAATCGTTGACCGGAAACCAGAATAAAAAACAAACAGAATTAGCGCTGCTCTGGTTAGAAATGCTTCTTCCCCTATTCCTGTAACTTATGGGTCTTTCCTTGAGATCAGTGAATATTTAATTAATATGGTCTCTTTTTAATAGTAAATACGAACAAAATGTTTAAAAATCAGTTGGTGCAGAGATTTTTCTGATGCCGCACGCAGTGGACGGAACATCGTAGAAACCAATGGTATATCATTGCAATTACAGTTTCATGTTACTTTTTTCTTTTAATTAGGTAATACTTACCATCTTAATTATTTTTGAGTATGACGTCTTTTGTTCGAGAGAACTGATTAATTACCGAAAAATCGCTCTGCAATGCACATGAACAAAACAGGAAACCGTGCGACTTACTTGGAATAAATCATAAGTATATTTGTAAAGACTTTGTTACCTTCTAATATAATTCCATGTATAGACAACTGTTCTACAACGATTTTCTAAAGTTAAAATTAAACAAAGCTATTTATTTACATAAATCAAATACATTTTCTCACTGGCTCCAAATATAACACTATTCTAAGAGAGCATCAGTTAAACGCGGCGAGATGGAATTTGGTGAAATTCCTGCGAAATGGATAAAGGGATAAATTAGGGCTTAGCCCATCGAAGCAGACATGATCTATTGTTTTAACCGGGGAAGCACAGATGATACCATTGTACGATATTGTACACTTAATCGCAGCTTTCTGATGCTGGCGACGTACCAATATAGGAATCTAGTGCGCCGTGGCGGCATCAACGGCTTGCGGTAAGATAATGAGCGTTAATCTCCATGCGGCAACGGCAGCTGCTGAATACAATGTATGTGGAATGTAAATAGATCTTTTAGATTACAAAATATGCTAATTTAATTGTATTTCTTGCTAAACATTTTTTCTGTTCAGTTTAACTTTTAACACGACAAACATACCATCGATACCATTCCATCAGTTGATTATTAATATTCTTGGAAATTCATACAAAAAGATAGCACGTTGTACTGGCTTAACAACACACATCATTTTTTAAAAACGTGCGAATATTTTTAGAATGAACTAGGGTAGGGTATTCATGTCGAAGTAGGTAAGGCAACGTCCGGCAAATGATCGTTATGTCTTGTCTAATTGTCACTTTTTTGATATTTTTTAAAGAAAATATTCGATAGCGCTGCGTATTGGCACCATAGACAATTTACCTTTAGTAAGCAAACAATAATCACGAACGTGGCAGTTTTATGGCCTCGCGCATGTAAACAAAGCTATCCACTATTAGCCATGCGCACTGCAACATTATCGTTTGACGAATGGGAAAATAGACAGATCCGGGCTTTAAAATTTAAATTCTTGCCCAAAAAATTGAAATTTCTTCTCAATTTTTGATCAAGTTGGGAAAAAAGATAGTGATTTCTGGCATTTTTAGTAGTAGCAAACCTATCAGATTTTAAGGATAAAAAATTGTTTTTACGGTTTTGTTTTTAAAATTTGTTTAAAAATGATTCGTCGTCGTGTTTTTAGTTCGAAAAGGAAGAGAACAAGAACAGGTAAATTAAACTAGTCTTATAAAATCGAATATAAATACAAAGAAAACAAGCAAAATAACCAATCTACGGTGTTATCGCGTACCTAACCTCAATACATCACTACTCCATACTCACCGAAAATACGAAATACCAGGTATTTTACCCATATTTAGGCATAATAAAATTATACAACGGCTGCTACTAGTATACTAGTCATTATTTATATTCCAATCCGAGTCACTATAAAAGCACAAACACAATTCACTAAACTACTAAAAACTAGAAATCCGTAAATATTAAACATCCCTAATCCACGATAGCTAAGAAAACTACAAGGAATCCACAGAGAAACCTTAAAACACAACAACAAAAATGGCGGCCGAGCCGGTTCTGAAGAGTATCTTGAGCATGTCGATTAATGTCGATAAAGTAGGACAGGCCGATAACACGAGGTTTGTGCGCATGCACGAAGGTGTCCAGATGGAAGGCAGCTGACCGGCGAGTCATGCGCTCGGATATATTTTTTATCGATAAAACGTAACTTTTGTTTGCGCAGGAGATAAGCTGTAGGTATCTAAAGGTAAATTGTCTATGATTGGCACCCGAATAAAGTCACCTGAAATATGGCATAGGTAGGAACGGTCAATTTTAACCAAAATTGCTCAGAGTTAAAAAAACATAATGCGAGTAGACATAACGTGAATAACAGAAGGATAATAACTCGAAATAACAATTTTGCAAAAAGTAAGTTAACAGATTTGTAGTGGATGATTGTCGGCCGTTGTAGATTATTTTACAACTAAAAATATATGACAAGTTTTATTTAAATATTTATATTATGATGTTTAGTCTGATTAAAACATCCTTCTCTTTACAAAAACCAAACTGTAAAAACCATTCACCCTCTTCCCTACATACGGTTACTATGATATTTTTCTTATTTTCCACATTTATCGCCTCAAATAAGAAAGAAGTAACTTTCTTCGAAAAACCATCACCTTCTTATAACCTTTTTAAACTAACAAAGCCCTGAGGGAACGATTTCTATACTGGAGTTCCTCACTCTCGTCGTTCTGTAATACGTCTTGTATATTTATTAAAGTCTCTCGTTGACAGAAGGTCTATAATGTGTAGATAAAAATGCGAAAATTTCACACTTGATAAGAAACATTTCACGAGAAAACTTTGATAATATTTTATGAACTTGAGGAGAAGAAATTTTAAAATCGGCAGTGGTGTTGCGAAAAAAATAATTCCTAATAGACTTTAAAATAGAAATCAATATATTTATTAAGTGGTTATCGTCTGCAAAATGACGTCCCCTGAGATGTTTTCCCAAAATTTTACTGGCCGTTGATACACTGATGAGAAAAATAAGATGTGGGTACATCACTGAGATCCAAAAACAAAAAATTGTCCATGCACAGGTCAATAATGATTCTTATATTACTAAAAAGCCCCGTACACAATATTCACCTGAAAATACCTGGGCAATAATTTTTTGGGATCAAGCAAGAATTATTTTAATGGAATATCTTATGCCGAAAAGCACTTCAATAACCGCAGATATTGTTGTTAATTTTTTACGATAAACCGCAAGTTAATAAACCAACAACTCCATATCACCGGTCATAGGAGTATTCGTGTCAAAAAACTGGAGAAAAGAATCTGCACGTTTCTTTTACTAGAAATTAAAATAGAAATGTTATTGGACAATAAATTAGCCATATTTTACAACTTCGCATCGTTTAGTGTTTTTTGCAAAACAATCATTGTTATAGTTAGCAGTTATCCATTTTCCATTTTTGCTTCTTTGCTTCTAAAATTATTTCACGAATGTCAAAACGTGTTTTTGTAGTCTTCGAGGCTTTTTGTTATTTCTGTTAGTCTTTCTTCAGAAAGAATTAATTTCTCATACATTTTCTTGTACTGGAATCGCTCAATAATTTATTTTTTTTGTAAATCCTTTTACGATTCTAAAAGTTTTTTAATACAATACGTTAAGAAATGTATAAACTACGTTTTTCGTTTATCAATATAATATTTATGCTTTGTTAGCCTATTTGAATCAGATAGTGGAAAGATGTGAAAATTTTAATTCCTCAATTTCTGTCCATAGATAATTTGTAATCAAGCAAAGGCAGGCAGACCACCAAAAACCTATTAGACCTGTATTAGTGAGCTATTCAAAACCAGCTAAAAAGATAGCCTAGTTAATAGAGTCCAGTTTTCTGTGCACCGTCCGATTTGATGCCATCTAACTTTCTTCTATTTAGAATTTAAATAAACACCTCAGAAAAAACCTTTAAGCAGATCGTAGTCTTGCTTGTTGTATCTGGCAAACATTCCTTTCAATCAAAACAGAAGCCTATTTATAGAATCACGTATAACTGAACAAATTTTCCTACGTTCTTATTAGACGTAATGAATGCATTTAATCTTTAGTGATTATTGTAATACCACAATAACTCAATAGCGTAATTACTTAACAATAATCTATCAAGACCTTCATTAGCCTAATAACGTAAGTCAATAAGTCCCCAAGTGCGCTACTGAATAGGTGGATTATGAGGCATAAGGAAAGGTTTGAGAGAGGAAGTTAGAAACAGGCACTTTGATATCAAAAGCGAACCCCGTATCGCGCCCCTACACCGCCTTGCGGTAGTTTATCAAATTGTGTCCTACGTGAGGTCTCGGAACCGGGTAGGATTTACGTAAATCACGATTAGGGCCAACACCTTTGTATAATTAAATAGCTTGTCTTCTGGCCTTAATTAATTTACTTGATTTTCTGGTTGAACTGTGTATACGCACTATAGTCAGTAACTAGAAAGTTTAATTAAACTAATATTATGTTACCGCAGTTAAGGTGATAGCTAGATTTTGTCCATTGTTAATAATAACATGCTCTAAAGTTTTCAATAAGGAGTTTCATTATTAATAACAACGGTTGAGTAATAAGGCAGTAAGATGGTAACAGAAAACGAAGAATAACTTGGAACTTTTATGCTAATCTTCGACCCAACACGATAAAATTATTTTCTAGTTTTGGAAACCTCGTACATCTTAACAGATCCAACGGGCATGCTAATAATTTGTTAAAGGCTTTTTTAATTCAAAGTAAGCCATCGCGTATGCATGGCAATTGTCGTGACTATATATTTAAAACAATTAGCTTAATTTTAAAAATGTCTATCTATTTGTAATTTGTTTACCTCAATATTTCGACTTGCACTTTTTTCCTTGTATTGCAATGACTTTATTGGAATAATTCCTGTTGGATTTAAATCATGCCTAGAATATGGATATTTTTTTAAATTTTTCTGACATTGTAAATCGCTTTAAAACAAAGAATCTTCAACTAAATTTTACGCACAATTATTAATTGTAAATTTATCAACCTATTTGATTTAAATAATAGCACAATGTCAATTGTCTAGTTCGCAGACAATCCAATTAGAAGATGATTAGGAGTATTGGAGGCCGGGACAATAGACGTTTTAAGCAATTAATTACAGCAATTAATACATACCGGTGTAGAAGCGTGTCGATGGTATCCAATATTGCACCGGTGAGGAATTTGTATTGTTCAAGGTAAAGAAGACTGAAATATTTTTTGTATATTGGGTAAAACTATATACAGGGTGTTTGTAAAAAGTCTTTAAAAAAAAACCTGAAACATATGCCTTGGACAAAAATAAGTCAACTTTAGTAACGTCAACTTAATATTTTACTGCAAATCATTAAAAAAACCACGTTTTACGCCTATAGATTGTTATTAATAATAATTATTATATGGGCTTTTGGACATTGCCCTTTTAAAATTATAACAAAAAACGATTTCAAAATTGAGCGTTGAAACTTAGCCTTTTGTATTAAGATAAGTTTACTTAAATTAGCTTATTTTAGCCCCAGGAATATGTAATATGTTTTGCAAAGACCTTCTACAAGCACCCAGTCTACTAATTAAAGACCGCTTCGTTTTATATAATTTAATTTGTCCGAAGCATAGAGAATTTTACAGTGGAGTTTTAAGAAAAATAAATTTTTAAAAATACATAATTTACTGCCTAATGTATTGCAGTGTTAAAGCTTTTAATACCTCATTCAAATTTGATCAGATCTAGTTTGTCGAGAAAGTAAAAAATTGAAGAAAAATTTAAATGTGTAATGATTCCTCAAAAAATAAAACACGATGAGTCAAGATGTATGGCGTCATAAAAATAACTTGATATTCCTGACCCATCTAATTTCGAGACAGAAAAAACAAAACCCATTTTGGAAGAGCATGTTCTTCAAACTTTAGGAAAAAGTGTCGATCTTATAGGAGAAAGAAAAGCAAAGGTATTGTAATAACTGGATTATGTTTTTACCCTCCAACCACTGTTTGTTTGCCGAGAAAGTTGAGAGTGTATGTTGAGAGCATTCAAGTAAGTTCTTTTGTGTGTGTTTTGCCGCTTTCCTTTTTTCCTCCTCGGCCATTTGCGAATTTATGAATTCCATTCCGGCTTTATTTGAGAAGAGTTCGGGCACATACGAAATTTGATTTATAAGTTTGACATGTTTATTATTCTCTATCTACCTATCTTATAGTGCCGGTACTTTAAATATTCAGGATGAGAACGGTAAAACTTTTTATGGTAAAGTATGCTATTTGCTTGAAAGAAAAACTTAAAATCCTGACGAAGAGATATTGTAGCTGAAAGGTATAAAACCAGGAAAACTAAAAAAATATTGGTTTAGTCCTGATAAAAACAATTAGGTAACTGTCAATTTTGATCTCAATTTATTTCTTACTCGGTGTCTTAAGAAGTGTTTTTAAAATGTTTAACAAAGAAGTTGGGATAAAATTCCATTACATTTAAAAGTAAAATAGTGTTTAGAATAGATTTTATGGGGGTCATAATTCATAAAAAATCACTCAAGAAGTGGAAGTCTGAAAACCAATCCTGATTCTTGCAGGGAAGTGAAAATAATTGTTCTCGAGGATCGTCGTTTTAAAGTATATATTATGTATAATTTTTACTTGTTATCTAGGCTTAGCTATGAAAACAAGGCATCCGGATACTTTCAGTGTTATTTAATATAAATAGGAAATGAAAACATGTGGTATGGTCAATTTACTTAAAGAGAATTCTTTCTCCACTGTACATTAAACAAGTGTCGTAGCGAACAGTCAATCTACAACAAGTAACACATAAAATAATAAGCTAGAGATCGCGTCTCGACCCTAATCTCATCGTCTTTTAGCAGAGCGTGTTTTAAGCACTCCGCATCGTCTTTTCGTCTTTTTCACGTATTACAACTCGTTGTCTCGTCAGTTCATAAAACTTCCCGCTATCATTCACATTTGTCAGAAATTCCCACCCTCTACATTTTTTTTGGTGCCAACGTTACCTATACCTGTGTTTAATTTCAACAATTAAACATATAAAAAAATAACTTACGACAACAAAAACCTATGAATCCCAGATATATTATCACTGAAGCAATAACCTATGGCTAATAAACTATTAGACAATTCAACATAGGCAATGAGATCCAGCAGATCATTGAGATCCAGCAACAATATTAGAATTCAATGCAATGCGTCAATAAGTGGCTGTCGCCTTAAAAAAAGGACCGCATACAATCACAAAATTCAGCTGAAAATATCACCTGAACACAAAGGTCACAGATAACGCTTAATTATACAGGATGATTCACGTTGAGTGGCCTATTAGAAGATCTCGAAAACGAGTAAAGATATATTTCTAAAAATTTGGTAGCGGGCATGATTGGGTTTGAACTTTCAAAATATTATATTTCGACGTTTGTATCACTTCCGGTTTTACCGGAAGTTATGGCCAACTTTGGTATTTCAAATGGAATACCCTGTATATTTTAGAATTTTTGGATACCTTATTGAAACCTAAGTAACTTTTATTAACAATGATCTATACCTTAACCGTTTTTGAGATATAAATTATAAAATGCATTTTTTATGTAAAAACCTTACCGAGAAGAATGTTCAGTATTTTTGAAATTAATAAAGCTAAACATTTAAAATTTTGTAGGCTTTTAACTAAAACATAGATCATTAGACTTCATTACTTAAGTTTCATGTTTTGCATACAGGGTTATTTTAAAAGTGTGCCAATGTGGCCATTTAGATAAATGTACATAATCAATTTTTACAAATGGTACAACCTGTTTTTTATCTTAGTAGCGTGTAGAGAATCAAATTTCCTATCTAAACGTCTAGTCTAATATGTCAGTATCAATATTTTTAGTCGTTTTGGAATTATAAGCAATTTAAAAAAAAATGTGTTTGTGTTAAGTCCATAAGACATTATTTTGTAAAGAAGGCTTTGACTACGATTTTTGTTTGACTTTGAGCTTTATTACCGATTAGTAAAGTAGGCTTTGGCTGAAATTGTTTTAAAGTTGACACTCACCTTAGGCCTGTTGTCATATTCTAGAAAGTAATTTTCAATACCAAAGTAAACTAGACTATGACAACAGGCCTAAGGTGAGTGTCAAATTTAAAGCAATTTCAGCCAAATCCTACTTTACTAATTAGTACTAAAGCTCAAAGTCAAACAAAAATTCTAGTCAAAGCCTTCTTTACAAAATAATGTCTTGAACTTAACACAAACACATATTTTAAGATATTTTTTTTTTAAATTGCTCATAATTCCAAAACGACTAAAAATATTGATACTGACATATGAAACGTTCAGATTGGAAAATTGATTCTCTACACGTTACTAAGATAAAAAAACAGGGTGTCCCATTTGCAAAAATTGACTTATGCACATTTATCTAAATGGCCATATTGGCACACTTTTGAAAACCCCCTGTATGCAAAACATGAAACTTAAGTAATGCAGTCTAAAGATCTATGTTTTACTTAAAAGCCTACAAAATTTTAAACGTTTAGCTTTTTTAATTTCAAAAATACTTAACTTTCTTCTCGGTAAGGTTTTTACATAAAAAATGCATTTTATAATTTATATCTCAAAAACGGTTAGAGATAGGTATAGATCATTGTTAAGAAAAGTTACTTAAGTTTCAATAAGGTATGCAAAAATGCTAAAATATACAGGGTATTCCATTTGAAATACCAAAGTTGGCAATTACTTCCGGCATAACCGGAAGTGATACAAACGTCAAAAATATAATATTTTAAAAGTTCAAAGCCAATCATACCCGCTACCAAATTTTTAGAAATATAACTTTACTCGTTTTCGAGATCTTCTAATAGGCCACTCAACGTGAATCACCCTGTATACGGAACGTACATAAAGGTACCTTACCTAAATTACGTACGGGTATGGGTCAAATATATTCTGGTTGATGTCCCAATAATGTCCACCTTATCCCCGACAATACACCAAAAAGAATATGTTATAGTTTATTTTGGAAATAAATATTATTACCCTAATATTGTTGTAATAATCAATTTTGGTATATTTAAAACAGTACTAGGTGGACTAATAAGTACGGACCTAGGCAGTATTATGGAGACCGTTAACCTTACAGCTTTCGGAAAATTAATCGTTTGTAAGTCCAGCCAAGAGAAATCGCTGGAATGATTTGCAAGTTAGTGAGATGACAACTAGGGGGGGCGTAATCATGGTTAAAAAGAAAATTAGGTTTTCTTCCATTAACAGGCACCAAAAATATTATGTTTTTGATCCTTAGGGTATGCCAATTATTTTTTGTATTAACTATTTTACTCTCTATTTTAAAATAAGGGGGAATGTTGCGTGTGAAGTTTGCGTAATATAAGAACTGGTAACTATGTTGTACCAGGGTTGTGTTTAAGCTGGTGGATCGGTTCGGTAAATAAGGGTGCAAACAGAAAGTTATTTGGGAAGACATAGTTTACTTTTTGAATGTGTGTGCTAAAGTAAAATACAAGGAACCCTTTTCTAAATTTGAGTCAACAATATGACCCCACTTGGCTTAAATATTTTAGGTTTAATGATAACTGAAAAGTGTATTTCGTACATAAGAGTACCACTCCCCTAATACCAGGCAAAATGCCGAATTGTAACACCTTACGTTAATTTGGCACATGGCTCCACACGGCTACTAGTACAGCAAACAGCAGAATGTGAAATAACGTCGTACCCGTGGGTACTATCGAAACTGACTCCTCGGACGATAACGAGAACTCAAAAAAAAATTACCAAAAAATTATTTACTACAGCTGCGCCGCGTTAAAGCAGCGAATAAATTGAAAATGCATGACCATCCAGTGCCGGCGTAGGGAGTATACAAAACTTCGAAAACTTTCCTGTATTTTATAGTGGCCATGAACGAATTTTAACAAACTTAATCTTATTCGATTCGAGTTTTTCTTTTTCTATCCATTGCAAATCGGTTGCTTTTTACATAAACCTTACTTTTTTCGGTAGATGCCGTTAGTTAGAGTTAAAAGCTCAAAACGTCAAACATCAAAACCGCACTAACGCTTTTGTAACTAAAGATATTAACTACAAAAGTTAGAAGTAGTTAGGCAAATCAAACAGTAGCTTTTCTTAAATATTTAAAACATTAATAAATCAATTCAAATATTGCCTCTTTATTGGTGAAATGCATTTTAAATATTTTTCAACATCAATAAAGACATATTTAATACAGACATTAAAAACTACCATTTCTATAAATAAATACTTTGCTAATATTGTCGCCATCCGGGAAAAAGTTTATTTGAATTTACAGATTCTATTTCTTTTGACTTTTATTTCAAAGCCTCCTTATCTTTTAAATACATTTTATTTTGCGTGGTGGTATTATTTATTTTAATTAACATTTTTTACTTTAACTTGTTTAATTTCTCACTCAGATGCTAAAGGAGAATATTGACATTTGGATACATAGAATTATTAGTTAATATTTAAGATAGGATAATCTTAATCAGTACTCTGATAATCAAAATCGCCTAAATATATTTCTAACTTTTGCCATCAATATCTTTGTATAGAAAAACATGAGAGAACTACGGCTTAGACGTATGTTTAGAGTTAAATAACTGTATTATTCCATGATTTTTATAAAAAAAAAACGCACTTTACTTGTTGATATTTCAGAAAACGTCCTGCAACGAGAAAAGTACGGATTACGTAAAAATCAATTAAGGCACAGAAAGAAATAAAAAATATTTTTTTTTAATTACGCCCCTAACAGACATACCAGGACCTTAATAAGAATTGCCAGCGATTTCTCCTGGCAGCATTTATAATCGATATTCTTTCCGAGAACTGCAATGTTAACGGTCTCTATAATATGGCCGATGGCCGTTTTTATTTGGCCACCCTGCACATACTAATAATACTCCTCTTTTCTATAAATTAAAAAAAATACTATAAATTAATCTAATTACAATAAAACGAGCGGTTCGTTAATTCCTATATCCGCAATTTTAAGCCACCAATTTCCAGTTAGAGTTGTTTAAAATTTTAAACTTTTTATTGAATATTTATATTAAATACATGCAACCGAATAAAATAAGATTCGCAAATGTTTGCAGCAGATACAATTTCTTAACCTATGACTCTCACATTGTGTTGAAATATATGATGCTGTTAATAAAACTTACCAGAACTGGAGTATTTTTTTATCTCTAAAGTGTACATACCTGAAACAAAAATAATGGTTATGATATTATTGACACATTAAATTAGTATGAGAACAATGGTCTGGCTTTAGTACTAGAAAAGTATAATGCAGAGGTTGTAGAAATTCTAATGATTAGGATAAAATTAACAATGTAAAAACCGTTAAAGTAAGAATTATTAAATAATAATTGTTTACAAAGATGAAGTGTCAATTAGGTACTTCATCATTACTTTTTAGACTATATATCGCAATATCTAGTTGTAAAAAGCATCCTACTGTCTAAATCCCATTCGAAAAACTAGCAAATACATAAAAGCAATATCGAAAACGAAATATCTGAACGACATTGCACCAAGATTGTACAAGAATTTCCTCCAATATTTTCCCTTCTCTAGCGTGCATTTTTCTAAAACATATTGAACTAAATTGAAGCAGTATATGCCTTTATACTTCAGGGTATATCACTTTCGTTTTTCAATAAAATAACCCGATAAAAATGTTTCTTTACGCTCCAGCTTACTTTTAAAGCTTTAGCGTCTGGCTGCCTTCGGAAAAATCGCTACTTAGATAAGTACCTAAATAAAATAAAAATTTACTTTTGGTATATAGAACCGATTTCAATAAATGTTATCGTTTGCTATGTATACTAGCTTAAAGGTAGCTTGCATGTAGTTGAGTAACGATAATGTAGGAACTTTATTTTAAGTCGGAGTTTTCTATTTTTCAGCGGTTTAACCAAGCTATACTAAACACTGACAACGAAAGAAAATAAATGGGAATACTGATGTTAGCCAGACTGGTCATTGGAAATCCCATGAAAACTTTGCTACCCTAAAAATTTTATATTAAAATTGAATTAGACTTTTCTGAAAGTCATTGTTTGTTGAACTCGCACACCCATTTTTATTATGTTTTAATAAGCCAATTAAAAGTTATTTAGAATAAACTATTTGTAAAATTCTTAAAATTTAAACATGGCTCTGACACATACCTCAATGAAATCACCAGTAATAATTATGATTATGGAATATTTAGACGTTTTATTATTTACTAGTTTTAAGCTGTTTTACAATTTAAAAAAAAAATAACAATAATTAAGTGGTGCTACATGGAAAATAGTTCTCAGCGAGTATCCGAAATGATGTTTCCTGACAGACCTATTTCAAACAAAACAACAGTCGTGAACATTGTCCGTAGGAGTTCTACTATGGTACCTAAGTTCCCGCTAATTCTACAATTTTACTATAAGTAGGTACTGAAAAACTTACCTTTATCGTAAACAAATATTGTTTCGTTCGAGGTTTAGTTGCTAAGTTTTTATTATATTTTTTAAAGCATATATCACACCGAAATTTAAAAAGATAAGTACTAAGTATTATTTAGAAAATAGAGGTAAAAATGCGGTGACACGCCACAAAGTGTCAAATCACTATAGAAATTGCCACTACATATATAGGTATTGGCGTCTGCAGATTTGATTTCGTATGTAATTTAATATATATGTTCTACATACAACCACAATACTTAAAACTAATAAGAACATACATTTAAATTTTAATGAAAGTTTACTTACAAAACTTCAAAAGATGCTAATCAATTCCTGGATTCCGTCAATACCGTGTGTATAATAACTTAAGGGATTAGCCAAGAGGTCATGTGTATAAGGCAACCAATAAAACATACCTCTACTTTTAAAAATGTAACCTCAAAAACAATATTATCCTAATCGACAATTTCATTATTCCTCAATATTAGCGGAAGGCTAAGTATATTTTAAATAAGTATATTATTATATAGGTCAATATCGTATTTAAGTTAGCTAATCAAAATCAGAAAAGGTACCGCAAGTAAATTGAGGTTATGGGTGGTATGATGTTTTTCTTTTTTTCAATGTTTAAAAATTGTTGTTTTGTAATGCTGGGATGCTGTAAAGACTATTTTAACGAGGAAGCACTTTATTGAATTAGTTTAAGTGTTATATTTTAAATATAAATTTATACGGTAAGTAAAAGGCATACATTACTTGTGTGAAAGTGATATTTTAATACTTGTTTTGTATAATATCCTATTTCCAATCTGAAAACTAATCTCTGACGACATAAATAATTTTCAGACAAATACAGGGTTATTCACGTTATTCGACACGACATAATTGCTTTGAATAAAAACAAATTTTCCGGGTGAATAGGGGTACATTTAAAAATTATTTTCATACAGTACGGGTTGTCCGAAAAACACGAAACGTATCAAAGTTGTATTTTTTTTTTAATGAAAGGCCTTGTATATTATTTTATTTTCAGTTTCTACTTTCAAAATATAAATTAGTTTCATCGGGATATACCTAAACTTACTTACTTAAACCTTACGGTTTTTGAAATATTTCATATTATGTAAAAATATAGTAACAATTTTAATAATTAAATTCTCAACATGTATTTTCTTTCAAAGTCATGCTGAAGTCTACTAACTGATTAAGTTTTGTGTCGCAATTATTAAAATTCACAAACTTATACAAGGTGTCGAAAAAGTACGACCAAATAATTAATTGTAATAACTTGTTTAATTTACATATAACACCGAGTATTTTATGTCAGTAGCAGAGGTAAAATTTAATTGTCTATCGAAAACTATTACCTAAGCTTTTTTTAGCTAATTACTCACGCTTCGTAAAAAATGCAAATATTTATAATGCAGCCTCAATTTAATCAATTTAATATTAAGCAAGTCACCTATGACAGGTTTGACAAGTCGCATAATTATAATTTGCGTTTGTCAGTTATTCCCAAAAGTGTTTCCTTGCAAATCGGCATTTAGTTATATTAGTGGTAGTTTCTATTATTTTTTCTTTTTATTGTATTATTCAAAATAATACTTTATCAAAAAAAAAAATGGATATGATTTTTATTCTTGGAGAATGTATGCAATACTGCTTATTGGCTTTACGAGTTAATGCTTAAAGATTTTCTAACAAAAATCATCCATATAAAGTTGCTTTCGAAAGACTGTTGACTCAATTTGGACAACTGACAGTGTTCAGTGGAAAAAAATCCACTAAAAGGAAACCTGTGACAAAAAAATTAAGAATCTGAATTTTCTGTAAATGAGTTTGTAATCGAAATTCCCCACAAAGATCAAAACCAAATTGCGCAAAATATCAACATTAGCCAATGACGATTTGCAACGAAACACTTAGAAATAACTGATAAACACAAATTATAATTATGCGGCTTGTCAAAATGCCCTAGGTGACTTGGTTAATATCACTCTGCCTCATGAATATTGGCACTTTTTAAACAAGTTATTACCATTTCAAACTTGTAATTATTTTGTTGTACTTTTTTGATAAATTTTATAAGTAGTGAATTTTGCATAAGTGCGACACAAAACTTAATTAGTTAGTGTACCTACATTTAGTTTGAAAAAAAAAATATATGTTGATAATTTAATCATTAAAATTGTGAGATACTACATTTCTACAAAATGCGAAATGTTTTAAAACCCGTAAGGTTTAAGTACGGTAATGCTTGATGAAACTCGTGTGTCGAATAACGTGAATAACCCTGTACATGTATAACGTCTATTATAAAGTATAAATAAATTTAACACCCATTATTCATTGGTGCCGTATTGTTAAGCGCAAATTACAAAGCCAAATAGGGACATTGTTGGTTCAAATGTGTGATAAAAAATATTATTTGTAATAGCAAACACTGGTACACGAACAATTCTATCTTTACCCTAAATGGAGTTACACATTTTTATAACGCCTCATTCGTGACTTCAGATATGACCCTGATACACGCAACTAACGACAACGAGAGGCTTCGCATTGTGTTTTTTAAAGAAGCTTGTAAAAAAATAGAACGGACCTAAAAATGATTTACAAAAATGCTGTAAAATAATTTTATTTTAAGCATTGAGTATGGAATATTAAATCTTTGATAATAATACTTAATTCTTAAGTACTAAGTTGTTTCTAAATTTATGGTTTTTAGGAGCCTCATCACAGTGACGTGGCCAATATAGGTGTGTTGGAAAAGTGTTGAAGAACATCTTTTCTCCTTCTATCTATTTATAATATAAATAAAATACAATGTTTGTCCCGAAATGTTCTTTCACTTCTAGACGCCTAAGAGGCTTAAAATTGGATATGGAGAATAAGGTTACAACCCCCAAAGTTGAGAAAACTCGAAAATTGGCCATTTTTCAAACCTTAGACGTCTTATAGGATAAATGAATAATTATGTAATAATTATTTCAGAGCCTACTTTAGGTCAAAGACGGATGTGGTTGTTTATGATGTCAGTGTTAAAAGTGTGCGTTTGTCATTTTATTTCATAAAAACGAAAATTGGATAACGAGCGGAGCGACTGATCCAACCATTTGTCCAAACTTATATGACAACCAATGTGTATTATTGTAAGTTACGGAAACATTGGTTGTCAATAACTTGTAAAAAACATATTTTCTTGAATTTGAGTTGGAAGAAAACGAATCAAATGTGAAAATAAATTAAGCATCTATCAGAGCTACCTTTGAGTTGTTGCTGAAAAAGTTCAAGGAATAGTACGAAATTGCTTATGAAAATTGAAAATTGTTGCAGTGGTGCGATTTAAAAGGTGCTTGTCGAAAATACAAAAAAATATATTTCGAAGATAAATCTAAGGTATGGAAGTAATCTCCTTGATCTCACTACTTAATGATTAAAGCCACGTTGAAATTAAATTACAATATTCTATTAGCAAACATTATTAACTTGTCGCTTTTTGAAGCTGTCAACTAAATAAGTCTATGAATTTGACAAGAGACAAAATTGAGCCGTTCCTGAGTAATTTATCAAACGATAAGCAGAATTATTGAAGCTCCCAGATCCGAAGCCTTCGGGCTTCGGTCACTTTACTTGCAAACTCTGATGAGAACTTGACCTATTTAAATACATAGAGAATGGTGGATGGAACCCCTGAACAGTGGCAGAAAGATATATTGAAAACTCACTGGAAAATAAGAAGAGAATGGTCAAAGGCCTTCTTACGAGGTCGTTGTCCAGCACTATTATTTCCATTCCCTCTAGCACAAGCATAAAAAATGACAATAAAACTCTGATCAGTGGAATTGCAAAAGAAATTCATATTTCTGGTTGCTCAAATTGTACAATAAATGTGTCAAAAATTTATATTTTAGACACTGACAACAAGCGTAAAAAGTCTACTTTCAAAAGTGTTTGTGGATAATAGTATATTAAAGTACACGTTTCATAAGAAGCGGTTTTAGCGCACGCGTCTATTTTAAAAAACGAGCCACAAAGTGGCGAGATTTTTTATTGACGCGTGCGCTAAAACGCCTTATGAAACATGTGGTTTATACATTTTTTTCTATTTCACCTTTTATAATCAGGAAAAATACATTTTAAAAAGAAAATAAATCCTTCAAATTTTGTAAATTTTTATGTCTAAATTTTATGTTGGTAATACTATTTTTTATCATAGTAGCCTCTGGACAACAAAAATTATTTTGCAAACTGTCATTTTTTTGATTTATTGACCCATTTTCGCCACGAGATTCTAAAGTTATTTTAGCGATATGAGATTTGAAATTGGACGGAATACGTTGTGTGATCCTTGTACATTCGGTACCTATACAGAGCGTTCGGAAATTCGGGCTATTTTACTACTTTTTTTCGAATTTCAAAAGACGTGAATTTACGTCACGGCATTGCAATTTAGTATAGGGAAGATGGAAAATTCAAATAAAGTCGAAGTTAAAATCGACATTGGAAGGTTAGTAGATTGAATTTTGGATAGGATTTGGCAGAAAATGATAGCTTGAAGCATCTACAAAAGATTGATTTATAGATTTATGCAACCAACATATATGACTGTTATCCACAGAATAAAAAAGTAGGTTATCGAGCTATTTTTCCTCTGCGAAAAATGGGTTTTCTCGTAAATCACAAAGGCCGCGCAAGTCAATGAAATAAAACATTTAAATGTTACCAACATCAAATAAAGAAAACGCGCATCGAAATAGCTTCATTACGATACGCAAATGCGTATCATACTAAGCTTCTTATGAACGTGAAATAGAAAAAGTATTTTTTCTCTGCGAAAAATAGCTTGATAACTTACTTTTTTATTCTGTGTGGATAACAGTCATGTATGTTGGTTGCATACATCTATAAATCAATATTTTGTAGATGCTTCAAGCTATCATTTTCTGCCAAAAATCCTATCCAAAATTCAATCTACTAACCTTCCAATGTCGATTTTAACTTCAACTTTATTTGAATTTTCCATCTTCACTATACTAAATTGCAATGCCGTGACGTAAAATCACGTCTTTTGAAATTCGAAAAAAAGTAGCAAAATCTCCCGAATTTCCGAACGCTCTGTATATGTACCGAATGTACAAGGATCACACAACGTATTCCGTCCAATTTCAAATCTCATATCGCTAAAATAACTTTAGAATCTCGTGGTGAAAATGGGTCAATAAATCAAAAAATGACAGTTTGCAAAATAATTTTTGTTGTCCAGAGGCTACTATGATAAAAAATAGTATTACCAACATAAAATTTAGACATAAAAATTTACAAAATTTGAAGGATTTATTTTCTTTTTAAAATGTATTTTTCTTGATTATAAAAGATGAAATAGAAAAAAATGTATAAAGCACATGTTTCATAATGCGTTTTAGCGCACGTGTCAATAAAAAAAATTGCCACTTTGTGGCTCGTTTTTTAAAATAGACGAAATGTGTACTTTAATATACTATTTTGACACGATTTGAACGTTTTTTTCCTTTCTGTGAAAGTGGACGACTGGAGCGTCGGCGTCGCGGCATGGTGAAAAGGGCGGGAATTTGCTAGATATAATATTAAACAGAATTTTTTGGTACAAGTGTATGATATACTTTGATCCTCGTTTACTATAACCTACATTATACGCTCGTTAAATAATATACATACTATTATTATAGAGATATAATGTAGGGTAGGGTTTGTTTTAAAGACCCTTTGGTCTCTACAAATTTTGCTGTCGACTGTGAGAAGTGGGTCAAGATATTTTATCAATAACAAGGTAAGCCCGTTTGCACTGATTGCGTGTAAGGCGGTTGGTCACGCAACGCCCAGTAAAAGCCCATAAGTTAATGTCGGGTAGACTATAACGGACACCTTATGGGTTGTTGGTGTAATTTTTTCTGAAATGGCTTATTTATATTAAGGGATAATGATATGTTGTGCTTTTTAGTCACAACAAAGTTTTTTATCAGTGCATTATGGTCTGCCATTAGAATTTAATGAGGTATGAAGAAATATTTTGTGTGTGTAGTCTCTAAAAGGTGTGTTCAAAACTCTAGCATAAATTCTTGATGAAAAAATATGAGGTTCTAGCCCCATTGACATTAGTCTAAAATAGAAGTCTGGTGAATTATTATTTTTGTAAACTTTTTTGTGAATATATTTTCAATAGCACGAAATTTGGTACTCAGGGGCGTTCAAAGATGAAAAATCGAGATCTGATCACAATGTACATTATAGAGAGCGTTACCACCAACACTTCGCCTACATCTAAAGATTCATAACTTTTTGTGCATCGGTGTGTTCGATTTTTTTATTCCTTAGCATCTGCTGTCAACTGTGAAATTAATTCCACCCCATACCATAACTGAATAACATCCGTTATTGACAGATGAATTAAAATTACATGGGGCGTATCGGTCACCAGGTCTGCGAAAAACTTTAAGACGAAGGTCATTACTATAGACCCATTGATTTTGACCAAACGGCAAATGCTTTCTAGCAAACTCCAGCCTTTGGTGTCTGTGCTGAGATAAAAGTTTATAATCGCGACAGTCGTTTCACGAGGTCTTATCTGGTCTTCTGCTAACCTCCCTAAAACTGTTTGTTTACTGACGCCTTGCCTATCGCCAATAGGATCAAATTCGGACAGAAGTTTAACACTGGACGTAAACCTGCTTCTGGCGGCCTGTAATTTCAAAAATATACGCGCTGTGGCGGGGTAGTAATTATTTTCCTTCCTTGCTTATTCATTCTTCCATTCGTTACTGATTCCTTATATCTAGCAAAATTTTTTGAAATTGCACTTTGGCTTTTGCTTTTTTAGACAGAGCATTAAGTTGTAACATCATTAAACTAATGAGTAGGGATGGTTATAAGGTAACTAAAACAGATACAGAAACCAGTTTTCAACTTCAATAATAATCAAATTGACATCGACTAGTAGGTACTCTCGTTCTCTCTCGTTTATGTCGTATTTTTAATTAATTAAACTGCTTCTGTGACCTAGCAAAAAGTTGTATGTAAAAGACCAATCAGAAAGCTCATTAGTTCAGTAAAAAATTCCTTTTCGATAATCCTCCAAACTTTACAAATATTAATTTTTTAAAGTAAGAATCCCTTTAATCAATTACTTTGTAATTCCTATTCTTAAAGTTCCACCACCGCTTTTGGGTATTTTACATTTTACTTTTGTGCTATAAATATTACAAAAGTATTTGCTGACACTCGACTGGGCTGTCACAAAACATCACCAGTAAAACTTAATTAAACACGTCCAAATTTGGTGTGCTGTGATTTTTAATATAGTGCTTTTATTGAAAGAAAATAAATTCCAAAGATGACCTATTTCTACTAGCATAAAATATTGTACATTTCATCAATAAAAAAAAAATTTATTGAATAAAAATTAAATTTAAGATAAAAATTGAGCCAACATCTTCAATATGATAAAAAGCCGCTTTCACATCTTTCAATCCTAATGCTTTGTCTTGCCGTCAATGTCACTCCATTAATTTGTCTGCGGAAGTATTAAAAGCCTCAGAGCTTGCATTAGGCCAATTGATTTACTGTCGTGTTTCCATTAGTACCTTCCTGACTCTTTTGTACTTCATTTGTTACTAAAATAAGTTGCCACCGACAACCAACTGTCGTGAAAATTTATAAAGAAAATTGAATGTAAAAGTATGTAAATTGACTATAGAGTTTATCACAGCATATAAGATAAACCCCACCGCCGTCACTAAATTTTTCAAATTGGGACATTTGAATATGGCAGAATGATATTGAGAGACGATTCTTTACAGGGGATGGGCCCCAAAACAGCAATTATTAAAAAAAATCAAGAAAAAAATTCTAAAAGCTTTAGTGAAAACTGCACTTCTTTACTTAAAATAATAACAGAGATAATGACAGGAAAAAAAGTTTATTTATGTGTTTAGAAAACAGAAACAAGTCGGTGTGACGTCACAGTCGAGGGTTGCGAAACTTCAAATGGCTATATTTCGGTAACGGTTTGCCGTAGGTGGCTATATTTCGTGTAATTTAAACATTTTTTAATTGAATTTTTTGTACTAAAACTTTGAACATTGAACGGGCTAATTAATGATGAAAACCATGTTACTGTGTGATAATATACAGGTGGCAACTATTTATTTTACCAATAATATTGATATCATCTAAACGGGAATTTCTACGAAAATGATTAAATTAGAGCAAACGTGATATTTTAAAAGCTTTTTTAAGATCAAGTAACCGCATAGCCGAAGTCTTATTAATACATAAAGTAACGTCTAAATTGAATTCTGTAATAACTAAAAACGTAGAATGATTTTCTTCTAATAAAATCTTTGTATTCTTATTTTTTCTACAGAATGGCGTATCATATACTTCTATGTCATTAAATTTGCTATAACGGAGTTATTGCCAACCTATTTATTTTTAGACTGAATCTTTCTTTTTTGGAGTAACTTTTTACCTCAACTAAAAGTGTATTACTCCACTTAATTTTCCTACGATTCGGCCCAAATTATAAATAATCAGAAACATTTTAAAAATATTGTCAGTACGGCTATGATTTTTTCTAATATTATTTTCATTTTGTTTAGCTAGTATAAAAATTAAATAGAATCCAGTAAAAAATCAGCTCAAACTTACTTTTTTTTTTAAATTAAAAAATTCACAAAATTAAACCATTCAATCATAAATTTAAAAAAAATATACATTTTACTTTTACTATATCTATTATAATTTCATTAAATGCTCAAAAGACCTTCTTGAATTTATAGGAACTCAGAAGTTTAGTGCAAAAAGAAATTGTCTGTATTTACTGTTCCTGTAAGAAGGAAATGACAATAGCGAAAAAATAAATTTTTAAGATCCTGTCAGATCTTGAGATTTTAAGGGAATTAGGACACTGTAGATCATGAGAAAACATGTTTTCCATTTTGGTCGGTTTATCTGTTGGCTAGAATCAATGAAAAAAACAAGCTCTAAGATTTGCCTTCCAAACAGTTACATCTACAGCATGGTGAGACAGACTTTCTTTTAAAAACCAGCCGTTGCTGTACTGAAAATAAAGGAGGCCATTTCAACCATTTAACGAAATAATATAAGTTAAGTGTTTAATTATTTTTTATTCACGATTGAATGTTTTAATTTTATACTTATTTTTAAGTTCTTAGGTTAACTTTGGTTCGATTTTTACTGGTTTTATTTAGTTTTAGTTTTAGTTAAATAAAATGATAATAATATTTAGTAAATCATAGCCGTACTGAAAATATATTCAAAATATTTGTGAATATGTATAATTTGGACCGAAACGTAAGTTAGTAGGGTTGAGTGATATATCATTGTATTTGGGGTCAAACGTACTATCTAAAATATAATTAAAAATTCAGGTTTATATTAAAAAAAAAAATGGGGATGTTATAACAGATAACATAGAAGAAAGTGCAAAAAGGAAAAAATTACGAAGTTTTTATATGAAGTAAATTTTTTTTAAATTGAAACCTTTTGAGTTATTAAAGAAATTTTTAGAAGTTTTTAATAAATTTCCTTCTTTCTCATGAATCAAAAAAAAATCGGCAACGCGGTTACTAAATTTAAAAAAAAAACCTTTAATATGGCACATTTTATCTAAATTAATCAGCATCCTAGAAATACACGTTTGCAAGATAACAATAATGGTCAATTAAATATTTGCTGTATATAAAATTTCATAACATTCAACGGAATATTTAAAATATTCCTTGTGAAGTTATTCCAATTTTCCAAAGAACTCATAATGGTATAAATTCTAATATCTATTGCCTTGCAATTTCATCGATACGAAACATAATATTAATGACATGACAACAGTAAAACACAATTTCTTTGACTTACAGTAAATTAACAATTTTTTGAATTATATATGGGGACTTTACGACAGATTAAGCAGAAATATTAGGTCATAAAACACTGTTAATTGTCAAAAATACTTTAATTTAAAAATACAGCAAGAATAAAAAATTACAAATTTTTAAATCACCCGATGTTGTCGAACACAAGCCTTTAATGAGTTAAATAAACGTTGAACTTTTAAAAGCATGAAAGCATACTTTTTTGGATCTTTTTACAAACGCCCCCTTCTGTTAATTAAGATTCCTCTAATGAGTTTTGTTTCATTAAAAAGCCAAACGTTCTCGGCCGATTTCTGGTTTCTCCATTTCTTCCACTCGATAAAAAGACACAGACAGGAAAATTAAACCCAAAGTAAATGATAGTGTTTTTTAAGAATTTATTTTAAATTTCTCTTCATTAATGCAAGTATTCTGTAATAGTAATTTTCGGAAAGTGATATTTTCCCGCATGTTACCGCCATCGACAACAAGACAGCTGAGTTCAGTCAGCCTTTTAGTACACTATAAACACTTTCAGCAAGTGTGGGAACAATTTTTCTACCAGTGTGAAGTAAACAATAAATACACAGCCAAGTAAGTTTTTGATTAATCTATATTCAATCAATCCTAAAAAAGTTCAAGCTATTAATATTAGTTTGGTCTTGGTCAAACAAACAGTCAGCATCACGTCGTCTACGCAGTCTTATTGAGTCAATAAATAAATTTAGCTAGGTTATCTGTAACAGGTAACATGCATAACCCTGCTTTGCTTTTGCTACAGCTTCAGCAACCACTTAATTAAGTGGGCAAATGCAAAAGTTTTACCCAAAGGTAATATTAGTAGTAATTTTAATCATGAAACCTAATTCTTATGGTGTAATTGTGCTTCTCTCAGGCTAATTGAGTCCTACCTTAAGGGAAGAAATCAACTTGTTTTATTCTGGGGTGAGCTCTATGAAAGTGCAACTTTGGACCATGGCGTGACCCAAGACTCTATACTAGGACCCTTACTTTTTCTTATTTACATTAGCAGTCTATGAATGATGAATGAAACCATTATATGAATGCTACTAAACGTGTGTTGTATGCTGATGAAGTTAGTTTTATTACATCTAACAAAGATTTAAATTGCTTGGATTCTCACATGGGTTCGATAAATTAATAAAGCTGAATTCTGGCTTTCAAAAAACGAACTTTTATTAAATAGGGAAAAAAACCCAAACTTTCGTAATATTTACTAATCGTGGTATAACAGAGGGTAGTAGTATGAAACTCCTGGTCACCAACATCGATGACAGCTTAAACTGGAGTGTACAGGTTGAGGGATTGCGCTCAAAACTTGCAGGCGTAACTTTTTTACTTAGAAGGTTAAAATTTTTTGTGGGTTTAAGTGTTCTTAAAATGTGCTACTTTGGTGTGTTTCACTCACGCATAAGCTGTTATTTTGTGGGTTCGAATACGGGTTTGTTCGTGTGTTGTTGTTCGTTTACAAAGAGTTTATTCTAATTTACTTTAAACACACACAAAAATTTGGCCTGTGACGATTTTATCATACAATGACCTTCCAAAAAGTCTAATACAATTTTGATGTAAAATTAATAGGGATTTTAAATTTTATGGGATGTCCCATGGCCAGTCTGGCGGTGCACCATCCGGTACACTTTGATAAGTGCCCTAGTGTACTTTACCCTACCCAGCACCCCAATAGCTCTACGGATTCCGAAAATCTGTTATATTTTGATTAATAGGTTTTGCTATAAAATTTACATCACCTCTGTTTCAATGTTATGTTAAGAAGCGGGTATTATAAGGTACTTTCTAGCCTAGCCTAGTAAACCGTGTTTTTTCGGTTTCATATAGGTGGTCGTAGAAAATTGTTTATATTATATTAAAAATGTTAATAAAATGTAAGGCGCAATTTTTTTTTAAATATGGATACAAAATCATGGTAAATAAAAAGATATCTTAAAAAGTCACAACAATCCTTGTATAGCTATCTGCCAGCAAAATAACACTAATGTAATGCCATTTTAGTATTTATTGATGTAATTTAACGTAAATGTAAAATCTGAACAAAAACTTTTCCATTAAAAATACAAACTAGTTCGTTAACTGAAAAGCTTAAAAGAGTTAAAAATAACAAATTAAGGCTTTAGAGCTAGTAAAACTTTTTAAATTAAATCGCAGGATATACGGTTGCCCTTTTGCATCCTGTTTTGTTTATTGTGAGTTGCGAGTAAGGCTATTTTGGTTTGTTTAAGTTTTTATTATTTAAACCTTATTTGGTTATTGTTGTAAAATAAAAAAAGGCAATTAAAAAAAAGCTCGCTAATCTATATTATTTAATATGACGGACAAAATACTTCTCATATATTTGCAATTATTTTTTGTTTTTAACATTCTATAATTATTGTTATGCATCGTCATAACTAGTTAACGAGCATTTATAAACACATTCCAGTCTCGAAGACATAAAATATTTCTGGCGAAGGCAAAAAGACGTATTTTGTTCCATTTTAACCGCAAAATAGAATATATCTCAGTGTTTTTTCGTTAATTTCGCTGGCTAGTTTGGATTTCTCCCAAAATAGATTTAACTAATATTGTTAAAAGTAATCAACAATTTTATCGACCCTAACACAAATTGCATTATTAGTGTCAATTTATAAGGTTTCATATGCGAATAACATATTATTCGAGCTAAAATAACTGTCTACAGTTCGTTTGCAAATAATTTATTTAAGAAGGGATTTTAATCATATCTAAAAATACATTATTTGAATATTAATGATTGAGGAGTATGCATCCGTTTTATTCTTTAATAAAAGTTCTTAATTCTATTTAAATTAATTTGCGGTTAGGAGATCTCCATCGAGCCGTTAAAACTCCTGAAAACACGCACCCGCTTTGCTATTAACTGAGAAGTTACCATACGAGATTTAGTTTGGGAAGAAAATTAAAAACCTAAATGTTCCCTGCAAAAAGCTCTAGTTTTAGTTCTTAAAGAAAATATTTTCTAATAAAACGGAACTTTTAGAAATGTATTGTCATTTAAACCTAATTAAAAAAAAAGTAAAACAAGAGCTTTCTGCCTACTTCCCTTTTAAATTATTTTCAGATTTTGTTTTAATTGAAACGGGTTCGAGTTCTTGATTGAAATACAAACCCTTGCAAATCAAAAAATTCGAAAATATTTGCACTCAGTTGGTGGCTGTCACCTAGCTGTCACTAATGCGTATTGTTTTCACTGTATTATCTGGGTTTGTTTGGTTGAAATGCACTACTGTTTTTTTATTATAAGATCCAAAATATAATGTAATATTAAAATGTAATATGATTGAGAAATATATTGGAACTTGATTTTTGGACCTATAAATCTCAATAATTTAAAAATATGTCCATAATGCTTTGATACAAATCATCTTAATAAAATTGCCCTAAATGTCTAATCACTAAGTTACTTTGCTTTGTCGCTGTATAATACACTGTAGGCCTCGCTGTAGACTTTAAATTTAGGTAGAGTAAAACATATTTCCCCAATTTCACCTACAAAATAAGACCCCATTTCTTAAAAATGGTTTATTGGATTGAAGAAATGAAAATTATTTGTTTCTATTATAATGTTAAATTATACGTTTCATGCATGCTGTCGTATCCCCAACTAGCGGATTCATCGATTGTCCTACTTCGAACTTTTAGAGAGAGAAGAGATTTCCCTTGGTTGATTTTAATGGGGGCGACCTTAAGGCTCATATAAAATGATGCCGTTCTGCCAATACAGAAAAGTATATGACAACATAGAAAACGAATCAACCAAAATTTCTATAAAATTTGTTGATATCTCAAAGATTATGTTTATTTGTAGAGAGTTTGAGTAGTAATTTGACACTTTCAAAAACCTTTTTTGTTTATTTAAAATTATTCGTAAGTTTTGCCTACTCTTGCATTAAAAGTAGGTATTCCATTCAGGGGTCTTCAGCCTTTTTTCATAGAAGGCCCATATTTAAGCTACCCATCGATTGCCGGGCCAGAACAAATAGAAAGTGATAAATTTAATATAGCTGAAATATAGTAAACTCAAGGCAATATTTATACAAACACATTTATATTTAATGTTTAATTTTATTAATACATTTTTATGCGGGCCACAAAAAAGTTATTGGCGGGCCGGATGCGGCCCGCAGGCCGCCGATTGAAGACCCCGCATTAAACGAACAACCCCGAACCAACTATCAATAATGTAATGTAAAAAGTGACCGACAAATTTGATATTTTAAATTATTATACAATTTACCCCCATGGTTCCTGTCAAAGTTACTTGTTGATTCGTTATAAATTAACTATGTCGGACAGACGAAACTAAACCAAAACCAATTATTGTTGTTTTATATGGAATTGTGGAAACATGCAAAAACAAAACAAGCAAAAAATAGCACATAAAAATAAATCACCCCTTTTTTAAAAATAAATCAAAATCTGACAACGACAACCATTGCAATCTGACCCTGAGCTACAATAAAATTGTAATCCAACCGAGTTTATTGTAATCCAGTTGACATTTTATCTCTGCGCGTCCACGCCTGTGTATTTTTATTCGGTTCTGATTAGATCGAAATGCCATTGTCTACTGTCGACTAGCCCTTGTGTCTCGTGACAGCAAAAAATACGAAGCATTTCAGTACGTTCTGTTCAACGATTTTTGCCTTTATGATATGAAAGGTTTTAATGTTTGCTTTCAATAAAAATATTTCAAGCAGAAACACTTTCTTTCTTTTGCTATTTATTTTAAGTTAAGGTACAATATTAGAAGCATTTGCTCATAGAGGCAGAATAATTCTTACTCATTTATCAAAAAAGAGTATGTGTGTGCATTTTTGTCATGATCTCTATATCCAAAATCTATTAATCAAGTTTTCTTAAATGAAGTTAACAGCTTAGCCTTCTCAGCACATACCTATAGTATTCTTACGACAGGGATTTTAAAATTACTATATTTTAACAGATCATTAAATTATCATATCATGATGAGTGTGATAGATATTATCGTACTACGCAAAAAGGATAAACCAAAGCGCTTACTATTTTAATTACAAGATTTAAAAACTTTTATTACGTATTGTAGCTTTTTTATGTTGGTTTAATTTAAACTGCCTGCAGTCAGTTTAAAACTCCTCTCGCAAACTCTTTGAAGGGAATTTTTATTACAGCCCGAAATAAAAAAAGTTAACCCTTATTTTGCTTCAAACAGATGTAAATTCTATTAATTTTGTAGCGGCGCCCTAAAACGGATTTAGTATTCTGTTACGTTAATTTTATGGCATAAAAATTAAAATTTTGTTTTTTTAAATAATCACGTTAAACGGCAGCTCCACTGGGTGCTAATTTTGTGACAATTTTAATTATTACACAATGATTTATTAAAGTGGATTATATTTGAAAATCGTGTATGAAAAATAAATGGTTTTACGAAAATTGTAGAAAAAGCATTGCAATCCTTTATACAGAAACAAACATTGACATATATTTAGCGAAAGTTTTTTTCTTTAACAACACGCACTTCGCACTAATTGAAAAGAATATTACTTTATTAAATAAAAACTATTGGTTCATAAAATATATTGGACTTGGTGCTCAGCATCAGCATCGAGTTCTCTCTGCTGGGTTCCTATAGTCATTACAATATAAGATGGCAATGAGACTGCTGATGCGCTCGCCAGCGGAGGCGCAGAAATGGCTGTCGATCTAGCAAAAAATACCATAGGCAGACCACTAGGACCGGTCAAGGAGGAGACAGATCACATAGCCAAACAACCGAACAGAGCAGATGAACAAAGCTAACAACCTGTAGTAACTCCAAGTTACTAAGGCCACTATTTGAGAACATTAATACTGCACACCACAATCGAAAAGACCTGAGAAATATCACTGTCGTAGAACCGAACGTTGTCTTTTCGGCAGACACGCCGAACGTAAGCAAATAGCAAGTAACGACTTCTGTAGAAGTTGCACAAAAGGAGAAGAGGGATAAACTATTCAACATTCTTGTGTGAATGTTCTGGTCTCGTACTTAGAGGGTTTAATGCAGTGGGCTAACCATTCTTTAATAACCTGATGGAAGTAAGCAACTCACAACAAGGTCGACTTACTAAGGCAACCAACAGCGGTGGCTGGTTTAAATGAGCTGCCAAGATCCTTCTGCGCTATACGTCCCGCCAGCCATCAGGGAGCTGATGCGGATGTGTTCTGCGGAACACGTGTGGTATCAGAAGGGATTATGTAAAACTGTTTGGAATTGCCAGAGGTCTACCACTCTAACCTAAACTAATATCATATTAAGATAAAATAAAATGTGCTTCTTCCGAGAATATTGTTGATTGAACTAAAAAAAATAAGTTGAGTAGGTCTTTACATACATTACACTAGAAATCGCGTAGGTATTTCAATATAATAAACACCCTGTAGATATTTATATTGCTTTATAAACAAAAGCTCAATGTGTTAATTATTTCCCTATTTAAATCCACGGGAACAGTTCCAAGGGACAATTTGCAAAGGTAAATTAGGTTTAGGGTTGAAACAGCTATGATTGGTTTTGAAATGGAAAGTTTGAAACAAGGGCACCTAAATGGGATTTGTGTGTGTGAGTAGTATTTGGGCAATATCAGAATATCAGGGGTAGCATTATATCAAACTTCTTGGGATAATTTACATTTAGCGTGCAGTTTATCGGGGGCTAAATTTAAACGCATTGAAGCGGAACAGATTGAATTTAAATCCTATAGGCCGTTCGCTAAATATAAAGCATGACATTATTCATAATTATGCAACTCGATAAACTGGGAAGCGATCAAGGAAAGGTACCTACTTAGCCAAATAGAAATGCATAATGACAATTAAATCAAGTGATGGGTGCTCTCACAACTAAGTAAAAAAAATATTATGTTGTAACATAAAGCGAAATAGCATAGTAAGAAATATGAATGCTCAATTCTATATTTTTTGTTACCATCTTTATTTAAAGCCGTTTTGGTAATTTTCGTACCTACTCAGCCAAATGGAAATGCATATTGACAATTAAATCAAGTGATGGGTGCTCTCACAACTAAGTAAAAAAAATATTATGTTGTAACATAAAGCGAAATAGCATAGTTAGTAAGGAATATGAATGCTCAATTCTATATTTTTTGTTACCATCACAGTTGCTTTGTTAAAACCTTTATTCAACTTCTCGTCTTATAGTTCATAGGGTAGATGAGGGTATATCGAGGGGTATATTTAAAATCCAGGAACTGACTTCATATTTCATTAATGATTTATCAAGTAGCTTTGCGTGAGGCCCGTAATGCTACATAAGCTTTTCTAGTATTATAGTTCGACGCATGGTTCTAAAGCAACCGAAATAATGTCGATTTGAAACACATTAATGCCTTTTTTAAATAAAACAGTTCTAAATGAACATTTTTGGTGAAAGACCTAGCTGGCTAATTTATGGTGTTATTTAATCCTATTGTGTGTCCATTAAAAACATTTTGGACATAATCCCTTCCTTCTCGTGCATTGTGTGCAGGACAACCGAACCAAATATCTACATTGTCAGGAGCAAATTCATCTATATAATAAAGATTCAATTTCATTGTGTAAAAATTTCCTTTTCCAAAGGATTGTTCCACAATAAGTCCAATAATTCGATGTCCAAATGTGTCCGCCCAAAAATTTGCCTTTTGAGAGTATTGAATCTTTGCTTAAACAAATCTGTATTCATTTTCTATATACTCCAGTATCTATAATTTTAAACATTTGGTTCATTTTTCGTGTTCTTTTACGGGTAACCAAATTTACATGGGATTTTCCATTGCTAGTCTGGCAGTGCATGACCCGATATAATATATGCTTGTTATGCTATTATTATAAATATTTTGGCAAACTATCTAAAAGATAGTTATTTACCACCAAAAAAAATATTTCACATCATACTTAAATCGAAAAGTTTACAAGGTTATTCCATTTTTCAAAAGAAATAATATTGAATTAAGAAAAAATCATTCGATTGAATAATTATTAGATGGCATTCGATTCTTCCTAAGAATAGGTTCAAAGCGATTTTTTCTCAAACCGAAACTACCGCAACGAATGCTTGCAACAATTAAAATACAATAGAATATAAATATACAACCGTCAAAAAAAGACAATACATTGCACATTAACGCCAGTGTCTAAAATAAGATATTTTTTCATTGACATTATATTTTTTTGCGTTTTGGGCAAAATATTTTGCACATCATATTATTATACCTATGATAAATTGAATTATTTTTTGTTATAATATATAATTTCATTGACGAAAAATTAATTATAGTTTTTTTTAATGTATATATACAAGAATTAAACAAAAAACTATAGTTAAAAAATACTTTTTAAAACCATAGACTTTTTAGCTTGTTGCCCAAGTGAAAGTTTTTTTAAATACATACGAGACCAATTTTGGGAACTTCCTTATATATACACGTTTTCCTTGATATTAAGAGTTGACTTCAACATAGAATATATGGACCATAATGGGGACAATTTAACTGCCTTTAATATTTTAAAAATATTTTCGGATGCTTTTTCACGTTTTTTCTCAAACACCGTGTTTTAAATTGTTCATACTGCCGTCTGAATTTTTCCGGTAGAAGATTCAGTGTATACATCAGCTGCTGCATCTGATATTTCTGGTGGGGTACAGGATAAAGCATCTTCACTTTCGAGATTCTCCTTTAATGTATTATTTTACTTTAAGGAACTCAAAATATTTAACACTCACAATATCCAAAACGTCAGTGAGAAACGATTGTTGTTCAACATATTAGCATCGAATAATTATTGGGAGTACTATGTTTTTAAAAATTAATTTGCATTAAATATTATAATACAAAGAAATCGAAACTTTATGGTTTTAGTTTAATCAAATTAAAGCCGCGGTAGAAAAAATATTCTTTGCAACCCGTGTGCTAAATTCTTTGGTCAACTCGAACAATTTTTTGACTTGGCTGCGCCTGGTCAAAAATTTTTGTTCTCGATCACCAAAGTAGTATTTCGCACCCTAGATACAAAAATACCTATTTTAACTTTAAGTTACAACAGGTACTTTCAAAAATTTTCTACTTTCTGCCATTGTAGAGTAGAACATGTTTAAAAAACCATTTCAGCTCGTCGATTTGCGGCTATTGCCCTCATCTTAGACCCACAAATGTTTCACTTATATAAAAAAAAGCAATTTTCAAAACTAGTGCTACAATTTACAATTAAATGTCAGCTGTGATAAAACCAAAAATCCATGGAAATTTATTTAAGTTTCTAATGAAACCATTTTAGACCCCTATGTCTGACTCAATGACTAATAACATAACTTTCCTAACAACATCAAGATTCCATATGTTACGCTTCATATAATTCGTATTCATCTTGTTTCATGCCCGATGCTAAATGCAAATTGACCTAAGAACTTTAATTAAATGTACCCAATAATATAACCGACATAAACACAAACTTTGTTTCGGAGAAGCGTGCTGTTAGTTTCAATTTTCATTTTGAACCAATCAGAAACTAACTAAAGTTGCAAATATTCACTTAACAAACAACAACGTTATATTTTTAAAAATATATGGAGACAACAAATGTAATTGAAATTTGGTTGACAATGAACAGTTAGTTATTACAACTAAAAATTTGGTAAAAATAATAAAAAATTATTGTAGATAAGTAGTATTAAAGTTAAAATCGCTCTCATTTGGCGCATGTTATTTTATAAAAAATATTTCGGTTCCAATATAAAAATTTGGCTGCCATTTATCTCTGGGGCTACTAATCCTTTTTTCCGAACCCCCTAGAAAACTTATGGACCTTATAGAATTAATTTTTCTTTGGACTCGTAATATTTATACAGGTTATAGAATTAAATGATTTTTTAGTCTACTCAAAGAAAAGAAGGACTGTGTTTACAAAATGTAGTTTATTTCGGAATTTTTTGCGTTTTAAAAATAAATTAGCACGTTTGCAAATAGCAATTAATTACTTTTGCGTAACCGTAAACGGGTAGCGTATTAATAAATAATTATAAACAACAATTATTATTATTATTTAAGTAAACCTTTTTTTAATTACAGTTCGTATGAGAGCGCAAAAAGTGTAACTTTATATTTTGAAGTTGGGAAAACACTTTCTAAAACTTTTTCTAACAACTCAGAGCAAAGTTTTGGAATATTGGACTAAGAAGATTTTTTGCTATCCCTGGTAAATTAACATTTAGAAAAAAACTTTAGGAGAAATGTTGGTCAAAGGAGCTTTAATTTAAATATTAATTCGTAAGAGGGGTGAAGTTCGTGACGAGCTTGCGTCAGTAGCGTGCATACATAATGGGCAAAAATTATTGCCTACCCTTCAAAATAGAATAGGCATTGTAAATTTAATTTTTAAATCTGTTTTGGCTAGTAAAAGTTATTCTACGAAATATTAAATTATGTATTTTATAAATAAGTTTTGCGCTAACTTAAAATATTAGGAATCATTACGTCATTGCGTTCATAACATAAAACCAATTAATTCATCCCCTGTACAGGCATCCCATAAAAGCTTCAAGGCAAGCACACAGCTTTCCTTCTATACGAATTCATAGCCAGCTGTATTTTTCAGCAAATAAAGAGGCTCCCTAATTCTAAATTTATTCCAGTTAAAAAGTCCACCCTGTATATACCCTCGCTGCCAAAACCTTACAATCTTACAACAATGTAATAAACGAAGATGACATATACGGTAGAAAAGAGCAACACATACACAGTGCTGTCGCGTCGCGTCGCCTCGTCAATAACGGGCACTGTTGCCAATGTTTATAGTCTATCCCACGTTGTAAGGTGATCCAAATATTTTAAATTTTAACAGCACAGAACGAGTTGTACGAGCATATAAAAAAAGAGTTTTCTTCATTTATTTTTTCATAATTTATAAAAATATTTATACGAGTTATAATTTTTTGACGTTGGGCGAGTTTTGAGTTATTGATTTTTTGGAAATTCTGGATGAAGAGCGCTCTAATTTTGAGCTATCTATAAAACATATATTTTTTCAATAACATCGGATAATTGAATCAGCCACAATTGTTTTCTAAAATTCCCCCAAATTTATAGCTGATTTTAAAGAATCCGCTTAAGAGGAAGTAACCCCTTTTACCACAATGAAAACTGCCGAACGTTTTGCTGGTCAAACAAAAATAAAAAATAAAAATTGGTATTTAGAAAATAAATTCTACTTTAAATACCCCATCCAGAAAAGTAAATGACGATCGAAAATATTCCCAAAATTTCTAAAAAAAAATTTGGGAATATTTTCGATTGTCATTTACCTTTCTGGATGGGGTATTTAAAATAGAATTTATTTTCTAAATACCAATTTTTATTTTTTCTTTTCGTTTGACCAGCAAAACGTTCGGCAATTTTCATTGTGGTAAAAGGGGTTACTGCTCTTAAGGGCACTATGTTTTTACAACTTATCTACAAGTTGCAAGCAAAACGCGTATGGGGATGGTTCTAACGAAACGAAAGAAAACAAAAACTCTTCTAGCATATTTATGTTTGTTGTGCGCTTATCATAAATATTCTTCAAAAATTTGATATTGGGTATATAGTTATTTATACAAATATGTTACTTATACCATAGATTATTTCAAAAAATTATTGCAGAGGACGGAAAATGACTGGAAAATTTTAAAAGTTATTCTAATTTTTAGAAAAAAACTATAAACTTGTAAAAAATGTTTTAAATACTAATTTTATTAATTTATATATAAATTCGATTGGGTAAAACAGCATATTTCATGTAGAAGATAAAACATTTTTGAAAATGAAAATCGCTGTATAGGTACTTGCAAAATAAAAATAAAATCATTTGAAAGATTTCTTCCTAAATTTTATTGTTTTTTTCTCTAATAATTGGATTTCATAATCAACATTCGGCTTTTTATTAAATTTTACAAATTATTTATATAAATGAGTTTCCCATTCATTTCATCAGATTCATCCTTGGACGCGTTTCGCCATATCATGGCTTATCAGTAAGGCTAGGCACCGACGAAATGAAGGAAGAAGTGTATACCACTTAAAAGCAATAAAGAGCATAGCCTAAATCCAAGCTAGATATCGCCGTGCGTTGCATCTTCTAGCTTTTATAATGTGGTGTGAAACGAAGAAACATATTATCTTGCGTACAACTACCGTAACACCAATTTTCGAGAATATTCATCTTAGCAGCACAACAGGCATAAATCTGACACATTAACAAAAATATTTGCACTTATACCCTTCAATAAAATATCCGGTAGAAAACGTGCTAGTTATACTTTATGAAATTGTACATTGTCATAAGCAAATGTGAATCGTAGTTTATACGATTGGACAAATTTAAATAATCAATACTGACTTGTCAACCTAAAATATAAATTAAAAAATTGTTCTTTAATCCATAATAGATAATTTTCAGTATTTTCCTACCTTCGTGCTCAAATATAGTTGATCTGGGGGCTCCGATAAATATTTCTCGATTTCTTTCCTTTGAAATAATCGGGATTTTCTTACATGGAAGCCATCTGACTGCCGTTTCAAAAAGGCTCGTAACATAGATATTTTGCCAAAACAATGTTTTTTTTTTATGTTCAGGGTAGCTTGCAACATCGAATAAATAGACTATAACGTCGAAGGCTTCATTTTCATGTCGGAAAAATATGCAATTAGCACATTTTCAAAAAAACATCCTGCATTTTTCTTCTGTCTATATCCCATAAATCGGCTGTATGTAAGTTCATATACAGTTCTTGACTTATCCGGTACTTGACAATTTTTTAAAATTTAAAATAACATTAAACTAAATACGAATAATTTAACAAACGCCATCATCGGTAAACATAGTAACGAAGAACCAGCCTTTGTTAAAATAATTTAATTATTTCGATATTGATAATGAAACGCAATTAATAAATATAAAAAAAACGATTTTGCGTGAAACTGGAACAAATTCGGAGAAAAAATTATATCTTTTAGACAGCAAAAAAGCAAATTTAATGCGTTGGCTGGTTTGCTAGCCTCGGCTATGAAGCATCAGCCGCGGCAATAAATCTTGGGCTTTTCTGCTTAGTAAAACATAATACTAATATATGTTTAGTAAGCGACATTACAACTAATACATCGTTTTGTCAAGAAATTAAAATTATAATCTAAATAGCACGAAAAAGTTAGTTTCGTAAAAAGTGATAAACCCGCAGCAATTTTGACAAACGTGCCGTAAAGGGGATGCATATCAACGACAAAAGGCGAAAGCAAGAAACTCGTGCGCTATTCCAATTTAGGTATGCATGAAATGTTAAACGGCAGGAGACGACAGCCACCATATTGGATGCGATGTAAATCTATGGTAATGAGTTTGACCTGATTGTGCGGCGTGATGTGGTCGACAGGGGGCGCTCATTTCGACGTACGTCATGCTTGGGCTGCGAAATAAAGGCGCGGGAAAGAAAACATTTCTTTTATTTGACATCCGTTTACTGAAATTGAATTAGAAAGTGACGTGTTTGCTTGTTAACTCGCTATTTTATATTTTTAAAAAGATTAAGGGTGCAAAATTCTAAGGAAACGTTTAAAATAAGCAGACTTTCAAGGCGTTATGAATCATCTGTTGTGATAGTGGGGCTTGCGGTACACCTTATATACATAGAAACAATATAATACAATACATAGGCGCTTAGTGCTCAGGAAGTTCACAAGGGTGTAATTTTTTCACCATTTTTACGTATGTATTAAATACGCTGAACTTACAGTTTCTAGATGGTCCCCCAACCCTAATACCTATTTACCGGTGTAACTCTCTCAGATCTTATTAGACTTTTTTTCAACTACTTCAACGATCCAGGAAGTACGACTATATACTGCTTTATTGGACTTTCAAGATCTTCACGCAGAACTGGAACGCGACTGTAGCAGTGTCTCTCGTGGGAACACTATCTACTTCAGACTTCATCATTTTCTACGTTTACGGTCTCCCTTAATTTATCTGAATCAGTTCATATTATAGGACGTATCCGTGGTTAGATACCACCAATTCATATTCTTGGTTTAAAAGTTCAAGGTATTTTTAAACTACAGCTTCGGCCTCTTTAGAAGTAGCCAGTTTATGTTGCGTGTTAAAACGTACTACTTAGTACGGAGGCCTAACCAAGTAAACAATATATTGTGCGATATTTTTTAATGTTTCTTAGTAGATATGACTAAATTCCTAAATCGGGAGCAACATTTTTACATATTACGTGTCCTAAATATAGTTTTTAAATTTTTTAAAAATAGTTCACTACCACCAAGTTAAATCCAGTACCTACGTTAAAGCAGTAAAATAAAAGAAAACATAAATTGACTAAAAAACATTGTACGAGCAACCGAACACGCACAGTAATAAAAACACATTTGAAATATTAGAACCGAAATAAAATTTATCACATACGCCATTCTTACAAAGAAACACGGCAATTTGTTGAATCCATGCTCCATTAACAAAAATTATACACGCCAAATTTACCTCTTATTGTTCGTATAACTTAGCAAATTAAATAAAAACAACTCGACTCTGAAACATAATAACGTACAGCGATCGAATAAAGCGAGCCATAAAATAACTTGAAAACTTATAGCTGGTTAAAACCGTATTTTCTTCCACCAAGAGACATAATTTTCAAGTTTATACCGAAGTGATCGCCCGTGTTTTATCACTGTCAGTATTATTAACTCCGCCATAGTCATATTCATTTTTCAACCGTTTCTTCCAGAGGCGTGTGGTATAGGTTGGTTAAACTCAAAGGCAAGCGTGTAGACCGATCATCTTCTCTGTAGTCTCATAGCTTATTGCCTCTTCCATGAGTGGTTTGCAGCTATATATAAAATTTAAATCGGTATCCTCCTCTTCACCGCATATTTTACATTTACATTACATTACCTAGTCCTAGAGGTTTATTAGGAATTACAAACTATAATAGGTGCGTTCTTTATCTGGGCTACGTTAGAAGTAACAGTCCAGTAGTTAGTTTTATAATTTACGCCACAGTTACTTGTTCCCCAAGTTGGTTTCTAGGCAAAAAAAACTTCTGAAACGCTAAAGATCAGCTTAATCTAATTTTGTTACCGGTATGTCACATTGAAACACCTTTAAGGGTGAATAATCGCATGTAAAATAAACCCAATTTTTTGCCCTCCGCTCCTACCGATATTTCTTCGAAACCGCACTTACAATTTACTTCAATTTTAAAATATAAAAAGGCCTATCCTTACACTCTGTTTTTCCTGTAGCAGATTTTCCGATTACCCTTTCGTTTTCAAAATATACTATTTCTTGTGTAGTGTCAAGGAGATTTCGTCTAATTTATATGAAAATAAAAAATCTATTTTAAATTTGACACATCAAAATTACATTTTTTATATAATTCAGCCAATATTAAATAACATCACACGCCTCTGGTTTCTTTCTTCATTTTTGAGAATGTCTCTCTAGTTTAACATTTATTACCTCGTTATTTCTATTTCTCTCTCGGAGCAATCCATGTAATGCGAACTGCGACAACCCCTCTTGACCATTAATCAGTATCATTTACTTACTTAGAGAAGAGTTGTTATGAATATAGAATGACTTGTTAGTTCATCAAAAATAGTGTCAGAGGGATTAGTCATGTTTGAAAGCTGGTAGGCACACCAGAAAGTAACATTTATTGATTGACGATAAAAAAATATACATTTTGTAGTAAATGCAGTTTAAGTAAGTATTAAGCAATCTTTATTGCACACAAATTGTAAAAACGATTATATTATTTTTTGTAAATTTTGTAGGTAATACATAATTAATGATACTTGACAGGTTCTAGCTGTACTGTTACTACTACTGAACTCACAAAAGAATCAAGTCGTTAGCCATTTGATATGCTAAATGTATTAAAACCAGTAGTATGCATGTGACAAAAAAATTATTTTTCTCCAAATGACATTAAAAGCGGTCTTTTAATGACACCTTTTGAGCCTGTCAGGTGTCATTAAAAATTAAAATTTAAAATGACAAGTAAACACAACAATTCAATAAATGTCATAAATAACATACATAAATATAAAAAATACGATTTTGCGTGAAATTGGAACAACTTGGCTGGTTTCCTAGCCTCGGCTGCGCCTCGTCTATGAAACACCAGCCGCGGCATTAAATCTTGTGCTTTTCTGCCTAGTGAAACAAATAACTATTCTTAGAACAGACGAATCCTAAAAAGCATTATAATACCACTTGACATAACTTTTTCGCTTGCGAGCATACTGTGGTGGATACAATATCTTTCAGTACTCAAACCAAAAATCACTTTTCCGATAGTTTTTACCACGTCCTTGTTACAACAATCATTTCTTATTATACAATGAAAAAACTAAGCCAGCTCTAATGACAGAATAGTCTCCAATAATTATAGCTCTTTTCCTTCGCCAATATAATATAATATAAACCAACCAAGAGAATTGCTACAAAGCGGGGAAATCAAACCAGCTACAAAATATATATTTTTCTATTTCACGTTCATAATAAGCTCAGTACGATACGCATTTGCGTATCGTAATAAAGCTATTTCGATACGCATTTTTTCTTTATTTGATGTTGGTAACATTTAAATGTTTTATTTCATTGACTTGCGCGGCCTTTGTGATTTACGAGAAAACCCATTTTTCGCAGAATAAAAAATAGCTTGATAACCTACTATTCTATTCTGTGTGGATAACAGTCATGTATGTTGGTTGCATAAATCTATAAACCAATCTTTTGTAGATGCTTCAAGCTATCATTTTCTGCCAAATCCTATCCAAAATTCAATCTACTAACCTTCCAATGTCGATTTTAACTTCAACTTTATTTGAATTTTCCATCTTCCCTATAATAAATTGCAATGCCGTGACGTAAAATCACGTCTTTTGAAATTCGAAAAAAAGTAGCAAAATCTCCCGAATTTCCGAACGCTCTGTATATGTACCGAATGTTCAAGGATCACACAACGTATTCCGTCCAATTTCAAATCTCATATCGCTAAAATAACTTTAGAATCTCGTGGTGAAAATGGGTCAATAAATCAAAAAATGACAGTTTGCAAAATAATTTTTGTTGTCTAGAGGCTACTATGATAAAAAAATAGTATTACCAACATAAAATTTAGACATAAAAATTTACAAAGTTTGAAGGATTTATTTTCTTTTTAAAATGTATTTTTCTTGATTATAAAAGGTGAAATAGAAAAAATGTATAAAGCACATATTTCATAAGGCGTTTTAGCGCACGTGTCAATAAAAAATCTCGCCATTTTGTGGCTCGTTTTTTAAAATAGACGCGTGCGCTAAAACCGCTTCTTATGAAACGTGTACTTTAATATACTATTTTTATATGCGATCCCTTTAAACTAATATTTTCTTTGCACTTAATAATTTTTAAACATCTGCAGCATCTACTCGGCCCAAATCATAAAAAGTTGAGTGCCCACTTAAACCGATTCTCCCAGTTCAACACGAGGTTTATTCCAAATACTGACACGATCTCTAACCTCTCCAAAAATATATAATTTGTTATAAATACCTTCAATAAAACAGACAATATCTTGTCCCCTATTAAATTAAATCACCCCATTCCTGCTACACACTGTATGAAGCGATAAATATGAAGCGGAGAAAGACAAAGGAGGTCATTAATTTTCTGATTCGATTTGAATTCCTGCGAGTTCATCTTTCACGAAGCGGGGGACAAATTACGGAATTCCGGAAGCCAAATGTATTACCTAATATCATCTGGGATATTGTCTTTTCGGGAAATTTAATTGTAAGATTCCTGAAGTGAGTGCCTTTATCGTCACTAACGCTTTCTTGACTTGTTAATAAGGTATTTAAACGCCGGTTTAGAAGCTTGGCTAAATTTTAGGTTAAAATGTATGGTAATTAGATTTAGTTTTTAATTTCTAAACTTAAGGCAACGCCAGTTTGCTTATCGATTTATTTAGGGGTTTTAGAGTTTACTTTACTGCTTATCAAATGATTTAGTAGAAATATTACTTTACAGTGAAGTTAAATCCAATAATATGTTCGCTTTAAAGGCATCTGACGATGGCGGTACGATAACCACAGAGTAATGGAACTGCGTATCGGTTTTTCAAACTTTTTTAAGGAAACCATCCAGTGATCATTTGCATATAAAATTTTGAACTTATAAATCAATAATAAGACTATCTTTAATATGAAACCATTAAATCCTTGTACTATTATTAATGTGACTGCTGGTCCACACACCGGCTGATACTAGGTTGATCGAATGAATCAAAATTATCTGGTGGGATATTATATTAGCAAAATATTTCATCGCATGGTTTTAGACCTGAGATTATACAGTAAGGACCTAAAGTCCGTCCCCCCCCCTCTAACTTTTAAACCGTTCGGTATATTTTAATGAAATTTTGAACGATAATATTTGAGCAAGTCTTGCACTTTTTGACATACCAATGACAGCTTTAAATGTCAAGATGACAGCTGAGTCCGCTTTTGGAATATTTTTTTAAATGGAACACCCTGTATATTTTTACATTTTTAACTTCCACATAAAATTATAATTATTTTTTATTAAATGCATTATCAGTCTATACTTCATAGTTTCCGAGATATTGACTCTCGAAAAGTGACATTTTTGAACTTTTACAGCTTATGACCTTCTAACAGTACGTCTTAGAGCAAAACGGCTTACATGTCCCTATCTTCAATTTTTATTATCTTCCCAAAAAAATCAACTTCCAGTTAAACCGGAACAACTATATTTCCTGCTTTCGAGTTACATCCGGTTTAACCGGAAGTTGATTTTTTTGGGAAAATAATAAAAATTGAAGATAGGGACATGTAAGCCGTTTTGCTCTAAGACGTACTGTTAGAAGGTTATAAGCTGTCAAAGTTCAAAAATGTCACTTTTCGAGAGTCAATATCTCGGAAACTATGAAGTATAGACTAATAATGCATTTAATAAAAAATAATTATAATTTTATGTGGAATTTAAAAATGTAAAAATATACAGGGTGTTCCATTTAAAAAAAATATTCCAAAAGCGGACCCAGCTGTCATCTTGACATTTAAAGCTGTCATTGGTATGTCAAAAAGTGCAAGACTTGCTCAAATATTATCGTTCAAAATTTCATTAAAATATACCGAACGGTTTAGAAGTTAGAGGGGGGGGGACGGACTTTAGGTCCTCACTGTATATTGACTTATGTGCGATTGGTCGCTATTCAGGTTAACAATTCCATTCATCATATTCAATAATTGAATACGCCCTTTTTAAGTAACTCCAGGGAAGACTAATTAGAAGTCTACTAGACCTGGATTGATATTGAAAGTCTACAGGGGAACCTAAAAGTCACCACTGAGAATCGCTATTAAACTAGCACAACCGGTCGATAAATATCTAAGGTAATTATGTTGATGGTTGTTATTGATACGGCAGAGTATTTTCAGAAACCAGCGAACACTGACATACTATCATTATTTTTAGAAAAAGGAAATAAAACAGTATTATAGTCACTTTCAGATCCTACTGCAGTTAAGAGCCGCCAAGAGTATATATATTATATAAGTTTTCGTACATGCAGCTTATCCTTATATTGCCGACTTATCTACACTTTTTCATGTACAAATTTTCCTCTAAATATTTTATGAAGGTAAAAGATAAAACCCCGCTACGTTTTGAATAATAAATCGGAACTTTTACCTAAGGAAATTCCCTTCTAATAAGTCGATGTTATGAAAAAGGAAAATGATCGCAGTCAAAGCGAATGTGTCAGAGTAAATATATTTTTCCTTTCGGAGAAAACTCAAAGGTAAATATTCAAAGGGAACGGAGGTGCTTTGGTGTGCGTTTCTCTTTATTCTTGCATAATGGCGGTATAACATTTTCGTTCGTTATTTGTAATCCATTGCTGCATGAGAAAGTCATGCATCTATTGAACGTGTCGGTTAGATCATACATTATACAGGGTATCTCTAAAAGGTGCCGAAAAAATACTACCACAAATTCCTTGGGCTTAAATATGATGATCTAACCTAACTAACCTTAGTCCAAAAATGGATGATTTCGGAGTTAAGGAGTGTAAAAAGTTCAATTTGGTTTTAGTTTTTCATAAATAATTTTTTTAATAATTGGTGTTTTGTCACAATATTCGGATAGAGGGAGTTTTGTGGGGTGCTCCATTTTAATAACCTACGGTACCTTTCACACATTTAAAACAAAATAACTTTTTTGAGTCATTCTGTATTGAACTTATAAATAAACAATTGTATTCTCCAACGTCCTTTACCCAAAAAAGGTATACTAGGTAAGAGTTGATTTGAGCAGCAGTTTTTGAGATATCTGGATTTAAAAAATTCACTTCGTATATGGCCAGGTCTAAATTGTTGTAATAATTAAACACAATTTGAAGCAAAGACGTTAAATTAAAATAACTGTCACTAAAAACTGACTGGAGTAAAATCGAATTTAAAAAACAATTTAAGCATATATTTGAATGGTCAAACTATTTTAACATTTCTTTTCGTCGTGGCCTTACAGTATATCTACGAAGAAATGACCGATATGTTATTGGTTTTTGGATATTGCCAAAGAAGTGGTTTAGAATCCTACAGAGTATGCAGTGAAAGTTTTCCGAATCGTCTCTTACCACACCATAAAACATTCGCGGCAGTTGAAAGACGTCTTCGTGAAACAGATAGGTTTGCGCCTGTTTCTATTAATTATGATCGTGCACGTACGGTAAAGACTCTGGAGGTCAAGGAAGATATTCTAAATCGGATTGGAGAAAATCCTAAACTCAGCAGCAGACGATTGAGCTTAGAGCTGGGGTATGCAAAGACATTGTTAATAGGATTAGCAGAGAACAACTACTGCACCAATTTCATATTCAACGGGTACAAGAGCTTTTACCCCATGATTTTGAACCACGCCTAGCTTTCTGTTGGTTTATTCAAGAACACAGAAATCATTCATCATCAAGAAATTTTACTCACAGATGAAGCCTGTTTCACGCGCAGTGGCATAACTAATTTGCACAATGAACATGTCACGTCAAGAAAATCCTCATGCGACTAAAGTAACCTATTATCAGCATGAGTTTAAGATGAATGTGTGGATAGGAATTATAATTGGTCATGTCATTTTACCACCTCGACTAAATGGCAAAAATTGTTTGGAACATCTGCGAAACGAATTACCAAACTTATTGGCTTTCCTTGCCCTTGGAACATCGAAAAGGAATGTGGTTTATGCATGACGGTGCACCGCCACATTTTTCGTTAAACGTAAGTAATTATTTGAACAAACAGTATCCAAATAGATGAATAGGTAGAGGCAATGATGCACCCGAAAATTCACCATCTCGATCCCCTGATCCGGTGTAAATTTTATAATAAAAATGAGAGCAGATTTTAATTTTGCAACCCACAAAACCGCCCCTAGCCCAATATTGTGACAATAAACCAATTATTAAAAAAAATATTTATGAAAAACTAAAATCAAATTGAACTCTTGATACTCTGTATCTCCGAAATCATCCACTTTTGAACTGAGGTAAGTTGCGTTAGATCGTCATATATGAAGCCTTAGGAATCTGTGGTGGCTTTTTTTTCGCACCTTTTAGAGACATTTAATTTGAAATCTGTTCGACATTTCTTTGGACGAAAATTAAAGCTTTTGTGTTTTAGGATCTTTAAAATCAGAATAAATTTGTTATTCGATGAGAGATTTCTTATTACGTCTCTTATCTTTAATAGTACTGTTTTATGGTATATTGCTCTTCTAATACATTACCAAAGGATTAGTTGAAAAGTGAGTAATAGTAAGTTTTAATAAAGTTAGGATGATCCAAATACCACACTTAAATTAGAAATTTTAATTAATAATGACTCTGGTTTCAGGGACGTGCCTTCCAGCTTGTCTCTACATTTCTTTTGAGCATGCTTAACTTATAAACAATTAAACCTAAAGTCACTTTCGCAGGTACTTTCTGAAAACCCATTCTGTATCTAGCTAAACCTGTTTACCAGAATAAACACAATTTACTTTTATAGAGTCGCGCATAATACTTTGTATGTATTTCTAAGAACTTTAATATTTAATTTAGTGTCGTCTGAGGTACAATTGTAAGCGTGCGAAGGAGCGTACATATTTTATTTCACGAAAGTTCCCCAGTTATCTGTACTTTTTTCTCCTGGAGCAGTAATACAATCTTTTCTATTATTCATTTCTACTTCAGCGTATTCGGCAATTTTATCTAGAACAGACCCGACTTCTCTGTTGTTTATTGCCCAGGAAACAAACTGGCACTTTAGCCAGGGTTTTCGTTGCAAATTGGAAAAGCAGGAATCCGTTATGTTTAGCAATGCAATAAGAACATTGTTAATATTTTAAATATAATTTGCACCGAAGTTTACCTTTGCCTTACGGTTTTTGCCATATATATTTTTAGTGCCTCCTGAGAATAAGAAACGGATGGATAGTCGATATTTATTCAAAATGTTTAAAATAGATCATTTGAGAATCATAATATAAAGTACCTCTACCATTTTCGATACAAATGTTGATAAAGTCGATTCACTCAGTAAACCTGCAAGATGGCCGACATGTCATATGACAAAAGTCATTGAAAATGCAAACATTTATTTTATTTAGCTGGAATATGACTTTTGTCATATTATGACATGTCGGCCATCTTGCAGGTTTACTGAGTGAATCGACTTTAGTATCAAGAATGGCTTGTTATCAAAATTATTATTATTATTATTATTAATTCTTACAATCATTATTTATTGGGTCAAAAACCCTCGCAACAAAACAAAGTCGCCAGTAAAGTCAAAAGCCACTTTTCGAGGGACTAATATGTGAATGCCATGAACCCGTATAAGAAACCACTCGCAAATGACTTGATCCCCTCTTTGAGGCGACGAAGCCGCTTCAGTATGTCCCTGTAATCATAATGTAGTGGCGGCGTAATTACGTTGCTGTATACGTGTCAGAATCTGCAGGTTATTAAAGCAAAATGATTAATCGTTCAATTATACACCTTTTCGCGGCAAAAGTTCGAGAACGTGCCGCTTCTCGCCGTGAAACCCTATTACTCTTAAAAGCTCTTTGGGGGGAGTTTAGGTGAAGCCCGAAGGAGAATTTGCACAATGTGGTTGACATCTTTTGAATGAAAACAAGTGCCAAGTCAACTTTGAACTTAAGACATCCATTCACGCGCCTGGATAAACAACACTTAGGTCTTTTGAAAGTAGTTCGGGTTTGTTCGTAATCTCAATAAAAGATGTTCAAAGAATTTTGAGAAATTTGCTGCTTAACGCAAATTTTGTTCGGGAGTCAATAATCTTGGAACCCACCTAGTTAATATTTACTCGCCCATCATAGTGTATCATGTAATATGTCCAAAAAAACTAGCAACTTTGACTCTAATATAAATGACATTGGCAGAAATAATTTTCTCACAATCAACGTGGTCCGGTTAGCGTACTAATCAGGCAACTTCGATTGTGATAAACTTATGATTGTCAATGTCAATTATGCCACAGTCAAAGTTGCCTGGTAAGTTTATTATTGTTAAAAACCTTTGTGCAACCAAACATTATTGTTTAGAAACAGTGGCGGCTCGAGTCAGGGGGCGCTGGCTTTAAATAAAAAAAATTAAAATGTCTATTGTTTTCGAAAGTACGTGTCTGTTTTTTCTAACTTTCTCGTTGTGAAATTTAATTTCATCAGCACAAGCACTACTTAATCAAGTTAAAATATTAGTTTGTCCTAACATCTCAAAACTTACCACATTATGACGATGTTTGGCACTATTTTCATGTTTTTTTATTTTCTCTGAAATATGTTTTAAGTCCTGCACCCCATTTATAGTCCAATTATCGTCCCCGTCAAAAAGAAGACACACGAAACAAAAAAAATTGTGTGTGCTTAAGACCACATGACAGAAGTGAAAACTTCAACAAGGTGAAATTAATAATATCGAATAAATATATTTCCTAAAATTGAACAAGCCTTGAAAAAAAATGCCAGAACATACCTGAGACGCAACAAGTGTCTTTGTGATCTTAAACACACAAACAACGCACACTGTTTCCACGTCGATACTGAATGCGACTGATGCAGTGATGCGGCATGCTCTTTCATATAACGTTCATTCGGATCAGTTCGGATTGAATATAGGAGTCGAATTCGAGCGTAACACAGCCGAGCGTTACGCGTGACGGCTCAGTTTAATTCAGTGCCCACAAAAAGTGCTAAACGCGCCTAAAGAAGTTTTCACTTCAAAAAAATAATTTTTGTCCTCACAACCCCATATATCCAGGATTTTTATTATATATTTCTTGTCAAACTTACGCGTAAACTGTGCGTTACTTTTACATTTTGATTGCACTTTTATACTATGTTCAATATTGGTAGTGGCCGCCCTGCATTTTTTAAATCAAGTTTTTCACTTAAGCTCAGACAACTAAACACAAGCTTCTTCTGTAAATCACTGACCTTCATATTACACGAAATTTTCCAACTTTATAGCGTAACTAATAAATCAAATCAAAACAAATAAACAAAACATCAGTGGCATCGACAGGTCGCCTCGTTAGAGTACATAATATTATATTGATTATTTTACCGTGGCATCGCGATTCGCGAACAGCTGTTTGGCGCGGAAAATTGGAGCTCATCCGTGGCCGCTCGTTGTGCGATGTGTAGGTGACGTCACGCCTCCGTCGTCATGGCACCTCATCAAGAAGTCGCGTTGAATCGGGACGAATAATCCGTCGCCCGCGCTTAGTATAATCTTGAGAGCGCGCAACTCGCTTGTCTATGAGTATAACCTACCCGCTGGAATAGGGCTATGTTTGGTTTGAATTATTTTAATGGATTGCTTACATACATTGCTTTATTGGTTTTTTAAGTAAAGTATTTTTAAATAAAATAATTGCAGGGAGGGCAGCGCCCCAGAGCCCTTCATTAACGATCCGCCACTGTTTAGAGATGCTACACTTTTAAACGATTTCCGGAAACCATTGTTTTTACATTCCTGCTAAGATCAGTATAGGTTGCGTCCGATAAGAATAGCACCGTATCTAAAATTGTGCCTAAAGATATTATATTTCCTGGGTCATCTCTAATGGATTTACGATCCCACCGAAACTTTTGGCAAATATTTTGCTTCGATATACGATGTTGCCAAGTGTACCTACATAATATGCTATAATCAAGTATTTCGTACTATTCTGTTTCTTTGTCAAAAATTTAATAACACTGCTACGTTCATATTTATTTTGTAGCAAAACACAATAAATTATTAATAAACTAAAATGAAATTTGACAGAAAGGTGGGAAAAAGTTGTCACTAATGAACGTTACTAGGCAACGTACAGGTAGTTGTTTATATCATGCCTATATTCCATTAAATTTTGTAATATGTCTCGTTGCCTCGCTGCTAAAACCTCGTTATAATATCAGCATTCCCTTACTGTTTAGCTAATCGGTAAGTAATTGACTTAGCGCCGTGTTAACCTTAGCAAATTAATACAATTTACTTTCTGTAAGTAGTCTGAAAGAAGATATGGCTAATAATCAAAAATAAACAAGTCATACAAAAAGATAATTTAATTTCTGTTGTTTTACCACAAAAAGCCTTTGAAATAAGTAAATCAAACACTTCTTCTGATGGCCTCTTAAAATTCATTTATGAAATAAGAATAATAACGTTTTGAGCCTTGTTTTTTAAAAAGCTTTCGTAATTTATTCTCTTTCTTTTTAAATTTTAATATTAATTTATTGCTTTCTTTCTTGCTTTTAAGGGCGCAGTACAATAAACTTCAGCTTCAGTTCTTTGCCTTGTCCTAAGTAGAATTTATTGCACTTTTCTTTAGAGTTTTATTAAAAACAAATGCAGGAGGTCTTCGTTTATTTTGTGTTTCACTATTCGCTTGCTGAATGTTTAAATTTTAATCATTTCGTTAACTTCTCGTTAGTTCTTACAAGTTTCACTTCTGTCGCTAAAATAAATTTTCTCTTCACTAACAGTAGAATGTTTAAAAGAAAATAAATAAGTCCGATTACTATTTTATCTACACTGTACTATAGTATAGTATCAAACACATTAGCCGTTGTTTCAATGACATGGTCTTTCCTGTATCAGTCGAAAATAATAATTTTTATTATAAGAAGCTCTGTTATTGATTTAAACGCAATGCAGTATTGTTTTTAAGAATGTAAATGTATTTTTGGACATTACAAGTAATTATTTAAATATTTTTTTAAATCATAATTAAAATCATTTTAAATTAACAGGCACATAAAGCTATCCTAGCGGGTCAATGAGAGACGGCGATATTCCCAAGCGCTCACCTATATTATCTTGTAAAGCCCTGAGCAAGATATACACATGATGGTTGACATCTCTTGACTAATACCTTTAACAAGTGTGAAGTGAAATTTAAACTTTACTTATACGATTTAAAAAACAATTATTATGAAGGTGATCGTGTTTTACTGAAATCCATAAAATTGTCTGTTTGTGGATGGACGTTAAAATAAACTTTTCGCTAAAAGAAGGTTTATATTAGAAAAGCCTCATCGTCTCGTGTAATATTAAATTTTAGAAAAACAAACAAATCTAAATGATTTTGAACTTTATGTCCCAACTGCTCCAATGCGTTTAGGTGACTAACTTATTGATTGACAGTATGTTTAGGCAAGAATTCAGGAATATATTTTTATTCGCAAAGTTATTATTGCGGCCAAAAGATGGACAATGAAATACGCATTAAGAAGAGTAGAATTTTGTAGGGAATATCTACACCAGAATAATTTTTGGAAAAAAGAAATTTTTTCTGATGAAAACACATTCCAATTGTGCAACAAAGACAAAAATATTGGTGGCTGGATTCGAGGGGTCCAGGAGTTTTGCAAATTGTTCAAGGAAGACGGCTGCTGTTTGTCGAGATATTTTTCTTCTAGACATGATTCCATCGATTGAAGTGGTATATGGAGAGAATTACATCTTCCAAAACGACAATGTAAATCCAGACGGCAAGAATTCAACCGAGAAATAAATATTTACCTCTCACCATGGAGTTCAAAGAGTCGAGACCTTAATCCTATTGAAAACTTTTGGGGCGAAATGACAAAATATAGTAGGGGTGAAGATACTGGAAGTGCGAAGTAAAATAACTCCACAATTTATAAGAAATTTGGTATTAAGCATACCTTGTCATCTCCAATCCGTCATCGACAACAAAATGAAGTACTTATTCATTATTATTTATTATTGCTTTAAAATATTTTTCCCAAAGAGAGTTTAAATATTAGTTATTTACATTACTAGATGCGAAAGTAAATTTTTTGGTGTGAGGAGGTTTTTGAATTGCCGAGGCAAAGAGGTGATTTAATACCTTCGACCGCCATCGTGTAATGCATTAAATGTTTTCTACTACTGTTCTCTGATCAATATATTATGAAGTAATAAACTTTGATTTTATTCAAATTAAATTGATAAAATAAGCTTTTTTTTTCACCTGTAAAATAATCCATGACAACTAGTTATTTGAGTATTGTTGACAACTAGTTATTTGAGTACTGTCAGAGTCTGTCAGTTCGATTTTTTTGTCCTGGCATCGAAAGAATTACTTTCGTAGCTAGCAACCTACTTTCGTAGCTAGCAACGGATAATATTCAGGTAACTGTAACATTTACTTTCGTTTTCTTTCGTGTTGCTAGGGCCCGAAAGTTAATTTATTTATACAGTAGTAGAAAATAGTAATTTTTCTATTACCTTCCATTGAAATCTTTCGAGCTGCTGTGTCCAGAACAATGCTAGCTGTGTGGATCGCCAACCTTTAAAAGGAGAGAGCGTCATAAGAAGAGAAGATGATGTACAACATGCAAAAAAGCGCTTAGTCAGGCATCGCAACTTAACCAAACTTGTCGATTCAAAAATGTTAAAAATAGGTTAGTCAGTTGGTAAACAAAGAGTGCCTTAACAAACTAATGTGTACTTTAGTCGTGTTAATAGATAAGGACGTTTGTTATTTAATTCGATTTTTATAAAAAAAAACTCTTGACAAAGTACCTTCTTTCTCAGTATGAATATTACTTTTTGTTTTAATTTATAACACATTAACTATTTCTCACTGTTATTTCTAGCTTAATACATGAATAAATACTATGTAAAACTTTGATTAATTTTTCTTTAGCAACAAAATGTCTCCAACCTTTAAAGCACTTTTTCTCGAACTAAGATTTCTTCACAATTCTTCTTTGCCTGTACTCTTCGTAGCCAACCCACAGCATATTTTAATTAGACACTTGAAATATGTCGACAGATTATAGCCCTTCTGTCACTTATATTACCAGACGCATGTCGATAAATAGATATAATGCGGATTTAAAACATGCTGTATTAACGCTATCTAATAGCAATATATAATAATAGGAGATAGGAAGTTGGTTAAATGGAGGCAAAGTTGAGATAAAAAATGTCCAATAACTATCAATTTTTGTTTTTGTTTTTTTACGACAAAATACTGATTATTTTAAAAAACAATGAGCACTTTCTTACGGCACTTTTTTATGCTCTTCAAGGAAATTATTTTATTTTAAGATACGACGTTTCGTTTTTTAGATACCCACATCCAATTAATTTTTTAAATACGGAACTGAAAGTTTTAATATGGAGTATTGACCTTATTGAGACATAACTTTAAAAAAAAGTTTCTAAAACATGTCAGAGAGTCAGAAAAATTGTTTGCACAACATTTGTTGATCCCAAAACCGATAATGCATCACACTTGTCACTAAATTTTAAGAACACTTTCTTAAGACAACTTTATTTCTCCTGAAGAAAATATTTTGCTTTCAAGTTACAACGTTTCCATGTTATCCTGCCTCCTTAGGCGTTGCAGGGGTAGAACCGTGTGATGCACTGGTCTAAAGTTATAAGGGATCCTAATGAAATTGGCTTATCATGAATCGAAAGTACCGGTATATAGAATACCCTCTGCATCGAAAAAGCAATACAGACGCCCAATGAAAATGCATTGTCTTCTATATTTCTACGGTACAATTACTCACATTACTAATATCAGATGCAACCGTAACGAGCAAAATTTTCCGGCGATTAGAAAGGCGGAACGCTATTCTGCTGTTTAGCTTCTCATCGCTGCAACCGAAGCAAGGGGGGTTTTATCGAGCATCCAGCCGTATTTTCCTATTCACAAATTTCTTTATGCTTTGCTTGTTCCGTGATTAATTGCTCGGTTAACCGACAAAGAGGATTACACGAAATTCTATTTTGCATTCTGGAAACATCCATTACGGAAAGTATGGCGATTATAATGAAAATGAAGTAAAAGTTTAATATAGCCGGGCAAGAAGTTTCTGATGAATCAGTTTATTTAATAATGCATCGGAAGGGATTCTTGCTTTTCAAATTTAATCCGAATGAAAAATGGAAATCAGAATAGCTTTGATATTCGGGATAAGAAAACATAATCGTTCATGTTAAAAATTTCTTACAGATAACTATTAACTATCGTTGTCGTAGTATCAAAGAAATATTTACTGATTAAATGACAATGTAATGGTTAGTTTCAAAAATATGTTTGACTTCAAAACTTTCAAAATATTTGTTTTCAGTGGCTGATTTTGACTATTTTACTAGAGTGTAATACACCGATTAAAAATTTAAATAAAAATTGTTTAAAAACATTAGTTTTCATTTATTCTCGCTCTCGTAGTCATGTCGAATACCACTCGAAATAAAAATTGTCTGCAAAATTGTTCTCTTGGTTTATTCAAGTTTGCTGCTTGGCAGTCTCGCGAATAATTTTTTTTGAAAAAACCACGAGCCGTCAGGCCAGTGGTGGTGTAATCAACTTTCAGGCCATTCAAAAATTTTGTCGACAAATTTTTTTTCTTGTGGTATTATACAGTGTCCGCAAGAAAGTTCGCATCAAATGGGATTTTTTTTTATTTTTAGGTATAGGTAAAAATTGAAAAAGCAGTTGGTTTTTGCTTACCTAAAAACCAAAAATGACGTATACTGAAGCAGCTGCACGACTTGCGTTACCTGTCAAATTTGACATTTTTAATAAAATAGGTTCAAAAATGCCCTTATTTATCAAAGTATCAAAAAACTTTATTTGAGAAAGTTATTTATTTAGGCATTTTTAGCCTCTGTGCTAAATTTTGACAGTCTAATACAATTTTTATTTTTTGCCAGGTTCTTGAAAATTTTGATCAACCCTCGTAGATTAACTTTTAAACATCGATGTAAAACCATTTGCCTTTACTTCATTTGTAATCTTAATGCACTTTTGTGTAAAATTTTTGTTTCCAATTATTTATTTTGCTTCAAAAACTGAAATTGTTATTGATCAGTATGTAATGTTTGATGCAAAGTTTATCTAATTACATCAGTTTTGCCAAAACCGACGTTTCTCATTTTTCTTAAGTTAGTAAACAGATGTACAAAAAGAAAATATTAGGAAGCTTTCGTTGAAATTTTGATCAAAAAGAATAATAATCGCTCGAAATATTTTATTCAACAAAAATATAGTTTATAAGTAGTAATATAGGCGATGCATTAATAATTATTATTCTTTTTGATCCAATATTAATTAAGTAAAATTTCAACGTCAAAATCAACATACTCATGAAACAAGGAATTCCAGACCCCAAACTAATAAGCACAGAATATCACATATTATATATATATACCGGGTAGTGCACCGCCAGACTGGCCATAGGAAAGCTAATGTACATTTTACTACCCTCAAATATTTACTCCGATATTAATTTCTCATCGCCGCACGCCATTGGGAACACCAATCGAATCGAACCTTAACACGTTCACTGCCGAGCCGATTTTCGAAAAATTTCCTTCGGCGCCATTTTCATTTTTGACTAGTAAAAACCATTTGATGACTATTAATACCTGAAATATTTTGATATCATTCTCCATAGGGTTGTAATATTGATTTTTAAGTGTAGGTCACCGGTGACCTACGCGGCGCTCAGGGCGGTTTTGGTCACCGGTGTCCCTATACAGCTATACCTAAATGGTAGGCAACATACAATATAAGGAAAACATGATATGCCTGCATTAGACGAATCGTCGTAGGTCATCTTACCGCTCGAAATTTTATGTTATTTTGGGTTTCGACAAAGTTATTGACAAAATTGACTGTAGGTCACCGGTGACCCACACGGCACCCCATGACCAACTACCCATTGGTCACCGGTGACCTACATGGCAGTTAACGTGTTAACGTCCCCATCCGCCAGTTGACTCGCCTAGGCACCGGCGGCGCGGTTTCGGGGCGGGAACAAAGCATATTGCTAGAGAAATATTCCTAAATAAGCGTTCTACGATATGTTTGTGTCCCGGCACTAAATACTACTTAATAGGAGGTTAGAATAAATAGACAAAATAAACTGAAAATATTTTGGGGTTTCTCATTTAAGCAGGTTTCATTATAAAATCATTTTATTTATAATAACGTGGTACCAACGCAACGCTCATATTATTTATCTCATTCTCCCTAATTGTATCATGTACTTGGGGAGTTCTATAAATGAGAAATCACCCCAACAAAGTAGGGTAAATTAAATTTTTAAAAAATGTATAACAATGAGAATGTGCCAATGATAATTAATTTACATGATTTGGATTAGAAGTTAATTCTTGTTTTATATAAGCTTAAACTGTAAAAAAACCTTTTTGAAAATACAAATGATCGTGCGTGTGTTCTTTAATGTTTTTGTATTTTGCTTTAATCACATATTTTTATTAGATATTGTTTGCGTTATTTTAACTGAATTCCACGAATATAGCGCGAGAAATTTAATTCTTGCGCCAAAGAATTCCAAACATTCAATGCACAGAACTCGATTCAAATGTATAGTATAATATTTAACGAGTGTATAATGTACGCAATATTAAGCGAGGATGATTTAACGCTGGCCGCTTGCGGCGAGTGTTCTATATGATCGCGAGTGTATTATGGTTCATTAGATATTATATTTCATTTTCACTATTCCCAAAATCCATTATTACTTATTAATCACACAAAGACAAATTTTAACGTTTAAATAATTTAATACCTAGGTATATTGGCATTTCTCGTTTCAATAGTAACGGCAATGCGGCGCAACGTAAGTGATTTTGAGCAGATATTTAGCCGTAGCTTATTTTTAGTTATATTGAGATAAATACAATAAAGAATTTTAAGTTATACTGAAGCTCAAACACCAGCAATATGCTGGAGTGATATATCTTCATATTAGGTAATTATTTATTAATCACAATCCGCTATGACGATTTTGATTATTAAAAAATAGTCGTGGCTCTCGAATTGTAACGAATTCATAATAGTTTTGTGAGAAGTTATATTTGTCCTAGGTGTATGCATAGCACAATGCTCGTAATATTTTATTACGCGTTCATTATTAAATGAGTGTAGATAAAATACTTTTAAATAAATCAACATAATCCTTAAAATCGCAAAAATACTCTAATCTCATTTTATTAGTGGTAATTCGCTTTTAAAATTGCGGTTTATATTTTTAGGAAATTTAATTCCCTGAAAGCTAACATTTAATCCAGTTTTATACATTTTGTAGAGCTGATAATTTTATTGAAGTACGCATACATACGAGCTTTGCAATTATTTACTGGCAAACTTTAAAATTAAACAAGATTTAATATTTAAAATGAAAATTTTTGTTAAAATCAGGAATAACTCAGGAACAACTTTCTAAAAAGTATCAATGTGATGAGTCATACAGCGAAACACCGTAGACTAATGATGCATTTAAATCATCATCATACTCGGTAAAAGAATGTGTTCTTTCCTCACAGAGAAAGTATTGTAAGTAATCGAGAAAAAAAATTTGGGGATGTTATCAAATGTCGACGTGTTTTCTGTTTCCATCGGTCTCGGCTCGAAAGCTTTAAAATTGCTTGTAGAAAATGACGAAATTTTCTATATTAATTAGGCATAAACCCTGCCAAAACAGGGTATAGTTTGCGTTTGCTATACCGGGGGTGCACCGCCAGACTGGCCATGGGAAATCCCATGTAAATATTGCCCTCAAATATTGGCCCCCCTCTTAGTTTTACATCAAAATTGTATTGGATTTTTCGCATAACCTTGTATAAGTAACTAGCACATCAAATTTTATTATTTTCTAATAAGCGCATTAAAAGTTGTTTAGAAAAAGCTCTACGTAAAATTCTTAAAAATTAAATACGGCTCGGATACATCGTACAATGAAACAGCAGGTAATAATAAAATTAATTTGACCCCAGGAAAAAAGTCGTGGTCAATGTATGGTGTAATTTAATTCTATTGTGAATCCATCGAAAACGTCCTGGACATTTCCCTTACTTTTCGTGCATTGTGCGCTGGAAAATCATCCATTTAAATTTATTCCTATGAGCAATATCTTCTAATGTAGGTCCGTCTTTTTTTTTCAAACTTTGTTTCAATACTCCGATGTGCAAATATACTCGCCCAAACATTTACTTTTTAATGGTACTGAGTCTTTGCTTGTACAATTCTGTAATCACTTTCTGTACTTCAATATCAACAATTTTGAATATTTGGTTCCTTGTGTCATGTGAAGGTAAATTCGTCAGTAACACAAACATTGCGGGAGAATTCCCTATCGTTACCCTTTCCATAACTTCAAAACAAAAATTTGAAGAAATTAATTCCATCTGATTTTCGTTGAATTTTAGTATTATTGCTTAGGTTGAACATATTGTACAAATAAATCAATATTTGGTAGGTATTTTCAATGATCCTGATTCTATGTAGGTATAAATACAGGGTGATCATTTAGTGCCGCTAATGCGACAAAGTATAATAGCTGGGTTGTTATTAGTAATACGTGCAAATGTTATACAAAAGTTGAATTGTAGCAATTGACCTACAAAGTATAATTATTTTTGATTTTAACTTGAGGTCCCTCGCCTCAACTTCAAGTTTCGATTTCTATATTATTTTCGGCGTTACTAGGTATAACTTTTGTTAATTGAATATGACACATTGTATGTTTTGTTTGCTTAACTTACTAAACTTTTGTGTTATTTTATCTTTTTGTAATGTTAAGCATGTAACAATCCCTCAATTTACGAATTCGTTGTTTTTAATTATATTTTCAAAGTGTATTGTTTTTTTTGGAAATAGAACGTTCCGTTGAAACGTTAATGCATATTTAAAATGAAGTGAAGTTTAATACAATCTAAAATGTTTTAAATCAACTCTCTTCTAGAGATTTTCTAAATTCAAAGAAAAATCATACGAGCACGAATTTCCGAGTTTATAGGTATAAGGATTTGAACAGATTCACGATAGTTTCCTTTCCGATTCGTTAAATATCAGGTATTTCGTATATTTCGTCGAGATATAGAGCGGTAGAGTGCAAGGAGTTAAAAAGCGTGCTTGAGAATCCGCATCGAATCTTCGGATCTCCTTAGTTTGTCCTGAACAAGTGCTCGGTTCTCAAAGAAGCTTTTCCTACGCGAAGGCTTAAGCTGGAGCTGGTGAGACATTTGTCAGCTTATCCTGGCATCATTCACATTTCATCAGTTTGTAAGGAGCCTTGCGGGATTCAGTTAAAGTTGAAGTAAATTCATGAGAAAAGGTTGGATTACTTTAATGCTATTACTTAATTTATTGCGTATTTTGAGTAGGTACCTGCGAAGTAAAAGAAGAATATCTGATTTAATTTACTTGATTATTTTTCTTTATTGAAATTTTTATCAATTCGTAAATCAGTTGTTTAATTTGTACTATCATTTACACAAAATAATCAAATTAGATTACTTTAAATTGATACTATTAATCGGCGTTGTGGTCTATGGTCAGCGCAGCGGCCTCACAGATCGTAGGCCCGGGTTCCATTCCCACTGCCGGCAACGTCGATGTTAAATTTGGAATTTGGTTTAAGAGGTTTTCGGAAGAGACGTTAAACTGTGGGCCCCGTGTTATGGATGTTGGCACGTTAAAGAACCCTACCCTCGACAAAGAGGGATTCGGCAAAGTTACCAGCTAGTGTGTGACAAATTCCCTGGCGTCGGTGATTGGCCTCGTTGCGGAAAAAGGCCGACGTAAAATAAATAAATTAAAAAAAAAAAATTGATACTGATCAATTATATAAAGTTTATAATATGCTAACCTTTTAAATCATGTTTGATTTGAGGGCTTTTAAAATGCCTGGGAAGTTGCTAACGCAGGCGTAACACGCGACAATTTGGTTAGTCGGGATTACCCCATAATTTTCCAGTGGCATGTGTCAGTCGTTGTCATTCAATGTTACGTGTCGTTTGCATTGAACAGTTTCATTTTGTCTTTGTGTGTGAGCTAAGCAAGTGGGTGTTTGTAAAATCACTAAAACCGAGTTTACCAGTATTGCTACTGCAGAAAAGCTTCCGGATCTTCATCTTAAATTTGTATGTTTACGTGTGCATGGCCTTTTTGCATTCCACTGTTTCTAAAACTGCAAGCTTACCCATTTTGTCTAATATACAGATTGTGCAAAAAAAAATACTCAAGGCAATGTTTCCTGTTTTGACACAGAATCAGCAACATACTCTTAGCTTACAACAAAATTAAAACGTTTTGGTTTTTGTAATGTTATTCCCTTTTTAGCGTCCATCAATCAGGCATTTTGGAGAGAAGCTATTTTGTGTGCTATGCAGATTAGTTCCCTTAAATTTGCCAGACAGTGCTTTTAAAACTAGCTTATACTAGTTTAGCATATATAGGTTAAGAAACCATTTAGGGGCCTCCTTAAAACATCTGTGAATTGTGTCCATAAGCATTAATTAAAATGCAAATTATTACACATGGAAGCAAATTTTATAATAATTGATTCAAAGATAATGAGTATTAGTCCTTACATTAACCAGTTTTAAATAAAACGGTTTGCTCACTCACTCTTTCATTTAACCAGTAGACAGTGTTAATTGTTTAATTCAATCTGGTATGAACCTGGATTTAATCAGTAGGTACTGCACTCGGTACTGAATTTCGATTTAAAATTTAATCATTTTGTCAAGTGTGTACTAATGCAAAATTAACTAAAGTGAGTTAAGAATCAAAGAGAATTTTAAATGTTTCGCAAATAAAATACAATGAAATTATATGTATAAGCTATGTTACAAGGTACAGGGTTATCCAACCAAGAGTGGTCCAGCCTTAGATATAAAAACAAAATTTTCAAAAACCCCTTAAAATGTTAACGGAATTTCAACCTTTTACCACATTTTTACAAAAAAATGGTTTTTTTTTGGCCTGAGGACATGCAAGTGATAACACCGCCTCGGGATTGCCGAAAAGGCCAAGAATTGATCAACAGTTTTCCAAAGTTTCCAATTTGAACTAAATTTAGCGTTTACTTACGACTCTTTATGTAATTAGGAAACTCGTTCATACCTGAAACAAAAAAAAAATATTAAAAACAAGTCATATTACGTTAGTTCTGTTAAAAAATTAAATTTTTAACATAATTAATTTTGTTTTAAGGTTGGGGTGAAAACTTAACAGTAGTAAAATATTGGATGATTTAAATTATATAAACTATACTGCACAAGATAGTAATTGGACCGCGTTATGTAATTACGAATTAAGCGACAAAAGTTGAAAAATGAGTTAACGATGCGATCTTTTAGTAGTCATTAAAACCTATGTAACAAAACCTTTTTTTACTTAAATTTCCCTATTTTACCCTTTTTACAGGCATCTGTATTAAGCGACATTTTCATATTTGTCAAAGTTAATACTATAAATAACGTTTTGTAATAACGAATTATTCGCCAAAACGATATTACAAAATATAATTTTATTATATTTATTTCTGTAATATGAAATTAAGCGCCAATTGGCTGAACTTAATCCGCGATCATTTTATACTAAACCAGTGTAGTTTTATTTTTTTTAGTTTTGTTATAAAGAATTAAGCGTCATACATGTCGGCTAATTCTTTATGAAGATTTAAAACTGTACTTAACTTTAATAGTTATATCGAATTAAGCGACAATTTTGTATTATAGTGGTCATAAATTGGGGAATATTCGCAATTTAAAAATATAGGTATATAGTATACTACATTTCGGACCTACTTAAAAAAAAACGAGGTTCTAAGGTATTTGGTACGACTTTGGGGTAACTTATCAAAATTAAAAACCTTTTTATTTAAATATCTCGAAACCGTTAAATGTCGCTTAATTCGTAATTACATAACGCGGTCCAATTGATATATATATATATATATATAATATATAACCCAATGAGGTAAAAAAGTGAACTAATTTAAATTTTCATCAGGAGGGATTTTAATAATAATGTCGCTTGGACTGTAGATTAGAAGGAACGGGTTTTTAAACATTATTTGTACATTCTTAAATCTTCCCATAAAATTTGCAAATAATAATTTAAAAGTGCTTCTGTGTATTTGGCTAGTTGCCAAAAGAACATAATATGGAGTGAAAGACACAAATATTTCAGGCGGTTAAACTCATTTAAGTTGCTTTGAAGTATGTACGTATTGACGATAAATTAAGATGTCGATAATGGCACTATTCCTGTGATAATGGTATGTTAGTATGTTTATAACTCAAAAGAAATATAAATAGATATTTAACAGTTTATTTGATTATGATGATAAAAGTTAACTACATGGTATTTCATTGGGGGGGGATCATCTTAAGGAAAGTGGGCAAGAGAAATTACTGGAGAAATTCTTTAAGATTCTTACACGACCTCAAGGGGAAGCAATTGTTATGGTCATATAAAAAACTGCTGTTTTCTAGAAAATTTGCCCATATCAGTTGTCAAATAAATGCTACCATAGTATATTACTGAGATTCTGCATCTTTTTGGTGTGATACGTTTTAATGTAGGACATAAAATAAGAACAGGGGGGAAGAGAGGAAGTCTACCTATATCTTTGGTTTAGCTTAACCTAATTCGGTAAACTCAGACTCGTTTAAGAAGGAAAGCTTTGCAGACAATGTAGAAATTCTATATTAATTTTTACAGCTTTCGCTATAGGAGGGCGTCATTTTTTGATTTTGCTCGAATATTTTAAATGAAATGATATAATTATCAAATTTTAATCAGATAGTAAATTAAATCTGCAGTAATTGTGACAGGCGCAGTTCAATATCTTCATTCGTTTTAGAGTTATTGCCAAATACATAAATTATGTACACGTTAACTCAAGAAACAATTGTTTTTAAAGTTTCGGGGTTCAAGCGTGCCATGACAAACACATTATTTTTGAACTTTATGAATATGGAGCTTTTTTAGTTATTATTTAATCGATTTTTTTTTAATCGTATTAGTCATAATTAATTTTTATTTCTTAGTTTTCCTGTCTCCCTTATAATACCTGATTACAAATCAATAATAAAAAAGATGATATTATTAAAATTTTTAATAAAGTTAAGGAATAATTTATAAATGTTCACTTTTCGGTTGTTTTAAATTTAAAGTTTTATTCTAAAAATAGGTACCTACTATACAAAATCTATCGTATATAATATGCTATGAAATGTTTCAAATCAGATGTTTTAGAGACAGAGAAAAATCATATAACTAGGCAATTTTATTTAAATTCAAAAATATCTAAATTTTGATTAATGATTTTAAGAAAAATGATTAAATGATAAAAACAAGTTAATTATGTTAGAGTAAATGAAAATGAGTCTGTACTACAGGCATAAGTAATAAACGCACAAAATGTTATTATTTGACAGTAAATATTATAGCCGTCTGCAATCGACGTTAAAAAGTCGTTAATCAACGTTAAACTGACAAGAGTTGACAGTTTGCTTAATAATATAAGAACGTTAAAGGGTATGAAAAATGAAAACTCGGTAGTTTTGGAAAAGGAAGCATTCAGAATTAGTGTTGCAGTTTGACAAGCTAACCTAGGACCTCGCTCGGCCTCTTAACCTCTCCGATCCAAGATCTGTCAAAAGTCCGTTTTGAAAATGCTTGTATTCAATCTTTTTCTGAAATAAAATATTCTAAAAAGAACTACGGTGAATATTATATTTACCGCCGCCATCAATTGTGAAATATGATTTTTGTTTTATTGGCACACAATATGGGTATTACCAATTATTATTTTAGATCCTCAAATCGGGCCATTTATCTGTCCCTTTTATTAATAATTATTGTGTTGTTACTAAGCAACTATCCTATATAATACCAGCTTAAAGGGTGGACCTTATGCAGACACACCCAGTATCGATATAACTCACCTTGCAATATCTTACAACATTGTTGCAGGGTTATCTATAAACCAATATTAATTATTTATGATGCGATAAGTCGGTACTTTCCGCGGGCGGTAACCAATAACATTTATATTTTATTGGCACAGGAAACGGGTTTAAAAGGCATCAGCTTACACGCCCTTATGTATTGCACACTCGTGAGCAGACTGTCCGATGATTTTTTTTTGCTCGTAGCTTAAAGCTGTATTCCCTTATCTACGAATTACCGACAAACGATCTCACGCTGATTCTACTTTAAAGCTGCGAACGTACGGCATTTAGTCATACTCTGGGTGCATCTGTAGTAGGTACGCCCAAAATAATATATTAATCGATATATCATTTGTTTTTATAGTGGGTGATGCACCGCCATACTGGCCATGGGAAATCCCATGTAAATTTTGCTTCCCTCAAATATTGGCTTCCTTATAAATATTACATCAAAATTGGATTAATCATTTGTGAAAATGAAGATTGTATGATGGAATCGCATCGAATTATTTATTATTATTATTTATAATTTTATAATAAGCCTATTAAAAGGTATTTACAAAAAACTCTTCGCAAACCACTAACTGCCATCGTGATACATATACAGATTAATGAAACCACCAGTAATAATTATTATGATAATGTAAAATGTTTCTAGGCATTTTATTTTTTATTAGTTTCAACACGTTTTACAGTATTCAAGAAAAATATAACAAACATTAACTGGAAATAGTTCTCGGAGCCTATTCGAAATATTCTTTGCGATGTTTCCCGACAGACAAAACAACAGTCCTGAATATTGTTCGTAATTGTTAGAGTAAGGGTACTGTAACTAATAAATACAACGGTTTAGAGCAAAATAATGATGTACTTACTCGATAGTATAGAGCACAAGAAAATGCAGATTTAGAGCACTCCCTAGCAAAACTGTAGGAGACCATCATTCCACAGTAGTGAGCAAATTATATAAGCATTAATATCATCCGTTTAAATATCAAAAACAGGAATAGAGGAAAGGTGAGAAAATACTATGTTATGGAAAGGGTAAATAACGATGGGGAATTCTCACACAATTTTTCTTTTACCGAGGAATGCACCTTCATTAAAATAAAATTGTACCAAAACCAAAGTTTAGACAGCTACTATTATTGCCCAAGCGTCAAGTTTAAATCACGAGGAGAAAAGCGATGAAGGATATAAGACGCGAGGGCTGTCCAATCCGTGGTTTTCATTACATATTAAGACACTTATTTCTACAGTAGGTATTAACGATAATTATAAAAAAAATTAAATTATAAATATCATGTATAAAGATTTCATGGCTTTTCCATGTAAGATAAAGCATATACAAGGCGCTGGAACCTCGTACCTATGTGGTTTTATTACAACGACCTTCAAAGTAAAACAACGTCGGGCGCGACTATGATTTGGATGGGTAACCGCTTGGGAATAGCGGGTGTCACAATAGACGTGGCGTCCCAGAGAGAATCTTTCGTCTTAATGTTGCAGAATCAAAAAATCAAGTTACCTTTTCTCATGCAGAGACGATGTTTTCATTGTTAAACATGGTCATTAAATAAATGGCAAGGTAGTGAAAAACGATTTTTAAGTTTAATAATCGGTCAACAATGACCGTTTTATAGGTTAGTAGTATTAAAAATATATTACAGATTTTAAAACCCCATTATAATACTATATTATCACGAGGAGTGTAGCAACAGGGGATTTAAGACGCGAGGGCTATTAGCTGTCTAAACCGTGGTTAATATAATTTTTTTCCACTACTAACACATTTATTTTGATAGTAGATAATATTAATAATTTATAAAAAAAATGTTTTTATGCAAATATACTTCATAAACATTTCATGGGTTTCCAAACATAGATAAGATATAGCGTATACAGCGTTAGAACCTTGTATATGGTGTTAGTACAACTATCCCTAAAGTTAAGAAAAGTCGGTGCTTTGGATGGGTGGCCGGTTGGAAACTCGGTTGGCTGAATAGACAACAGATGTGGCGTCCCCGAGAATAAAACTAATTATGTTATTTTCGCAGAATCAAAAATTCAAGTTGTTTTCATTCAAATCGATTGTTTTCATTATTGGCTACGGTCAATAATTGAGAGAGAAAAATAATTTCTAAGTTTAATTTATAGGTCAATAATGGCCGTTTTATAGGTTAGTCCTGAAAAAAAATATTAAAGCACGGGTTTATTCATTCAGCTATTTCATCGGTTATTTTGGGCACGTTTGAATAAAAGTAACACAATATTTTCAGCGGTGATATCGGGATGTCGATGCCTAGGTCAAATTCAGTATAACAGAACTTGGGCTGGTAGCTAAGCTTCTTATTTAAAATACATAACAGGATTTAATTTGGCAACAGTGTATATTAAATAAGACTGCATAGCCATCAGATATCACTCAGCAATCTAGAAGCAGACCTAGGCGTAGTATATGTGGTGACTCCATGATTTAAATTTAAATTTAAATATGAAAATCGGTATGTAACCTGGCCAATATGGTGCTTAAGGTTGAATTCTCAACGTCGTTTAATTTATTGCCAACCTATAACCTATTTCGCTTTGTTTTTGCAAGTTTATTCTTTTTTAATTTAACATTTAAATATAATCAGTATCGTCGGCACATTACTTAGGTAATATCTGATATATTACAAAAATATCAATTTATTTCATTGCTAATTTTGGGAGAATTGTATAGTGAAAGAACAATGAGTGACAATGACATAATAATGTTAAAAAAAATCTTACCCGATATTTTTCGCTATACAATTCTCCTAAAATAAGTTATGAAATTCCTTGATATTTATTAAATATGTCAATTATTACCTATAAAATATCAAGTCGATACTGATTTTTTTAAAATTTTGTATAAAAACTAGAAAACATAAATAAATCTACGCGAAATAGGTTATAGGTCGGGGTTGGCAAGCATGTTGATACTCCCACCTTAATTGGCAGCTGCATATCTCTCGATGTTCGAAGAAACGTTGCGAAGAATGTCATATTATGCGACCAGTTCTCTAGCTTTAATATTTCCGTACGAATTACGTTCTTTCAGGTTGTGATTCTTCTCGTTCTAACGTTTGCAGTGTAACCTTCCCTTAGCTGTAATAATTACTTCTTTGTCGGTGTATAAATTATACGCGAAATTTTAATCTATTAAAACTCACGGCATGAAAAATATCCTTTTCAGTGTCAGGCGGTGCCAGCCAGTCTGCGGATTTATGACACGCAAGAGTTATAAAAACGACTTGGTTTTATTGAGGCAGTAAAAATTTCGCAAATCTTGGTTGCTTAATGTTAAATGTATTCAATAGGCTTAAACTCAATGTATGTTTAATTTTTATTAGCGGGACTTTGATGGGTTTAAGATTATTATTAACTGACAAGTAGGTAAGTAATGTGATTTGGAAGAATTTGGTCAGCTGATAAATAGTAGGCTGTTCAACATTTAACGCATTTTAACAAAAACAGCAAACCAATTATATAATTACCATTTGGGATAGCGATATGTTTAACTTCCAAAGTTAGGCTCGCCAGACCAGTAAAATAATTTTATTTATCCCAATATTATAGGGGCACTGAATCATTGAGAAATGTAAGTACGTGGACAAACAGCCTAAGATAATACAACTGAGACAATGGTCCTTCCTAATGATATTAAGAAAATAGCTTGGCATTATAGACTGGGCCTGAATAAATTCCCCTCAAGTAACAGACAAAAGGATGATAATAACAAGTAAATTTTTCTACTATCAACAAATAAAAGACTTTATATATAAGAATATAATAAGATAAGAAAAATTTTTTTCATAATCTTATTTTTTCAACATTAACATGTTCTTTTTTAAAATCCTGCAAACGACCTTTTCTCCAAGACCAGACCTACCACTATACTTGGGTAAATTATTGGAATCCAAAAACGATGAAATGTTATTGTTCGGAAAAACAATTTTATTCTTGCTCGGCTGTTCTTTCGTTCAGTCGGTGGGTATTTTTGATAATTTTTTGAGAAAAAAATTGATATAATACGTTTTGTCTCCATAGCTGCATTTAAACTCGCATTTAAAAGGGATACTAAACCAAAACCTTCCTAATTAAAATTCCTTCGTCTAGACAAATCTGCCACCGATCTGAAAGATTTACGGGTCGACAATTGGCCTGAATTTAACCGGCATGGCGGATCGCTTGCAAGTTCAGCGAATGCCTGAGACCGACTGTCACCGGCATCGTGTGGTTGCCGCAGGCATGTTAATTATATCACAGTCACGCCAAACGTCCAAAGGGCATAACAAGAACATTTTCGAGTTGTCAATAAATCTTGGCGAAGCTGGCGGTTAAAAGGTTGTAAATAATGGTGTTTATTCGGATCCATATAGACATGGAATAATCCTTTGAATATCAACAATAAGGTAATTACTTTTCGCACGCGAATGACTCAAAAAAGTGTTCGTGTAGATTCTTTACAATTTCATTGTTTTAATGATTTTTTTTTTCATTTAGTACACGTGTTCATTAAAATCGTACATGCCGTATACTTTGCTTCGACTAACAATAAAATAACCAGGCAAAAGGTAGATTAATTTTTATACCTTTAAGCCTAAAAAACTTCTTTGAATACTAGGTATGCTAATTTTCCAAAGTAATAGTATCGGATATAGTAGGTAGGTATATGCTTAACATTGTCACATGATATATTTCGTAAAGACAAAGTAAAATACAAAGGTCCATTACAACGAAAAACATATCATAGAAAATATTCTCGAAAATACTTTCATTTTAAAGGAAACAGCATCCGTCAATGCTTATTATTACATTTTTTTATTTCCAACTGTCATGTCAGAACAATTGAAATGAAAGTTCTTTATATTGGGAGCAATGTAAATAATGTTTTTGTTACAGGATTTTCTAATTAGAGTTGAGTCTAAAACTATGAATAATAGAAATACGAAACGTGATTAGTTAGACCTGTAAAGTTTTGAATCATATTTATCTTTTATTCATTAAGGTATGCAATGTATAGGTAGGTAGGTACTGTTATAACAATAGTAAAATGACTAAACCTATTACTAAATATTATACTAGGTAGTAAAACCGCCCCTACAAACAAATTATACCCTGAAAGAAATTTATACTCAGGTGGCCGAGAACAGAAACATCTTCAATGTCAGAACACCACTACCTGCAAGCATCTAAAAGCCAATCCTCTTAGAACTTATTGTCTAAGGCTTGACGGTAACAAACTTTCATTATATGCTACAAGTCAAGCAACGTTGCCAGCTGATAATATAACTACCCGTAGTGCCCGTTACGCTTGGGTTAAAATTCTGAAAAGTCAAATAATCGCCAATAAACTATTAGAAATGAACGAACTATTAATATTAATGGACTATTATGTTAAATACGGCCTGGACGAAAATGTTACACCCGAAAAATATTTTTAAAATAAGACAGTTGGGTCTCATGATAGCGTATTTTTTAGTGTTAGTGAGATCATGATCTTACCTGAAAGTAAATACGGTTTTCCAGTTCCTCTTTTAGATATTTTTATTATATCCAACACTTGCTGTAGTTAACAGGCTTAGCTTATGAAGGGACGTGGGTGATAAAGAAAACAGAAAATGATTATGTACGGAAACAACACTTTTAATTTGCTACATACTTGATTTTACCGGTAACTATTAGCGACAAGCCAATACCACGGTGTTTTCTTACACTGCAAACGCTCAGCAGCGGTCTCGAATCTTCGACTTAAAAACTGGTCCATATTCGTTCTTTGTTGACGCATCACGTTTCCTTTTGCCATGCACCCCCCCCCCCCCCCCCCCACACTTTAGGTTCCGCCTCCTCCACACCGTCCATGCCAGTTAGAGCAAAATGTATTAAATCAAAGATATACCTATTTATATTTATTAACTTGAAAATAATTTCCAGCAATTTTTCTTGGTAGATTTTACAATAAAAAAATGTATTTCAGAACTTTGTGACAAACAGTTCCTGAGATATGGCCGGTGTCCGTTCTTATTTGGTCACCCGGCATATTTTGAAAATATAAAACAAACACCTTTATTTTACCGCGGTATTTTTAATACAACTTGACAACGTGAAAAATTGTGACACTCACGACGCAGACGCTACTTGAAAACTTCTTCAACGACAGATCGGCTTTCCGTTTGGCACGCGTCTGCCACGTTCTTGTCAGCCACATGCAACCCCTACAAAGGCTATTGACCTGCATTTGGAACTGTTGAATGGCCCGTTAAGGGATGAAGCCAACACTGTCTATCAGGCGGTTTACCTGACTCAGGGTGAGATATATGGCATAGCAATTTGTTTTGACTTTGAGGGTGGGATATAAAAGAAAGAGGATTATGTTGTTGGGTGTCAAATGATATTTTAGATAATTATTGTGATCCCAGATAATGGTCCAAAGAAAGGAGTTTTGGTGCCATAAAAGAATTTGAAAATTTAACTTGACAAGCAGCTTACACGTAAAAATCGGTCTGCGATATTTTAAAAATAGGTTGACAAGAAATGAATATTTTAACTAAAGAAATACACTAAAATGCCATATTAATTATGAATATTTTATAGTTATTATAAATAACAAGGGTCTTTGATAATAAAAAACCAAGACAATTGGGACCTTACGAACTAATTCATGGCGAACTTTTTATCAAAAGTGTCAGAGGCCTAAAAATGTCAGACCAATAAAATAATGATAAAATTCAACTCGGCTGACCTTTAATATAAACGTTTTTGTTGTATAGTAAGTAGTACTAAATAAACGCTATAACCAAATCTTTAGGAAGGGCAGAAGAAATTAAAGCCGCATAAAATTCGTAAAATATCAAAAGTTGAGGCCAGGATTGCACGTATTAAAAGGCGTCACACCAATAGAATTGCCCAATTCCAGTGTTATTTCTGCCATGCATATTGGAAAAATTTTGGACAGTTCCTCATTATTGTCCCTTGGTCCAGCGACCGTTTCGACCTATCATTTCTCTGTAGTGTTGTTATCATTACGAAGTAGAGCCCTGCACGGGCCGGGTTTCCATCTCGGGCCTCTACGCGGCCCGGCCCGACTCTCGGGTTTGGGTCGGGCCACTTAATCAATTAAGGTTCGGGCCTTAATATATTTTTTTTAAAACCGAGCAGAAAATTTACACTTTCTGGACAATTTTTCGTCTAGAAAATAACGTTTTTTCGGTCTCTAATGTCACTGTCACCCTGTTTTTTGTTTTTCCAATCGCTCTTTGATAATACAAGATACCTTGATTTCGTTATTATGACAACAACATTTCGATGTATTGTCGAGTGACAGTTCGTTGATTTTTAATTTTGTTCTTTATGTCAAACTTGTTTCGCGTAGATTATAAAATATATCGAAGTGTCGGTCTTAAAAAAAATATTGTACGTCACGCAACCGAAAATTAGTGTTTTCCAGGTCTCTCCAAGCTTCCAGGACTCGCCTATGGCTCGCCCTGGAAAGGCTTGTCTCGACCTGAAAAACACTACTTTCCGGTCTTGTAACGTAAATTACTATTTCGGGCAGGTCGGGCTTTTTATGTTTTATATAGATCACAGATGCATCATAGATTCTTCATGTTTCATGTTAAACAATAGGTTAAACGTCAGTTGAAAAACTTGTGACGTTTGGTCCATTGTTTAAATATCATAAATAACAAGGTAAATTTGTTCAATTACCTTTCCGGGCGGCTGGGTTTTTCGGGCTTTTTTGCTCTTAGTTAATAATTTCCTCGGGCCGCGTCGGGTCGGGCCGTAAAATTCCGGCCCGTGTAGGGCTTTATTACGAAGTACGCAACAAATGAAAATTTCGGACAAGTCAGGATTTTCCATGAGCGCGCGGCCAATTTGGTCGCATTTTAGGAGTCATTACCCAACTTTTTAACTTTATTAAAAAAAAGTATGGAGTATAGAGCATTCAAGAAATCATATATTTAAGTTTATTAAGTAAATTTCATAATACCCTGTATACTCAGTCTCACTCATGTCTTGTACTTAGGAGCTTTTGGAAATATTCATGTTTAAAACTCTGAGTGTTGTCAGATGAAATTTTCACACAACATTCGCTGGGCTAGCACATACAGAAGCAATATTTAAATAAATAAATGTATTAAAAAAATTAAAAACCAATTTCACATCTACAGGATACATCTGCCAAATCTCATAAAACCGCAAATGAGAGGCTTAAGAAACATAACACGACGCCGACGTTTCTCTCACAGAATTTAACAGATCCACAGCGAACTGTAGAAAAAACGTTCGTAAATCAGTAGCACGTGGTGTTAGTTGCAATTTTCTCCGTAATAAATATCGGATCGACGTTCAACACCTATAATGGCATTAGCAAAGGCGATTTTAGCAAATTAGGTACTATTTCACTGTCATTTTGGGGGCGGTAATGGGCGGAGCAATCGATTTTTATATCAGGAAATTTGGAACGAAGTAATTTAGAACACAGTGCGATTACCATCGGAAGTAATAAGGCAACAAAGGGATTATGGAAAAAAAAACTTTATAAAAGTAGAGCAAAATTGGACTTACACTAGCTTAAACTGACGGTTTATTTTTATTCCTATAATAATATGATAGTTAATCTTTTATCCTATAAAGCACGAGGTTCAGGACTTCTTTTAATATGTTTTAAACAGGCAATTTAATCTTGTAACCAAGCAATTTTACTCACAAGTGATGTTGAACCACAGCTGATTAATAGATAATATGTACCCTGACCCTCTTGACATCTTCTTTTTAGAAGTGTTTTTTCTGCTTCCCTGTTTTATTTGGTTGTTTTAGAACTAACTTTTTCACATATATAGTCAGTATGTTTAAACTTATTTCTATTCTTCTTTACATTATGCTATTTCGACACACCAATTTTTGATTCTATAAAAGCTCCATTAAGGTTTTATAACATTTATCATTTTCTCTTCTGCTAAAACCATCAGCAATGCATTTTTCTGTCTCCTGATGATGAACGTTTCTACGTTCGAAACATGTAGAGACCTCTGAACATTTTCGTTCTAATAAATTTTGTGGAGGAAGACTTTTAGTTTTTTCTTTCCTTTTTAATTTATATTATTTTATAATATTAGCCATTTTACAAGTGTAGTGATTTCGCCTATATTTTTTTGATGTCAAATATGCACTATCACAATTACAAGACTAGTCCAATGTTACTCTACACCGGATTATGACAAGCCTCGGATGATTTTGATAGCGACTGGCTCTAGAGTAAGACGATTTAATGTGTAATCTTAATACCTATGTGCCGAAGACCACTAGTTTTGTTTTTATTTTTATTAAAACTAAAGCAGGCCAAGAAGCTTTCAATACTCTAACGTATTACTGATAATAATGGTGGTATAATAATCGGTCAGATACTGCTTAGAGACTCAAAGTCGCCCTTAGAGGACTTTGCATACCGCCCTTAGTACCTTGAAGAACTTATTTTGATCTTTGATTGTGCGTTTTAGAACTAGTTCGTACCAGGTTTGAAACAATTATTAAAAATTCATCGACGACTGATGTTGAGTGGGTGAGAAACTTTGCACCTTCTGCATTCTGCATTCATATATTTTATTGATTAGATAATAAACAACCTTTTACTTGTATGAATCCTTTAAAGTTTTTTTTTATTATTTTGGATAATAAGAAAAACTTTTGATGTTGTTTCCTGTGTTGTTTTTAATCATTTCAGAAAAATAAACAGCAAAGTAAAAAACATCAAAAAATTAAATTACTAATCTTACAATTAAAATTTAATTATTTTCCTCATCAACTACCACTATAAATTGCGAGTGGTTTAACGTCATTCCTGTTTCGTCCAGTTAACACGCAAATAGTGTTCCTTATTTGTTCGTATTCTCTAAGTTACACTATGGGCATCTTCATTGCACGATACCCTAAATCAGAACGTTTAGGTTTACCTTAGGTTTGTTGAATTTTCTAAATATCATAGATATTAAAACAACTGTTCTGAATCTTAATCACATTTGGAGAAGTTTTAAAATGCTGTACTTCCTCTAAATTACCATGGAATCACTCCATTCCCATTTTGCTAAGTATTGCTCGTCTCGGCCAGTTCAAGATCAAAATCCACAATGGCACCACATACCATTTGTGAACAATATTTTTGTGACATAAAAATTACCATGAGCACCAGATATTAAAATAAACACTGTAAATTTTGATAAAAAATTATATGCCATATAAAGACAATCTTCTTACTAAAACCAAATACCTACACTAAATTCTTTGAAAGCTTTTCAGTCAGCCAAACACCGAGAAATCTAAATAATTTCCGCGAAACGCGCAAGAAGTGATATATTGTGCTTAAATCACTCAATACAGCGTGAGAACATCACTATTTTAAAGAGTGTTTAGTTTACTTGGCACTTTTCCAAATAAAGACTTTATTATCGACGCATGAATACCTATCTATCATTTATGCTTGTAATAAAACTTTAAAAGTATTAACCAGCGTGTCGTTTTTAAGGGTAGTTTTACATCATATCATGGTATTGGTAATTTTAAGGTAATTTATATCTATACTTATACGTCCATAAAATGCAACTGCCTAACTGAATAACAAGAGATTCTCAAAACAATCATAATTGAAATCTTGTAAATTTTATTTTTCATATAACTTAATTTTTGTTTACGATTCTTATATATGGATTTAAATCTATGAAAATTAAGGGAATCCCATACTTTCAACTCCTTAAGTATGGACTATTTCTTTAAATTATGAAAATTAAGTTAATAATAACCTGAAAGACGCTAACTTAACACGAGTTCCATCATAAAATTATTCCATTTTTGTGTAAGATTGTAAGAAACAAAAAATTACTTAAAAAATAAACAAGTTGGTTATCTGATTTCCTGCACGCAAGAGATAAGATTTTTTGTCATATTTACCTATCTTTTGGACGATTTTCATTTTCATAAATTCTAAAGGTATAGTTAAGAAAAGCCACCGATAGATTTCCACTACTTTCCACACGACAACGTAGTGAACTTTATACACTTATAGCCTGTTTTATATTTAATATTGGGTTTCTTGAATATGACGTTAAGAAAAAGAAAAAGAAAATCTTCAGTTATGCCAAGCATGGAAATAAAAAATTAAGAAGTTAAAACTTATAATTTGTTCTTAATTGTTTAAGAAATAGGAATAGTAACGCATTCGCAGTATCGTACTTGGATAACCGGTACCTTTAGTCTTAAGTAAAAAAGTTAAAATTTAAAAATTAATAAAAACACAAAAAGAAATTAGGATGGGCTCTGCTTTCGAGTTTTTTGCTTCTTTTAATTATAATAATATAATATAATAATGTAGGTAGTTGCTACCCAAAAAATACTATTAAGGAAACTAGGCCACAAAAACAAGAACAAAGAAAGTAATAAATAAACAAAGCAGAAAAAAAAAGTAATGATAACATTGATAACAAATATATTTAATACAGAACAATACTAATAGGACATACTCTGAACTTAAGAAGTTTGTTTCTAACCAATATACTAAAACTATATACGGGAATAAATATTTATAAAAACTAAAAATTAATAGTTTTATTCTAAAAACAAGCAAAAATGAAACTTATAATATCATAATATATCATTAAAATGTTTAAATATTTGGAGATCCTAAAGCCAAAGAATTTTTACCTGCAAGGTTCATTTACGTATATGTGGGCAAATATTTTACCCAAAAAAGAAAGAATCTTGTCTGATCCGGTGCACAAACCAGATAAGACAATTTGTCATATTTAGCTACATCCAGTATGATTTAAAAGACAACATCATTATCATAAATTTCGAAGGTTCACGAGAAAAGTAGCGGGGCTTTACCCACGACAACGGGGTGGAATTTTATATAGTTTCCGCACGCAAAATATGGGCTCACTGGAATGTGTATCACATGCAAATATAAAAAGGAACAGCAAGACGAGCTAAGCAAATTATATATGTGATCCAAGCGACTGGGTTTCGCCCGAATAGACCTTAACAAGGCCGCGATAGAGGCAAAGAGAAAAATAATAAAAGCGCGGCACACTGGAAAAATAGTCTGAAAACAGGGTCAAAATGGATTTCAAGAATATACACAGCTTTAAATTTACCACATATTAAATCTAATAAAAGCCAATTTGTATTATATGCCAACTTAAATTTCGGCAAAATTACCAGAAAGTATCTGACAAATTCCCTGGCGTCGGTGATTGGCCTCGTAGCGGAAATAGGCCGACGTAAAAAAAAATAAAAAATTTACGAAATATAATTTAACGGGGAAAGATGATTACTACAACCATTGAATATCAAACTATAAGAAGGCCATATGAGCCGCTTTCCTAAATCTGCTACGTCAAATTCATAGATTGCACAATGAGTTCACCAACAAGAAAGCGACTAACCTTTTTACTGCTAAATTAAAACATTGTTGCCGCCTGTCTGTTTGACTTGCTGCATGAGTTTTTTAAATTTATTTTTATAGCTTATCGTAAAACTTGATTTCACATAAGTACCTACACCTATCCACGTCTAGACCTGAAAATGTACCTATTTTTAATTGGTTTGTAGCATATAATATTTTCAACCTTTTGACGTCTCAACGTTAATTACATGAAAACATATTGACCGCCATGTATTCTATTTCTAACAGAACTAAATGACGACTCTCGATCACTATTCAATACCTACCTAGGCTACAACGTATATGTTGGGTAAAATATGAATGATGTGCGGTTTGTATAACTTGGTTTTTATTTGCAATTATTACTACTTTTCAAAATGGTTAAAACAAGTAGGTTTTACTTTCTTACTTAAGAAACATTCAGTTTGTTTGTATTAGTGTATTACGTATTTTGTTATTTTTCGACGAATTAAAACCTATTTTAGTTATACTTGCTGTGGCTTTTTATCTAAGTACTTTTATTTGTTTAACATTTAACACCTAATGCAACGGCAAAATCATTATGAAAGTAGGTCCAATTACCCCGGAGTAATCAGCGTACATATTATTATCAAAATCATACATTCGGCTGAAATTGAGAACCTCCTATTTTATTGTCTGTTAAAAATGCTTGAATTCTTAAAAATTCCAATAAAATACGACATGCGGCAACACCACGACATCACATCAGTATAACGACAGACAGGCGACAGATTTAAGGTTAGAGTTACGATCAGCTCCACAATGGCGGCCAAACCAGCTCCAATACGTCAAAAATGGGTTGTCAACTTTTCTCGGACATCCGTCATTCTTGTTAAATCAAAAGAATTTCCGTTGCACGTCATACCTTCGAGTATCAGCAGTGTTGCCAGTTTGTAATCAAAATACCCCAGTAAGGAAATGCTTCGGCATTTTTCAATAAAGGTAAACAACGTAATCAACAGAAATGTGTATGAATCCCTTTGTTGTTCTTAAAAGATCAGTTTTTAATCCTATTTAGAAAAGGATTTGCAGTTTTAGTTAAAAACGACTTAAATAAACTCATGAAAACACGAAATGAAAACAATAAACGTTAATCAAAATTCGCCAAGAAATAAACTGACATCACCGATGCGTTGACACTTCTGTTGCCAACTGTCAGCCCAAAATATTCAAATGATATTAATTTTTAAAAGGTTAAATTTAAAAAACATACCCCTTAAGCGGCTTAGTATCAAAGAAGAATACATTAAGTTTCTTTTACATTCAATATCGCATGAAATTTATACATTTTTTACCCAAATTTAATTTTCTTATGTTTCCTTACCGATTTTCAACTATCAGCTGATTGATGACGTGCAACGGAAATTCTTTTAATTTAAGTATAGTTTGATATTCAATGCTACAACTGACGAAACTGAAACTCAAATAACGCTTTCTAAAATGAAATTGACATATCTAAAATACAATAACGGATACTGGGTATATTACGTGTGGGACATGATCAAATATCATTTTACGGAAATTATCTGCATTGGCCATCAATTTTTTTTCAAATTCAATTTTGGCTGATTTATTTCAAACTTTGCCAGTGCGCTATGGGAATAAAGAGACGAACAGACGAAAAGAAGATCCATTCTGAATAATAAGCAGTGGCGAAATTAAGGGGGCGCAAATGTATTATATGGAGCGTAACAAATGTAACGGAACAAGTATGGATCCGAATGAGGATTCGATGAGCATTGTCGGATTTTTATGGCTGTCTTTATTTCTTTCGGGGGTTGGGATTAAAATTTACGCTTCAACATCTCCGAGTGCTTATTATAAATACCAATTATTTCATGTTTCTAATGGGCTTATAAATTACAATGATTAATCGAAATAACTTCTCTTTTTGAGAGAACAGTACAATAAAGCTATCCATAAAATCGTATCACCCTATAACAACCATCATAATGGATAACTTCTGATATTACAAAGATTTTTTTCCAGAGACAAAGCGGACGTTAATCTTCAAAAATAGGTTGACAGTTTTAACACTGATTCAGCGTTCTTGAGCTGTCAAAATTAAATTACGTAAGTACATGATTAATCTGTATAGAAACCTCAAATTAAATATGGTTTTTAATCTAATAAATCCCCTTGTTAAAAAAGTTAATATTTAGCTAAAAATATAAACCCGCTTTACACGTGGAACAAAATATTCCACCGTATTATGTATCAAATCGCTTGGAAATTATTTCCATTCCTTTACGCAATCTTTATTATAACTTTTATTACATTGTTCAAATTCTTTGTGACAAATTCCCAAAAGCGTTCCTGTTTTAGGTAATTCATTTCGTTTGGATTATATTTTCAAGATGTTTAAAAGTTTTATTGTTTATTTTAAAACGGTCTTTTTAAACAATAGAAATAAATTAATAAATTAACATACGCATTTTTTTAAATTAGAATTATGCTATCGTAGAATTTTTTAAAATTCTCAATTTTTTGTAATTTTTTTCTGCTTCAAACATTAAAAACAATAATAATAGATATTGTTCTAAAAATATAATTTTGTATTTTTGAAACCTTTATTTTTATTATTAAGGGATAAGAATCCAAAGATTTACATTATAAGAAGTTGTAAAACTAAACTGCTGATTTAGGCTAAGTATGCGTATTGCGCTGTCCAAACAAACCAATCAGCAACATACTAATACAGGGGCGCCACGGAGGTGAAGGGGTTATTGATCCCCTCCCCCCCTCCCCGAACCTTAAAAATCATATAGTTTAATCGATTTATATTAAATATTTTAATCAATAATGAAAAAATTTGCTTCGATGTGTACTAAATTAATAATTTTGATTAAATTTAAGAAGCTTATGATGGACAATATTTAGAGATATTTTAAGGCGCCCCCAAATGGTTTTTTAATCTATACTTTTGTATAGACTGAATTAGCATCAACTGTTTTAAATACGCTGTCTGTCGAGTTTGAAGGAACTAATCTGACAGCACACAGTTTTGACAGACGGTAGGAAGAGAAAATCATTATAAGAAGCAATAACGTTTTTATTTTGTTGTAAGATAAGAGTAGGTATATTTTAATAACTAAACTCGACGTAGCGAAATGTGATTTATATAATATGTATTTATTGACGACTCCCGTACTACTGTCATTGCGTTGGCATTGCCGTTACTATGGAAACTAGAAATGTCAACAACAAGATTTATAAATATGACGAGGCGCGGCCGACCCCCTTTTGAGATAGGTCAGCAGCGAATGTGACAACCTAAATTATCAATACTTGAGCTGTCAAAACAAGGCCAAATGAAGTATTTCGAACTATACAGTTTGAAAAGTTATATAAATTATTCGAATGAAAATGTTGCACGAAACGGGTTCTTTAGGATCTCAACATTTTAGTTTGATCAAAAATAAGGAATTTTGATGCTGGTCGGCAGTTTTCGTACCAGTATAGGTATTGATTTCTGGAATATAACATTTTATTGTAGAGCATGACTGGACATCAAATAAAGGCAAAATAAAGGTAAAATGGCAAATTTGTGTATTTTAGAACTTAACAATTTGTAGAAAAAAAAATTGTAATGACCCATCGCTGTGCTGTCAACCATTAAGAAATGAAGTAGGTATAGTAATAAATATTCTTAGCATTACATTACAATTATTATTTATATATTATATAAAAATATATTATTATAAATATTCTTAACATTAAATTACAATTTATGTTTTAGCAATTTAGAATTTCATTAAAATTCTAGTCAGAAGTCATTTCTAACATAGCTATATTCAAGGCATGGAAATTAATTCTTTATTGCATTAGTGTTCTTATTTATTTTATAATTATAACATATTTACCTTAATTCTTATTGGTTTGGCCCAATACCTAGAAATATTGTAAAATAGAAAAAATGACATTTCTCCATAGTGTAAAAGAAGGGGCCAAAACTTAAACAGATTGTGTATTGTAATATTTTTTTAATTTTAAATATTGCTACTGCCGTAATGATAAAGAAAGGATAATTTAAAGTGCAGATGGTGTGTAATTTGATAACGAAACATTAATATTTAAAAACCTTTTAATTGTTTTAAATTTTAAAAGCTTAGAAGTCCTTAAAACAGTATTTAAAATTAATTCCAGGTATGAATTTAAAAAATTTACTTAAAGGTGTTATCTAAAGAACCAAACATCGAATTTGGAAACTAGTACCATACCTAACTACAACCATAAAATAAAAAAGGCTATTGTGATAATTAAAGTCTTTACAAATCCTACAACCCTAGCGATGTTTACAAATTCGTGGGCAACTTTTCAAAACTTTTAACGGAGTAAAAATATTGAATAATCTGATGAATACTTTAAAAACGCTCTTGGAAAATTGGGTGGTTACTGCAAGTGAATTAGTAAAAGTAAATCAAAGTAGAGCATATTTTCCATAATTTAGTTTAGTTCATAAAACTTTGTTGTTAAGTTTTGCGTTTAAGTTAAAATCGACATATTTTGGACGAACACTGAATATTTAATCCGGCATTTCCTTTTTTCGATCTAGCTGATATTAAGCATATCAAAGTTGATTAATATTAAACTTTCTTTAAATTTAGAAACCATGTAAATAAAATTCCATCCATGTAAAGAATGGACCTGAAGCACTGGGAAACTGACAAGAGTCACCGTTCGCACAATGCAGTTGCATGTACTAAATTGTGAGGGAGGTTCAAGTGGTTTAGTTAAATGGTCAAGTTTTTTTAGTAGGCAGCATTTTCATTATGTGGGGTCCCATGTGTTAATGATTCTCTCCCTTTTTCCTTGGACGTTATTTGGGCACATATAAGTCTGTGGCTTGCTGACCAATTGGTTTATTTTAAAAAACAAATCACTGGATCTCGGCTGGATCAAAAATGTAAATAGAATATAAAAATGAAACCTCAATAAATTCAAAAGATTTTATTGCTGCATTTTAAGGACTCCCATTTTGGTCGTAAATAACTCGAGAAACAGTCATAACTCTTGGATACAATATTCCAATATCTAACGAATCTTCTCACCCCATCAACAAAAACGTTTCGATAAGGATTTTATGTTCTACGACGTTTTAAATTAAATGAAGCATACAAAATTGAATGTATACACAAACGAACAAATCCCAGCCGCTTCCGAGAAGATTTTCGCTTAGGGTATGTAAAGTTGGAGTAAATATAAAGTATAGAAAACGAGTCTTAGTAGGGGGAACCAATTGATACTTTGCAAATATTAGAGGATATACTACCGTGGAAAGTGACCAACCACATTAAAAAAAGACATGGCTCACCGGGTTTATGAATATAAAAATAAAGATTTAGTGAATTCAGTGAATAAATTTAACACGGTAATAAAATTGACTTGCATGTCTGTATCAATTACCCTTTGTAAATGATGTAGCAGAGGTGAAATAAAAAAAATTGCTTAGTGCTATCTACAATACACATATAAAAATTTTACAGCACCAGCATGAGTAATGTAGGTACTATGATAAATTCAAGAGTTCAATGTCATTTTAACAATACGAGCTGTCAAAAAAAAACCGAAATAGCCATAGATTGTAGGCACATCATAATAAAAAGGAGGCTGTACTTTCCTAGACCCTGTCAGCAATTTATAACGTCCGAAACGTCTAATAAACGTAACTTTTATTAGGTCAACGATGTAATAGACCAGTGAGAAGGCCGGCAAGTTCACGATTTGTTACGACGAGTGTCCGCCCATATGTCGGGTTATTTTTAGCGCGATTTAGTCAGACGCACGCGGCCATTTCTCTTTTTTTTTAATGTAAATAAATGACGTAATTCGCATATTTTAATGGCGCGAATTTGTTTATCTTTTGGTGTAACAATACGTGAATCATGTTTAATTTATGCTTTTTACGTGTTTTATGCAATCTTATGCTATATATATATATATATATGTTTATGAGGAGTAGGCATAGGCAGTTTCGTGTTAAAATATATTATAAAATATTGGTTTAATCAATACACTCTTTCATGGTAAAGTAGATATGTAGCGGTAAAGGTACAGCAGAATTCTGTAAACTTGGCACAACCAACTTCCCTAATGTATGTAATTTTCTACACCCTTGTGTCGTGACCAGATGATTATTCTTCCTTTTTACCTTATATTTAGAAACAGGGAATACAATGAACTATATTTGGATGATCAAATTCAGATTTGACTTTTGCAATGAAAAGTGGACGTTGATGATTCAATAAACCTACAATCGCAGGTGGACAAATTATTACTCATCGTGAATCAAAATAGTACGAAAAAGATGGGCATCTTTAGTCCTGGCGGTTTGTAGTTATGTATATTTTAATGAAAAGCTAAGATGTGAATTAAGATCTAAATTGTGTATCTCATAATTATACAACCAGAGGTAACGCTGCTCATTTGCTAAATATCCCTCCCTCAAGGAGAAATATAAATCAACATTTTGTAACATATCTTGCACCCAAATTCTTTAACTTGATTCCAGTTGATATAAGAAGTGTACAAAGATTAAAAAGATTTTTTTATTTTCCCATATGGAAATGTTTATGAGACTGTTCTAGGAACTACTTTTTATGATAAATTTGCTGTTATGAGTCAGAGGGCAAATCTATAACTATTCTTAAATTATACTGACATCTTAAACAATATATGCACATACAGGAGGTAACACCTAGGTGCATTACATATATTGCTGATTAAGTTTTATTTTGTTGTATTGATTAAAAACACATGATATGTAATTACAATATATTTTATATATAAATAAATAAATAAATAAATAAATAAAAAATAATTTCCTTAACTTTTTTACTATATCCAAGGGAACTACAGTAGAAAATCCAACGTAAAAGGCACAAGTTTAAGCCGAAAAGATTCCGGATCATTTCGGAATATATATATAACCATCTTGGGCATACCTAGACGCATAACTCAGAACCTTGCAAGTCTCTAGTGGCATATTTATGTCCGGTAGTTTGGAACAATTTTAAATTTCGTTACGCTATGCTCATTAGATATTCTTTCGTATCATGGGAGTTAACAAGTTTGCTTAAATGATACTGCAGGAGATTTTGTATTTAAAAACTTATTCGATGCTAGCAGACTTGTAAATTCAAGAGAAATATTGCTGATTTTCAAAGCCTTATTTTTGTTCAAATTACATGGATTACCTCTATTTGCTTGACTTGACTGGTAGTAATAATATTTTAGAGCTCACTTCGGTCCAAGATCTAAATTGACCAACTTGTATCAAGACAGATACGCCTGCATGTAAATAATTTTCATCAAAATTACTTGGACTTTTGTATATGTTCTTATACAGCTTGACAGCCTCGTACAGTCTGATGGTGCCCGATGGTAGAACCATTACCTTATGGCAGGTTTGCTCTAAAACGTTCTGAATTTCTTTAATCTCAATTTAAAAAAATAAACCTGGCAACATAGTTGATTGTATCGAATATTTTTTTTTATATTATATATCTTGATTTTTCTTTCAGGCCTGTATATTACACGTTGATAGTATGAATCGACCAGTCATAATTCTACTGCAAGTTTCCAAACAAGAAAAATAAATTCGTTTTAAACGAACGGCTTGACGAACTCCACAAAAGACGTTTTAAATTCCTTTTAATTTGAATTGAAAATTGACCTATCAAGACAGATACGTCTGATTGTGTCGATTGTAATGGAAAACGTAGTGAATTGCAAGATGTCGTTTGCAGCATCGGTGTCACGGTATGCTATTGTGCAACGTAACCAGAGAGGCGTATCAGCTTTTAAATGTCTATTATGTGACTGTACACAAGATTTATTTCTTATGGTTTCTTGGAATGCACCGCCGTATTTAAGATACTTTGTTGCGGTAATGTGATTTTAAATTAAGGTTTGAATACGGCTTTTGGAAAAAATGTAATGGAAAAAGATTTTATGATAAAATTGCTGCAGTAGTCTGAAAATTTCTGAATTATTAATAAGTTTTAATTTAAAGACACAGTCCATGCTTAAAGTGAAGTTAAAATATAGGAATGAAAAGAAAGGCAAGAAGTCTTTCTCCACCAGTCTATTTGAATAATAAATTATTCTAAAAATTTCTTATCTCAACATGTTTCGGACGTAGAGACGTCCATCATCAAGAGACGAGAAATATACAAAGTATGTTGCTGTTGTTATTAGCAAATGAGAAACTAGTTGGTGGTATGAAACGTTTATGGAGCTGTACAATCAATTGAAAAAATATACCGTTAAGGAATTTTAAATAGATATGAATACGATTTTTTTGTATCAAAAGACAACTAGTAAGTACATGGGTATCGCTAGGAATCGACCGAGTGAAACTAACTCGGTACCCCAAGATAAAAAGTTAAAATTCAAAAAACAGATTAACTATAAGAAAAAAATAACTTTTCCTTTTCCCCAAGAATTCCAATATGGTTATAAATGACTCTTAGCCTCTCTTTATCTGCCTAAAAAAAATTATTTTTGTTGTCTTTTGCCCACAAACATACACAATCATGGCTATCCCAATATTCTAGTTGTCTTTTGATACCACATAAAAAAAATATTACATATCATATTTTTCTAATTCATGGTAAAGCTCCATTAACGTTTTATACCAATAACTAGTTTCACTTTGCTAATAACAACAGCAACATACTTTTTATATTTCTTTCCTCCTGATGATGGAAGTTTCTGCGTCCGAAACATCTCGTGATAAGAAATTGATCGAATAATTTAAAATTCAAATAGACAAGTGAAGAAAGATTTCTTCTCATTCCTAATAAGTTTTAGTACCAGTGGATATATTATGGCACTGTTAAGAGTAACTGGTAATAGTGATACACTTAAAATTTCGTTTCATTCCAGAAATACCCAATACCAATTGATTAATTGGTAGGTAACATCAAACGATTTAACAAATGGGGAACCTAAAAATACATTTAAGCTATAATAAGGTATATTCGACAGCAACACAAAACAAAAAAAAAATCCTGTGGAAGCATTAAATTTTATTCGTCCCCAAACTCTTCACACCCTTTCTAAACATAGCTTTTCGGGTCGATAAAAAGGAAATCTTTTTAATATTCCTGTCGTGACTTCGAAACCAAATAAACAGGCCTTAATTAACACCACATCAGCATAGAGGTGGGACGTGAGCCCTTAAATACAGCGGACCCGATCGAACATTGACGATTTCTAACGAGTCCGTCAAACAGTGGCGTGTAGCGCGATGTTAAGCAAGGTATAGGCAATAATTTTTAAAGCCGGTTACACCAAGAGAAAACCACACCGGCCAAGGTGGAAATGTTAAGCACAGAATAGGCAACAATTTTTAAAGCTGGGTTGCACCAAGAGAAAATAACACCGGCCAATGTGGAATAATGTTCGATATTGTCAAAAATGAATCAACCTTAAAAAGATTGCAGTTTTCAAGACTTGACATCAACCGCTGAAATGTAGCGTGTACGTTCCATTTTTTTCTACGCTATTTTGAATTTTGAATCGATTCTTTAAAAAGGGTAAATAGTTTGCTACTAAAATTTAAGAGAAATCTCTATAGATAGCAAAATTTTGCACGCATGGGTTTTGTAGGGTAGGCCAAACTTTGGTATATATTTTATGCGCGCCTCTGTAGTCCAACTAGGCTTCTTTTGCACTCGTGCAATACGTGCTCCTTTTATAAATACCCAAGTATGATGATTTTCAAATAAATTTGACCGCTGTTGATTGGTAATTGAGTAGAGCGATTCTCGGTGGCGACTGAAAGTTAGCTTATTTAAACCATACAAAGCGATTAAAATAAATAAAGAGAAAATAATTTTTTAAAGTTTAAAGCGTACGGTAAAAAATATGATTCGATCAAATAAAATGGCACAATTAATATTAATTATTTATAGTTTAAATATTTTAAAGCGAATCTGTTTTATAACAATATAAATGTATTTATGTAATTCATTACTATGTATATACGTATTTTCAAAAACATTAGTTGTGTGTTTAGAAGATGATATAGTGTCCGCGAAAATAATTAAAAGAGAATATTGTGGCATATCGGACAAGTGTGTAACTATTTTTATATTGGAATACACAATGTTCCAAGTTTAATGGACACCCTGGGGGCAGGTAGACCACGACGGCCGTTTCGTCCTTGTTAGGACTCTACGGGCAACCATAACCCAAGCATTCCAAAAACGACGGCTAAATGTACTGAAAGCCTCTTTGCAAAATCAAAGCGATAATCAATATCTACACCGTAGCGCCATCCCAGCGGAATTAACTCCAATATAAAAGGCAGTCACACTGGTAATAATCGAAAGGTATACAACTAAATAAACCACGAAGTGAATCACAATCCAGTATAGGGAACGTTATTTGAGTTTTCACCGAAAACATCTGGGCCCTAATTCTTGAAACTGGGGAACACTGTTCTCAGGAGAAATGTGGGCGGAGTTATCAAGCAACGCATGAAACGGTATTCTTGATCATATGGGACCATTCACATCACCGATTTACGGGAGAACTCGCTTCTCCTACTATTTTTGGTGGGAACGACCGATCCCATGCAATTCTAATCCCAGTATTATATTTACGTCGTTAAATTTTTAAACTTCAAAGTCAAAGTGTTTTTATTTTAGTATCTATTTTTTGTGTGTTTTTAAGTGTAGGTACGTTCTGCCAACATGTCTTTTTGCTGCTGGATGATGGGGCCCACACGTTTCTTTTCATTTTCAGCCATCGATTAAAAATATTTGACGAATGAATAATATTTGACATTGACAAGTTTCATAATCTTACCTTTCACAATAAAGAAAAACCCGCAATAATAATTTCCACCTCAATTTACCGTTAGATTTCTTTAAAATTTCCGTAAAAAGTGGTGGCCCTTGCCTTGAAAATGGTTGGCAACACTGTCTTATCACCTCCCCGCACGGAACATATCGTCTGCGTTCAAGAATACCAAATTTTACTAACTTATGATCATAGGAGAACTGCCGCGGAAGGGAATGCTCCTTTGCGTGATGTGATCGTTCACGTTCTCTTACGCTCGAGAATTGGGACCCTATGGCTTTGATTTTGCAAAGAGGCTTTTAGTATATTTTACCGACGTTCTTGGAGTTGCTTGGGCTATGGCTGCCCGTAAAGTCCTAACAAGGACGAAACGGCCGTCGTGGTCTACCCGCCCCAGGATATCCATTAAACTTGGATCCCTGTGTAATCCAATATAAAAAATAGTTACACACTTATCCGATATGCCACAATATTCTCTTTTAATTAATTGTGTGTGTTAATAACCAACGGGGTTCCAAGTGGCAAGGCAATTGATTCAAAAATTAAAACCAGATAATCTTATAGTTTCCTTGTGGTTTGGAGCCTTGAATGCATGGGCAATCTGGTATAAATGAGCTCGAAGTAGATTGGTATTTAGGACAAATGAACTATTTTCCTAACAAATTAAAGCTAAATTCTATTGTCTTTGTTGCAATTTAAAATTTATTTAGTCTTGAAACGGCATTTTAAAATTTACTTGATCCGGTATCTATCAGGTCTACTTTGTGCGTATCTCAGAACTTATTCTTGTTTACTTAAACACAAGGCAGCCAATCTGCGGTAAATTTTGTTAATCATATTAAAAATTAGTTGTAATGAACAAGAAACCAAGATTAAACCATATATTTCACGGTTGCAACAATCCTGAATAAAACAAATCGTAGCGATGTGGATGGTTGAAAGGTACAATGACTAACAGGTCATTAGCATAATGGTATCTTACACATTTATTCTTTCAACCATTAATACGCTATTATTTTTGGCTGTTCGCTCAGGTTTTTCCTCCGACCATTTTTATGTCCACGATTTTTAACCGACTGAATTTGAGTTGGTTGTGTTGTTGCGTGTATAGATTAGTCGTCAATAACTTTTCGTATTATTTTAGATATAAAAATTAGGTTTTAGGACCAAATACACACTTTAAAAAATTAATAAATGTCAAGTAAAAATGAACCCAGTAGTGATTAAATCAACGAGTTCGTGATTTAGGCCATCTTATTCAAAACTGATTATTGTAAAAATGATTATTGATTATAATTTAATTAATTTATAATAAATATTTTAATCCATTATAATAAAATTGACTGCAATGTGTATTAATTTTAATAATTTTTTTATTTAATCCTAAATAATTTTTGATTAAATTTAAGAAGTTATTGCATGGACAATATTCAGAGATGTTTTAAGACGCCACTAAATGGTTTCTTAACATTTACTTTTGTATAGGCTCAAAGTATAAATTAGTCTTAAAGACGCTGCCTGTTGAATTTGAAGGAACTAATATGCATAGCGCACAAAATAGCTTCTCTTCAAAAGGTCTAATTAGGGTCTTAGTCCCAATGAACGCTAGAAAGAGAACAACTATATTATAAGAAACCAAAACGTTTTTATTTTATTTTAAGATAACAGTATGCTACTGACAAAAAAAGAAACTGTTACCTTATAGAGTATTTTTTGGTCAAAATCTTTTTAGTGGATAAAATGAGTAAGCGGGTAGTTTTAAAAGTACTGGAAGGCAAAGGCCTCACATAAACATACCAATTTAAATGGTAGGAATAGAAGTCTATATCACAAATATCGTTTATAGTAAAAATAATTGTGGTTTAGATCGAGCTTTAGACACAATTTTATTCCTACTATATAATACTTTAAACAATGAGAGACTGGACTTTCCTGAACCTTGATTTTTAATTTAGATCCGAAAGCTTTTCTGCAGTAGCAAACATTTCCATTTTCCCACTAGCTTATGTCACTTACAAAGACAAAAGGAATCGACACAGTGCGAACGGCACGTAAGGTTCCAAGCCAGCGACTGACTGCCGATCTGCCACGGGAAAGTTATGGAGTGGTACTGGTATATCGTTGCGTGTTACGCATGCATCAGCAACTTCCAAGATATTTAAAAATCTTTCAAATCAAACACGATTTAAAAGGTTAGCATATTTTATACAATAATTGATCAAAGTAATCCAATATAATTATTTTCTGTAAATAACAGTACAAATCATACAATTGATTTACGAATTGATTATAATGTAAATCAAAAAATATAATATTGTATTCAATTAAATTCCACATCCCTTGTTGTTAATCACGTGACTTTTTTACTGTGTACTACAATAAAATTGTAAAACTAAATTTCATTTATATTATATTGATAGTTTCAAATAACTTCAATGTACGAAATAATCATATAAGAAAGTTTTTTAAACTAAAGAACCCCACTTAAAATCGTGTCAACCCAAAACACTACACGGGGCCGTTAATTAAGCTCCCCCGTGATGGATCGATGCAATCGGGATGACGCATCCACAAATCGCACTGATGGCTTGCCCGATTTGACAAGTGATGAGATTAACGGCCACTATGAAAAAAGTTTTAGCACCCAATTGCGGTGAATATGTAAATAAGCTTTAATGGACGGAAAAATACTAATCAGCGGTCATTATAGGTAATATTCTTCGAAAATTTAACCCATAGAATTATAAAGGTTTTTGTGATGTTGTGTGAGGCAGTGGCGGTTCGTGATCTATTTTATAAACGGGAAAAGTAAAGACAAAATTAATTACTTAATTACTAATTAATTTACCTAAAAAATTAAAATTTGTCAATTTCCTTGCTTTCTAATATTTTTCTTATTGCCAATTATTAAACTAAAATGTTACAAATAAATAAGATCTATTTTTATTCCACCTAAGTAATGCCATGTTTGATCATATCTTTTAAGACACCTTATATAATATAAATGTAAATTTATTTAAAAGAAAAGAGTAACAAATAAGAGAAACGTCAACAATAATTAATAATATATATTAAGATAGTTTAAACTGTCGAATTACTATTAAATAAGTACTCTGTAATTTCATTATACCTAATAATATAAAATCCACCTACAGTGGCAACATTGTCAAGATGTCTTCGTGAATTTAGGACAGGACGCTTGCAATGCAATTACGTAGAGGTCTGAGAAAGTCCGTATAAAAATATCAAAAAGTATGAACATAGAAAATTTTATTTTTTGTTCCTTTACACACTATAACCAAAATCAAAATTTAGCGAAAACCATTTGTTTATTTTTAGGCATAGCGGTATCAAATTCTAGGGCTAAAAGTATTTGAACTATTAATTTAAGTTGATATCGTTTAAATAATATACGCCAATTGCTTTTATATACTTTTTGCATATTCTAATAAATAATATGGTAGCGTACCTAATATTTTAAAAACGTCTGTTAAAAACAATAAATTTGAAAAACATTGTTTCGAAACAAAGACTAAACCACGTGCGCGTATCATAACCAAAAACATATTAGCCGTCCATGGCTTCAACAACGAGCAATTTTTGTGGAAAATAATTACGCTATTTTTTCAGGTTCATCGAGCCAGCCTATCTCCGTAGTACAATCTGCCTCGGTCGAAATTAGTTTTTGTTCCCAATTTGAGGCATTTATTCGTTTATATATGACATGATACGGTGAAAATGAAAATTTGGTTATCCTTTATCAAGCCCGGTGAAACAGAAAAAGGTAAATAAAATAGAGTACAAAGGGAAAGTTAAAAATAGCAGTTGTGCTAGATGATGACATTACTTTTTTTGTGTAAAAAATATGAACTAACTATAATATAATCGTTTCTTATTGTTGTTAAGTAGCATTTTTTTAATTGCGTGGCGTTGTGAGTTGTGACAAATATTTTCTCCATACCTGCGTCTATAAAGTTAAATATAACCATGTTTGTCCGAAAAAGAAAACCTACCTTTAGTTGAGGTAGAAAGTTCGAATTTTCCATATGACAGATAGGATCATTTTGCGAGAACAATAGAGGGACACGCTTAACTGCGGCAAGAGGGGAGTCAAATTTTTAAAAGGACGTCGGTTAATAATATATATATACCCTGTCAATTGTATCTTGAGAAAGATGATAAAAACCCATTTTACATCGGGCACATTTTACGCGTCGTTTTATGACATAAGAAAAAATAAGGTTAAAAGTAAATTTTAAATTCTGACAAACCTGTTCAATAACTAATAAAAATTTTCTTAGGTTATGTTAGTACAGCCGATGCACAGAGGAATAATAGGTAAAATATGGAAACGTTTTAAATTATTTTTAAGGAATTTTGGCACAATAAATGTGATCCTTTTTCAAAAGTCCAAGTCGGATGTATAATCTCAATTATTAACGAAAATTCAAAAGTTTTTTATTGTTTTATCCTATTTTTTACCGTAAATGTTTTTCATAGGCACATAATTAACAATACACTTGCATTAACAAAACATCAACTTGCTTAGGTTTTAAAAACCGATAGTGTTCCTTTTTATTAATAAATATATTGATCTATATCGATCAAATGCACAATGCCGAATGTGACAAGGATGGAGATAATTCCAGTTCCTTCAATTTGATAATCTAAGTAAATAAAATGGCAAATGTCTCTTTCTTCTGTCATCTTTCTCACGATAAAATGGACAGATCATAGATAATGCTACCAATATATAAGGAATGATCTAAAATTCTCAAATTTTTAACTTGGAGATGAATTATTTTATAAAAATACCATTAAAGCTTTGGTTATTCCCAGCTATCACAATTAAGGGAAATTAATACAGAGTAAAATGTGAACTACAGGAATGGGCATATTTTTAGGTTATGATATGTGTCAAACATTTATTTCGAAAACTAGTGCGAATACTATTAAAGCATCAATAGTCGTGTAGTATATTGTGCGTTAAATAGGTATGTTTGGTGTTTCTAAAATAACTTACTTTATAATTGCTTAATAATAGGAAAATTCTTGGGTTTAAAATTACCAAGTTTAGCCTTTTGGAATTGCAGATAAGAGCAAATAATGATTTGCTCTGTTGCGTTTTATAAAATAATCTGCTATTTTCGAAATATATATTCAAATACATCTCTAAAATTAATATCAAACAGTACTATAAACCGTAATACCTGCCAATACTGGTACATTGGCAAAATTTGAAATGATTCAAAGGGGGCTCTATACATACTATAAGCCGAAACTGTCGAATCTAAATCGTAACAATGCCGAAGGGATTACGCTTGCAATTTGCAGATAAATTTGTATAAAACGTGTATAATGCACGGTTAATGCAATCATTTTATAGGGGATTGCATGGGGTTATGCATGATAGTGACGTGTTATTTGGCAAATATTTAATCCCCATTTTGGAAAGCCAGGGTTGTATATTTTCATTGCATTTAGTCCGATCAAATTATATATTTAAATTAAAATAACTTGCCAACATATTTTTCAGTGCACTGGTTTGTTGAAGGATTAAAAGGGGCATAATATAGAAATTTTATAAATTTAAACTAGTGGCCAGGTAATATTATTATATTATAAAATTAATTTTCAAAATGTGTTGCATTCAAGGGTAAAGGATACATTTTTGTAGATATGTATCCGGTTTGTGCTTGCGGTGCACATAATAAATATTTTTAGAAATTGGAAATACGATATTATTATTTGTACACAAATATAATATGATAATTCGGAAAATTTATTGGAAAAGCCAAAAAAAGTTAATAAGGTACTACTTAGTAGGAGTAGGTAATTACAATTTTCCGAAAAACTGTGCAGTTGGGAAAAAAATTTTTTAAATAATTTTAATAATTCAATTTTACATGAAAATTTTAGTAAATATTATCGTTTTTGTAGAAGCAAAATTTTGTAAATATCGCTTTGTACTTGAAATTAATTAAATTCTAAAAATTATTTATTAGTTTTTTTTTAATTTTCTAAAAATCGAATTTACTTTGTGGTAATATACAGGGTGTTCCTAAATATCATGTAAATACGAAAAGGGGTAATTCTTTGGCTTATTTAATGACTAAAAATGCATATAAACATAGGCGCACCGAAAAAAAAGTTCATGGGGAGAAAAGGGGGCATAACCCCTGAAAAAATATCTCCCTGTAGATTCTTAAAACCATTTGGTATGCTTAATGATGTAAGTCCTACAGCGTAACCTATATTCTAAATTAGATCTAAATATCTCAAAAACTACAAGAGCTATAAAGAAAAAACTAAAAAAATCATGAAATTTCAACACCCCTGTAGATCGGCAACGAAGCGTTAGCGGACATATTATGTTCATATGAATTTTTGGTCATTAAATAAGCCATAGAATAACCCCTTTTCGTATTTACATGATATTTAGGAACACCCTGTATACAAGAAATATGTATTTTAATTGTTACTTGTGTTTTTTCTTAAATACAATATATTATTTACAATATTCCTAAACAAGTTTCCCTTTTGTTAGATAGTTTGATATCTCGGCAATCAATTCTCGTAATCTTGAATAAATGGTGAAATGAATTAAACAAGTTCTAGATTTTCTCGTTTATAAGCCTTTATAGATAAAAAAAAAAAAAAAAAAACAAATTACTATAGCCAAAGTGAGAAAAATAATATTCCCTCTTAATTATTGTAATAGCTTGGAGTTAAATAACTAGATAACTTTGATTGTGATATAAATTTCACAGAAATTATAGAGCTATTTATTGCTTATGTGACGTTGTTCCTTGCTGACTTACGTCGAAAATGGATAGCGCAATCTGCAAAAGTTCCCTTTAAAGGCGCTTTAAACTCATCATGTAATAATACTTTACTGGTAATGCCAGTTGTTAACTACGTAACAATTTAATCGTGAAGCACATGAAGCCCCGTAATTACCCCATATTCCTCGAACACGGGAAACATACGCTAACCGCGAGGCGCTTCCGGTATCGTATTTCTGCATGAAGACCGACTTGTTCTATATTTTAAGAAGTGGGTTCTAAAACCTGTTAAGGGGATCACCGAGAAATGGGAGCGTATAATTGTGAGGTCTATTATTTTAAGCATTTTCCTATTGTCCTATGTTATTTCTATTTTTTTTTCGGCGCAGTTTTCTTACTATACTAACGTTAAAATTATATAAATTAGATTAGTTGCTGCAATAAAGGAAATATTTTAAAGTATATTGAGTTTATAAGCAATCCACAATATTTGTGGCAAACAATCTACTTTAATGACACTTAATAAAGTTTTAATATAAAACGAAACAGAGAATTATAAAGTAGTGTTTCGTTGGCTGCCATCATGCTCTCTATAGTATTCCTAATCTAGTAACAAGGAAGAGTTGAGACACTTATATTTTAAAGTCTCGGAGACAGGTTTCTAAAAAGCTCCTACACCTATCTAGCTTTCTAAAACAGTTTTAGCAGTTGCTTTCTAGTATTTCCTTTTTCTTCAATCCTTTCTCCATCAAGCACGAATCTCAACTTTTGGCCACACTTCTGATAAATCTCATACGGAACACACATTTCAGATAAAGTATTTAAAAGCTCAGATCTTCCTCAAATATTGACGGAAGAGCAAGTAGGTATAAGAAAGCAGCTGTAAATCATAAATTGTTTTAGTAAACCATCTTTCAGAGCTATTTGTAAACCATTGTTGAGGTTGTTCTAATCATCCAAAAAAAAAATTTAATTGATTCTCTGAACCCAAAAATCTCTACAACCAAAAATACAATTTCATAATACAGAAGTACCTAATTTATTTAGCGAGTCCAAAACTTTTCAAGTTTTTAAATTTAAGGAGTCATTTTTATAAATAAACTAGCTATACCCTGCGCGCGCGTTGCTACGCTACTTACTACATTTATTATTATTTATTAGTACCCGGCATGCGTTGCGCCACTTTTTTTTATGCCGAAACCTTTCTCGGCCTGCACACAACAACTCACCGAATTTTCATCGTAATCGGATAAATGATATAGGAACGCATACGGGACATACAGGCTGACAGACATTAATTTTTATATATATATATATATATATAGATTTTGGCGATTTATTTTGTCTTGGAGGAGGAAAACCAGCACCTACATAATTAATAACCAATGGAGTGACTACTAGTTGAAGTGGGTATACACTCGCATAAAATGCAGATTGCTATATAAGATTACATGTGTTACTTACCACAGAACATAATTTATGTTGTGGAGCTTGTATTAGTCAACTCGACATACCTGCAACCAAGAAATAGTATTAAAATTTAAGGAAAATCAATCACATAACATTAATTTAAAATAATTCCTAACCAGAATTAAAGTGACCTATACAGGGTGTCCCGAAATTAGCTGACAATATTTTAAGGGGATAAAGTACATTCAAAAATAAGACTAAAATCCTATATTAATATAGCTTCAAAAACGCTTCGCTATGGAGCTAGAGCCCCCCGAATTGGAGCTATGACAAGCAGTTTTTTTACAATATCTCAGAAACCGATTAGGGTATCAAAACAAAATTTGATACATATTTTACCCATAGCTAGAAGCAATAAATGGTTTAATTAGCTTAACTGTATTTCTTCCAGTGGCGTCTCACTGGGTACGTAGTTGGGAGAATATCGCCCTAAGTTTTTTCTTTGTAGGATTTTTTAACTTTAGGGGAAATCTTTAGATGCCTTGAAGTCTTTTGTTGAAAAAAGGTACTCGTGTTTCATTGCGATAGGATTCACCATTTTCCAGTAAAATCGATTTTAAAATTTTCGGTTTTTTAAAATCCGGTGAAAAGGCTAAGGTTTTTTTTGCATATCTCAGCAAACACTTAATATTAAAACATGAAATTTATTAGAAGTTCTACTAGCGACAAATAATAATAATAATACATAATCAACTTTGGGATTTATTAGATAATGTGCCACTGGATTTACGTTTAGGGCACTTCTTTCAACATGATGGGGCACCAGCTCACTACGGACGTTAAGTGAGGAATTGGCTTGAAGAAAATTATCAGGTGGATTGGTAGCCATAGCCTGGCCACCAAGATTACTTGATTTAAATCCCCTTGATTATTATTATTGGAGGCACATGACTGGTACTTGCTTAAGAATTAGTTTCCCGTGTGGTTCACAACCAAATTTGATTTGCAATTTGTTATTCTTTTTGTTTTATTTTAAAACTCTCTTAAAATCTCCATGAAAATAAATATTTAAAAAACAAAGGAATCTTAAAATATGTTTAATTTAAAAACGTTACATTCTGTCTAGTTACAGTTATAGAACGTTTTATTAACAAAAAATTTAAAATTAAAAAAAATTATATCAATTAAAAAAAAAATAATAGTAATATTTACTTAAGGCTCCACCCCGTGCGACGTCACTGGAAAAATATTTTAAAGTAACATCCTTTAATACATAATATGCCTTGTCGCTAGTAGAACTTCTAATAAATTTCATGTTTTAATATTAAGTGTTTACTGAGATATGCAAAAAAAAACCTTAGCCTTTTCACCGGATTTCAAAAAACCGAAAATTTTAAAATCGATTTTACTGGAAAATGGTCAATTCTACCTCAATGAAACAAGAGTATCTTTTTTCAAGAAAATACTTTAAGGCTTCTAAAAATTTCACCTAAAGTTAAAAAATCCTAAAAATAAAAAACTTAGGGCAATATTTTCCCAACTACCTACCCTGTGGGACGCCACTGGAAGAGATAAAGTTAAGCTGATTAAATCGTTTATTTCGTCTTGTCATGGGTAAAACATGTAGCAAATTTTGTTTCGATACCCTAATCGGTTTTTGAGATATTGTGAAAAAACTGCTTTTCGTAGCTCCAATTCGGGGGGCTCTAGCCCCATAACGAAGCGTTTTTGAAGGTATATTAATAGAGAGTATTAGTCTTATTTTTGGATGTACTTTATCTCCTTAAAATATTGTCAGCTAATTTCGGGACACCCTGTATATTATGTTAATCCACGTACATAACTATAAAAATTTGGCTCGCTTGATGATAAACGTTTCATCTTAAAGACAAAATACTATCAACGTTTCTATTCCAAACAGTTTCCTGATTCCCAGATGATTCTTAATACTACCTTGCACTTACATCTTGATATATCTGTTATTAGGTCATAAGCAGCAGGTAAACATGCACACCTAATGTCTTTGTAAGCTAGCATAATAGCTGATGGGGATCCATATGCGGAGACAATGGCAGCCATATTGTCAGCACAGGCTTTTGTTCGCAAGCTGAATCAGTGATTAGCTGTTGGCGTCCGAGTAGGGCTCGGCCATTACTGTATCTCACAACTGTTATCGGGCAAATCCACGCGAAATCCGACGATTATCCTTCGTATTGTTCCGTATATTGTTATCGACGTGAAACCATTTAGGTAAAGTGATACGAAGTTTCTAAATAAACAAACAGGGCCCTAAATTTAATTATAAGCCGTTTATGTTTAGGAGACATTTGATGGCGACCAAAATAATTCATAATAATTAACAGTGAATCTGCAAAGTCGAGTGGATTTTACTTTTAAGAAAAATACCAAAAAGGTAGAAAATAACTTTACATATAGGATATATATGTATAGTTCGGACAAACAACATAATGTACACCCAATTTTACGATCTGGGATCTATTCCTCGAATCCATCGGAAGCAGTAATAAACGGGCCTGTACCACGAGTCTGGTTTATCAGTGCACGGTTATGTGCTTTAGCGGCTGGCCATCTAATCGTCAAACCAGTTATAGTTGACTGGCAGCCATGAAACCAAAACATTTCGCTGCGCACTGATAAACCTGCCCTTAGTCCTTTAGTTCAGAGCATCCCCCAATATTTAGTTCAAGAAATTTAGTCTCGGCAACATACTGGGGATTTTATCGTATCGAGTCCGCCTTTCAGCTACAATTTTTCAGCAATAACAATTTGCCAGGGTTTGTTCGTGTTTTACACTACGTAGTATTGTGGCCTAGCCCTGTAAGTTTAATACGGAAGTTTGCCGAGCCAGTCTGTCAGCTGTTCATCTGAAATTTTTTGGTCCCAAATACAATACTTCATGTAATTCTAATTCTATGAAATGTAATAATATGTTACACTGAATATTTCCCTCATATGTTAAAGTTCCCATAAGAGAAATGCAATTTTCGCAAAATTACAGCGAATATTTCCCTCATATGTTAAAGTTCCCATAAGAGAAATGCAATTTTCGCAAAATTACAGCGAAAACAGCACTGCCAGAAACCGAAAATTGCATCGCAAGTTTATATTGTTGACGAAACGTCAAAGCGGGATTTTATTGTTAACAAACGTCAAAAAATGTAATATTCTGACAATTATTAACGTCATCTTATTGAGTGACAGCAGACAAAAAAGTCAATGTCAACGAATGTTTTCCTTTCATTTTGTCAAGAATTGTTAATAACTATCTCTTTGCATTGGGATAACCCGTGGCAACGTAAATTTTTTTGTTTTTTTGTAAACAACGCTATTGAACTTTTCCGTACACGTAATTTTACTACAAAAATGTCTCGTTTTGGCGAAGAATCTATCCTCGAAATAGAGCAGAAAATAACAGAAGCCATTCCAAAGAATACTGCATCAAATCACGACTATATTTGGCGGCAGTTCATGTGTTTTTGCAAGGAAAGGGGGCACGTTCTTGATGAAAACACTAATGTTTCAAAACTGGCAGATATCTTGAAGGACTGGGCGTTTAATATGAAAAAGCAAAATGGTGAGGACTATAAAGATTATACTGTCAAAACTATATGGAATGTTACCGCTAAATTGTTGATGAATAAGTATCACAGAGATTACAATATTATTTTCAATCCATTCAGTGACATTCAGTTCAAATCATCCCGTGATGCCAAAAATGCTAAGCGGAAACAACTACAGCAGGAGCCGGAAAAAAGAAAACAAAGCTCAGTTTTTCTAAAGCACGACGAATTCATCAAAATAGTAGAGACTTGCGACGAGGAAACCCCCGACGGTTTGCAAAAGAATATGTTTTTTGTTTTATCCTACGAGCTGGTCTGGCGTGGAGGAGAAGGCCCAAGGTGTTTAACAAACTATCTTAAAGAAGAACTGGATCACGCGGGTCAGAAGACGGGACGAATAGAGTACAATCCGCTTTTTACCAAGACTACTCAAGGAGGAGATAAGCCCTGCGCATCCTCGAAATGGTTGGTCAGGAATAAAGCAAACCCGAACATCTGCCCTATCCGACTATATAAGAAATTCATGCAGAAAAGGCAAGCAATAAAATGCAAACGACTTTTTCTCACCGTGAATCCTTTCTGGCAATCAGGAAAATGGTACAAAAGCATACCGGTTGGACGAAATTTGATGAATAAATGAACCTCTACACAAGCGGAAAAGTCAGGCCTCACCAATAAAAATATTAAACTGACGAATCATAGCTTACGAGCAACCGCCGTATCAAAACTTGCCAAAAAAGGTGTTGGAGAACAACAGTTAATTAAACTAAGTGAGTACTCAAATACCAAGTCACTGACGCCTTACATTCAGATGGATGAGAACCACCATATGCTTTTGATTGAAAAAATGCGGGACATGACCAACCGTCAAGCTTAAGAGAGTCCCCCGCCGAAATAAGCTCTCGCTTGTTGACTGCATCAACCACCATGTCTGCGAATTCAAAGCAAAATATTGTTAATTACAATAATTGTACTTTTCATTGCAATTCTTGTAATTTTTAAGCATTTTAATTTTATTGTTAGTATTTTCTGTTAAATAAAATATTTAAATTTACTTGATTCGAGTTCTTAATTAATTTGGGAAATATTCAAATAAATTACACTCGTGCATAAAAATAACCAGATAATTTTTTTATTCAATGTGTTTTTTTTACAAATTGCAATCGTTTGTTTTCATATTTTACGAAAATGCCCTCCTCCTGCGGAGTCGGGCTTTTTCGCGAAAATATAAAAAACAAACTCTTGCAATTATAAAAAAACACATTTCATTCAAAAATTATCGGTAATTTTGATGCACTTGTGCACTTACCCCCGATAATTCGTTTGAACGACAATGCATCTTTCTTAAACGTGTTAAATTCTCAATTTTATACTTGTTACCAGCTTATGATAATGTCTTCCAATAGTTCGTTAATTACCTAGCTCCGATTTAATTCGTAGTCATTAAATACCGCCCAGCGTAACTGGATTTTCGACTTAAATAAATTGAAACCTAACAGTCTCAAGAGAGCTAAAATATAAAAGAAAACTAAACCGAATGAAAAATCTCATCCCTTTGAGTGTTAAACAGAGCTAATTTTCAGCTAGCTACCGTCAAAGCACCTCGCAATTATAAGTGTATTCACTTCAATGCTACGCTGTTACGAGAGTTATATCGATCCTTAGAGGATTCGTTTCATTTATGTATGTATATAAGGGGACATTCTTCAAGTTTCATCAAACAAGATGTTAATTTGAAGAAAATCAAAGGAAATGTGACCAGCGGAGGAATAAGTTAGCGTAAAAAGGGTATGTAAAAATTATGACTTAATTAAAAAAAAAGTAATATTAATTTAATTTAACTAGTTATAGGATCGGTCAGGGCTTTCCGCTTACGTGAACCTAATTGTTACCGAAACAATAAACTATGTAAACCTAGACAACGGGACAAAAGCGAGGCGCAAGGCCATCATGTACATTGTACATACCGAGAAGCGAAGTGACTTTAAACGAATATTTGCACTCGCTAAATGGTTATCACAGGCAATGTTCGGCTTAACTCGTTTCAGATTTGTACGTCGTACAAAATTAAGAGCGGCAAAATATTTTCATTGCGTAGTTTTTCTTGGTTTTGTTTCTCCATGCCGAAACTAACTGTATCGATACATAACGTGACCAACCGGTCAGGAGAATGACCAGTAACAGTTAATACAAGGTGAGTTTATACCCTTAATAATGGTTAGAGAAGGTATCTAATCGCAAGTGATATTGTTCTCGCATTGCAAGCGAAAATCCCTGATTCGATTCATGTTTGAGTTGGCAGATTTCTTAGTTTCCTTGACCATCATATACGACTACGACCGGTATTATTGCCTGAGCCTTTCAGGTAAATCTTATTGTCACGAGTGAGCAGTTTAAACCAATTAAAAGTTACTGGTGTAGACAGTGATCTACGTAGGTATGCATGTTTAATACTGATCCCCATGAATTGGAAAAAGCACTAAGCCTGACTCGGTGGTGTAAATAATGTCCTGCGATGATACGCCTAAATATTGATTCCGGTGGATTGAGGGAGGCGCCTTTAAGACGCTTCGCGGAGACTTGTGAAGATTTAAGGTTGATTCGTCTAAGATCTGTGACAGACAAGAAGGGTTACAAACTGTGCTGTGCTTAATTATACCTGATGCTGGTTATTCATTGCGGTTCGGAGCCCACATAAAACTGTACCTAAGTCTTGTCTGGCTAACATTACCCTGGTGGTTACTCATGTTGGCAAACAATATGATCGGTCCCCTAGTTGCCTGTTGAGTTTCCTCTTTTTGCTACTATCATTTCTAACATAAATGAACAAATTTGCGTAGCCATGCATCTGTTAAATACAAACATTCGAATTTTAAAGTTATCGATCCTACATCAAGGAACGACCGTTATAGTATGTAACCATAAACATAAGTAATGCAGAAGATGTTTAGCTAAACGAAGAAACCTATTTCAACTAATACCATCTTGAAAAGCCCTATGGCGATGGCAAAGGCAAGCGGTAGTAAAACGAAAACTAACAAGAAACCTGTTTTGCAACAGCATGTTGTGGTTTAGAGGTTAATTCGTTTTCATGGTATCATAGAGGGCGGTTGGTACCAACCACTGTAAAAAGACCTGCGTTACGTGACATACAAATATTATTATTTTATTAAATGGCAAGAATAGCAACAGATAATCAAGAGATGAAAATAAAGCAGTTCCAGACATGTACGTATGGATGGAACGTTCGTCTTAAAAAACGAAGTCTAATGTGGCAACGTACTTTTAAAGGCAGTCTGTTAACATATTCATATTATTACTTAAGATCACAAAAGATTTTAAGCATTAAAAAGAACCTAGTTTAGGATTATTTTTTTATTAACTGTTGCCAAAAATTTGATGCATAGTAGGCTCCCTTGACAAAGAAAAAATCTAATAATGTTGGTTATCAGATTTCTCTACCTTCTGAATACTGTAAAATCTCGTACACAATTACTTTAATCGATCTTGATATTTTTACCAAAATATATAGCAGTGCTTAGCCCGTTCGTAATTAAATTTATTGGTTCTCAGATATTTGTTTTGTCGAAATCTTCACTCATAAACTTCCCCGTTTCAACATAAAGAAGATGCTTCGACCCTACTTCGCCTAACTATTTCCAATTTAGCCGGGAACGGTCAATTATTATCGAAAACTTGGACAATCTCACTTTTATACTGGCGAAAGTTTCTCATATTCGGGCCTGTGGACAACAATATAGGAAAGTTTTCCCCATGCCATTATCCCTCTTGCGACCTCGCATCCCGAATTTCGGAATTCGGTTTATTCGATATTCCAGGCTTATCTTGAAAAGAGCATTTTAAGAAAAATGCTTATATTTTTATTAAATTTTTAGGGCAATGGAAAAACATTATTCATGTCGGTTTCAAAGAAAATTATACAGGTTGATACAAATTATATGGTCAATGATGTGATCTCGTTAAATGTAATATTGATTCAAGGTTTTAGAAAATTCCGAATCATTTCAAATATATTTAAAAACCACAACCTATCGCATTTGGTTTTTAGTTGAAAGTGTACAATTAATGTAATATTTTTGTTGTATAACCTTTTCTTTAATGGGCATTAAGACTAACTATAGGTATGTATAATTCGTCATAAAGGAAATGCTCAGATTTTGTAATCTTATTAAATTAATAATCGAAGCATATAAAAAAGATATCTTAAATCACAAGAGTCTTCGAGAAATGTTTCTAGGTATGTCTTTAATTTGGGCGTGAAAGTGCGGATATCTAAACACAAGGGTCGCTTTTTAAGTGCCTAGTCAACAAAGTCAGAGTATTTTTTAATTACTTACATACAAATAAACTTCATAAAAATTATCTTTTACGATCTAAATGCGTTTTACCACTGGTTTTAACAGTCCCTATATTATTAAGTCCGTGTTTTGGTAAAACTGGCGACTTTTACTAGTGTACTTTCTTGTTGGGGTGAATTTAAAACACAAGAATAAAAATCGTTGAATTTATAAGAACAAAAATGTCTGGCGTGTGATTGCTAAAGCCGTGCACCAAACTTCGCCCTTGGCAAGATCTGCTTGAATTCCATGGTATATATTTTATAAGAAATAAACTTAAAGTGTTTCGACGCAATGAAAAAATATGACTACTTAAATTGAAGGATACATGCATAACGACCTAAAACACGACATTCAATTTCATATAAAAGTAATTTAAAGGAATAACTTAAGACCGTGGGGAGAAGTTCAGTATCTAAACTAGACTAGCTATACATTTATTTTGCATGAGTTCATGTCTCTTTACAGTTTCCCTCTAAGTTTTAAGTTTATCCCTTGTCGCTTTTCTTTTCTTTATGCCACACTAAACTTTTGTGAAATTTTGATGATACTTTATGCCGGGCGAGCATGTACTATGTTGTGAATTTTATAGAGACATAGTTACAAGACGACCAGTTTGTACGTGACTCTACAACAAAACACAGTCTGCTGCTGCAAAGTTTCGCATTATATGGTAAGAGAAAAATGGAACTGCGCCGAAATACAAAGTTGCATGCGAACGAGCAAAGAAATTTAAGCAGTTTTATATTTATTTATGTAGAGCTTGTTGTAGCCCATGAAAGTAATTAGCCATTAGCAACTGGGATCGTTTATTTTTTAAAACTACCATTAAATAATTGCTTATTCTAGGATCGTTATAAAAGGAATGTCTATTGTTCATTATACGATTAAAACAATAAAATGTATCTGCCTGGGAACCAATACTTGAAATATCCTAATTTAAAAAGTGCTCTTTTTTAAAAATGCACAACAAATTATGCGAATTTTTCAAACCCCATTTTTGAAACACTCACTTAAAAACGTTCGTTTCTCATTCGTGCATTGTATTTTGGTTGGCAAATATGTCTTGGCATAATCACGTTGTGGCAATCACCGGCAGCTTTTCAGAAGCTCGGTATACTTTTCCGTACCAAAAAGTTGTATACACCTCAACAACTTTTGACACTCTATATAAAGCCCAGATTCGACCATCACTGGAATACTGCTCTCATATCTGGAGTTCTGCACCGAAGCATACCCTTCGGTTGTTGGATTCCATCCAAAGGAGAGCCGTTCGTCTAATCGGGGACCACGGGCTGACTAAGAACCTCGACAGCTTAGAACATCGAAGACAGGTTGGTGATTTGACTCTCTTCTACAGATATTTCCATGGCAAGTGTTCGACAGATATTGCCCGCTCGATTCCACCTAGAGTAATGCATAGCAGAAACACACGACGAACCACTGCCGCCCATCCCTATGTGGTTGAACTAAGTACACCGCGAACATCATTGTTTCAGAACTCTTTCATTTGGAGGACATCATCTTTGTGGAACGGCCTTTCTGAGACCGTGTTTCCAACCGAATATAACCTCCAACAATTCAAGAAAAACGTGAATCGCTTTCTTCGCACACGCACCGCTCCCAGAGCGCCTTAAAGGATTTTTCCTATAGTGCTTGTGCTCGATCATAAAAAAAAATGTAGCGTTTGATAAAGAAATAAATCAGCCTTCTATATAGAATACCGCTCACTTAATCAAAAATCGCTTGGGTCCGTCAAATTAATTTTTTTAAAATGCACGTTTTTTAGAAAAAATATATTATACAGGGTGGGCCATAAAAATGCTACGTGTGTCGACTTTAATTTTTTCAATGAAATATATTGTATTTTTATATTTTTACATTCTACAGTCAATTCTAAACATTTTTCATAAATCATGCCCTATACCTATCTTAAATTGTTTACGAAATATTAACACTTTAATGCTGGTATGAACCATTGACATGTTGCTCGACTTAGCAACGTTCTGAACTCAAGTCATAATCTTTTAGGCATTGACATTGCCAATTTGCTATTTAAGTTTGAGACGTTAAAAAAGTTTAGTGATTGTTAACCCAATTTGAATTTGTCTCTACTAATATTACATCCAAAATACACCTCGCTGAAGATAAACTCACATAAATTTTAAATTTGGGTTGTCGCGATAAAGGTAGACGTAATAGGGAAGTCCGTGATATGTTCAATGAAACCTACCCAAATCGCCCGCCTATTAGCCAATCCACAGTGTCTAGGGTAGCAATTAAGTGGAGAACTTCCGTACTGTTAAAGATAGTGTTAAAAGTGAATAAACAACCTATCTAATTTTAAGAAAAATATAAATTTTATACCTACAAACTAGAAATTGTACAAGAGTGTTATTGGACGATGATCCTGATGGGCAAACGCAACTTTTTGTGAAATAATGATTGAGCTAATACATAATGACATACGAATTATCGAAATAATTTGTTTTTCAGATGAAGTTATAATATGTTTTCTTTAATTAAATCGTCAGGTTAATTGACAAAATTATAGATACTGGGCACAGGAAAATCCTCACTGGTTCATATAAACCGAAATGATCTAGTTCCAGCTCTTGCCCTTCTATTTCCTGATAACAATGATCCTGGTATGACATTATGCTGCTCATGTAAGGGAGTACGGGTCAATAGAGTGGCCACCCAGACTGAACGATCTTAACCCACTGAATATTTTCTTTCGTTGTTTCTATTTTCCTACAAAGATCCCAGTTTCAAAGAATCTACAATACTACAGCATTAAATGTATCTATACACCATCAAGCAACAATTTTACAGAATACAAGAATGATTAAGTTTTAGCAAGATTGATGGTTCCAAGATTGTCGACTGCTCCACAAACACTGTCAAGACCATTAATTTCTCAAACTTATTCGGAATCATTGAATACAGACCCTACTTCCATACAAGCTTCAGTCGGAATACTCAAATCCGCTAACTCTCCAAGTATTACAACAATTATTGCAGTTACTACGATAATACAAGATAAAGTGAGGATTGCGACTAAATAAGTCCTGGTTTGTGTCACAATAATTACTTTCTTCATTACGCAAGTCCTCGAATACACATCATGGGTGTAACTTCTTGACTTGAACCAACGATAGTAAATACGAAATTGTTTCCGTGAATTTCATTTTGCTATAAATTAATGCTGTTTACAGCAGATTGACCATTCAACGCTTTATGGAAGTTTTAGTATTTTGTTTCCTTGGAACACTTTTCTCACCCCTAGTGATATTTAACAAATGTTTTAAATTAGTTTTTAAACACATTTATAGTTATACACAAAACATAGAAGTACTTATTCCACTCACGAGGTACCTACACAGATCATTCAAGACACTTGCCTGTGACGCTTAACTCCAATTATTTTCCAGAATAATTATTCGATGAATAAATAATATACTATTATTGTACGAACGCAGTAATAGTACAATTAATTTGAAACACATAATATAAATTAATATCAAATAAGAACCCATCGTTGGGTACACCATTTTCTTTATGCGAAACCGGGGACCTTAATAAGATTTGTATTTGGGGAGGCCGCGCGTAATTACATTTCCAAAATGACTTACAGATTTGTTTTAGTTATATATTCGCGACTCACTTCGTTCCCCTCTTCGTTTTGTGCAGGGCCAGTAAATCAATTTGACGGCGGAGTCGTCATTTTCTTCCCTTTAAGCGCATTACATAAATTGAACTTGTTATATTGTTATAATTTATTACGTTGTCGGATTTTGTTTTTACTGTATTTTCAAATGTAAAACTTTACTGTTCATGCAGAATAAAAATAACAGAAGTATAAAATAGGAACACTCGTCCTGGGACATGAAAACTCCATAAGAGTTTTATTTTTCACACTTTTCTCATTGAATCTAAATTCTATTTCTCGGCGACGTTCTCGTATATCATCGTCGGCTTCGTCTTCTGTTGCTGTAATTGGACATTCTTATTACGTATCGTTAGATCATTCCAAAGAATATTATTCTGCTATAATAAATAAAACTACATTTTTATATGGTGCTAATAGATCCTCGTCTGGGCATACTTAAATTTTATTGTTATAACATTTCCAAACTGAGGGTCATCGATTCAAAGGCAACCACGTTTCAAACTGACCCAGATGGATTCGTGGCAATTGGTGGCTCTGCGGTAGCATCCTTCGTATAGAAGCATTAGCAAGAAGTTTTCACATCTACCGGTAAAATTGTGGTTCAAAACCTATGTAACATAACATACACAACATACTACACACTACGTCTACTATGACTTGTCTTTCAAAAACGACTGGCAAAATATATGGTGCTAGTAGATCCTCGTCTGGGCATATTTAAATTTTATTGTTATAACATTTCCAAACTGAGGGTCATCGATTCAAAGTCAACCATGTTTCAAACTGACCCAGATGGATTCGTGGCAATTGATGGCTCTGCGGTAGCATCCTTCGTATAGAAGCATTAGCAAGAAGTTTTCACATCTACCGGTAAAATTGTGGTTCAAAACCTATGTAACATAACATACACAACATACTACACACTACGTCTACTATGACTTGTCTTTCAAAAACGACTGGCAAAAGGATCTACTAGTTTTGAAAGTCCGTGGATGGTCCCCGACATGACATACTTAAAAGAAATGTTGTAATAAAGCAACATAAAGGAGATAATAACTTCTAAACTAAGAACTGAAAATCGGCAATAATCTATGTATTTATTTAGAAGCAATAGTATAAGAACGTCACCGTGCCGTGCCACTTAAGAATTTAAGACGTATAGCTTTTGGAAATGGATGATTAAATAACTTAGATAAAAAAGTTACAACACATCTCGTATTCTATGTTTTTATATATAAAGCTAATGTTTCAGTCATATATCACCACTAATAAATTTGTAAGAAAAAAATAAATATATCTTAAATCCAATAATGTTGCTTTTCGCCAAAATCCTTGTTAATTCTTAAAAAATCCCATCTTAAAGAGGTTAAAAAAGATAAAGTACATTTTCCTTTATCCGACCTGATATCGATCAGCTTTAACATAATAAAAAGTAATATTCCGATAAAGCTACAAGATGATCAATCAAACAGGGGTTGGGGGAGAAAAGTTAATATTTGCAGATCAGTGACAGTGAAGTTATTAGAAGCCCCATGAAATTTCTTCGAAAAGTTATAAAAGCGTGAACAGTGGACATTGAAATGTAATCAATTATTTATCGATAAAAACCATTAATGCGTGTAAAACCTGTTTGACTCTGTAACGAAACTTATACCACTGTAAAGTCACCAGAGATAGAAGAATATGATAACTGGTTACTGTATCCACGACCAGAATAAGTGATCAATAAAACATTTTATAGAGTGATTAACGAGTCTCGGTCAGACGCCAAGAAAATCTGGAAAATATGAGTGTACCTATAACGTTCAATGACAGACTTCAAAATATAGGTTGATTCAAGCCAACTTAGTTATATTCAATTGCTTTATTTAGACGTTTAGTCTAAGATTACTTTTTTTTTTGGTATTCCCAATTTTGGTGTACCTATGGTATACCTAACAACATTTTCTAGTAGTAGGTATAATTACGGGATATAAATAGGAGAAAGAGTTATAAAAGTCACGTCACATGTAAACATCCGTCTGATTTTTTATTGAAGTTATGACAACCCAGGTATATTTTTTGTTGCTTAAATGAAATTTGTACACTTTTTTTATTAAATGCAACAATTTTACGATAATGTATAGGTGACAATAAACCAGGATGATTATAATACGAACCGCTTGCGGCGCGTACATTATGGTTCATTATACGCGAGTCAAATCGATGTTCTATTCACAACCATCCACTTATAGTGCCACAAATTTTAATTTCGGATTAAGAAACACCAATTTTTGACTTATTTTGACAGTACATATTATTTTAATATTTTAAATATCAGCTAACGCTTTATTTGACATTAGTATCAAGGCATGTAATTTAAAAACAGCTAATTTTCCCGGAACAAGAAAATTGCAGGCAATCTTTAAAATTAAAAATACGAATATTACGTTATTTAAAATGTAGAGGTTCAAAGTAATCCGTCAACGATGTTGCGTGAAGATAAAGACAGAACATGGCAAACGATATGAGCAGGGTGGTTGGGGGGATGAAAGACGTTATTGCAAGGCCTTCTGGGATTTAAGGAGGCGTAAGTGAAACAAAATACATGCCTGTTCATTAAAAAAAAAATTGACGAAGAAAAGGGTTTATTTTTGTCAAGTCACGAATTGTTAAAAAAATAATTAACAGAAACAAAAAAGTGTTTTTAGATCGCTCTTACTAATAATTGTTATCAGCATGAACCGCGCAGCCCGAAGAGACGTTTGTCCCATTTTCCATAGCTCCCAAAGCTTTTCATCTAATTTTTAACTGAAAATAAGAAAACTGTTTTTCTTGGACATAACATCCTTACTTTTTCCCACCTTGTAGCATAAGTACTTTGTGGTCAATTTTTTTTATCGATGTCGGTACATTTTGAACTTTGAAGAATTAAAGGTGCTCATATCCGAATTATTCAGCCGATGTCGAAGTTTTTTGTTGAGAGGCCCGAGAATAAGCTAATGTAAAAATTATACTGGTTGCCACAAGCCTGTTCGTTTGGATGATCCAATAATATATACAGAGTTAGGAAAAATTACCAGAACGGTCGATTATTTCAAAATATACAGGGGTTATCAAAAAACGTCTTATATAAAAAATGTAGGGCTGTTAAAAATCTACATATCGGTGATAAATTGAAATATACAGGGTAGCCCACAAAGTTGTGGAGAATGATAGTTATATTTTTTTTAATGGAATACCCTGTATATTTTTACATTTTTAAATTCCACATAAAATTATAATTATTTTTTATTAAATGCACTATTAGTCTATACTTCATAATTTCCGAGATATTGACTCTCGAAAAGTGACATTTTTGAACTTTGACAGCTTATAACTTTTTAACAGTACGTCTTAAAGCAAAACGGCTTACATGTCCCTATCTTCAATTGTTATTATCTTCCCAAAAAATCAACTTCCGGTTAAACCGGATGTAACTCGAAAGCAGGAAATGTAGTTGTTCCGGTTTAACTGGAAGTTGATTTTTTGGGAAGATAATAAAATTTGAAGATAGGGACATGTAAGCCGTTTTGCTCTAAGACGTACTGTTAAAAAGTTATAAGCTGTCAAAGTTCAAAAATGTCACTTTTCGAGAGTCAATATCTCGGAAACTATGAAGTATAGACTAATAGTGCATTTAATAAAAAATAATTATAATTTTATGTGGAATTTAAAAATGTAAAAATATACATGGTGTTCCATTTAAAAAAATATAACTATTATTCTTCACAACTTTGTGGGCGACCCTGTATATTTCAATTTATCACCGATATGTAGATTTTTAACAGCTCTACATTTTTTATATAAGACGTTTTTTGATAACCCCTGTATATTTTGAAATAATCGACCGTTCTGGTAATTTTTCCTAACCCTGTATGTACTATATTGTGTGTTAATATAGCGTCGTTAAAATTACACCTCAAAACTGATAATGTATTAGTATATTACATAACAAGAGTGGTAAGAAGCCTATTACACACGATTTCGAAATTTACGATACGAGCGTTAGCGAGTATCGTAATTCGAAAGAGTGTGTAATAGGCTTACCACTCGAGTTGTGTACTATACTTTTTCTACGACTTCATATTATTAAATTAAACATTTTCTGAGTAGGTACTTATACACTTATACAGTATCGGTTTCAACTTCAAATCTCAAACAATAACAATGTCACTGTCAAATATTCAAAACGCCAGAAAATAAATGTCACGATTTGAGTGGATCAAGGCTAACTTGATTGTTATATTAGATCTCATAACGCACAACTGTGTGGTAAATGCATCCTTACGCACAGTTGTACGTGTTCGATTATGGCTCTTTAACTTGTTTAAAATCTCTCTAATAATTGTCTAAACATTTCGACACTAAAGCGACTATCAGCGCGCGCGTCTTGCCCACGATAATTCCGCCAAAAAAGAGTCACTCTAGAACCGTAAAACGGTGTGGTGCAAAACCCCGCGATTTTTATATCCTAACTAGTTTAGCCGCCAAATTTTACCCCTTATGGGTAACGCCTACGCCGGTTGTTAAAAGAGGAGCAGCGGCCCCAGAGGTACCTTGTGAAGACCCGCCAAGATCATCCCCAAGCCGACGGATCACAGGGTAAGTCGTTTTGGTGTCGTCTCTTTTCTTTTATCAATCTCACGATTTACGTCCATTTTTCTCTACCTGTTAATGAGCTATTAAGCGAGTTTTCATTGGTCCTTCACCGCCGAATTTAAGGAACTTTCTAACTTTCAAAAATTAAAAGTTATTTTTATTTTTTTAATTAATTTTTTCATTGTTAAAATCTCTTAACGGTGAATCGCGTTACCTCATTTTGATTGTAAATGTAATTTTACTCATATCTTTTTATGAAATCTTACATTTTCCGCAAAATTTTCAGCCTTTTTCTGAAAATTGTACCTTTAAAATAATTTTAAAATCTGCACCTTCAAGTTGGCCATTTATGCTCTGTAAAATTGGGCAGGCACAACCTACGGTACGCAACAAAAAACCTTATCGCCAAAATTGTTTATTGCTTCTATTGAGGTAGAATTTCGAGTCATAGGTAAACTGCCGGTTAATGTTGATTTGGTCAATATAGCTAAATGTTATTTTAACTGGAACTTCAAAGATTGATAAATATCTTTTTTATATTATCTGCAACTTGAAATCTTGATTGTCTGTCTCCTTTAGCACATCGATCAGCTGTTAATTCTTTATCACCTTTAAAAGTAAAATTAATTAGGGAGTATTTTTTAAAACTTTTACATTGACGCTAATTCTACATTTCAAAAGAACACTTTCTATTTCGGGCAGTCGCTTAATATTGGGCTTGTAATTTAAAATTTGAGCAATTATTTATTTGTATTGCACTAATTAAACTCACGCAAAATGTCCGAAGCTAGAAAATTTAAAAAACTAAAGTTCCAAAGAAACACTTGTCTTAATGAAATTCAAATTTTACTAAACCTCGCTAATCGTACCAAAACAGAAAAGTCGATTATAAATTTATTTAAAGTTCGATGTGCTGAGCTTGACACTTTGAAGGCCGAATTTCTTGGTTATCATGAAGATATCATTGCTATTTTATTAAATGACGAAGAAGTAGATCTAAATATTGAAAATACAGTACATGATGGATTTCTGAGCGACTTTTTTTCTGTCAAAACCTGTTACATGGAACTGTTTGAGGACAATCAAAACAACAGTATGTCATTAACACGCCAAAGCTCCATGAATAATCTAGGGTCACTGGCACGCCTACCTAAAATTGTCATACCTATTTTTAAGGGCGATTACAAAGAATTTACAACTTTTATCGACTTATTTAACGCTCTTGTTCACTCTAATAGTGCATTGGCAGATATTGAAAAATTCAATTATTTGATTACTTCATTAGAAGGTCCTCCGCTATCACTTGTACGCACTTTACCTATGACTGCTGCAAATTATTATACCGCTTATGACATTGTTGTCGATCGCTACGCTAATAAAAGACTTCGCGCGCAAGAGCACTGGCAGGCTCTTGAAAATACACAACCTTTAACTTCTAAAAATCCTAGTGGTTTACGAAAAATTCTTGACATTTTTTCTGAAAATTTAAGCGCTCTCAAAACGTTAGGATTTCCCACTGAGGAATGGGACTTTATTTTAGTTATGATGCTTTTAAAACGTTTAGATAGTGACACTGCTACTAAGTTTGAATTAAGCCATGGTTCCAATGAGATTCCTAAATATACAAATTTAATTGAATTTTTAGGAAAATGTTGCATTGCATACACCACTTTAACTTTTTCACAGTTAAAATCTCCTCCTCCACGCGGTAATACACGCAATTTTTTTATTAATGACTCGAACAAAACTAAAAGGTTGAACTGTTCTTTATGTAAAGACAATCACACCCTATATCAATGTCAGTTGTTTTTAAAGAAAACCCCGCAAGAACGTTTCAACTTTTGCCGAAGCAAACGTATTTGTTTTAATTGTTTGAGTAATCTACATGATCTAAAAACATGTAAATCAACTTTCACTTGCCGCACTTGCAACCAACGCCACCATTCTTTGTTACATTTACCAAAATTGACAAATCTTGCTGGTGATTCTCGTCCAGTTTTGTCCAATACCCCGCCAACGTGTAGTATAACTACTCTAGAGGAAACCTCGACCCCTGTGTCTTCTTCACGATCTATTATTTCAGAACAACCCGCTTCAAATATCGTACAAAATCGTTCGCAATCTTTAATTTCTAATGCCTTCGTTGGTGCTGGAATGTTGCATCACCGCTCAACTGTTCTCTTAGCTACCGCCGTTGTTGAAGTTTTAGACAACCAAGGCTGCTTTCAGTCTATGAGGTGTTTACTTGACTCGGGGAGCATGACTTCATTTGTAACGCAAAATACAGTGACGCGATTGGGTTTGCACCAATCTGAGGGTCACTTTGAAATCAAGGGACTTGGCTCGATGGAAGCAAGCTCTAATCGCGGTACTGTAACGCTCAAATTTCGTCCTCATGGTAACGATAACATCAGTTTTCTTACCGACGCCATAGTTTTACAAAAAATATGTGACAATTTGCCTTGTCAAAAAATTAACACTCAGACGTGGTCGAATATTTGCCATTTAAACCTCGCCGATCCGAATTTTTATCGTCCCGGCAAAATTGATGCTTTGCTCGGCGCCGATATTTTCTCGCAGATTTTATTGGATTCTCATATTCCTGGAACCGATAATGAACCATCCGCTATTAACACGCTTTTCGGTTACGTGTTGATGGGAAAACACAACCAAATTTTTTCTGAAACTTTATCATTTTTTTGCAAAAACTTGGAATCGTCTATAGATTGCACTCTCAAAAAATTTTGGGAAATTGAATCCGTTCCTTGTCCTGCTAACCCCTTTTTATCCCCAGAAGATGAAACATGTGAGAATCAATTTTCTACCACGCATGCCCGGAATCATGATGGTAGATATATTGTGACTTTGCCACTAAGGGACCCCTCGCCCTCATTTCCTGGTATGCGAGATCTCGCTGTCAATAGATTTCTATCTCTAGAACGCCGTCTTCTTAAACAACCCAATCTATATACTGAATATTGTAAATTCATGCAAGAGTATTTAGACCTAGAACACATGCAGTTAATTTTGAATCCTTTTACTTCACCAAATAATTACCACATCCCTCATCATTGTGTTTTACGCCCAGATAGTCCTACGACTAAACTCCGTGTTGTTTTTAATGGCTCCGCCAAGCTACCTAATCTTATGTCTTTAAATGATCAGTTATTGACTGGTCCTAAACTTCAACCTGACATCGTAAAGATTTTGTTTAGTTTTCGATGTCACAAATATGTCATTTGCGCCGATATCAAACAAATGTACAGAATGATACTCGTCGATCCTAGCCAGCACGACTATCAACGGATTATTTGGAGGTTTTCGCCTGAGGAACCTTTAAAGGATTATAAATTGACGACTCTAGTCTATGGGTTGTCCCCCTCTCCTTACTTAGCTCTTCGTACTTTACGTCAATTAGTCGATGATGAAGGTTCACTATATCCAAACGCTTCTTATGCTATTCGCCATCATACTTTTGTTGACGATGTCACTACTGGTGCATCAACTTTTAAAAATGCTAAAATTTTAAAGAATGAACTTATTGAACTTTTTAAAAAGGGATGTTTCGAACTTCGAAAATGGTCCAGTAATTGTCCTTTATTGTTAGACGATTTACCCCAAGATTATTTGATTATTTGAATCCAACCCTTATATCATTTGATCCTGAAAATTCCGACACTTCTTTAAAAATCCTTGGTTTGCAGTGGAACTCGACCAAGGACTGTTTTCTATTCTCGATATCTCCTTTAGATCGTCCATGTACAAAACGCCATATGTTATCAGAGTTAGCTAGATTCTTTGACCCCATCGGGTTTCTAGCCCCCCTGACTTTTTATAATAAAATTATTCTTTCAAATCTTTGGTCACTCGGGCTTTCGTGGGACCAAAGTCCGCCAGCAGACATTGTGCGAAGTTGGAATCAATATAAATTGGAACTTCCACTTCTATCACAGCTTGAAATACCTAGATTTATTTTATCAGATGAAGATTTTGCCTACGAGCTGCACGGATTTTCGGATGCCTCGTCCCGAGGATACTCTGCTGTGGTTTATCTTCGTATTATTCAGTCTGACAAAACTTTAAGAACCCACTTTATTTGTGCTAAAACGAAAGTAGCTCCTCTTAAAAGCATTACGATTCCTCGTTTAGAGCTCTGTGGAGCTGTTCTTTTAGCCAAACTTCTTCATTATGTTCTAGAAGTGTACAATGATGTTCTTTCTTTTGAGAGGGTTTGCGCATGGTCAGATTCTCAAATTGCTTTAGCTTGGATTCGGTCGTCCCCACACCGATGGAAGACGTTCGTTTCCAATCGTGTTGCCTACATCCAAGAGAAGGTGTGCCCTGATTCTTGTTATTATGTCAGTTCCAAAAATAATCCTGCAGACCTCGCCTCCCGAGGATTGCTTCCATCAGATTTATTACATAACTCCCTCTGGTTTGATGGACCCCCATTTTTGCGGTCTAAAACCGATTTTTTGACTAGTATGCAGCCCCCGCCAATTGAATCTAATTTTCTCGATAGTGCAAAACTTACAGAAGAAAAAAAGGTGGTTTTTGCAACATTTTCTTCTGCTACTAATATTCTTGACAATCTTGTCGACAATCATTCTTCTTTTTTGTTTATTCAACACACTCAACATCCATCCCAAAAAGTTGTAGGGCCACTTACAGCTGATGAACTGACCAAGTCCCTGCATCTGTTAGTAAAGCGTACGCAAGAAATTTATTTTGAAAACGAGTTCAATAATAAACAATTTTCAAAACCTTTACGCAAACTCAAAGTTTTTCTAGATGATCAACATATTCTGCGAGTGGGTGGACGCTTAAAACACTCTTCTCTGTCATATGATGCTAAGCATCCCATCCTTTTGCCTAGAAAATCTCCATTAACTACTTTAATTATAAAATATTATCATGAAAAGCATTTACACGCGGGACTAAGGACCCTGCATTTCTTGCTTGTCCAAAACTTTTGGATTCTTTGTCCCAAAAGAAGTATAAATTCAGTTTTATGTAAATGTATGATTTGTTGGAAAACAAACCCAAAATCTTATCAACCTCCTCTGGGCGATTTACCTGCCTCCAGAGTTTCTCAAGCGAAGGCATTCTCGCACACTGGGGTTGATTTTGGTGGACCTTTTAAAATTTCTATGGGTCGCTATCGGGGTGCAAAAACTTATAAAGCCTATATATGCTTATTTGTGTGTTTTGCCACAAAGGCCATTCATCTGGAATTAGTCAGTAGTTTATCTTCAGAAGCGTTTCTGGCTGCTCTTCAGCGCTTTCTAGCTCGTCGAGGTAGAATAAGTTGCCTTTATAGTGATTGCGGAACTAACTTTGTTGGTGCCGATAAAGAAATTAAGTCCTTGTTTGAAACTGCTGTTTCGAAAGAAAATATTGCTTGGAAGTTTAACCCCCCTTCTGCACCTCATTTTGGTGGGCTATGGGAAGCTGGAATCAAATCAGTCAAATCTCATTTGAGTCGCGTGGTAGGAGAACAAATTCTCACCTACGAGGAGTTTTACACTGTCCTGACCTTGATTGAAAGTACTTTGAACTCTCGCCCCCTTACTTCTACTAGTTCTGACATAGATGATCTAAATGTTCTTTCCCCTTCTCATTTTTTAACTTTAGAGCCTGTCTCTTTACTACCCTTACCTGATATGTCTCATGTACCTCTGGGCCGGCTGTCAAGATTTCAACTTCTGCAACGCATGCATCAAGATTTCTGGCATCGCTGGCACAGAGAGTATTTGCACACGTTGCAACAACGCAGCAAGTGGTTAGATTCCTCTGCTTTACCTGATATCGGCACCCTTGTTTTAATAAAAACTGAGAATAACCCTCCCTCTCAGTGGCCATTAGGTCGCATTATTTCTCTAAGTCCAGGTAAAGATGGTGTTGCGCGTGTGGCAAGTGTAAAAACTGCTAGTGGCACATTCAAAAGACCTTTGGTCAAATTGTGCCCACTTCCAATGTAATTACTATTTTACTTGTATATTACTTTGATTTTGTTACTTAGTCTTTTCTTGTACGCTTTGTTTGCATCTAAGAATGCTGTAAGTATATCTTTTAGTTGCGTATTGTTGTTATTGCGGCTTGAAGGTGCAAATTTATTTAAAATAGGAATTTTTTTTCTTTTTTTTCTTTCTTTTTCGCGCATGGAAAATTCTTTTATTTTTTTTTTTTTTTATATATATTTCATATATTGGATTTTTTGAAAATGCATTGCTTGAAGCAATCCATTTTGGTCGGGCGGAATGTTCGATTATGGCTCTTTAACTTCTTTAAAATCTCTCTAATAATTGTCTAAACATTTCGACACTAAAGCGACTATCAGCGCGCGCGTCTTGCCCACGATAATTCCGCCAAAAAAGAGTCACTCTAGAACCGTAAAACGGTGTGGTGCAAAACCCCGCGATTTTTATATCCTAACTAGTTTAGCCGCCAAATTTTACCCCTTATGGGTAACGCCTACGCCGGTTGTTAAAAGAGGAGCAGCGGCCCCAGAGGTACCTTGTGAAGACCCGCCAAGATCATCCCCAAGCCGACGGATCACAGGGTAAGTCGTTTTGGTGTCGTCTCTTTTCTTTTATCAATCTCACGATTTACGTCCATTTTTCTCTACCTGTTAATGAGCTATTAAGCGAGTTTTCAGTACGTAAGAATGGATTTACTTATAGAGTGAACTGTACGTAAAACAATGTTTACTAATATAGGAGTAGAAAAAAGTAATGAATCCTATCGAGTATTTTTTTAATCTTTTGTATGGTTTTTATTCAGGGTTTAAAAAATAAAAATATAAACTATATTTTGCGGACATAGCATACCTACCTACTTTCCTTTTTATATAGGTATTTACTTGTTTTTACGAAAGTTAAAACAGAAATATTTTGACCCGCATTTATGGTTGAACTTGCATCGAGGAACGCAACAACAATATGCCATTTTCAATATTATAAAACTTGAAAAATTAAACCAGGAATTTATTATTTTATAAAATGGACAAGGGAGATGCACTTATTATTTAATATGAATAAAAGAAAATACGTGCAAATGCAAAACCAACATCGAATAAAACCAGCTGATTTCGTAAGTTCACGCGTTACAGAATTCATAGAGATAAGACGGGATGGACGGCAGTGCCATGATAAAATGATAATAATAGTTTAGTCACTTGAAAGTACACCGGGATTAATCACAGAATACAGTTTATGTAAAATTAATACATTGGGTGTAAATTGTATTTTTTTTTTTTAATTTGCCTTATTTTTACAATTTAGACTACCAGACCAGAATGAATCCACCAGTAGAATTAAAAATGTATATAGTAAATATCAGTTTGGATTGCTGTGTGTTATTGTTATTGTATTGTTGTTTTAAGGTGGTATTCTCAACGTCGTCGTTCAATTTATTGCCAACCTGTAACCTATTTCGTGGATGTCACACACGAATTATACTTCTTGACGTCACGACCCGTTTTTACCCGCTTGGGTTTGTTCGGGTTTGTTCGCGGTCTTTTGGGGCGAAATATGTAGTTTTTTTTGCTGCCATATGTTTTATGACAATATATACTTATGATTTATAGAATTTTTTCCTCATTTAAAATGTTTGTAAAGTTCCCTATTGTATCTACGAGATGTTGATTAATTTTGAGGTTGTTGAAAGCCCTTTTTTTTCTGTAGTTGAAAGTTTGTGATTGATTTTCGAACGTCATCGTTTTAATTGTCATTTCGACTTATAACTTTTTTTAGGTCTTTACATTATTCTGCTTTGAAAATGTATTTATTTCTAATAAAAATTATATTCATATTGATAGAAATAGGGGTATTGTCATTCAATATCACAGTGTCTTTCTTAAAATATCTTCGCCTTTCTTAATAAAAATATTGCTAGAAAACACTGTTTTTAATTTTGGCAGCGGTGATTATATCTTCTCGATAAATTTCCTAATTTTGGCAATTATTATCAACGTACCTTCAAAAGATTTCATAAAAGACTACAACTCCCTAGTTTTATAACTTTTATAAAGAGAGACACTTTAGATTTGAATAAAACAGTTTTATTTCAAAATAATATGTTCAGCAGGCATTTAAACATTTATTGAAGTAAAAACAAACGGATTTTAACGTTTGTGATGATTTGACAATCAATACTCACGTAAGAGACGCCCCCGCCTGGATCCGTCATAGCGCCTTTATATGCTGTCTCACTCATGTCTTTAAAATTGATATGCGTCATTATAATGAAAGTCAAATTGACACGACGTTGACATTGGTTTGTTTATCATTAAACTAACAGTTTATATCATAAATGGCCATGATTTCAATAACAATGTTTTTCTATTTCACGTTCATAATAAGCTCAGTACGATACGCATTTGCGTATCGTAATGAAGCTATTTCGATACGCGTTTTTTCTTTTTTTGATGTTGGTAACATTTAAATGTTTTATTTCATTGACTTGCGCGGCCTTTGTGATTTACGAGAAAACCCAATTTTCGCAGAGGAAAAATAGCTTGATAATTTACTTTTTTATTCTGTGTGTGGATAACAGTCATGTATGTTGGTCGCATAAATCTATAAATCAATATTTTGTAGATGCTTCAAGCTATCATTCTCTGCCTAATCCTATCCAAAATTCAATCTACTAACCTTCCAATGTCGATTTTAACTTCAACTTTATTTGAATTTTCCATATTCCCTATACTAAATTGCAATGCCGTGACGTAAAATCACGTCTTTTGAAATTCGAAAAAAAGTAGCAAAATCTCCCGAATTTCCGAACGCTCTGTATAATATGTACCGAATGTACAAGGATCACACAACGTATTCTGTCCAATTTCAAATCTCATATCGCTAAAATAACTTTAGAATCTCGTGGTGAAAATGGGTCAATAATTCAAAAAATGACAGTTTGCAAAATAATTTTTGTTGTCCAGAGGCTACTATGATAAAAAATAGTATTACCAACATAAAATTTAGACATAAAAATTTACAAAATTTGAAGGATTTATTTTCTTTTTAAAATGTGTTTTTCTTGATTATAAAAGGTGAAATAGAAAAAAATGTATAAAGCACATGTTTCATAAGGCGTTTTAGCGCCCGTGTCAATAAAAAACTCGCCACTTCGTGGCTCGTTTTTTAAATTAGACGCGGGCGCTAGAACCGCTTCTTATGAAACTCGTACTTTAATATACTATTACATGCCTCTGACAAAAGATTTCATAAAAGACTACAACTCCCTAGTTTTATAACTTTTATAAAGAGAGACACTTTAGATTTGAATAAAACAGTTTTATTTCAAAATAATATGTTCAGCAGGCATTTAAACATTTATTGAAGTAAAAACAAACGGATTTTAACGTTTGTGATGATTTGACAATCAATACTCACGTAAGAGACGCCCCCGCCTGGATCCGTCATAGCGCCTTTATATGCTGTCTCACTCATGTCTTTAAAATTGATATGCGTCATTATAATGAAAGTCAAATTGACACGACGTTGACATTGGTTTGTTTATCATTAAACTAACAGTTTATATCATAAATGGCCATGATTTCAATAACAATGTTTTTCTATTTCACGTTCATAATAAGCTCAGTACGATACGCATTTGCGTATCGTAATGAAGCTATTTCGATACGCGTTTTTTCTTTTTTTGATGTTGGTAACATTTAAATGTTTTATTTCATTGACTTGCGCGGCCTTTGTGATTTACGAGAAAACCCAATTTTCGCAGAGGAAAAATAGCTTGATAATTTACTTTTTTATTCTGTGTGTGGATAACAGTCATGTATGTTGGTCGCATAAATCTATAAATCAATATTTTGTAGATGCTTCAAGCTATCATTCTCTGCCTAATCCTATCCAAAATTCAATCTACTAACCTTCCAATGTCGATTTTAACTTCAACTTTATTTGAATTTTCCATATTCCCTATACTAAATTGCAATGCCGTGACGTAAAATCACGTCTTTTGAAATTCGAAAAAAAGTAGCAAAATCTCCCGAATTTCCGAACGCTCTGTATAATATGTACCGAATGTACAAGGATCACACAACGTATTCTGTCCAATTTCAAATCTCATATCGCTAAAATAACTTTAGAATCTCGTGGTGAAAATGGGTCAATAATTCAAAAAATGACAGTTTGCAAAATAATTTTTGTTGTCCAGAGGCTACTATGATAAAAAATAGTATTACCAACATAAAATTTAGACATAAAAATTTACAAAATTTGAAGGATTTATTTTCTTTTTAAAATGTGTTTTTCTTGATTATAAAAGGTGAAATAGAAAAAAATGTATAAAGCACATGTTTCATAAGGCGTTTTAGCGCACGTGTCAATAAAAAAACTCGCCACTTTGTGGCTCGTTTTTTTAAAATAGACGCGTGCGTTAAAACCGCTTCTTATGAAACGTGTACTTTAATATACTATTATTTTACATTAGTCGACGTCTTTGACACAATAGTCAACTTATTAAATGCAATAGCAACAAAGTCACCCGATTTTTTTACTATTCTAAGTATTAAAAAACGCCATAATAGTGTTATAGACTATATTATTATACCACAAATCATTAAAATCAATATGTACATTTTCAAGAAATTTTGGTAAAATCAAAAAAAAATTTATCCTTGACGGCGCTCTACCGGTTAAACGAGACAATTTCGAATACAGCTTTAAGTTGGCTTGAATAGACATATTTTGACGTTTTACAAGTCTGTCATCAAACGTTGTACACGTATATTCCAGACGCCCTATAAAATTAAATGTATACTCATTTGTTGGAAGAAACGTTTACCATGATTTAACCGTCACGTGAACGTATTTAGTTAATACCAAAACCAATTTCATTTATTTTTTAAATCAATTTGTGACTTGCCTGGTCTACTGAAACTACAAGATGATTTATCAAACGGGGATTGGGGGAGAGAAAACAGGGGCGGCTCGTGGTATTTGAAAATGGTGAGGCACAGTTGAATTTTTTTTTAGCAAGGTTAGATTTTAAAGTTTAGACAAGTTTTTTAAATCGCTATAACCACATTTTGACCAAACTTTGTCGCTAATATTTGTTGCAAACAGAATACACGGCCAGCAAAATAATTTGTTTAACGTTACACTACCAGTAAGCCAGTCGTACTTTTCGTACCAAGTTTTTTGAAAGCTCCGATTAGATTTCCCCACCCCACCGATAGTAACAAGACGTTTACTCAAATCTGGAACAGGTCGCTTTACTTCTTTTACTATGTACAATTATTTATCTTCATAGGAATTACTTGAAAAATTCTGCTCATTTACTAAAAAATTAACAAGATCACAAGTAGGATTGCGAATGTTTACATTTACCTGGGGAAGTTGTGACGCTGTGCTAGGTTCCGCTGAATCCATTTTTCGCTAATAAGCACAAAACAAATAAACTAGTAAGTAATAAAAGTAATGTAATATTAATATTTTAGAAAAATCAGTACGGAAAACCACAAAAGTATTTACCGAAAACTATAATAAAATACAATGCACTATGCACTCTCTCTAAACTCTTAACTTTCAACGGACAACAACCTGTATCTAATAATAGCACTTCTCCAAATACCGTGTCGCGGCGTTCACCTTTATAGATTAGATTAGTCCCCTCGCGTTCGCATTAAATTTACGTAGAGAGTTGAGGCTGGCCTCAAAAGAATGTTTTTATGCGCTATTTAAAGCTAGATTCGACTGGACTATTACGGGTATCATACATCACATTAGATATTTTCACTTATACGCTAGACAAGGGAGCGGGAGGCCGGGCCTCTAACCATATACGACCGCATGTAGAAATGAGATGGATGATATAAGAACAAAACACGCAAGGGATCGTAAAAGACAAGGAAGCGCGAGACCGGCTTCTACCATATACGACCGCATGCAGAAATAAGATGGATGATAGATGATATTTCTAGCGAAGCGCGTTAAGATTGACGGCATTAATTCTAATGGATATACAGGGTGGTCCTTAAGTACATCAAGAAAATCTAGGATATGATTCCTGGCATCAATTTAAGTTAAAAAGTTCATATGGACTTATGCCCTAAAATGCTTACCCTCTAAGATACAGGGTGTTAAAATATTTTTAAAAAATAATTGTTTTTTTTTTAATTTCGAAACTCCTTGAAGATACGGTATTGAAAATTGATGTCGATTGATTTCGTATTAAACTGCACTTTTTGGCTAAAAAAGGGTTTGCCTACTTCCACCAGTGGCGTGCATGAAGATACCATCAATATTTTTTTGTGAAAATATGTGATACGCCACTGTTTTTTTTTAACTCTGATGCATTTTTATGCATTACTGATATAAGCGGAACAAAAGTTGTCTCTACTATGTTTTTGAAAAAAATGGTAGTTTTAAAGGAAAATGGAGAAATATATAAAATTGTAAAAGATAAACTATCTCGACTGTGATTCTAGTTTTTTCAAAGTAGGCTTATGTCACAAAAATTAAATGACAGAAAAATACTTTAATATTTTAGTGCGTCGTTTTTGTGAGTTATTAGTCGATCCAAAAGTTTTAGAATTATGGCTGATTTACAAAACAGTGCTCATTTGGCAGATATGCATTTTGTTTATGGTATTGCTGATGGAAATTCATACGAAGCAAAACGCATTTACCAGGCAAGATATCCGAATCGTGTAGCACCGTGTACGCAGACCTTTGTAAGTCTCCATCGCCCTTTATCCGAAACAGGAAGTTTTGCAAGAGTTTATGATATTCCCGGCAGGCCAAGGACAGTAAGAACACCACAATTAGAAGAAGCAGTATTGAATAGAATTGAGGAAGATCCAGAAACTAGTACTCGAAAAATTGCGAATGAGTTAAACGCTAGTCACCAAACCGTATTGAGAATCCTTCAGGACCAACAAATGTATCCTTACCATATACAACGGGTTCAGGCCCTTTTACCACGTTATTATCCTCAACGCGTAAATTTTTGTCAATGGTTTTTGGAAAGGTTGGGCAGAAATCCACAATTTTTAGACAATTTTTTTTACCGATGAATCAAATTTTTCTAAGAATGCCATAACAAACTTTCATAACAATCATGTTTGGAGTCAAGAAAATCCACACGCTATTAGCGAAAGATATTTTCAGTACCAATTCTCGTTAAATGTATGGGCAGGAATAGTTGGTGACAGACTAATAGGTCCTTTCTTTCTTCCCCAGCGGTTAGATGGCCAAACATATCGCCATTTTCTAGAAAATGAGCTGCCAACATTATTGGAAGACTTGTCATTAGCTCAACGAACCCAGTTGTTTTTTATGCATGATGGAGCTCCCGCCCATTTTAGTGCCACAGCCAGAGAATATTTAAATGTTCATTACGAAAATCGATGGATCGGTAGAGGCGTCGCAGTACCTAATCAACCATGGCCGCCAAGGTCCCCAGATTTAAATGTAATGGATTTTTATTTCTGGGGTCATTTAAAATCAGTAGTTTACAAAACTCTCGTTGAAAACCAGGAAGATCTTAGAAACCATATAATAATGGCTTGCGAAAATATTAAAAACACTCCAGGACTTTTTAGAAATGCTAGAAATTCAATGATAAGACGGCTAGATGCTTGTATTTTAGCAGAAGGTGGCCACTTTCAACAATGTATTTAAATCAAGTTTGTTTGGTGTTACATGTTTAGTTATTATTTAATTAATAAATTAATTTTGTTTAGTATAATATACTACGAGTTATCTCTAAAACTACCATTTTTTTCAAAAACATAGTAGAGACAACTTTTGTTCCGCTTATATCAGTAATGCATAAAAATGCATCAGAGTTTAAAAAAAACAGTGGCGTATCACATATTATAAAAAAAGATTGATATCTTTATGCACGCCACTGGTGGAAGTAGGCAAACCCTTTTTTAACCAAAAAGTGCAGTTTATTACGAAATCAATCGACATCAATTTTTAATACCGTATCTTCAAGGAGTTTCGAAATTAAAAAAAAAACAAATATTTTTAAAAAATATTTTAACACCCTGTATCTTAGAGGGTAAGCATTTTAGGGCATAAGTCCATATGAACTTTTGAACTTAAATTGATGCCAGGAATCATATCCTAGATTTTCTTGATGTACTTAAGGACCACCCTGTATATTTAGGCAAATAGTAAAGTAATATAAATTTGTATTTTATATAATTTGCAAAATTATTGGTGAGGCACTGCCTCATAGGAGAAGCCGCCACTGAGAGAAAAGTTAATATTTGATCGTATGCAAACTTACCCATCAGCCAACGGATGGCTGCTTAGAGCAAACTTTCCTGAGAAACCGGGCAACTAGCCTGGAGAAATTTTATACTGACCTGCAACAAAAAAAACTTTATTACTTATTGGATAACTTTAAAGATGATATAGGGTGTATAAGAAAATAAGGTGCAAAAAATAAGGTAATAAAATTACTATATGAATTTATAGTTATTTATGGCACTAGTGTGTTATGTTGAAAATAAGTCACGCGAGAACGATTTATAATTCTCAAGTGACTTAGGAAACATAAAACACGAGTGGCATACAATGTTTTATCCAACAAGTGAAAGAAATCGTTTTTTTATGAGATAATAATTATTAATCAAAATAAAAATAATTAAAGCTACTTGCGTCTCAGTAGCCTATAAATGTCAGAATGACGTGAGTGACTTTTTTACATTTTGGCCAAAGTTGGTTGATTGTTTGGTTGCCACGGGCACGAGGATATCCTTACGGAAGCGGAAGAAGCAGCGATGCAGATTTTGCCAGAAAAGTCCCGAGATGCTTACGACAAGGAGTTCAAAATGTTTGAGTCTTGGATGAATTCACGGAAGATAAAAGGTATCGATGAAAATGTTCTATTGGCTTATCTTTTACATTTACCAAATACTCGATGCTTCGCTCGACTATTCACCTTTATAAAAAAATCGACATTTCAAAATATGGCAAACTAACGAGCTTTTTGAAAAGCAAATCACAAGGATACAACCCAAAGAAATCCAAGACATAAGAACGACCTGAAATAGAGAAGTTTTTGAACGAAGCTCCCGACGACGAGTACTTGTTGATGAAAGTGGCTTTGATAATGGGGATTAGCGGTACTTGTAGATGTGATGAATTGATCAAATTGAAAATAGAAAATATTCAAGACAAAGAGAAATATTTTTACGTAGGTTTGCCAGACTCTAAAACCAAAAAATCGAGAAGTTTCACCATATTTGAAGAAGTTTAAACATAAACAGTCCAGTCAACCCGATCAATTTGTGTAAAAAATGTCTTTGAGACCAAAGAATACTAGTTCTAGCCGCTTTTTTGTTTTTTTTACAAAAATGGGAAGTGTACCAGCCAGTGTGTGGGAATAAATACGTTGTCGAAGATACATTCAAGAATTTGCAATGTTTTTGAAAGTGGAAGAACCAGCGCTCTACACCGGTCACTGTCTGAGAAGGTCTTCGGCGACTCTTTTGGCCAATGCAGGGGCTAACATGACTACGTTGAAGCGTCACGGAGGATGGAAGTCCTCGACGGTAGCAAAAGGATACCTAGAAGAATCGGTGCATAACAAAATACAAATTGCAGAAAAAATACAAGGTTCTAATGTGTCGGCGTCTTCTAGCACTATCAGCAGCTGTACCGATATGGGAGCGTCTGGTTCCAATGAACCACCGAATTTTACAATGACTTCAAATTCGATTAAACCGTTAGCGTTTTCCTTTACTTTCAATATCAATGTGAATTCTGCTTGTAATTGTAATATAAATAAATATAATACTACTTTAAATATGAACGTGAGTTATTTGATAGTTTACTTGTCTAAAATGACATTGATAATGATAGTTATAACTGTCATGTGTTGGATAAAGACTGTTAATCTAGTTTATTTCTTGAAACAACAACTTCTTTCAAAATTCTAAATGATTTTTGAAAATACCTACTCCGTTATATTACTGACAAGTAATAAATTGATTAGATTGATTTCCATAGGTGCACTTACGATAATTATTATATTAGGATGAGACAACAGACACTAGTATAAAATTATTGTGTTTTTCACATAAGTCTAAATTTAATTGGTATTGATTCTGACGGCCTGCGACATATTCTTAACTGATAGTTAACCGATTATTTGGATAATTCCATCCAAGGCGGCCCTTGTGCTTGTTATATAAGGATAGCAATTAGCTTTAAAATTCATCTTTTAGAATTAATATCTAAAAATGTAAGTTCTAAATTGAAAATCTATTATATTATATAACAAACAACGGTTCTTGTTATAGAAAGATGCCAAATTTATACCTATCCATAATTAAATATTACTGGTGATGTGATGTCGTCAGCAGAAAACTTGAAACCAGTTTTGAAATTGCGATAGCGAGGGTCTAGTATTATCAAGGTTCACTCTGTAACATAAGATGCAAGAAACAAGCAGTAAAGAATCTTCGTCCTAAAAGTTTTGGGTTTTACATAAGCACAGTTTGAAAGTTCTTCGGAAGGTAATAAAATAAAACTGGAAACTCCGTTATACGCTTCCAATTCAACTGTTCTATTATAAAAGTTGTTTGACGTTTATCGAATTATTTACATGCAGAGATAATGGTGTTTTATAGTTGTAGTTAATAATTTTTGCAGTTTTCAAAAACCCTTTTCATAAAATAAGTAGATGTTTGTTAACTCGTATTAATCTTTTCGTATTTGATTACTCTATTCGTATTGAGACTACAATAACGGGGGATTGATTCACGGTGAGTTGTCAATTAGATGGTTTTGAAAACTGGTAAAATTATTTTATTGAAACTTTTACATTGGACGTAATTAACTCAGACCTTTAAAAAAATATATTTCAACGTTTCTCTCATTCCAACGATTAGAATTATTAAAATTAAAATTATTGCATTTTTGATAATGTAATTATGTCGTTGTAGAATGTTCAATAATGGGTTGTACCTACAGTCTAAATTAAAGGAGTTTTTGAGATACGAATATTTAAATGAAATCTCGAATAGAAAAAATGCACTCATAATTCTAGGTGTCTTTGTATTTAGGAAATCCAAGTTGATCTTAAAATTCTAACTGGAAGAATAGTTAAAAGATGTGTAAAGAGAGTTTAGTTAATTACGACTATATAGTGCCAATATTTGAATATAGTCTACAATTTTCCAAGATATTTAGCTAGATTTAGCGTTAATCTCTAATAATATCGATAAAATCGATAAACCGTTTAAACTGTAACCTGTTAAATGTAAATCAGTTTAATTAAGAATTAGGGATACGTTGTAAAAATTGCGTAGTAGTTTGTTTTATACAGGCATCACATCAAAAATTAACTGTACATAGTTTTTTTTTGAAAATTTCACATACTTAAAAACGGCACACCTAGAAAGAATGCAACCGTTTCTGTAACTGTACAGGGCTAGTCAGAAAAATACTATAGCTATTTTTATTGGCAATAAAACGTCCTTAGACCAGTGTAAATAATTTTTTTTATGTATAAACCCTTTTTTCACACAACCTAAAATTTTCCGAGAAAAATCGAAAAAACCGGTTTTTTCGTTTTTGATTTTTATCTCACAATTTTTTTTTTCACGAAATTTGGTAAACACTTACCTTTTTTTGTCTTAAACAGTCTGTAATTTTCTTGAATCAAAATACTTATTTGTACATTTTAATGGGATTTTAAACCAAAAAAACAAACCTCATTTAGACTTAGACCCGAAAATACCTTTGTGATGGAAAAAATATTTTCCCAAAAAAAACAGTAATTATTTTCGTCGAAACGTCTACTACTTTTAGATGGCGTAAAAAACATAAACACTACTAAGGAAAAATTTACTAGAAAAAACTGAAAACCCTTGATTTTAAAAAGGTATATTTCAATCACTGTTTAAAATTTATCAATATTTATTAAAATTTACAGTTTCAAGTGTCATTTATGGATTAAAAAATTTTATAATTAAATTTATAATAACAAAATGTGTAGGTATACAATATTTACATTTAAATTTACATAAAGATTTATACCTAAACTAAACAAAAACTATATAAATTAAATATTCATGAAAATTATTACTATCATTTTAACAATATTTTGATTTACATTTATAACACTAATTAGAAAATGTGTGCATTTCAAACCATGTTTTTGACTGTAACACCTACTTTCACAGCTACCACAACTAGTTTTAAGCAATATTTCAGAAATGATCGAATATCTGTCAATTTCGGCATATTTAGATTTTGATGTTGCTTTCAGTACCAATCCGTTGCTGTTAGTTTGTTTGGTGAAAGTTTTTCCAATTTAAAAGATGGTTTTATTGTTGCTGATTCAAAGTAACATTTTTATTTGTAGGTACATTTATAAATTTACTTTAATAAATGCAATCCACTATCAGCGTATCTTTTTTGTTGTACATCTTTTTTATAAAAAAATATTGGCCATTACGTTACCCATAGTTTTGTTATTTTCTTTACCCTAAATATTTTATATTAATATTTAAGCAAAAAAAGTTATTCAAAATTCCGTTAAGTGATTGTGTAGTAAAAATCTAATAGTAGGATTCCGCATAACCTATATATAAACTAAGTATCACTTTAAAACTATTGTTAATCTTGCCTGGAAGAAAATGAAAAATAAAACTCAGAAATGCATGACATAATTTTATTATAATATAATTTCATTAAAACATTAGGGCAAATCACAATTATCATTTTATCTAGCAACTATTTAAAGAAAACTAATTATTTTCCATCTTTTTATTATTTTTTAGGGATTAAAACTGTAAATTTTAATAAATATTGAAAAATACCTTTTTAAAATAAAGGTTTTTAAGTTTTTCGTATTTTCTGGCAAATTTTTTTAGAATACTTAGTATTTTTTTAAACAATCTAAAAGTAAATGATTCTACGAAAATAAAGACCACTTTTTTTTTGAAAAAACTGTTTTCAGCACATGGGTATTTTCGGGTGAAAAGGAGGTCTCTTTATTGAGTTAAAATCCCAATAAAATGTAAAAATAAATATTTTGATTAAAAAAAATTACAGCGTACCTATTTAAGACAAGGAAAGTTTTTACCAAATTTCTTAAAAAAAAACATTTTATGGGAGATAAAAATCAAAAACGAAAAAACCTGTTTTTCGATTTTTCTCGGAAAATTTTTGGTTATGTGAAAAAATGGTTCACACAAAAGTTATAGACCTTTTCATTACTCACAACTATTATTTTTAACTTTTTACCATAGAAGATCTAGTTTCGCTGAAAATTGTGAAAAACCTTTCCTCCCCCTAAAAGTCCCCCCCCCCCCCCCCCGCTTTACCCTCGTAACTCGGATCGACTTTAATTTATTTTCCTCATTATGCGCTATATTTTCTTCCTTTTCCACCAATTTTCATGCTGTTATTAATTTTTATAATTTTTTGCCTTTTTAAAAGGCATCTGCACTGGCCCCTGTATATTATTGAAGAATCAATAATCAGTCCCATAACAAACAAATGCAACAGCTAAAAAAATAATAATCCTAAGCGGTTCAACGTGGCTGGAAATTATTGCATCTTATGTCAAAATCATCCCGCTCAATTACGTTTCCCAAACAAGCTGCTCGTTCCTTCGCGGGGCTAAACCAGCCCGCCCTTCTTCATAACCGTAATATATATTTCACCCCAAAGTTCGGTTTCTTCACCGCAACCCCAACTCGCGGCACAGAAGCGGGACTTTCGGTCGACACACTTTATTATAAAAGCAGATAGCCCCATATTAAATATAGCTTATTCACAAATTGTTTTAGAAAAGCAAGACCGATCGTGTCATCCACTGGTTTAGACAGGTCTTGTGTAATTTGTGTGTCTGTCTTCACCATACATAACACAAATTAAAAAATGGTTAATCCGTTGTAGTCAAGCGGAACTGATTGTGTTTAAAACTGTTACATATATGCTTGAATGTTACTATTTTACTAGTTATGTTGTTTTAGCTTTTCATTCCACAAATATAAGTAATGTCGCTACCTTTAAAGGAATCGTGCTACTTAAGAACATATTCAATTCATACCCTCGGAAATAAACAGTCTGAGAATGGACTACTTCTTTGAATTGAATAAATAGCTCCTCCAGCTATTTCTCCTAAACTCAAAACCCTTTTAAAAATAGTAGCAGTTTTGTTATTGTATGTAAATGACAACTACAAATATTTCTAAACCCTTTTCAAAGAACTTCTACTAGAGAACGATACATCTTCCAACACTTCAGTGACAGCGCAAGAATTTTAACTACAACAGGATCGATCTCCAGTTTTCGAAAATAATTTCTCTTCAGGCGTTAGCCGTACGCGTCCTGTATTTTAAATTGGCACTTCAAAAGGGGACAATGTCTTGTCAATATATTTCTTCCACATATGTCGGCACGCAGAGGCGCCGCACTGCGTCGTTCCCATTTCGTATTCCCATCAGCAAGGCACGTTGGGTGTTTCATCCTACTCCCCCTTTGGATCCCCGCAACTGGCTGCCTTTTTGACGATCTAGGCGTTTAATTGGATTTCTTTCTTTGTTCCAATCTCTCCCGTTTTTGAATTAACTCCATTGTCCAGGTTCACGTCTGGCGGAGGTCGACGGAGAGCAGTCGGTGCATTGCTCGGATTTTAAATACTGCCTCTGCGGCAAGTTAAATAAACTTTCTCTTTATATTCTGGACAACTAGCTGACTTTTCAAATAAAGAAACTACAATGTGACAGAATAAAATTTTGAAAAAGTATTTATTTATTGCAAATAAGTTATCTAAATAGATATTAGTGGAAATATATTATGGTACTGCGATTAAGGACGGAAAAATGGCAGTAATGTATTTCATTTTCTAATTTTTTATGATGTTTTTAAAATAATATCGGAATTACCTGAAATATTAGGTCAAAATTAATAAAAATAAATAAATACTTTCATTGCAAGAGTGGTAACGATTTTAAATCGGGTTAAAGTTCATATTTGCTTTCTGATCTTCTCAGACGTTCATCGACGCGATGCCAGGCTCGTCATTGACTGTGGCAATATTAAACGCAATCTTTGTTCCCTTACCGTCGCCGTCGCTAATTATTTTTACGAAGAAAAGTTTTCAGAGATTTTGCGAAACTAAACCACTTAAATGCATTTTCAACAATATTTAAGATTATTTGAAAACTTATTCAATTAAATGTTTCATTTTTAGTAAAGTACAAATATTAAACTCTTTAAATCTAAAAAAGGTATAACATATTTTGAACTCTATAATTTTATCTGTCTATCGCAACATTGTTTTCAATAATTTTCAACAGTTATTTCCTTCCCATTATTAGATTCGTTAGTTTATGTATATCGATGTTAATAATGCTTTAACAAAAAACTCATTAAAAGTCCGTTGCAATTAGTTCCAAATAAGTAATCGTAAAAATAAACTCGCACATGTGCGACAAGTAAATAAATTGGTCCTGGTTGTGCAATGGGTTGTACGAACAAGGCGATAATTTTCTAATACCGTCAATTGACACAGTAACAGATCGTTGTTCGACATCTAGCTTGTGCCGGTGGTTTTTCCTTTTATGGCTTTGCTGTGAATACACGTGATTCAGATGAAGAGTACTTGCAGAAAACAAACACATTTTTCAGCACACTACTTTCGACAAATGATGACGATTTTGCCAATTCGATCATGATTTTTAATGAATGATAGCAATCCAATGACAAACAAAATTGTAGAAAATCGTTTTATAATGAGGTTCATTTTGGCATTTTCATATAATATAGTCTGTACACATCCACTCCACCGGCTGGCCCTCACCTACGACGTTAAACTTTGGCAAGAAATATATTGCATATTTATTAATTTCATTAACTCTAAATTTTAAAAATGTCATATATTTTTCTACATTTGGTAGCATTATTTAGTTATGTGAAAATATGTTCTTCCTATCTCATCTCGATGTCGGTTTTCTTTTCCCGACAAACTTAGGTATACCTACATTCAGCTTTATTATAGATTAAATAATGGTAAGTTTCAAATTATATAAAACGTTTAAAATGGATATCAGTATTTAACGAGATGGCATTTCCTAAAATTTATATGAAGAATTACCTGTCAAGTATGTTCTTAATTATAGGAGAACATAAATCCATGCCTTTGCAACAATGTACAAGCATGCAATAGTAAAAAAAGTTTAAATTGTTAAATTTCGCTACTATACGGCACGGACCCTTAAAATATTATTTATAAGCAGACTTTTTCGGGATTTACACTTGTCGAAGTGCCAACCAATTTAAGTGCGCAGTTCATCAATTAGTTAAGATCCTTAGAAGTAATGAAGTACTGGGCCGGCTAAAGCCTGATAATGCCAAAAGAATTAGTTTCTGCGAAGGGGTAATTAAGCTTCCGGTCCGGGGCTGCCGATGCGTCCGTGCCCAGAATTTCTCGAGTCGAGTTGGGTGCCAAATTTTTCAGGTAAAAATATGCAAAATTAGGTACGGATTGGGCATATTGTATTATTATTAAATAAGATTAATTTTGAAAACAGGTATTTTTAACGAAACCTAAAAATTGTAGACCATCTATAAAAGTGAAAAACGAATATAAATTAGGTATAATATTTGACCTCACTTTTGGTTTAACTAAAATGTAGACATCCCAAACAATCAAAATTTTCGTTCGAAAGGTTTATTCTACTTTAAAAAAAAACCATTTGGGCCTTTTTTTGACAGCCCAAATTTTCATAATTTTAATCGACATGTCGGATTATTACGAATTTATAATTATTACACTTGTTATGAGTGACTAAAATTACACTGTAGTATTACGATGCTTTTAATGTCATAAGAATTATGCGCCTATTATTATTATATGGTTGTAGATAAAATAATTAAGAACCAAAGTAGGAATGTTAGAACCACCTTTTCAAAGCCTGTTTTGACAAAGGAACCATTGTGCTTTGTCATGTTAAGTGTACTTTGTGCTATAAAAGTTTCATCCTATCACAAATAAGTCCAGGTTTTTAACGATCGCTGCTTGATCGACCGGTAAATCCAAAAAATAAGAACATGGTTTGTGCGTAAGCCTTATATTTCGTATTTTCGCAACTTTTATAAATCTACAGAATTTTTAGAGAGAAACAGCCCAGAAACTTTACACCCAACTCTTCCCCGTACCAGAATTCCGATCTCGCAGCAATCGCGAAAAATGAAGCCTTATGGATCTCCTCAGCAGGAAAACGAAAAAATAAAAGACGTATTTATACTAATGGAAAAATTATGAAGGAATTTTTAATATAGCCTGAATGTGCGCCATGATTTACGAGGGCCTTAATTAAAAGTAAAACATCTGGCAGGGTCGCGAAGGCATCTAAGACGGCCGGGACTTTAGACTTACTTGATAACACAAACGGAATTACTATATAACTCATTGTTTTGTTTTACATTATTAAGATCTTAGTCTACCGATACGACATGCGCTGCCTCGCCGAGGCATTACCTAAAGTTACGGGACCCAACAATCATATAATAAATTCAGAGGAAATTTTATCCATCCGCCATGCATAATTTATGTTTGGCCAAAGTTTACGTGCGGAAAAATTATCGCCTATTTTCGCAAAATTATTTTACAACGAAAATTTTTGTGGGCAACATAAAATACGAGTAAATATTTTTAGGGAATGTCTGTTATAGTGTACGATATTTATTATAAAACGTTTTGCTATATTATGAATTATGATCATCAACTTTACCAAATACATTTTACTGTGTTGTTTGTTCGATGATTGGCTATTAATATTAGGTATGTTATGTTATGACAAGAAATTGTAGGGTGTAGAGGAAAAAAGTCCCGAGGTGGTTAATTCCACTTTGAGTTTTAGAAGCTATAGAGCACTGCAAAAAAACTGAAGACCCATTTTTGGACACGAAAGCCAGGTTTACTAGAAACTAATTGAAATATAACACGTTGATTGGTTTAAAACCCGTTTAGACGCGGAGTTAAGCTAAATTATCTAAATTAGGTATGTCAATAAAGCTTGAAATTCAAAGATTCTCCTAAAGCAAATTCGCGAGAAAAACAAAATATATTATGCAATTCAGTAATCCCAAAAAATTAGAGAAACGTATGGAAGGTTTGACTTTTAGAACAACTGTCAAGTAAAGCTATTTAAATATAGTCTCAAATAGTATATTAATTAGGTATATGTTAAATAATGTATCTATTATCGACGGGAATTATAGAACCCGGTGCGACATCTTGCGTCCCAGTACGGTACCTTAGAAAAGGTCAGTCGTAAAGGGGTTATTCTGTAAAAACAGAAAATTTTGCAAGTGCGCTCTCAAAACCGGTACAAGTGCCGGACCACAGATATTAATTCAAGAAAGTTTTGTCTGTTTCCTTCCGCCAAACTCATCCCCAGACGCGTTTCGCCGTTTACGGCTCATCAGTGAGGCTCAGTTTGGCAGAAGGAAATAGGGCTCGAAGACAAATCACTTGTCAGGATCGATTATCGACGGGAATTATAGAACCCGGTGCGACATCTTGCGTCCCAGTACGGTACCTTAGAAAAGGTCAGTCGTAAAGGGGTTATTCTGTAAAAACAGAAAATTTTGCAAGTGCGCTCTCAAAACCGGTACAAGTGCCGGACCACAGATATTAATTCAAGAAAGTTTTGTCTGTTTCCTTCCGCCAAACTCATCCCCAGACGCGTTTCGCCGTTTACGGCTCATCAGTGAGGCTCAGTTTGGCAGAAGGAAACAGGGCTCGAAGACAAATCACTTGTCAGGATCGATTATCGACGGGAATTATAGAACCCGGTGCGACATCTTGCGTCCCAGTACGGATGAGTTTGGCGGAAGGAAACAGACAAAACTTTCTTGAATTAATATCTGTGGTCCGGCACTTGTACCGGTTTTGAGAGCGCACTTGCAAAATTTTCTGTTTTTACAGAATAACCCATTTACGACTGACCTTTTCTAAGGTACCGTACTGGGACGCAAGATGTCGCACCGGGTTCTATAATTCCCGTCGATAATCGATCCTGACAAGTGATTTGTCTTCGAGCCCTGTTTCCTTCTGCCAAACTGAGCCTCACTGATGAGCCGTAAACGGCGAAACGCGTCTGGGGATGAGTTTGGCGGAAGGAAACAGACAAAACTTTCTTGAATTAATATCTGTGGTCCGGCACTTGTACCGGTTTTGAGAGCGCACTTGCAAAATTTTCTGTTTTTACAGAATAACCCCTTTACGACTGACCTTTTCTAAGGTACCGTACTGGGACGCAAGATGTCGCACCGGGTTCTATAATTCCCGTCGATAATCGATCCTGACAAGTGATTTGTCTTCGAGCCCTGTTTCCTTCTGCCAAACTGAGCCTCACTGATGAGCCGTAAACGGCGAAACGCGTCTGGGGATGAGTTTGGCGGAAGGAAACAGACAAAACTTTCTTGAATTAATATCTGTGGTCCGGCACTTGTACCGGTTTTGAGAGCGCACTTGCAAAATTTTCTGTTTTTACAGAATAACCCCTTTACGACTGACCTTTTCTAAGGTACCGTACTGGGACGCAAGATGTCGCACCGGGTTCTATAATTCCCGTCGATAATCGATCCTGACAAGTGATTTGTCTTCGAGCCCTGTTTCCTTCTGCCAAACTGAGCCTCACTGATGAGCCGTAAACGGCGAAACGCGTCTGGGGATGAGTTTGGCGGAAGGAAACAGACAAAACTTTCTTGAATTAATATCTGTGGTCCGGCACTTGTACCGGTTTTGAGAGCGCACTTGCAAAATTTTCTGTTTTTACAGAATAACCCATTTACGACTGACCTTTTCTAAGGTACCGTACTGGGACGCAAGATGTCGCACCGGGTTCTATAATTCCCGTCGATAATCGATCCTGACAAGTGATTTGTCTTCGAGCCCTGTTTCCTTCTGCCAAACTGAGCCTCACTGATGAGCCGTAAACGGAAACGCGTCTGGGGATGAGTTTCGCGGAAGGAAACAGACAAAACTTTCTTGAATTAATATCTGTGGTCCGGCACTTGTACCGGTTTTGAGAGCGCACTTGCAAAATTTTCTGTTTTTACAGAATAACCCCTTTACGACTGACCTTTTCTAAGGTACCGTACTGGGACGCAAGATGTCGCACCGGGTTCTATAATTCCCGTCGATAATCGATCCTGACAAGTGATTTGTCTTCGAGCCCTGTTTCCTTCTGCCAAACTGAGCCTCACTGATGAGCCGTAAACGGCGAAACGCGTCTGGGGATGAGTTTGGCGGAAGGAAACAGACAAAACTTTCTTGAATTAATGTATCTATGTTTAGGACAGTTATTCATATCCACATATACCGGGTGTCCACGGAAGGTGGCTCACCCCTCTAACTTTTTTGTTTTTCAATATAATGAAATAAAATTTGGGGGATTTGTATACGACATAAAACTGCATTTTTTGACAGGTGACTTAACATTATGGAACTTTCGGTTTAACCGGGAGTGACATAAACTTTCGATTTTTAAACGGGACGCCTGGCATATTTTTACTTTTTTTGACTCCATATGACATTCTAAATACAACGATGTGTCACTTGTCACTTTTGGTCACCAAGAAAATATTTTTTTTTCAAATTTATTGTTTTATCTAGAGGGCTTAAAATCACTTATTTCAGTTCTTCAATCTTGGGAAAAATACAATTTTACTATTTTTGGTCCAATGCTATGTGCTATGTAAAATTTAATCTTTAAAGTTGTATAACTCATTTTTTTTTAATGGCAACATGGTGGCTCGTCGGGTTAAAAAAAAGAGGATTTTATTACGATTATTTTGATACCATACAGTGTTAGGTTTTAGAAAAGCTGCCATTAAAAAACTTTAAAAAGTTAACTTAGAACTTTCCTAAAATGAAGCATCTTTTGAGAATAAATTTAGATTTAAATGCATCAAGTAGCCTACGACCAATAAAACCGATAAAACAAAATCATGCCTTGAAGAAAATTGAAATGCCAACAGCTTCTGCCAAAGTAAATTAGTTTGTTGTTTAAAAAACATGGAATATAATAGTTTTACAAGAAGTGAAAAAGTTGATATGTTATTAGTGTTTGGAGAATGTAGAAATAATTCAACCGATGCTGCATGACTTTATGCACAAAGATATTTTAATCGGCGTCATCCAACCCGGCACTATTAGGTACCCAAAACTGGTTCCGAAAATCTGAAATAAGCCTGACAATAATAACATATCAACTTTTTCACTCCTTGGAAAACTATTATTTTCCATGTTTTTTAACCAACAAACTAATTTACTTTGGCAGAAGCTGTTGGCATTTCAATTTTCTTCAAGGCATGATTTTGTTTTATCAGTTTTACTGGTCACATGATGCATTTAAATCTAAATTTATTCTCAAAAGATGCTTCATTTTAGGAAAGTTCTAAGTTAACTTTTTAAAGTTTTTTAATGGCAGCTTTTCTAAAATCTTATAGTGTGCGTGGTATCAAAATAATCAACAGTAATATCACAAGACCTCGTTTTTTTATCGGTTAAATTTTTCAGATGTCACGAAAACTTTTTTGTTTGGAAATTTTACGAGTTGAATTTGGCAATGTTTATTCTGATTAGATCACGAGAGCGAAGCTCGAGGGATTTAATCTTTGAATAAACATGCCAAAAGTTCAACGAGTAAAATTGCCAAAAAAGTTTGAGTGAAAAATGGAAAATTTAACCAATAAAAAAAATTATGGTCGAGTGATATTTGGCACGATTATTTCGTGAACCCCAAATGCCCCATCCATATCTATTGAGTAATAATGTTTCACTACATAGTATAAAACAAAGTCGCTGTCGCTGTCTGTCCGTCCCTATGTATGCTTAAACCTTTAAAACTACGCAACGGATTTTGAAACGTTTTTTTTTTAATAGATAGAGTGATTCAAGAGGAAGGTTTATATGTATAATACATGCACAATATTGTACAGAAACACTGATAAATTTAGAGGTTTCTAATGTGATGTCGTAAATAAACACATTTTAGACCCGCTAGGTATATATATAACTGTTTAGTTTACTGCTGGAAACCAAACATACAATTATTATAATTAGTTTATAATTGTATGTTTGGTTGTCAGCATGCCAGCCTTATAAGCAGAAGTCAGAATTTTAGATTAGTTCTATAATAAATTACATTTGATAAGTATTTTTAAAATGTGGTGTAATTTATAAAGAATAGCAACTTTATTGGAATAAACATAGGCATGGGTGCATTATAATATAAAAACAAGTAGGTAAATAAATATAGTACTAATGTTATTGTATTAATTTAAATTGTTATGAATAATTTGATTTTTTTATACAAAGAAAAAATACGAAAACGTTATTTTGCATAAGAATAAACATATTGTGAATGAGTTCTTAATAAAAGAACAAATTTAACATTAATATCTAAGTTTTAAATAAAACCCCACGGTAAACTACAAGATTTCTTTAAAAAATTTAAATATCATTTTTATCGCATTACCTTTAAAAACTCCCAACTGTGTTCTCTCACCTACATGTCCAGTCATACTACATATCAACAAATATAGTATGTTTATAAGTGTTTATAAAATAAAAAATTAAACTCAAAAGAATAATAATATGATATGATATAAACTAAACTAAGCAATACAGATATACCAATTCAAAAACTCCACCCCCTAATTCAACACATTTTTCTAATTACTTCCTTTTATGTATGAAGGAACTTCTGATTTCTTCCGGGAATACAGCTTGGGTAATTCGGCTTTTCAGTATTTCAATATTATTTGGTATTAAAGTGGTATAAACAATTTGTTTTAAACGGCCGCATAGAAAACTATCGACCAATTAAGTTAGGGTTCCTTGGGCCAAAATTGGGCCATTTCTACCAATCTACCTTGTACCAAATTTGTGGTGAAGCCATTCTATTATCTCGAGAGCGTAGGTAATGTTGTTAGACAGCCATCTTGTTGAAAATATTGTTCAATATTGCTGATATGTGGGAACTCGTACTCTGGATATGCATAATATGCATAACGTTTTCGTATTTCTTATGTAAAAAAACAAAAAAAAATTATTACGCGAATCTCCTTTATTTAACAAGCAAAAACTTTTATAAAGAATGACTATTTTATCGTATCTTTAATTTTTTGGTGTCTATGTCCTCTTCTGCATGTCGCTGTTAGCCTGGAAATTAAAGTATATTATGTATATTTTAAAAATACTATTGTAACAGTTACTATACCTTCCGCAAGTATCGAATTTGTCGGAATTTCTTAAGCCTTTATTTTGTAATTTTCTTTTAAGCATGCAATATTCCAGAAATCGTTACATTGCACTTAAAACATGTCGCCAGATTCCGATTATGGGTTGCATGCTCGGGTTTCTTACAAAGCGCTTCGGAGATTTACATAGTATGGAGGTTTTTTGAGGCCCGGCTTCCTTTTAATATCACGTCACCTTTAACGCCAAATTGCAAAAGTTAGACCGCTATTACACTGTGTAAACTTTTATGATCGCATATTTTCACATAAATTTTATATATTAAGGGTCCTTTTTAAAAGGGCGAGAAACCGTTACATAGATTTAAAATGTTTTTTTGTAGATTAATATTTTCAGGTTTTTAGCACGAAAGGCCTTTTCCAGCAAATGCGTTGCTAAAAAATAAACTTTCAATTCGTGAAAATCGGTGGCACACATACTAAAAATTTTAGGGAAGTTAAGAGAAAGTTAAGCAACCCAGTTGCCGATGTCCATTCACACCAGCAACCTTCTGGCAACCTGTGTAAGTTGCATTCAATCGCAATCCGGTTCACCTTCCGTCTGCTTCGATCGGCAACCAAAATATCGCTCGCAATTTGATTGAAATTCGATCACCTGGTTGCTCGATAATCGCCTAGTGAATGGGCCCCTTTTCTGCAGATAATAATTTAAATTTCCTTCAAAATAATCTTGTTCCAGCTCTATGCACACTAATTCCAGATAATAATGATTCTCATTTGCCGGGTTAAACCTCATGGTTTCAACATTCAACCGGGTGTTGCTCCTCCGAATTATGCTGTTTATGTACATAACAATTTTTCCAGGTCGGTCGATAGGTAGACGAGAGGCTATAGAGTGGCCACCTAGATCGCCCGAGCTCAACCAGCTGGACATTTTTGTGAGGCAACGTTAAAAATGTATTTTACAAATATAAGCCCGACTCGGTAGATACGCTTAAGAGTCTATTCGACGAGTGATGCGAGACATCCCTCCACAAGTGATATACAAACGTACCTTAGGAATTTTTAGATCGATTGATTTACTGTAGGACAGTAGTTAATGGAAGACATTTTCAAATATATTTTTTAGTTGCTATTCGCTTTTTTTTATTTTGATTTAAAAATGTAAAAAATATACAATGCGTTTCATCAAAAAAGAATGAGTTCACCAGTGGAACTTTTCGGCTTCAACCTGTATTAAAAAAATGCGAAAAAAAGGCTTTAGAAAAAACAATTGACGTGTCCTAGCGATTCATGACCAAGTAAGCGATTCTCTGTATGCTGATATGTTCTTTATCACAACCCTGTATGCATATCACTCGTTTCTTGCAACTAAATACCGTTTATTGTAAGAGTACCTACATTGGTTTTTGTTGTTGCTGATTGTTGTGATTGATTTAATTATATTATGGGAGAATGCACCTTTTTGCTAAACACATTTGTCAACTAGTCTCTATACCCATCGGTCGCTTTATGTCTATATGAACGGTATACATATAGGTACTATTAAGAAGCCTTTGCAAAGTTATTCAGTTTGAACTCGACTGACGTCAAATATTTATCGAACCTAGGATAGCACTACCGTAGAAACCCTGTATTGTTTGGTAAGGGTTAGCAAAACTGGATTAGACAAAACCACAATACCACAATTTCTTACTGATATATTATAATCGGAGAGTCTATGGTCCCGTTCAATTCCGCCTGTGCAACGAGCTTATATTTATGAGGAAAGTTCCAGATGCGAAATATAAACCCAAACGGGTGACATAAATTTCAGTCGATTGGCTCCTTCAATCTGTTTCTCCGCCCTAAGACGACCAGTCCGTGTTATTAAACTCAAGGGCAACATAACGTGTATAAAAATGCAAATTCAAAGATTTTTAACAAAATGTTGTATATTTTGAAATATTTCAGTTCAGAAGCAAACAGGAACAGCAAAATAATACATAAATCTATGTTCTGGAGCCCGTATTAATAAGCCACTTATATTTGCGGATTCAGTATAATATACTGTAGCTCCTCGGTTTACACAGTTCTGCTGTATCCATATCTGGGAATGGATCGTTTTTCCCATCGCATCGTAGCAAATACATTCTTTCAAAATTAACAAAAATTGAAATAGGGCTAAAATTCAATTTTCCCTTATCTACATAAATATAGAACTGCGTACATCAAAATGTTTCGCTATACAAAGAGAAGAAATATATTTCTATGTTCCTTATGTGTATGCCCTATCGGCATTTTAAGGTTCGACGAGACCTTTCACCGACTAAAACATGCATTATGATTCGGTAAAAAGTTCGTTCAAGTTATCGGTAAAGGCCCGTCGTTGTCGATGCCAAAGCGTGTGTGTATGTGTAGCAATTTGGCTGGCAGCAGCGTCGGCAAAGGGCCGGAGACCGTCATCGTGTGTTGAATTCTTATCACGATATGAAATAAGTAAACTTTTAAAATAGTTCGGGGCCGACATTACCGGTTGAAAAGGTCTGCAATGCGCCGTTTTCCACTGCTGCTGCGGGCTTATGGTAATGGACGGGCGCCAACGTCTCGACATGGTAATTTATAGAACTGAGATGGCAGAACGAATTGCTACATCATGGGCTTACTTGATTTAAATACCTTTATTTTTAGGGACACATATTAAATTTACCACCTATGAGGAGAAAGGCTTGGGCGCTATAAGATAAATCAATAATTATTATAACCTCAACCTAAAAGAGTGAACATTTTCTTGTAAAATAAGGACATTCAATTAATATAGCTATGACATTACAAACCATTTCATCGATAGGTTCATATGCGAAAAGAAATATTTTAAGCAAATTTTGAATTATGAACACATAGTTAAAAATTTTTTTTTGATTGACTATAGTCATCATTTAAAACAGGCTGCAAAGTCGAATTTTCAAACAGGAACAGTGCAAATTCTTATACTTTTTAATTGTTTTGCAAAACCAGCACCTTTAATAACGACCCTTCCACGATTTTTCTTATTTATTTACTCGTAATTTAACCAGCAATTTTTATAACCGGAAATAAAAACGTATTAACCTAAGGGATATAACCCTTGGAACCCGACTGGTTAATTATTAATAATAATAATCATCAAAAGGTTTTTATTTGTTATGGTATTATATGTCAATATGTCTTACATTTCATCTTAAATAAAACTTTGTTTAATTACATTAACTGCCTAATACCTACACATCGCTATTATATCTCAGGTATTATGTTTCAATGTTTCAACATCACAAAAAGATATGTACCCACTAAACGCTGGCACAAATTTCTGATGCTAAATAATATAAAGATCTAACCCAGTCCAAAAGTTAATAGTTTTTAAAATACAGGATGTCGGTTATTATTATTTTTTAACATTTTGGAAAAAATGTATCTTAATGATAGCATTATTTGCACGAAGATTGGTACATATAGGGGTTATATGCTCTACCAGAAGCAATTTGAATACATCTAAAGAATCATAATTATTTTGTCCTCTGGTATCTTAAAACTGTATAACTAAAAATTTCTATTTATTGGCATCTTATATCCAAAAAAGTATAACTAGTCGCTTGGAGTTGCGGTTTCTGAGATAATGTATGTAATGTTTTATTGCGTTCTGAAAATCATCTTAGTCCCCCTTCATATATTATCCAAAAAATCATTGTTAGATAAGTATATCAACTTTTGGCAACTAGAGGCATCCTGTTCCTGTACAAAGAAGTGAGTATTTGTTATGAAAACCTTTTTTTTACAATCGTCAACTATAAATCGCTATAGTTCATATTTTAACAGGTATCGGTTATATTACTTTTGCATTTATTAAATTTGACTAAACAAACCATCTAGTCCGCTATTTGACCTATTTTTTCGGTTATTCCTAAAATTTACCCAATTCAAACCGCCTATTCGTGTCTTACCTAAGCCAATGTCTTTTGTTACTTCCCATTCCATAAAAACATCCGTATCCAGGACAAAACTCTATAATTTTCCAAAGTGTTATCAATTAAATTTTCCGCGGCGCTCTCATAGGATGACCCAGTGGCATAAAGGTTCGTGCCCCGCCTAGGCGTCGAAAAGTCTAGACGCCCAGCGTCGCCGACGTCGCTTTTAGTACGGTGTTATCGCATAAATGAGCCACTGCTCCAAAGTGGCGTCGAACATGCCACGACATCGATCTGCAGTCTATTATATTACTGATGTTAGTGGAATGGGATAACAAAATTATTTAAGAACCGCTACATAAAATTTAAATGCATGTTGGGGAAATACTGCCCATCAATATGTTTATCGAGATGCTTTTAACATCTCATCTATAAGATCAATTTTACAAAAATACCACTTTAGCAACGAAGGTTATTAGAGACGTTAAAACCAATGCAATGTAAAAAATTAATTACCTCAAACTTGGATAGATTTATTGGTGGTTAATAGTTGATGAGAACAGAACAAGACGGCGATGAAAATACACAGTGACGATGATTTTTATATATTACGATATTTGTTTATTCTTACAAATGCAATTATCTTCATGGTAAAGTAAATTTTGCTCAAACAATATTTTGCAAATATTTCAAAATAATATCTGTCAGCAAGTCAGCCACAGGCTTAAGCCAACGCGGTTCATCAGGATCCATTGAAAACAACCCGACTGTAACTGGAAAACCTCTTATCGATTTACAAGAATATAATTTTCCACCCAATATTTTTTATGACTAGGCTGTTTAGGGCACAATACTTTGCATGACTTGGCTGACGCAACGCCATGCCATCGCTATCATTAATCTTCGAAATCGTAGGATAGCAACGTCGAGCTTGAAAACTGCGTTGCCATTTTTAGCATTATTTCTCTATGGTAGAATATTTCTTAACTAGCGAAAATAAGGGCTATTATTTACGAAGATTGTGTCGTTAATGATTTGAGTAAGTACTAGACTAGAAAAGTTTTTACCCTAAAAATAAAACAAAAAACGATTATCAACATAAGCTTTCTATCAGAAAAATATTTTTATAAATAAAACGAAATCAGGCCGAATTCATGGCGTTAAGACGCAGGCCGACGGTACAGCTTAAGCACTCTCGGATGATGGGTTGGACATTGTAATAAAGCAAACCATGATAATAGTCATAGGACGTCATTTTGTTAACGGATCGCCACATATTTAAATGAAAAGCAGAAACCCGCTTTAAAAAAAGCAAGAAGCTGATAAAAGTTACTACTCTACCGTGGCAAGCAATGAAACATCATCGCATCACTCACTTGATCCACAGGTTGTTCAGGATTTAAGGGAAAAAGTAACCTAAATAACTACAACTATGCGTATCACTACAACTAAAAGCCATTTTTAATTCCTTAAAGCCTTATAATCGGCATATTATATGTAAGTAATTAATCCAACGTAAGATTCCTACCCTTCTTCTGTGACTTTAAATGAGTGAAGCCTTAACGTTCGTTATGCATTACGGTAGTGTAAATTTTGGTCCACGGAATTCAGAAAATTGCTTTATTTAAATAAATTTTCAGCATAATTTTTAATTAGTGTAAGGATGTTGGGTGGTAGAAAAAATATAATCCACAATGTGAATGGATTCTCCATATCGTGTTCGGACGTCAATTTACTTTCTCGTGGGATATGGACATATCCACTCTTATTGTACAACTTAGTATTAGAGCCTAAGGTGGCAACAATGCAGCCAATCGTGGCGCGTGCACAACTATGTAAAACGCGGTCGGCTTCTACCGACCGGGGTTGATAGTAAACACAAGGACCATATTTCCGGCACTTGGACCTCAAAGTCTATCCGTCAGTGTCTTTAGACAGATATTTATGAAAGCGTAGACGAAATACATAAAGACAGCTCAGGAGCGGTTACATTAATATAAATCACGCCAGCGCAGCGGCAGCGTCAGAATACCGTTCTCTATTATTCGGCATTGTTTATTCAATGGAGATTTATGGATGTGACGTTTCGAAGGAGAATATCTCGTAACTTTTGGGTTATCGTTTTCCTTATTTGGGTTGCGCGCGTGTCGTAAGCTGTTACGTCCTCGTTTTTAGATTTTCTCTTTTAATATTCTTTTGACGCGGAAAAAATTGAAAGAAAAATTACAGCTACTACATTTTCAAGGAGCAAGTTACATACAGGGGAAAACTAAAAAATACATTTACCAAGCCATAACAAAGAAAAGAAACACCTGGTAAAACTGCCTAGGAACGTTCAATAGTGACATTGTTCTACGTATGTGATTTCACTCCAATCCCTAAGTAATTTATAAATGTTTTGCAATAAAAAATAGGTTTGTGTTTAATTAAAATATTGCAGTGACACCAAATTTTCAACGAAAGGACAGAATACAGGATAGTTCTCAAAATGTTCATGCACGAACGATACGAGCATGGAAAGAGGCCCCATAATATTTTCAAGTAAGATATTAGTAAAATTAGTTTTTATGGGGTTCTGATTCTATTAAAGATCAGCCAAAAGAAGTAGATCTTCAGACACTGATGTTTACAGTATAGTTAAAACAATAGCCCTCTGAACATAGTCGTTTGAAAGTGTCAATATTACTAGAACATTAATAAATATAAATCTGAAATAATACTCAAAGGTTGTACAATATAAAATACATTAAAATTACCATGTGGTGAGTTCAAAAATTATTGTCAAGCCAGCAAATTTGTCAACAATAGTTGAAACTTTTTAATACTAAGGATGCATGCGCATGTAAAATAAACCCAATTTTCAACCTCTGCTGTCATCGAATGTCTCCGAAACTGCGCATACGATTTACGTTAATTTAAAAATATAGAAATAATATAAATATAAAGACTTACACTCTGTTTCTTATGTACCTGATTTTCCGATTACCCTTTCGATTTCAAAATATCGTATAACTTGTGTTGGAATAAACCACTACCTAAATCTTGAAATTTATTCGATAGGATTAGAGGATTTCCACTATTTCCAGTAACTGGTACAAATTCATGTCGCGAGTAAAAGCGATAGTAGACTATTAAGGTAGAATACGGAAAGAATATAAGAGTCCATAGTTGTTCCCTAACTACAAAAATCACAAAAATATTAAAATGTCTTTCAAATTAAATACTTATATTGGAGAATAAATTTTAGCATTTTTTAACAATATTTAGATTGTTAAGACATAATAATTTAATAAATGGGCATCTTTAGGTCATTAAAAGGAATACCGTTGGAAGGTGAATACTGTAGTAATGAGGTACTGAAGTCGATGATAAAAAATGAAAAATAAATAATCGATAAATGATTGTTAGTGTCCCATTAGAATAACTACAGCAGCGCGATAAATTTCTGTTGCAAAAATACTCATGTATGGGTAATTTCTTGTTTAAATCGCCTATTTGTAATTCCATCATTGCTCCTAAGAAAATAAAAGTTTTTTCCACGTTGCTTTGGTTATTCGGAGAACAATACGTCGTAAAATAATGTTTAATTTCTTCGGTATTTGTCAGACAAGGTTTAACGAACGTCAGTTCCAGGTTCTTTATGCAACGGGTGGGAGGCTTTCGATTAACTTTGTGCATAGACTAATATAAAATAAAATAATCTATAATATTTTAATACGTTTCTGGTGCAAATTCGGAGAGCAAAAAGAAGCTATCCGCTTAAGCGCACTAAATAGTGGGCCTTCTAATGTAAGGGAATCGACCTAGGGTTTTCCAAGGATAAAAAAAGGGCTACGAGGAGGAATGTATCAAAATAAAACACACGTCAACAGTTGAAGACGAAATAACCACTCGGAAAATAATTCAAGATTGTGTACCTACCGAAAAACAGATATCAATGATTCAATAAAATATGAGAAGCACAAGAAATGGTGTGTTCCTTACGATTGGTTTTTTTACAAATTATCAACAAACAAGAAAACCTTTCCTTCAACGCACTTGGTGATATATGTAGTTAATGATGTAACATTATTTCGTCGGAAAATTGTCCCTCACAAAAGGCATCAATTTCTTCTTTAAATTGGTTGTATCATTGTCTGCAAAATAATATCTCCTAAATTATTGGGCTCCGTCTGACTCTCCGTTATTGGACTCCGTCTGACTACTAGGTATACCTACATTGTATTATTAGAACGTCATATTTTAATTAAAATGCACTTAAGTGAAAGAGAGCGCATAGAAATCCTCATGATGGTTGGCTATGGCGATAGAAAGATATCTACATTTGAAGTATGTGAACTTTTTAATAATGTTCATCGAGAGCGAGCGCCGATATCAAGGTCTACAGTAAGTAAGATAGTTTTAAAATTTTTGAATTCTACTTAAAATTCTGAATATTTTTCATGTAACATACCCTATTTCGATATTCAGCTGTTTTCGATATATCACAATCTAAACAATAATAATTAACAAAATTTAAGTGATTTAAAGTTTATTAGGTAAAAACAACAGCTTTCAAAATTTAATTATAAAAAGTAGAGTACTTAATTAAATGTTCAAACTGATGGTCATTGACAATTTGGTAGTGTCCTAAACGTAAAACAAATTCATTTTGAACGTTCCCAATCCCCCTCTTCAGGAATTTGTCGAATTTCACGTTTTATCCTCAGTTTTAATGTCTCTAAATCCGACGGTTTGTTTTTGTACACCCTTTCTTTCAAATATCCCCACAAAAAGAAATCTAGGGGTGTTAAATCGGGTGAGCGAGCTGGCCATTCTATTTCTCCCCTTCTACCTATCTATGAACATTATTAAAAAGTTCACATACTTCAAATGTAGATCTCTTTCTATCGCCATAGCCAACCATCATGAGGATTTCTATGCGCTCTCTTTCACTTAAGTGCATTTGAATTAAAATATGACATTCTAATAATACAATGCAGGTAACTTTTTTTGGCAATACTGTCACTTAAAATAAAATAAAATGACAATGGCGAAAAAGTACAATAATGTGCATGGTTACCAGGGTTACTACAATAAAGGTAATAAGTTTCCGTATTTTCTTCCCTACTCGTTAATTCCATAAAAATTGACATCATTATTGTTTAGATTGTGATATATCGAAAACAGCTGAATATCGATTCAAAAATCGAATAAAATTAGGGATATTTCATTTAAAAAATTAAAGTTGATGTGTGCCACGACTTCTTGAGCAATCCTGTATAATACTAAAAATTCTTAAAATTTGTAAAAATGATAAATAAAATCGACGGGTCCGAGCGTTTTTCGGAAATATACATGGTTATGAAAATATTGGGGGTGTTCCATTCTTTTTGCCCACGCTGTATTGATGCCGTGTCCATACAAATAATGTATGCAATGATATGACGACACCGATATTTTTTTTAAATGAAAACATGCAGCTTGTGATACATCATTTGAAAGCTAATATCTCGTACAGGATGCTCATAAATTTTTGCGCGATTTTGTCAAGCTATTTCAAAATGGCGACTGTTAAAAGTTTTTAAAAAAACTCTATTTAAATAAGCGGAAATTGCGGAAATGCAAAACCTTTAATTTGACGCTGGCAGAAAATATTAAAGACAAATATTCCTATACTGAAATCAAACTGTATTTCAAGCATTTTTAATCTCTTTCTCTGCAAGGTATATTTCCTTTTAATCTTTCCATCTGAAGGATAAGCGGAACTGCCTCACTGACAAACTGGCGGCGGATTAGCTCGTTCGCCTAGCGCATCATGAGGATTTGATTAAGCTAAGCTAATAAGATCAATACCGTACATCCGGATGTTAGCACAGCTAATCCAGTTTGTCCAATCTGCTCACTTACGGCATCCGTTCTATTACCACCTCTATCTCAAAAATGCAACGAGTCAGTTATAATTAGCTACCGGATCCTCGTTTTAATATTTTCAAGGTGTTTATACGCTGAATTTAGTTTGGCTCGGAGTTTCGGTTTTTTATAATTTTAGTTCAATTTTTAAATTCCCAAGCCAAAATTTTGTGAGCGAACATTTATCCCTGACGTCACACAGTCTAACGCATTGAAATGAATAGTGTTATTCATTTCAATGGTCTAACGACACCGAGTTAAAATTATCCACAAACGGAACTACGCGCGCGATGCTATGACGGCGAAGGAGGGAGAATGTACAACGGATGATGCGCGTGCCGCTTAGACCAACTGGAGAGGTACATATTTTTCGGTGTTGTTTGACTGACAGTATTTTTATTGTAACTGTTATAATGGTGAAGTCTGTTAAAAGTAGCTATAGTGTAAATGTTTAAGTTTTTCGCCTAGTTAAGGATTTATTTACTCTTATACACTTTGTCAGAAAAGTATGGAATATTGCAATAAATATGTTTCAAACCATGTTTTTAGAAATAATTTTTTATTGACAATTTATGGTTTATACATTTTTGATACCATTATGTTCTTTTTTAAGAATAGACAGGGTCTTTATGCTGAGAGGAATCATAAGTACAGTACTCGTTCTGTTGATGTAAATTATCCAGCACATCATCTGTCTATTTTTGAAAATGGACCCTATTATGCGGGTGTTCGACTTTTTAATAAACTGAAGTGAAGTGTTAAGGTATTTAAAAGAAAATTAAAGGAACATTTAGTACAGATGGAACCATACTGTTTAAAGGACTACATGGAGAGTTAATGCTCTCCCTTTGCTGACGTCATTTCCTTTTATGTAAATTGTATAGTTTATGTAATCAGAAATAAAGAAATTTATTATTAATATTATTATTATTATTAAACCGCTTATATTTTGTCGTCAAAATTTTGCCCACAAATAAAGTTTTGAAAAACGAATAAGACAAAACTAAAGGGAGTCAAATACCATGATTAAATTTTGTATTTTAAATGGAATACCCCGTATATTTTTATGGATATATACAGGGTGTCCCAAAAGTAATGGGACACAGAGCAACAGAAGACTCCTTTAGGCGAAATAATGCGATTTATCTAAACTTGCCTTATCCCAAAACTGATAACAACCGAGATACAGTCAAAGTTTTAATTTTGTTTTTTTTGTTTTTTTGCGATTGCTTCTTAACGAAACGACATAGCAGCACAAAATTAAGGATTTGGGGGTTTTTTGAGGTGAGGAATTCAAAATTTCCATAGTTTTGGTGTAACCAGTAGAGGGCACTGCCTACGACATGGCACACTCCTTTTAGCTGGCATAACTTTGTTTAGGCTTCTTATATCGACCCGACTATTAAAAAAATAAGTAACTTTACTTCTTTTACATCAAAAATGTATAACTCATTGAAGTCGCTAGGAGCAACCATTTTCGAGATAATCGCATTTCATATGTCCAATGCAACTAAGTACGTTGTCCAAAAGCAACGGAAAATCGAACAATGGTAAATTTCTGACTTAAAATTATTGTAAATGAGCTACATTTGCTAAGTGTCAGTTAATGTAGATACTTAAGGTTGACTATTTTTTTCTAATAAAAACGCTTTTTCGTATACGGAATTACTAATTTTATTCTAAATAAAATTTTTATTTAATACTTAGTTTAATAACATTTAAAAGTAACAAAATGGTTAGAAATAAAAATGGTATTGCCATGATAGCAATTGTTCAAAATGGCCACCATTGACCTCAATGGTTTAATTAATTTAAATGTTTTAGCATTCTTGCATTAAAAATATCGAATGCGATTATCTCGACAATGGTTGCTCGTAGCGACTTCAATAAGTTATACATTTTTGATATAAAAGAAGTAAAGTAACTTATTGTTTTAATAGTCGGATAAATATAAGAAGCCTAAACAAAGTTATGCCAGCTAAAAGGAGTGGGCCATGCCGTAAGCAGCGCCCTCTACTGGGTACACAAAAACTATGGATAGTTTTGAATTTCTCACCTCAAAAAACCCCAAAACCCTTAATTTTGTGCTGCTATGTCATTTCGTTAAGAAGTAATCGCAAAAAAACGAAAACAAAATTAAAAATTTCACACCCTGTATCTCGGTTATCAATTTTGGGATAAGGCAAGTTTAAATAAATCACATTATTTCGCCTTAAGGAGTATGCTGTTGCTCTGTGTCCCATTACTTTTGGGACACCCTATATGGATCTCTTTGAGAACATTTCTGTGGTTTATGGTTTTATGTGTTTATCTATCAAAATGCCAGAGATAATAATATATCAAATTGCAATTTAAAAAAGGAGCAAGTGCTTAATTTTGTAAATCATAGCTACTTTAAAATAAGTTGAATTATTCCCAAATTTCCATTTTTTAGGGTATATATGAATTCCAATAAAATGGAATTTTTTTACACATAATGACAAATCTGCTTTTAATTTTGCATTAAAAAGTAGTAAATTCTTCATGGAAGATACACACATCTTAATTGAAAACATTAAATTGAAATATCTCTATCATTTTGATAGATAAATATCTACACAAAACCATATATACTTAGGTGTTATATTAGGTAACACAGCAAATTGTCTCAAATGGATCTATTAAACTCCATAAAGCTATACAGGAACATGATGACCATTTAAAATAAAAAATAAGCATGTTTTTGACCCTCCCTGTATACGTTCAAAAACGAAATTAATCTTGATTATTTTTTTTTTAATTATGGACGTAAGCGAATTTTTGGCGAAATAATACGAGCGGTTTGAAAGATATTTCAAATATTCCAGACTTTTTTGACACCCTGTATTAGGTACGTATTATAATTTATATTTAGGAGGTTATTTGTTCCTTTAAATATTTTTCTATGTGTTGTACGACTGACAGTTATAACTTTGTATTTACTTTATAACAAGGTTGGTAGGATATATTAAGTAAGTACGGAAACTTTAAGGAATTAATTTTTGAGTGATTTTAAGACCAAAAGTTAATATCATTATAGATCCGCAAGAGCTCCGTTTTCGAGATACAACTTTTAAAAATTCCCTTTTTTATTATAATATTGAATGGTATCAGCTATTTCATTGAAACTTGCTACATACTAATGGATATTTAGGAGCTACTTTTTGCAAGTATTAAGATATATTTAATTCAACCATGAGCGTAGATATGGGTAACCTGTTTTAATATTTTAAAGCATTATCTAGTAAGCCAAGCAAAAGGTACACAAAAAGTGTATCATTATAATTTTTGATAGATTAGCCCTTTTCGAGAAAATTTACTTATTAGGTTTTTATGTACGCCTATGGACAAATTTAAGTGCGAATCATTGCTTAGAAATCAACTAAAAAGAAAATACTTAGTTTCTAGCCAATTTTAAAAAATATTTTAGTTTTCATATGTTAAAATTATTAATAAAATAATTTAAAAAAGAAAATAATGTTCTTTTATTCTGGAAATCAAACGATTCCCGAAAGGATTTCATAAATTATTAAATTTATTTTTATAAGATGCATCTGGTACTTTATTTTTGTTGAGATCTGAGCAATTTTAATTCACAGTTAAATTTCTCCAGAGGCATGCATGAAAATCTAATAAGGAAATTTTCTTGAAAAAGATACGCCCAATCAAAAATTATCAAGAGACACTTTTTATGCCTGGCTTACTAGATAATGCTTTAAAAGTTTAAAACAATCAGTGGCGTGCCATTTTTTTCTTGAAAGTCTTAATACCGTTACCTATATCTACGCTCGCGGTTGAATTAAAAATATATTAATACTTTGAAAATGTAGCCTCTAAATATCTATTTGTGTCACAAGCTTCAATGAAGTAGCTGTTACCATTCAATAATATTTTAGAAAAAAGTAAATATTTTAAAAAAGTTGAACACTCTGTATCTACAAAACGGAGCTCTTGCGGACCTATAATTATATGAACTTTTGCTCTTGGAATCGATCAAGGATTAATTCCTTAAAGTTTAAGAACTTAATTAATTAACACCCTGTATAATATCAGTGATAAATACCCTGATATACAGGATGTCCCATAACTTATGGGCCATAGAGTAACTGGAGATACTAGACATCAAACTAGATCAATTACGTCATTTAAGTTTTTTAGAAATGTTACTCGTTCTAGATATACAGGGTGTTAAAAGTGAACGTTTGTTTTCGAAAAAAAAACCTAATTTGAAAACGGTTCGATTTATTAAATTTTGAAAGTTGGATTTATAAAAATTTGATCAACTAAATATTACATTCAAATCTATATTCGGACCAACCATTACTCAGACTGATTAAAACCTGGGATAAACTTACTTGTTCCCAGCCAGCCTTTTTTACGCGTTTTATAGTTTTATGTTAGAAATAATATTTTAGTTTTCTTTTGGCTGTTGTTCCGTTCTCAATTTTTATTTTTAGTTGAATCATAGTTAAATGCAAAAATATATGATGTGTTCATATTCATAAACTAGTATTTTTAACCTACATTTTACATTTCTATACAAGGTATTAATATAACTTGATATTGTAATAGCAACTATCATTAAATAGAATAGAATTAAAATACAAATTTAAATGTTGATAACTTCTTAAATTAAGTAATTTTGAATATTAAAATTATATCAAATTTTTTAAGTACAAAACAGATGAAATAGTTTAAAAATATAAATAAAAATCCAAATATGATATATTTATTTCCGGTATATGTAGGTATAGATATCGGATATTTGAATATTTATATAAACATGATATGTACCAACCAACGAAATAAGAATACAAAGGAAGTAGGATTTTGCATAAACCGCCTAACAAACCGACCGACGGAAGTCGGCCATTTTGAGACACCACAATATGACTCCATGTTTGTTTTGGTGTTTGACCGTGGTTGACAGGTCGAGTTGTGATTTCTGCTTTCTTGGCCCATTTTGAGTTGTTTTGCATTTTAATTAGTTAACAACCATATTTAACGAATACTAGTAAACTTATAATTACTTTAGTGTGACAGTGGAGTATACTTTTAGCGCTGGACAGCGATTAAAACATTTTAATTAGTTGTTATTCTGGGTTAATTAATAAGCTTTAAATATGGTTAGTTGTGCTGCTTGTGGGTGCTCCCAAACGCTATGAAGTAAAAAACTGGGCATTACATTTCATCGGTAAGTTTATGTTTAGATATATAAACTTTTTTAATCTGTATAGAAAAAAAAATTTATTTTAATTTAATATCAAAATACACATAACCTCCGAACCTCGCATGTCATTCATGGGCGTTCGTCCTATAAAACCAGAAAAATATTATTTATTTATTAATCGACTGGGTTACCCCATTTCTACAAAAAAGCAAATTAAAAATACTTATTGGTTTTTAGTTTTCCAAATAATTACCTAAGAAAAAGGCGTGGTTGAAAATTGTAAACCGAAGTGATTGGGATCCTACACGAAATACAGTTCTTTGCTAGAAGCATTTTCCTGAAGATTGCTTTGACAGAACTTCAAGATTGAAAGTTAGATTGGTCCCAACTGCATTAGTGCCTACTTTTGAAGTAGTCAGGTTAAAAAATGTAAGTTTTGAAACTATTGTATCGGGTCATTACATAATATATTGAAAAATATGTAGGACGGTAGGTACTTAAGAATATGAATACAAATAATTCTGCATTATTTATGCTTCTGAGGAAGCTGCTTTGTCACTTTTTCATAAATTATGTATCGATAAAAGTTTTTAGATGTTTTATTGGTTTAATCTACTTTTAAAATTTTAAACCCATGGATAAAGAATGTAATAAAATATGGGAGTGTAGGTACGATAAACAAAGAAATTCATATTTAAAGACTGAAGACAATGATGTTTCTAGAATGATAGAAACGTTTTCTCAATATTCACCTGAGGACGACTGGAGATACCATTGATTAAAAAGATAAATTCAAAGCAAGTCCCAAACCTTCTATCATTTAAAGAAATTCATATCAAAATATAAAAAAAAAATTTTACAAAGAGAGTTAGTATCACGTTATAGTTACTATTGTGTCATTTGGTAAAGGTGCCAAACAAATAATTAAAAAACTTATATTTTTTTGGCAGGTACGTTCCTATGCAATATCTTATAAGACACCCTGTCAAAACCTGCCTGAAGATAATTATCCTACTGTGAATCTAACTGGAACACCTTCTGGTTACAACATATATTGGACATGGCTCTTCCAGGATATGACTCTTCCAGGACATGGCTCTTCCAGGACATTTTACTATCCAACAACACACCTAAGATTTTAGTATATTCCTTTAATCTTATATGACAATCGTTAATGGTTACTGTTTCCGGATTCTCCAAAGTGTATGGGTTAGTCTTAAACAAGGTGATAACGGTCTTTGATTTATTTAATATCAGTTTATCTTTAGAAAACCAATAATTATTTACTTCAATCATAAATTGTTAAAAATGTTGCTCGAGAAGCTCATGGTCTTTATATGCTAGGATTTATTATAAGAACTTGTAAATACTTTAAAAATGTTAACGCCATAATAACTTTATATAAATCCCTGGTAGTTACAAAACTTTAGTATGCATGCACTATTTGGGATCCTCAGTATGCCAATAAGATTGCTCTTTCAAAATCTATTCAGCGTAAATTTTAAAAATGTTTGTACTACAAGTCATTTTCAGTTTATCCGCCAAGAGGTACAGATCAAGGGCTTTTGTGTAATTTGTTTAATATCCCTTCTTTAAGACTATTGTGTATAGAAGCAAGAATTATTTTCTTATATAAAATAATTAGAGACAAAATAGATAATAAAAAGTTTTTAGGACTGCTTCCGTTTAGAATAGGCTTAGTCAATACTAGATCCGCACATGTATTTTATATTCCTACACCGAGGACAAATCTATACAAAAACTCACCACTTATAAGACTGTGCTCTATTTTAATAAATATTGTGGAGACATTGACATATATAATTTAAACTATCAAAAATTAAAATTAAGGAATGAACTGCTTGGGCAAATGCTAATTGAATATTTATTATAGCTTAGGATAGCTTTTAGAAATGGGGTTTATGTATCTATAATTAACTTGTTAAGTTGTTGATACTACAAATAAATAAATTGTTTGTATTATCTGCATAGTTTGTCATTTGACAATTTTCTTGTATACTAGAAATCTCATTAATATTATTTAGGTACATATTATAATAAACAGGACTATATTATATTATATTTTATTATTTTCTTGTGATTTGGTTCATGAAGAAAGAGTAAGGTTTTTTTAAAATTTTATTTTTTAACGTAGACGTTTTGGCAATAATTTTGCCGATTATCTGAAACAATTTGTTTTCTGCAATTTTTTTTTTAATGTATAATAACAGGTATTTTTGTTATTTAACCAGATATTTACATTAAGGACCCTTTCACCTCCGTTACCTTCTTTAAATAAATAATTAAAAGAAATAGTTGTATTGTTTTATTACACCAACCTTAACGTATCTTATAGCTATATATGAATCTAAATATATTTTTTATTTTTTTCGTCCAAATAAAATCACTATCATCATCATCATCACCTAGTTTAAAAATCAGTATGACGTATTGCCGGAGGAGCATTTGTGTCCTTTCAAGTTGTTGTTACCATGCACCTGTATAAAAGCTACTTTATACTGGTTAGTATTCACCTGAAGACAACTGGAGAAACATACCAGTTAGTATTCACCTGAAGACGACTGGAGATACATATCAGCTGAAACGTTGTGATTTAAAACAAATAGTAATGACAATGCAAGTCAAACACTCTTCTGTCAGTTTATATTGTAGTTAACTACATCATATTCCATATTGGATATTTCAAGGTGTAAATCAACTCACATCACTGTTATTTTACCAAGAAACTGCAACCCGTCAGTTATACTCAGCTTCCGTTTAAAAATGCTCAAGTTGTTTATAAGCTAAACTCCGCTATAGTTTCATCTCTATTCATCATTTCTTTTAATTTCAGTATCATTTTATTTGTATCTGGATAAGGTTAATGCCAAAATTAACTTTGAACAAATTTAATTTTTAGCAATATATAGTAAATTAAAAGATATAAACAAGTTATGAAGTATATGTACTCGTATATACAGTACAATTTTTAGTCGTTGGCGATACAAGTACTAAAAAAATTTAAAATTATCTGGGTACTATAATGATGATAATAATAGCTACATTGACCACACAACCGCAGAGCACTTTTACTTATTGAACTTTTTTAATATTCTCTTTCACCTACTTCACTCGAACAAACGCCAAGTATAAATCCTTGCCAATTTCGTAAAGCTTTGATCTAAGAGAAAATGTATCGTGTCCACATAGTAAATTAAAAAGTTTATGCTCATAAAGGTATTTTACGTTAGTAGGTGAAGCTTTTCTAAATTATACCAGGCCTTTTTCTATAAGCTCACAGTCACGCCATATAGGCATAAATAAAAGGCCATAAGGAAAAAATAAAACGGCTTTATGGCATTTTATGTATGTAGGCAGAGGTGGTTCTATAAAATATGAAATTTCTTTGTTTACGATAAAATTTTGTAACTTGTAACAATGCTGTAAAACTAAATATGAACAAATAATTAATATCTATTGGTTCATTATTCTCTTTATGAATATCATCAACAGTCACTGAGAACTCTAGGACGAGAGTTTGTGGGTTTCTTCGGGTTTGTTAGCCGGAAAACTGGTTCGAGCCCAGTGGTTCTTAGCGGTATAAGTCTTGACGTGGGCCAGCGTCAAGCAAAAATTAGGTAAGAGTGCGGAAAATTTATCATCCTCCAAACCCACCCCATTCATGGCCGGTCACCAGGCCGGATAGGATCGGATATCTCGAGAGGATCGCGGAAAGGAACACACTTACCAAACGGTAGATCATGGAAGCGCGAAATCAAGGATTCATAGCCCTCTGGGGGGTGCTTCTAACGACTGAGGATCATGGTTCGGAGCCTACGTTAAACAGTAGGTTCCCTCGGAAATGGCCCTGGCAGCGACAGAAGAGAAATATTCCGAAATAAATAAGCAGCGACCTACATTTTTTACACACAATAAGAATTTCTATATATGTATAATTAATATTCTGCTATTTTTCGTGTTTAAAAATGCAGATAAATTGTTTAAATATCATGCCAGTAGCTGGGTGATTTTCTCAGATTCGGGTAATATTTTGTCGTCCCCCACCTTTCCGCATCAGAAGGATTACACTGTTTAACAACTGACCACCGTAAAAACTAAATCTATTTTTCCCACAAACTCGGAATAACAATAAGAGGATCGGTTACAGCAAGATTTTATTTCCATACTATGGTGCTCAATTTTAAACATGTTTATTGCATACTGGAGGAAAAGTAAGTCGTTAACAGTCCATCCACATAACAAAATTAAACAAACAAAACTAACCAAAATAGTTTTAAAACATTTCGATGTATGGGGTTATGACCCACGCATATTAAAATGGACTATTTACTATGAATGAATGATGTCACTAAAAAAATTTTAATGGCAAAAACGAATAATGTTTAAACACAAATTTCAAGAAGGTATCCCCTTAAATAAACGTCCCAGTAAGAAGCTCTTTTTACTTAACTTTAACATAATGTAAAAATATATCTTTAAAAGTAATTTAAAACAAGGGTTTAAAAAGAGCTAATGCGAATTTATGAGGCTGTTCAGTTCGAGTAGGAGGCCCTGGTGCGGCTCCGCAACACCTTACTTTTTATCTGACGCCAAAAAGGATGTATGCGCGCTCCATGCATATGAAATTAAGCGACGCCTATCTGACGAGACGGGCGATAAATTGAGCTCAAAGAAAAAGTACAGGATTTCTTTCCATCGTCCATATTAAATTTGCAAATTATTGTACTTTATACCTTAGTGGGAGCGGCCCACGAACAGGCCTCGACCTTTTTTGGAAACTCCAGCTTAAAAAGGTAAAATATTTTTCGTATTTTATGATGGTGATAACCGTTAACCCAAAACTAGAGAGCTTTTACAAGATTATAAGAGAAGTTAATACGGTTTACTTAAAAAGTTTCGGTCTTTATAGCTTATAACCTTTAAGAATAAAACGAACGCGTATATAGGAGCTGTTCACTTATGGACTATGGCACATCGTACAGTTCTTTTAAGATATTTTAAAAGGCCGATCCTGCGTTTTAAACCATGCTATAGAATGGCATGTCAGCGTGAGTGAAAGTTGCAGCGTATGTCACCCTTGAAAAAGAACAACTTTTAAATATTATAGCACACGTTCATTAGTAAAAATTACCTAGAAATGTCTGTTGGAATTGAATTAATTATTTCAGGACACATGACTTTGACAGGTCCGCCATGTTTTCTGGAGAACACACATATCGATTATTTTACGTTTAACCGGGGGGGTCGGGTTCGACGAGTGACCCAAGCTTCTTACACTGCAGCCTTCTGACTTATTGTTCGCCCCAGTTTTGTTAGAAAAGGCTTGTTCCTTTTACGAGGTCCAGTAGTTTTCTTCCAAGTTTGTCATGCGGGAAGCTATCGCCGCGTCGAATGTTTCCGAAGATTTTAAATCTTTTACGGTTTAGCGCTTCGCAGCTGTATATGATATTATGAGAGACGGTTTCGTCCTCTTCACCGCAAAGTCTACATTCAATGGGTCCATTATAGACTCCCATTCGTTGAAGGTGTTTTCTTAAGTGACAATAACTATTTTAGCTGGGTGCGCGTGAAGAGCAGCATTCCAGCTGAAAGCTTCCTCGAGGGTCTGTCGATAACGGCTCGTGCGTGTGCCTGGCCAGGTGTATCGTTCCATCAAGATAGATGTTGTTTTTGCGCCCATCTGTCTAATATTGTTTTGGTTGTATTTTTTGATATTCCAAGGGCGGGTTCGGAACCCCTGATATTCTGAACAGATCCGGTTCTAGCCCGTTCATCTGCTTTTTCGTTGCCTTATATCCCTGAATGACCAGGAACCCATAGGGGTTCAACCTTGTTGTTTCTAGCTGCCAGGTCTTTAAGGAACTCTATTGTAATTTTTGATGTAAATCGGAAGGAGTTCAAAGCCTTAAGGGCAGCTTGGATGTCTGATAGGATATGTATATTTTGGTCGTGGTAGCCCTTTTCAAGATTCCTTTGTACGCATGCTTGTATCGCATGAACTTCTGCTTGGTATACTGTGGCGTAGTTTCCCAGGGAGATGATGATTTCCATTCTGGGTCTTTCCGCAAATATACCTGTGCCTACTCCGTTGGCCGTTTTCGGGACTTGTTACAAATAGTTATTTTTCTGGTGTTATTTTGCTGAATATCAAGTAAAAATGTCTAGAAGTGAACATTGCTTACATTTAGTGGCGATATTAAGTGTTGATGTGACTAAAATCGTAAAATAATAGAAACTGTTGATCCACAGGCATACAAGGAACTCTGTCTTGATCCTTACAGTTACCCAATATATCTACGATAGACCTAGTGAATTATCTAATCATATTTATACTGAACAACATCTAAAGGCTTATAAAAGATTGCAAGTTATAAATACTATTAATTTTTTATTTAATTACTAACCGTTTTTAAAATGACGGGAGCGCACATGTCCATTTCTAAGTTGACTTTCAGCCCCGTTTTATTGCCCCGAGCATTTGGACGTTCTACGTATAGTTCTTTTGGATTTGCTTTGCATCCCCTTCATATATTTAACAGGTCACCTCCATGGATAACTAAATTCATAAATTTGGCAAAAATGCTGAAATATTATTTAGCGATTGTGGCAATTATTATGCATTATATTATTCATAACAATCCTAATGGAACAAAATTGAACACCGCTAAAAAATAAAACATTTTCCAATCTTTCAGAGTGATCTTGTCTATACTTTCATAATTTAGTTTTACTTGAGCAAGTTATATTACCATTTACCGGGTGGGTAAGTATATTTCGTCTGTCGAAGTGTTTTAAGATGTAGTAGCATCTTAAATACGTAACTTAAGTGGATCGGTGCAACTCCTTCCAATAATTTTTTAAAATTAAGGTAAAGCAATTTTTATTAAGTAAATTGATTTTATACAAATATTAGGTTATATCTTTTGCCTTGACTTTTACAATATTTTCCACAATGAAATTTTTTCTAAACTTTTAGGCTTTGTAATAATTACTTTCATGTAAAATTAAAATATACAAATTATTTATTTTATACATTTTTAATTTGTAAAAATTGAAATACAAATAAAAAGACAGAATAGAAAAATAAAAATTTAGCGAATCATTTATAGTAGGCACAAAAAACTGTGGCAAATTTTGCAATCAAAAGAGACCTAAAGCTGATACATGTAAAAAAGGAGTAGATGCTCTGAAGACTAGTTTGTATTTAGCTTAAAAATATTGACCAAGACGTTTATTTTCCCATAAGACATTATAAAATTATTGTAGGGGAATAGTCACAGTAGTCCTAAAGCTAATAATTAGGTACAAGAAAATAAGTAAATAAACAACAAAAAACATATGATAACAGATACAGACATAACTACTTTGTCATTTTACACAGTCAAAAAACTCATCCAAGCTGTAGCAACACTTTAAGATTAAATGTTTTATATGCATATTTTATGTTTTCAATTTGTTATTTTATCACACTTTTTATTTCATCTGGCAGTACATTAAAAATTTTAGCACCAAGAATTGTAGGAGAATTATGCGCTATGTTACCGCGAGAATGCTGAATACTAAATTCTTCCTTATTCCTAGTATTAAAGCTGTGTGGTAAATCACTTTTGTTACAAAAACAAATAATTCCAATTCCATTACATATAAACAAGGAAGAGGTAAGATATTATACCTTTTAAATAGACCCATACAGCTACAATATCTAGGTACACCAACAATACACCTTAAAATTTTCTTTTGTTTAATAAATATATTGTTACATAAGGTAGACGTACCCCAAAAGACCAGACTATATCTCAAACATGACTCAACATATGCATAGTACAACATTAGTAATTGTTTCGTGTCTGAGACAGATCTTTCATTTATTAATAAATAATACGACGGATTAAGTTTATCCAGTACGTGTTGACAATGAACTTTCCACTACTTATATTTTTAAATTATAATCTTCATCAGTGGTCCAGCATTTGTTCATTTTTACTATAATTATAGTAGTGACCTCCAATTCTTCCCACTTACGAATAAAAAAAACTTTTCAAAAGCTTAACATTGCCAGTAAATACTTATTAGGTTATTTTAATCGTGAAAAATTACATCACTTAAAGTCCTCTAAGGAATAAAGATAAATACAATTTCATGGGCCTTCAATTTAGCTTTTTTATACTGATTCAAAAAAATTAGCATTCAGGGCGAGAGATTTATTTATTTGTTTATGTAAATAGATTCTTTCAAAATTAAGCAATTTTTAATTGATAAGAAGATCCAGCCATATTTCAGGTAAATTTTCTCGAAAAACTTAAAGCTAAACCAAATTATCCAATTAAAATCAATGACCCTTTATTTTCCAGCCATTTGATTAACTCCGATAAAATTGAAAAGGTCTTTCCAACAATTTAAAAACTCCCAATTTTTTATCAAAGAAAGTACTCATTAAAATCTCGCCCTTTGATGAATTCCGAGCAAATCGGTTTTGTATAACGGGGTCCTTTGTCGAGTGTATATCTGAAATAGATTTGTATAATCAATGATGCTTTCGAGAGCGCATTATTAATTCCAATTCCCGATTCTTTGTGTTAATATGTTTAATTTAAGCAAATATGTTTCTATTATAGATTGCCGAAAATAAATACGAAAATTAGATCAGCTAGCGATGTTAAAGTTAACTTGCTTTTGTTGCACTATACAAGAGTTAAACAGAATATGCAATGATCATTGCACTTCATTTTTATGTTATGAAACATAGTTTGTTGCCAATTTGTCCTAGTAAGATTTGTGTAGATAGATTTAATTTAAATATGGCATATTTTTTCTGAATATTAAAAGTAGATTTTATTGTAATGTTCCTGTCCAAATATATTTTACAAGTCATTAGACCATAGTCATATTCATACAATGACAGCACAACAGGAATAAAAAAAATTTCATCAATTTTATACATATTTGGTTAATTCTTATACTATAAGGTAGTATTTCACCTAACACTGTTAGATATGAAACCACTAATTTAGATTGCATGACAAAATTGATAGCACACAATATTGAGCCAGAACCATAAGTGTGAAGAGAGAAAAAAAAACACCGTCATAAGAGAAATATATCAATTTGGTTAAATTAAGGGTAGGTATATTTAAAATTGTCCTGAAAAGGTAAAAATGTCTTCCTCTTTTAACCTATCAATAAATTTTAAAAACAAACCCGAACAAACCCGAACCACCAAGATGAACAGTGCTAAAATTAGAAGCTACTCTCTGAAGCAGATGCATTTTGAAACTTTAACCTTTAAGTATTTAATAGATTCTGTTAAGCGTGATTACCTTCTCCAAGTACAAAATGGTTAACAATTTGGTGTGTTTAAAAGTTTGTTAGTAAACTTGCCGACTAATACTTTAATTAATAGGGGAGAGCTCGATAAAAGGAAATAGTAGGGTAATCTCATTGACAATACAATTTATGTATAAACCAGTATTTCTACCCCATAAAATAAATATGTAAAATCATAATTATATTCTCCAAATTATGCTTAATAATAAGCAATTTTCAAATGATTCCAGTCATATTTCAGGTATATTTACTCCAAAAACTTTAATTTAAACCAAAATATCCAATTGAAACCAATGACCCTTGTTTTTCCGCCATTTGTTTTAGTCCGATCAAATTGAAAAAGTATTCCTACAATTTAAAAACTTCAATTTTTTATCAAAGAAAGTACTCGTTAAAATCTCGCCCTTTGATGAATTCCGTGCAAATCGGTTTTGTATAACGGAGTCCTTTGTCGAGTGTATATCTAAAATGGATTTGTATAATCAATGATGCTTTCGAGAGCGCATTAATAATTCCAATTTCAGATGCTTTGTGCGTTGCGAATTAATATGTTTCATTTAAGCTAATAAGGATTTATTATAGATTGGCGGAAATAAATAAGGGAATTAGTGTAATAGCTAGCGATATTATGGTATGTAACGTGTTTTTGTTGTACATTAAGCTATAGCAAATCCAAGAACTAAATTGGTGCACGTCATCACTCTTTATTTTTACGTTAAGTTTGTATTGTTTCAATACCGTCATTTCAATTATCCAAAATTTGTAATATTTGTCTTGGCTATTGACATGCATTTCAATATTAGAATATGTTTAAAAAACCAATAGGAGACGCTCGAAATCCTCTCAATTCCAAGCCCGAAGCCCTATTAGTGCCGCAAGCAGGAATCTTGTACCTTAACCAGTTTTGCCCAACTTTCCACTACCACTAACGGCAACCAGTAATGTAGCCAAAGTAATTCAGTTACGATAAACTTGATTATCGACTTGAAAAGTTTCACTCGATGGGGATATTTCGTGACAATCCTGATAACGATAATTTTTTTGGTGACATTTCTGGGTTGCGTCTGTAATCAAGTTATTAAGGTTTTTGAAAATACAATATAATAAACCATAATTGGAGGTAATTTATTTGCCTAAAAGCAAAAAATGTTTATTATAAGTTAAGTGACAACGCCCAGAGACAGATAGATTTTTGTATTGTAAAAGTTATGCAATTAATTTCGTAATGTTTCTGTCAAAGTACAGTTTACCAGTTATAATGGAGCTATGCTTATTGATAACTATAAATTATTTAGGAAAGCATGAATGTTTTTATCTATATTGAAGGCCAATAGAAAAAAATTCTTAATGATATAAAGTCGTTGATTCGTGGTGGCGCTACTGTAAAAAATCTTTTGTTTATTGTTACAGCACACATTTCAGTACACCTCGAATATCTGATCACATATTATGATGGACGTCTCACATGAATTTTATTAAATGATGAAAGAATTTTGGACTTCCATTGTATTTATTTGTTTTAAATCACAACGTTTCAACTGGTAAGTATCTGAATAAAGTATTCAATTGAAGACGACTGGAGATACTTACCAGTTGAAACGTTGTGATTTAGAACAAATAAAGACAATGAAAGTCCAAAACTCTTTCATCATTCAAGAAACATCATTGTCTTCAATCTTCAAACAGTCACATGAATTTTATTGTTTAACTAAAACCGAGACTTAAACATTTCTTTCTAGAAAACCAATTCTGCAATTTTTAATAACCCTTTCACCCTTAATTTATACCCTTATCACTTGGGAAATAAAAGAGAAATCAAAGTTAGTCTCCAAGGAAACTTACGGCAAAGTTTACGTTTGAAATGTGTGGTAGCTTTTATAATTTTTAACATTAAAGTTTTACTTTATTAGCTTTTTCTCGTACTCGGATGACGTCACATTTTTTAAAAAAGAAAAAAGTATATAGGCGAAATATTAAAAAATATTTTACTATGAAGGTTTAAAGATAGGAAATTTAGGAATGCCCACTTTTCTAGATCTGTCGCTTGTCGCTTATCTTTCTGTCTGCCGGTGAATATTGACTCAATAGCCCAAAAAGCATTTGACGGATAAGGAGAAAGTTTTATGTAGATTGTAGGCATTAACCCCGCTGGAAACTCGGTTCGAAGAGTGTCTCAAAAAAGTCTGGAATACTGCAAATATTTTACTATTAAATATATTTTTTTGAAAATTGACACTTCCATATAGTTAAAAATGGCACACCCGGAATAGACGAAACCGTTTTTGTAAGTGTTCAGTGTTACTCAGACTCAGAAAGCATATTAACTTTTTTGACTTTATTTTTCTTGATTGGCCTGCTTGTGTTAAATATTTGTGAGGTACGGTTGTTGTCGGTATCTATTTGACACAAGGTAAACCTCTAAAAAAATTAATTAGGGAGGAAAAGGTCAGATAAAAGTATTTTCAGATTTTTTTACCATGAAATATATTAAACAAAGGTTCTATATCCATGCACACAGAATAGATCCTCTCATAAATCGTATAGGAATTATTGGAAACGAGCACAACAGAAAAAGGAATAAAACCCGATAAAAGCCAATAACTAATGATTTTAAGGCATACTCGAATCCACTTTCAAGATCCCTCGGGGCATAAAATTGTTTAAACTTTTTAGGGCAAAGTTTAGCGATCATAAAATCGAATGACTGTCTTAAAAACGGAAATAAAATAAAAAAAAAAAGGTAAACAGCTTCCCCCAAAGTTTAATTGAGCGTTATGAAAACGTATATATACAATGTCTCCCTTTAAAATATAAGCAAGCCGGGCCTAAATATTTTTTGCAAATGGTGCGTGTGTTTTCACAGATGCATATAATATATTGTATGTACTTATGCATTTATAATAGCATAATATACATTAACCAAATTATGTACATGCGACTCGACTATTCGCCAAAGAAGACCTTGATCGGATCACTATAATGTTTCAAGATCACATAGTAGCCAACGTTTAACCCTTCCTTCCTTCCCTTATTTACACACTTAAAACGTTATTTAGAGTAGATAACCATTTGAAAGAATATGTTAAAGCCTGTTGTAAAGACCAATAGAATCGGTCATTTCAGAAACAGCACATGACAATATGTTGGCCATTTTGATTTTATTGCAGTAATATTATCCTTAAGGGTAAACTCATCCTTTCATAGAGTAACGTCACTTGTCGGATGAAGCCAATTGATTTATATGCTTCTAAATGTCGATGCATTGAGAAACAATACAAGTCGCTGACATGTGTTCTTTGTGGCTATTAAAAAACATTTTTTGTAACCCGTTAAAACTGGCGATATAAATTTAACTGCAGTTTTTAAAACATGATGGCCTATATTTTACAAAAAAAAAACGGATTGGCGATCAAGTCTCTTGGTAGAGACGTGCAAAAGAAGAAAATTACACATTTCAGATTACACCACACCACACACATTTTAGTTTCCTGTCAATAAACCTGGGATTGTTAAAGCTATTGAATTTAGATTTACCATATTATCTAATTTGGTACAAATACCTGAACCTTGCATTCCTGCAAACCACAATGATTTTTAAAACAAAATGTTTGTCAATAACTGAAAATGATTAAGACTATGTCTAAATTTTTATATAACTTTTCTGACCCTGTACTTTCTATATTTTAATAAAGATATTTAATAAAGCTTTTATTGTTCATTTTAAAAATCTCACACGTCGAGTTTTTAAAGTACCTACTATACTTTCCAAATATATATTTGAGAATATAATATTATGTATACTAAATTACTTTTAACGGCTTAATGTGAAAAAAGAATCAATTTTATAAGAATTATTATTTCGTACGAAAAAAAATCATTACAGCGCATTCAAACCAAGTGCGTTATTTTCTCGTTTTACTATTTTATGAATCAAAAAGAATATCAATTTAAACATTGATATAATTTTCCAACACTGTATTATAAAGGAAGCATAAAACCTTAAAAAAATAAGGGTTTATAAGTTACAACTAATAATTTTAAATTTAACAATTTTCAAGACTCTTCAGGGCATAAAATTGTTTAAACTTTTAAGTGCCGAGTTTAGCGATATCGTAAAATCGAATGGATGTCTTAAAACCCAGCATAAAAGAAAAAAGGTAAACAGTTTCCCTTAAAGTTTAATTGAGCGTGATGAAAACGTATACGATGCCCTGCACTTAAAATGAATTTTCACGCCAGAGATTGCCAATATGCATTTGGGCATTAGTTAACACTTAGCCAACTAAAAGTTTTCGTCTGAAACAACCGTTAATGGCCTCAGGCGCAGCAAACAAAAACGACAAAAAGGATTTTTTTGTGCGCGGTGCACAGTGGGTGAAATGGAAAATAGTGTAATTGTACATGTACAATCTGCCCCCTTTTGTTTATTTGATTTGGTATTTTTCTTTGTTTTAAAAAATTAATTATGTAAGGTTTCAACACAGCAGGAATTCAAACGAAATTATTTTTAGTTTTTGCACTATTTGCATAAATAATAGTCAAAATATTCAATTTTATTCAATATCTCGGCTATGCAATAATATACAGATAATAAAATTGGGCTGACGGACACTTCAACTGAAAACTTAATCAAATTACCTCCCGAAGATTGCATTGACAAGAGACAAAGTGTTCGTCTGCAGCAAAAAATGGTAAGAAGCCTTTCCTGTTGGTTTATTCTTATGTAACGAATAAAAGGACAGGAAAGTCGGTGTATAAAACAACGCTGCATACATTCGTTTTTTTACGATACAAATACGAGAATCACAGACAAATAAGGTCATCTATTTTTAGGAAATGTTTTAATTCACAGTTCTAACCAGATAAGTTATTGACTGTAATTTAATTGACATTGGCAGCACAAAGTAATTTGTAATTCAAAAAACTCTTATATTACAGGAAAGTATATACAGGCGAAGTCTAGCTTCTAACTTAACCTAAATAGGTACTGCAAGAATTTAGGTACAATTTTTTTTTAAATTACATGATGACAAGAAATAAAAGAGTAATGCAAACAAAATACAAAAAGTCATAAAAGGCGAATAAAACATATCACTTCATCATATTATATCTTGCTTTTTAGATACTTTCAGTTTAACATGTTGGATAGCATAAAATATTTTTCTAGTATGTCTAAGAATGCGTGCGAGAGATAATACCTAAAAGTGTCCAACGAGTTTTAAAAATTGATTTCTATAAGACTATAAGGAATATTATGGCATTGTGCATTTCAAGTCAAAATCGGCTTATCATACTTCCGTAAATATTGAGACAACTATAGATTATACAGAAAAGCCCATTCTACCTTCTAAAGTAGAAAAAAGAAGTGGAGATGATTTAAATTAATTTGTTATTTGAAAGTAAACGTTTAACTACTTTATCATTGTCTAATTTTGGCATGGCAGTTCAACTTGATATTATCACGTCACCTGTGGTGACACGTTTTATTTTATTATTTTGAAACCGTGAATATATAGGAAATAAATAAGCCAAACGGAGCCAAATTCGGACGGTAGGGAGGGTCGTCCAGCTCGAGCAAGTTACCCTAGCGAAGGACAGGTTGAACTTTGGTTGCTTTGTGAACTCGCGTGCTGACGTGAAAAGCATTTTTGTGGCAGAAAATAAGTCGTTCTTGGTCGATGTGTATGTTAAAGGCGGCTTATCATACTTCCGGAAATATTGAGGAACTACTTTTTTATTATTGTCTAGTTCTACAAGGCATGTTAGTCCAACTTGATATTATTATTTGATTTATATAAGCTAGTTGTGGGGTTTCCTTTTATTATTTTGAAACTATCTATTATATAAAGATTTTTTTTTAAAAGCCAAACGGAGCCACATTTAGATTATACGGCCAGGCGCGGTGGGCCAGCTGGAGCAAGTTACCCTTGCCAGGGACGGGTTAGACTTTGGCTGCTTTGTGAATTCGCACACTGACGCGAGGAACAATTGTGTGACGGAAAACAAGTCGTTGTTGGTCAATGTGTTTGTTAATATCGGCCTATCATACTTCCGTAAATATTGATAAACGTTTTAGAATATAAAGAAAAGCCAATCATTCCTCTCTTTAAGTAGAAACAGCAACGATTATCATTTAATTTAATCTGTTATTTAAAAGTATACTTTTAACTGTTTTTTATTGTTTTGTTTAATTCTGTGAGCGTCATGTTAGACCAACTTGATATTACCACGTGACGACATAAGCTAGGTATGGGGTTTCCTTTTATTATTTTGAAACTGTGTATAATTAATAGAAAATAAAAAAAGAAGCCAAACAGTACCACATCCGGACTGTACGGATCGTTTAGCTCAAGCGAGTTAAATTCGCGAAGGACGGCATCGACTTTGGCTGCTCTGTGAAGTCGCAAAGTGACGCGGACGTCAAGAACATTTTTGTGGTAAAAAAAAAACTAAGTTGTTTTTGGACAATAACAGTTTGTTCGAATTTGTTATATGTTACATTACCGTAAATAACCGCTGTTATTATAGTGTTATTTAGCAAATATTCGACAGAAATTACCCGCCTGACTACTTTTATAGATTCACAGTAAATATTGTATGTAATTTTGCGACTAAAAGAAATTTTATAATTCACACCAATAAAATAGTGTAAATAACCATTTTGCAGATTTTGTTCGCAATCTTTATTATTGTCATCCACTGTGCAATAGTGAGACAACTGCACTTTTACAGTCGCCTAATTTTACGCGACAATTTTGCTCTTAAGACTGCAATCTAACTTTATAGATTATCAAGTGATCGATGCTCGAGTGAGTCGCGTAGTTTCCCTTGGGATTTTCGCAACTACTTCTAATTACAAAACTTGAATTACATAAATGCTTCTTTATGTCACTATAAATACGGGTTTGCGGAAACCTAGCAGGCGAGAACCCCGCTCGGAAGTAACTACTCTCCGGAGCAAAAAACTTTACCCCATGCCTTACGTTTCAGAAAATTAATGGTTGTATATTATTTTATCTTAAGTTAGTTAAAACCGAATTTAGCATATTATGCGATGATATAAGTGATTTATAATTTTTATTGCAAAAAAATATTTCTTGCATTGGTTGGTTGCTTATAAATACTAGGCATATGCAAACATTGATTAAACTAATTTCATAAAGCACAGAATCGTTCCCTGTTGGGTTCGCAACAAAACCAACTTTTTTTTTTGCAAAATATAATCCATATAATAATTGTAGAATAATATTTCTACGAAAGCATACTAAATATATTAACTTAATGGCGCCGATTTAACCATAACATTAAATTTATAAAAATACACTACGAACATACCTATATACTGGGTCGCATAAGAACTTAGAATGTGTCTTTAAATTATATAAATTCCGAAAAGTGCTAAGGAGTGATGATCCATAGTAGGGAAGTTACCTTTTTCCAGTATGTTCTAAACTTCGAATGCTACTAGGAATAAAGAAATAACATTTTTTTTAATTGGTGATTTTATAAAAAAAAACACTGGGACCCGAAAGGTTAATAAAATTTGATTAATTGAATGAATCATTAATTGATTTACACTACTATAATTTTTAATAAATGAACATCAAACCTTCCCTTATATCAATTTTGTCGACTTAAACTTAAAAAACAAACACCCCTGGCTATGAAAGTCACATGGCTATCAAACTGTCGTTAGGTGAATTTAACAACAGAAAACAAACAGAAAAAAATTCAATCAATCAAAAGATAAAACTCCCATAAATAAGCCATGCATCAGCGGAATCTGGGAAGTGTAACAGGCGTTCCAGTCGGCTTTTCTTTTCTGGGTTTTTACAAGAAGCTTTTTGCAAAGTTTCCTGCATTGTTGCCAAATTATGAATAAGAACTCAATACCTGCTTACAAGATTATAGCTTGAAAACTACGGAAGGTTTGTCATTTGGGTATTGAGAGTTTATCTGTTTCATTCCAATATAATCGGAGATGGTTTAATTTTAAACTTATTTTATTATCGTTGTACTCTGATGGTCAAATCAAACAACCTTTTTAATAACATAATATCGAAATTAGGTATTTTTTTTTTATAAATATTTAAAGACACTTTACTAGTTGCCACGTCATTTGCGTTAAAAAAGTGGGTTTTTGAAAAAGTCTGAATTTAATACCTATTTATTCCATAGTAAAATTAATCCGGGGTAGGTAGTAATAGTAAATTGCAAAAAGTTTAAAAGCAAGAAAAAAAAAGTCAAAATATAAATCAATTCAAAATTTTAACCCCTGCAATTTGCAAAAACTTTACAGGGAAGACAGTTTCAGTTTTATATATATACAAACCAGAACAAACCCAAGTTTTACAGCATATACATTTAAAAATCTTAAAATTTTTTTGTTAGGTAATTATTTTCTTTTTCTTTATCGTTAAAACGACTATTTCTTGACTTATAAGCTCTGATGTGAGTTTAAAGTTATTTTATAAAAATTATTTATTTTAAAAAATTGGCAACAAAGCGTAAATTCCTTCTGTTTTAACACAAGTGATAAAAGATCGTTTTAGCTAGCCGTTCGGTTCCGAACAATGATTTTTGAATTTAGTATGGATGAGAGAGCTTGCGTTCCATGCTCGAATTTTTGTATGTGTAACAGAACTCGGGGTTTATAAATATAACCGCAAAAAAAGATAACAAAAAAAGGATAACAAAAGAAGCCACTTAAATTAGGTACTAGGGCGGAATTTTTTTCATGTTTTTTTGTTTATTGAAGGGCTGGGGCCTTATCAGATAAATTTATTTGCTTTATAATGGTTGAAATCAGATTAGGAAAATGGAGGAAATAATATTTTTTTCTCGAAAGGATAGGGGGATCTTTTGTAATTATTTTGGAAAGGCTCATTTTTGTTAATTTAATGATTGTGGACAGAGTAAACACATACTTCATTTAGGTTTATGGATTGCGATATATACCACATTATTTTTAATTATTGAAGTAGATAAGCTAAAGCTAGCAAAGTCGATTGATTAGCCTACGTTTGTAAATAAATGCAGACGTAAAGTTTAAAACAAGAGAACAAAGTACACCATTGTTAAAGTCGTGAAAATTTAGTGTTATTTCGTCTTTTTCTTACCAGCTTTTTTACAACTTGTCACTTTTCAATTTTCCATACCTGTAACAGAAGATAAAAATCGTTAGTGAAAATTAAGGTATTTAATTTACATAACTATTGATTGTAAAAAGTACTGCCGGTCCTGCTGATAACTTATATATGCTTTGTTCCGACCCAGGAAGAGATTCGTTCCTGATCGGTAATTTCCAGCATGTAAATTAATTTTGATCGTAGTAATCAATTGTTGCATTGGCATATTTGTCGAGCTAATAGAAATTACCGATTGAAAACGTTGCTAAGTTGAAATCAAGCTACTGTAAACACCAATGAAAAAAATATACAGAGTCCCCATTTAAAACGAAACAGGCTAAATATCTGGTTCCACGTTAATTAAAAAAAAACGCTCGGACCCGTCGATTTTTATTACGAGGGGGACATCTTTTTCGTATATTGTCAATCTTGTTACTTCAAGCCCCTAGGAGGAAGGGGGAGGGGGTAAGATCTAAATCTTAAATGGATACCCCTATTTTATATAATTTTTTTGGATTCTGCATAAAATTCTGAACATTGTTTAATAAAAGCATTATTAGTCTATACTAAACAGTTTCCGAGATATTGACTCTTGAAAAATGAGATTTTTGAACTTTGACAGCGTCTAGCTTTCTAACTGTACGTCTTAGAGTAAAACTGCTTACATGTCCCTATCTTCGATTTTTATTATCTTTCCAATAGTGTCAACTTCCGGTTAAACCGGAAGTACTATATTTCGACGGGTCCGAGCGTTTTTTTTTAAATTAACGTGGAACCAGATATTTAGCCTGTTTCGTTTTAAATGGGGAACCCTGTATTTATTTGCCTCTAATATCGACTATTTTTACGTTTGCGAGATAACCAAAGTCGGGGTTGCTGTACGGATGGAACTATATCAATGATTCGTTATCTTCTATTTATTTAAATAAAAAAAATATTCCCTTATAGTCTTTCGTCAAGCAACTCCATTTTTATGATATGTCATAGCACCTAATTAGGGTTTCTAAAGTTTTGCCAGCAAAAAGAAGAATATTATAATCAAAAGTCCTCTCAAAAGCGCTTTCATGAGAAAACACGTGTCAAGACAAAAGTTTGTTGTTTTTATTTCGTCGTTCCCGTCCCGAAATTTTGTTGTGGTATTTTGTGGAATTTTATACAGACATGTTATAATTATTATTGTTTTCAAATTATAAAAAAAATAGATATTGCCGCAATGTACATACAAGTTTTGCGCCGCCCACGTAATTTTTTTTTAAATTTAATAAAGTTATTTAAATAAAATAGAATTGGATTAGGGTGTGGATTTTTATAGTTAAAAATCGCTTGGGTTTCTGTGGTTTATTGTATAAATTGAACGGAATAATTTTGAACACACCGAACCAAAATTAAACTACAACCTAAAATATAGATAAACATGAGTTACATTTCTCGCCAATCGGCCAGTTAATGTGATCAGATGGACGGTAAAATACATTCCAAGGCAGATTAGTTTTAATTGGGTATTTATTATTTACTTCACTTTGCAGCACTACATAGTTTTAAGTTTATTAACGGATTAACGGTCACTAGGTAAAAGTAAAGAACTTATTAACTTATTACACAAATGTTTTAACACTAATGAATTTTCAAAATCGCAATAAACAAAATTTCATTTTACCACTTGTTAAACAAATAGTTATCCGATGAATAATAATATTTATTCAAATATAAGCAGAAACCTGCTTAGGTACAGTAAGTAGGTAGGTACGTTAATAGAACTTTTCGGAAAATGCAAACAAAATATACATAAGCTAATTAACAAATGGTTTTACGTTACATTTTCCTGTTAACTTCACATTTTCCAGCATTATGAGAATTTAGTTTCTGCTGTGCCGTGCAGATATTTATGTAGAATATAAATAAATCTGCACAAAAGTCTTAAAATAATATGGATGGCGAGAAAATGCTAACTTTTGTGACGCAAAATATGCCGCCGGCGTTGGCAGATTGCATTGTTTGTTACATTTCCTTTAAAATACAAGGTGTTAATTATAATGGCGAGTAAGCGTAATTATCCTGTAGCATAGAAATTTTATTTGGAAAAGCAAAAAACAATGCCTCCATTTGTCCGTTTGTTAGTTCGACAAGTACGACAATTATTATTAATCAAACAATAAACTTATACTAATTCTCCGTTATTATGACAAAAATGTAAAATTTTAAAAAATTCAATGTGATCAGAAAAAATACACACTTTCAATGTTACAGATCTGTTTGCAATTTACGCGCATGTTTACACTACTTTTTATAGCTTTATAATATGGATATTAAGCGTGATTTTGTTCCAGTAGGGCTAAACAAATATCTACTAATTGGCGTAGGAATGCCCTCTCTTGGTTATTCAAAATTTTTTGTGATTGAATTTCTCAGTTTGGCCGCATTCGCAGTTGGAGGATTTAACTCCAAGCCTCCAAATGTGCTCTTTAGTTAGGTAGGGTCCAGGTCTCATTCGGACAATACTATATTATATATTTGTGGTCTATATAAGAAAGAGTTTTGTCCTTCATTGAGATCGGTTACTCAGCTTGAACCTGTGCATATCATCTTCCTTTTTCATTTAATGAGTACTTCCACATTGCAGAGTGTTGTTTTTTTTGTCTTTGAGGGAATTGACGATGTGTGAGGTTTCCAACATAGGGACATTTAGTTGTTGTCTTAGATTGGCAAGTTTGCCTGCCTTCTCATGTCCTTCTATCTTGAAGTGTCCAGGAATCCATGTAAGCTTTATTTGCTGCCATAAGTAAAACTTTTAGTAGTCAAGGTGGTGTTCATTGTCCGGGATAATAGTGTTTCTATTGCGTTTGTCTATGGCAGTCTTAGAGTCAGTGCGTATTTTTTATATATTTTTTAGTGTGTGTAGCATACTCCCTCGTATAGCAACTATTTCAGTCAAACACACGTCTTTTTTGTCTGGGGGTCCAGAGGAGAAGCTATACTGTGTATCCGGGCAGTAGACATAAGAATCTGATCTACCGTCACATTTGGATCAACCATATAGTTTTTTAAGGTTCCTTTTTCCTGAATAGTTTGCTGGCAAAGTGGTCTCCCTTTTTGATGTTAAGGTTAAGAATGCCCAATTTTTTTTATCTGATGCTCTTGATTTTCAAATGTATAAATTAAAATTTTGTGGGGGGGCATGCTCTCCTCTCCAATATATAGTTGACATTTATTTTGCAGATGATGCAAAATAAACACAAACCACAATTCAGCTGCAGTCATGATGATCCCCTAAACGGCGTTTAAGCGTTAACAACCGTATGTTTTTATCAGTGAGGGGCGCTTTAGGTTTACAATATTTCAATTTCGAGCAAACGAGACGCATCAGAAAAAACGACGTTGCAAAAAGTAGAATTTTTAAACCCAAATAGAAAACAGTATTTTCCGGCCTAGGTTTGTAAAAATCGACCCGAAAATACTGACTTTCTGGCCTGTTTTAACTAAACTGCTTTTAACAAGCCGCGCAAGGTTATTAAATGCTTCCACCGTGGCAGGTAAAACACAATACATCAAAAAGATAAACAAACTGCACAACGATGTAGAAAATATGACTGCTTGCAACAGTATTATAAATAATTGAAAACCATTTGCTCTTGGGGCAAATTTATCGTCTGCCATAAAATTGAGGCTGTGTATAAAGCAAGCAATGACTATTAAGTGTTCACATACATGTATTCGTACTAAGATTATTGGCTGGGTTATTTATGAACGCCCTCAAAATAGTTTATGCGGTCGCCGTTTATCCCATTATTTCTTCATATTAATCTAGTTGGCAAACACGGTCGTAAAAATATAACTTAAAGTATATAGGGTGGTTATGAAATTTGCCGCATTTTCAGTTTATGGATTCTTTATGACGCATGGTACAAGGGTCGAAATGGAAGTTATAAAGTGTTTGTCGTTTACATCAGGGCAATCTATTATAAATAGATTCGTGACGAGGCTGGGGTTCAATACTTGAAACCTCCTTAGAAAAAAGAGCACTTTTGACGTCACATTCGCATGCTGAAAACGGTTATTAATATAAAAAAACGTTGTGTTCAGTAACAACATAAAGACAATCCGTCGACCGACCGAATTAATCGTTTTATAATAAGACATTACAATCAAACAATCAAACGATCAAATATACCTAATTAATTTATATTAAAATAATCACAGTCAAGCGAAATCAATATGTTCTTTTGAAAGGATTCAGTTCTAGGTTGGATAAAAGTATGTTTTGAAAATCAGTATAATACTATTATTATTGAAGTAATGATGAAAGCCATTGAAAACAGTATATAATAAATTTGTCCATCCAATAATTTACTGATGAATATGTATTACTTTATGCTATTGCTTTGTTTAAATCTCGTTTTGTTTGCAACTAAACATTTTTCAAATGTCTTGGTTTGTTCAAAAGTATAAAATAAAGAGAGCTTCTCTCTGGACAGAGACTTTTAACGAGCCAAAAATATCTCCCATATAAAGCCCATGTTTAGAGGAACTTCTTGAGGATGATTACGATAAAAGAGTACAATTATTTAAAAAAATTATGGCAAGATGATATGAAAACATTTTTTTTCCAACGAGGCTACATTTATATTAAATGGAATGTTCAATTGACATGATTATTGAGTTTTCCCTGATGAAAATCCATAGTGGATACGTGAAAGACATACACAAGTGAATGCTTTTAAATTTAACTACAGTAATTAAGCATACGAGATACAATGTGTCTAGGTTGAATTCTCAACGTCATTCAATCTATTGCCAACCTATAACCTATTTCGCGTTGATTTTTTGAGTTTATTATTTTAATAACAAACATTTAAAGAAAATCAATATCGTCGTTACATTATTTAGGTAGTATCTGATATATTACAAAAATATCAATTTATTTCATTGCTAATTTTGGGAGAATTGTATATTGAAAGAACAATGAGTGACAATGACATAATAATGTTAAAAAAAATCTTACCCGATATTTTTCGCTATACAATTCTCCTAAAATAAGTTATGAAATTCTTTGATATTTATTAAATATGTCAATTATTACCTATAGAATATCAAGTCGATACTGATTTTATTTAAATTTTGTATAAAAGCTAAAAAACATAAACAAATCTACGCGAAATAGGTTATAGGTTGGCAAGCATGTTGATACTCCCACCTTAAGTTGGCAGCATAGGGAAAACATTATTAATTTTACGGACAAAAGTTTCCGTTTATCAGAAACTCTGCTTAATGAGAAAATAATAATAAAATATTTGAAAAGGAAAATAAAAATTAGTCCTAATGCGGTTGATATATAGAACAGTTCACAAAACACCATCAGTTCTGGTCGCAGACTTATAAATATGTAGTTTCTTTCAGTGTATAAATAAACATTTATTAAATGTCAAGTACTGAGAACGTCGTAATACCCTGCTTAATGCAAAATCACTGCAATTAATAAGATGCATCCAACCCGAGCATTGAGCAAAACGTTCATCGAAACGTTTTTCATTTAATGTTATCAAAGAAATCTTCCAACAACAATCAACAGTTTGTCAGATTGAATCGCCATATTGCTAAAGGAAAAATAAAAGAGAGGAACGTGACTAAGACAAAATTACGTTTGGCGAGGAGTAATAAAGGCGGCTTTGTACGGTGTACACACAGAGTTTTATTACACACACTCTTTACGATCATCAAGATCGGCATTTATGACCGACAATCACCGCACCAACGGTGTCAATTTGATTTCGTAATGGTTTTTAACAGGCTGGAACTGCAGGAGTTTAACATGGTGGTGGTCTTATTGGGGTGGCTATAGAAGTTTTATGACCTTTTCACAAAGTGGTGTTAACTTTTCTTTTATGAACTCTACTATTTTCATAGAGAGAGGTTATTTATACGCGTTTTTCTGCTTTTATACGTAAAGTTAAAATTAACCATCATATTGTACGGGATAAAGGTTCGAAAATGGAGCCTTTTTATATCGCTTGAACGTGTGTTCATACCTATCACTGATTCTTTTAAATGAACTTATTAGGATAACAAATTAATATATTAAAGTCCATGTTCCTGACTTTTTGATACACTGTATGTATATTAACGACGACAATCACAAAACCATTATTCTCAAATTGAATTCGTAATAAAGAAACTCGACAAACCCAATACTGCAACAAAATCATATAGCTTCCAGCATATTTTGTGCCTATGCATATACCGATTTTTCTTAATTGTATATATAGTCCTTCTAACGAATACTTGAATGCACGTCACAAATTGGAAATATGTAATAAGGCATGAGAAGAAATAAATGTCATGTGTAAGTTTAATTATTTTATTAATACTGTTTTTACTGACTTTGCTATAATCCCAATGACATTTAATTTCATTATACAGAAAGAGAACAAGTATTAATTCTGAGGCTAGTGACATACTTTCAACGCGAGCGAGGAGCAGGAGAACCCTAATTAGTTATTACCTCTTGCTGCTGTTTATCAAGTAAGTTTAGCGCTTTTCGACCTTTACTTACCAGTAAATAAAACATTTTGTCTAATGCAATATTATAATTTATTTATTTTAGAGAGTTTCTGATGCTTTGGGAATGTCTGTAGGAACTAAGGAAATTGTGTAAACGGCGTCGAGTCAGACGATGAATAATATAAAAGAAGCAATACTGCTCTCACATGGCGAGAAAGACAACACCATGAATTAGGTCCTAAATATATAAAATGTATAGTAAAGGTAATATAGCTCGTTCCCACGTTTTTTCTGAACCGGCGTATATATATTTTTTATAATATCATATAATATATATATATACAGTGAGGACCTAAAGTCCGTCCCCCCCCCCCCCCTCTAACTTCTAAACCGTTTGGTATATTTTAATGAAATTTTGAACGATAATATTTGAGCGGATGTAACTCGAAAGCAGGAAATATAGTTGTTCCGGTTTAACTGGAAGTTGATTTTTTTGGGAAGATAATAAAAATTGAAGATAAGGACATGTAAGCCGTTTTGCTCTAAGACTTACTGTTAGAAGGTTATAAGCTGTCAAAGTTCAAAAATGTCACTTTTCGAGAGTCAATATCTCGGAAACTATGAAGTATAGACTAATAATGCATTTAATAAAAAATAATTATAATTTTATGTGGACTTTAAAAATGTAAAAATATACAGGGTGTTCCATTTAAAAAAATATTCCAAAAGCGGACCCAGCTGTCATCTTGACATTTAAAGCTGTCATTGGTATGTCAAAAAGTGCAAAACTTGCTCAAATATTATCGTTCAAAATTTCATTAAAATATACCGAACGGTTTAGAAGTTAGAGGGGGGACGGACTTTAGGTCCTCACTGTATATATTTTTAGGGGAATTGAACCCAAACAGAAGCATAAAACTTTTTCAATTTAAGAGTAAATTTTAAGTAAACATTAGAGAGATTTTGGAACTCTTATTTTAGCCTGTCGTTATCGTTATCCTTATTCTGAGCATGCGCAGTACTAAATCGAGGAAGCGATTCCTTTATTAACGATAACGAGCTTCGTTAATTACGGAGATATAAGGAAGGCTACCGTTATGGTTATTCTTATTTTGCTTAATTTGCCATGTTGCCAATACTTACCTATATAATTATTTAATAAGAATATATTTCGGACACGATAATTTTTCGGAAAACACTTAAAAAAATTGAAATAACTTTATAACTGTAGTTTAGATAAAACCGAACAGAAAAGGTTTTTTTTATACATAATTCCAAATTTTATTTTATGTAAATCCAAAAAAACGCTGCGGTAAGAAATGTAATTATATTTTTGAAGAAGTAGTCCATACTCAAAGTGGAGTGGAATGATAAAGAAAAAAGAAAAGCATAAAGTCTTTCTCCACAATTTTTATTAAAAAAAAAACCAGGCGAACCTACCACTACCACTCATCATCATCAGGAAAAACAAGTAAATAATAAAAAGCTGATGTTATTAGCAATAGAGAAAATAAGTAGTGGTACTAAGCCGTAATGGAACCTTCGATAGTATACATGAGGAGTGAGAAATTTTTTTTGGTTTTTGTATAAAAGACGTGTAGGTGCTTTCATTTAGCTTGAAACAAAATGCTGTTAGGGTACCAAGCTTGTTACGGCTCAGTTACCCCAGCCCAACAGCATTTTGTTTAAAGCTAAATGAAAGCACCTACACGTCTTTTATACAAAAACCAAAAAATTTCTTTCCCCCCTTTTTTTGACCACTTCCATGCACATGTCTCCAACCCTACTGAATCAAAAGTAAAAATATTTTATCACATACATTTAGAATGACTTTTACAAGTTTTTTTTTTAATTTCTTATTTTTCTCTTCATTTCCCACCCAGAGTATCTTGACACTGTTCTTTGACCCTTCAGTGTGCTGTGATATTTCCTGTCTTCTGCTATATTAAGTTTTTTCACTCCTCATGTATACCATCGAAGGCTCCATTACGGCTTAGTACCACTACTTATTTTCTCTATTGCTAATAACATCAGCTTTTTATTATATTTAGTTGTTTTTCCTGATGATGAGTGTTTCTACACTCGAAACATGTCGATTCTATATATTTTGAATCATTCTAGGTTCGCCTGGTTTTTTTAAAAATAAAAATTGTGGAGAAATACTTAATGCTTTTCTTTTTTCTTTGTAATTATATTTTTTTGTAAACGACTTGGCAACATAACTCAGGAATCCAAAATAACCTTACATTTTTGTACCTTTTCATCCTTTTGCATTGTTGATTGACTCATGTCAAACAATTAAAGAAATAAAAAAAGGTTATGTTTGCATATGTCAAATTATTTATTTTTAAGACGTTCAAAATCTATTTTTGTAATTGTCACCGTAATCGTTATCGTTAATAAAGTTAACCATAACACTGTGTTTTACTGTTGTTATTTTAAGCGTTCCAAAATCTCTCTATTAAAAATAAATAACAAGTTTTAATTAGCAGTATCACAATAGTTGATTTGTAAATCTTTATTTTGTTCAGTATTAAAAATAAATTTCTGTTTCTCTAGTTTTTTATTAGTTAAGACGTCTGGACAAGTGAACTAATCTTTCTATCCTTGTTATTTAATTTGATTCTTTTTATCGTTATTAAATTATCCAAAGCTTATGGAATATTATTATTTTATATATATTTTTCCATTTATTAAATACCAGAACCTATAAACCCTGACACTCTTAAAATATCATACATATTTTATTCAGTTGAAATAAATAAATAACATTTTATGTATTGCTTCTGCCTGATTACAATCCTGTAAAAAGAATATATTATATGACTTCCACAAGCTTCCACAGCAAAATATTTTAAAACCCATTAGTATTAATTTCTTTTTAGTAAACACCTATGAATTCGCTTAATTATTTAAAATGGCGTTTCAATTATAATAACCCTAATTTAACGCCTTTATCCGTAACATCATCAATTCAAGTTATAACATTTATTTGCCATTCGGCTATAAAACCAACTTAAAATACCTAGACCTTATTTTCCACTAAAAATACCTGATAAAATGATATAGAAAGAATTAGCCCTACAAATTCGAGCGATGAATAATATAAGGGCTGCCCAGGGACCGTTAATAAATTACATTGAGCGTTTAAAAGGAACATTTACGAGGCTTTTATAGGTCCCGGGTCTGCTCATTGATCATGATAGGATATATATACCATTTGCAGTTATCTGGTGCAAGTCAGCAAGTCAATTTTAGCTATTTTGCTTCCTAATAATGTTATAGTAACGATGTTTTAATTTGGCAAGACGCAACTCGTTTACATAATTAGTTTATATTATAACATTCGTTTAACACTGTTCCGCAAATGCAGTTTGTTAAATCTTAATTTTCTCAAAATTATGAAAAGGCAGGTGATTTTGTCCGATCTTTATTCCTTTTTGTTAACACATTGCGGTTATTGGGTACCCCCAACAGTTTTTAAATACTCAATGCTATAATGGGCGTTTTCACTATAAATGAAATTATGATATTCAGCACTGACATCCTGAATTAGAAGTTACTGAAAATATATTTTCTAGAAACACGTATAACGACGCCGCGAAAGCATAAAACTAAAACACAAACACTCTCGTTATCTGCAATTCTTTTATTGTCGAGTTTTCGATCACAATCATATCTTTGTTTTGATAACTTAACTATGAAAAGAACAGCTTAGAAACAGGAGACAAGACGAGAGATATCATTCCGGTAGAAATGCGAGCGCCAATTGGTCAAAGCGACTTCAAGGTGGGTCAGTACTTTTGCTTTTTTTTTTATTAGAAAGCGTATTTTGTTTATTTCTTTCCTTTCTCACAGTTAAACAAAGCAATCGTTATTTACTTACCTAATAAACCCTTCAACCTTTAAAAAAACGAATAGAGTTGTCACAGATACAATTTAAATAGAGTCCCTATTCTCTTTATATGACAGTTTATTTAATAACATTTTGGACCGAGTCACAAAAACTAATAACGGCAAGGATTTGCCCCAGAAAGTCGGAGTCGTTTTTCTGACGTCCGGATACAATTAGTGCCTTGAAAGGAGACCGAGTGCGTGTTATTATTATAGAGGCCTTGTGTTTACTACTCCATATACATAATGACTTTGTAAGTGAAGAGAATAGACAAAAAAAGATAATTTTGCTTGAATACGTTGTTTTTGAGAGCGAATGAGAATTAATGTTTCCATTTTCAACTTGTGCAAAAATTATGTTCTGTGGGATACTTAATGATAAGTAATGAAGTAAAATGGAGTCGATTTCTTCGCCTCTCTCCTGCATACCGGTTTCGAACTCTTTTGTTTTCGTCAGTACAGGGTAGGTATTTATGATATCAGTCAGGACGGACGGAGTCTCAGGAATTTCGACAAGCACGGGAGTTCAGTCTGAAGTCCGATCAGAGAGATTAAAGACGAAGTAGTGCGCGCCATTTAAGTTATTACAATAGTTGACAATAAATAATCGAAATATGTTATCAACTGTCCTTTGTTAGAAGTTTCCGAGAAAATACAGAATATAGTGACTTTTTGAATTAATGGATAGGGTATATGTTTTACAATATGATAGTTTTCTTTCTGTTTTATGTATCCGTTTGTTTAATTATAATATAAATTATAAATAGTTTTCACTTTTCAATTTATCAAAAGCTAAAGTACCAATATCTGTTTTTGAATTATTACACCAATTTCTAGAATTATATACGATTATGTTAACATTGTCTATTTAAAACTCCGATAAAAAATTGAGAATGTCTTAGCTTGATGTTGGCAGTTAGCACGGCTTGTTTGCATACTGGTTTCATCGAACACAATGACGAACGCCTTGGTCGATAGAAAAAGCCCTTAGCAACAGTGTTTTTCAACTTGTTCTCTTGGCTGGCTGAATGAAATACGCCTTTTGGCAGTTGCGAAACGGTTTGAAAATCGATCAATATAGCGGGAATTGCTTTGATATAAATCCCTATAGCTAATCATTTCTATTTGGTTTCTCAATTATTGACAAAAATAAAACAATCACCATGCGAAAAATTGGGAATTTTACTTACCTACCAGCTTTGGAATTCAAAAATTATTCAAACTAAAGCAACGTTTGATATTTTAATCATATGAAAGAAGTTGTTTGGGCTTTGCAAATGAAAAATTCGAAGAGCACTAGATAACTTTTATTGTTCCTAACAGTAAAACAAATCCTTACCATGTTTAAAATGGTAATTTTAATTTTCATTTCCATGCATCCCCCCTAAAAATTATTTGTTTTATGTTATTAATTTTAGTTATTTATTTATTCTATATCAACAAAACGGTAGGTATAAAGCTGTATACAAAAAGCTAATGGAAAACACAATATTATTGATTGTTAAAAAAAGCTGATGATACGAGACTTTAGATTTCTTCCCCTGAATCGCATCTTATGTTCGGTAGAATTTTATGGAAAGTATAAAATGCTAACCTTTTCATCCAACCTTATCTAGTAGTTTCCGGGCTAATTTTCAAATTAGTGCATTTAAAAAAATACCAATTAACAGTATTACATTCCATGCTAACTGCAAATTATATCGAAATAAAGCTACATTTTTATTTATTTTACTGTTAAAATTGTTTTTCAACTAGATTTGTCCTAGCCTAAAACACAAAGAAAAATAACAACTCTGAGATGGCGCTAAAAGCTACATACAATCAACAAAGGTACGAAAGGGGTTTCTGATCGAATCGGTATGAATTTTAACTATATAGGGTTGTTTTAACCCTAATAAACGATCGGTTATTTATTGTCAACTATTGTAACAAATTAAATGGTGCGCACTACTTCGTCTTCAATCTCTCTGACCTTCCGTGCTTGCCAAGATTCCTGCGACTTGTCCGTCCTGACTGCTAACATAAATACCTACCCTGTACTGATGAGAAGAAAAGAGTTCGAAACCGGAATGCAGGTGGTAACATCCAACCAATAATTATGTAATAGAAGACCTTTCAATCTGAAGCAGTATATTAATATCTAACAGTGTTAATGAAATACAACCTTATACGATAAGGATTTATCATATGGTTAGAAAAACTATTTTCTGGCATATTTATATTACCACTACTCGTATACATTTATGCTAGTCACTTTTGTGACACCAGTATTCACCTGAAGATGACTGGAGATACTTAAATACCAGTTGAAACGTGATTTAAAACAAATAAAGACAATGGAAGTCCAAAACTCTTTCATCATTCACGATACATACTGTCGCCCGTTAGGGTGACTTAGCTTTTAAAAAGGGCATAAAAATGTCCTCATTTGATCTGTAGTTATCGTCTACAAAATCAAGGTTGGGTCCCATCGTGCAGTAGGCAAAAGTGCGACGAAGAAAAATTCTACTTTTTGTTTCGAGTTCGACTTCGCCGTCGTTGTGGTTAGCAATTCGACCGTTTTATTGCTCATGATTTTCACTGGTTTGGGCTCTAAAATTACTCCCTTTACGATCCGTTTTATATTTCAATACCGAAATTTGCTTTTACGACGTACTTGGTAAATTGTACTAAAATTGTTTACAAGAAATCTTGAGTAGTAACATTATAATACTATCGAGATTATTGAATTTTAATATTTATTTTAATATAGTGTGTTTACTCTAAAATTTCTTATTGTGTAGTATTCTTTATCAAAATAACTTCTTGGTACCAAGGATCGAAGGACAATCTCAGGATTAGAAAAAAAACTAAAAAAATAGTATATTAACGTACACGTTTTATAAAGCATCATTTTATAGCACTCGTCCATGTTGAAAAACGAGCCGCTTGCGGCGAGTTGTATAACGGGACAAGTGCTTAAAACTGCTTTATATAACACGTACGTATTTTTTCTAATTTGTAGTTTTTTCAATAAAAACAAAATAAATCCTTCAAATTTTGTAAATTTTATGTCTAAATTTTATGTTGGTAATACTATTTTTTATCATAGTAGCCTCTGGGCAACAAAAATTATTTTGCGACCTGTCATTTTTTAATTTCTTGACCCATTTTCACCACGAGATTCTAAAGTTATTTTAGCGATATGAGATTTGAAATTGGACGGAATACGTTGTGTGATCCTTGTACATTCGGTACATATACAGAGCGTTCGGAAATTTGGGCAATTTTGCTACTTTTTTTCGAATTTGAAAAGACGTGATTTTACGTCATGGCATTGCAATTTAGTATAGGGAAGATGGAAAATTCAAATAAAGTTGTAGTTAAAATCGACATTGGAAGGTTAGTAGATTGAATTTTGGATAGGATTTGGCAGAAAATTATAGCTTATATATACAAAAGATTGATTTATAGATTTATGCAACCAACATACATGACTGTTATCCACACAGAATAAAAAAGTAAGTTATCAAGCTAGTTTTCCTCTGCGAAAAATGGGTTTTCTCGTAAATCACAAAGGCCGCGCAAGTCAATGAAATAAAACATTTAAATGTTACCAACATCAAATAAAGAAAAAACGCGTATCGAAATAGCTTCATTACGCTCCGCAAATGAGGGTCGTACTGAACTCATTATGAACGTGAAATAGAAAAAATATGTTACAGTTGTATTAAGGCCGAGACACAATTAAAAAATTTACAATATGCAATAAGAAATAGCTGGTAATAAGAAGTAAAAAATATAAATTATGATGGCACAATACACTATCGTGGCGCAATGGTTGAATTGCTAACTGTCAATAAATCTTCTTTTAAATTTTCGTTTTGTCGACAGAACAGGTTATTTTGGTGTTTTGTTGTTTTTTTACGTTTCTCAAAAAATATGATTATTTTTGTAAGGTCATCGTTCTTATTACAAACACATAAAAAAACTGTTAAAATTAAATTTAAAATACTTCTCTAGCCTGAAAATTAAACCGACAAACGTCAAAATATTTATGGGGGACGGGGCATATTTTATACAGCTTTTTATTGGCCGGTAATAAGAAACTTGCAACAGAAAATCCATTTTGATATCTTTAATTTTCTTTCTTGTTGCTTGTTACTTAAAACTTAATTGCGTCGCGATTGATTTTTTTCTTAGTATCAAATTTTATTTCTGTTGCTTATTGCTTATCGGGTAATGCTTATTTTTTAATTGTGTCTCGGCCTTGAGAAACAACTACTACGCGTTTAACAATGACAGCCATTTTCTACTCCTGTGTGATAGTAAAATGTACACAAATGCTAAGTTTAGCTACCAACCCAAGTAGTAGATACTAACTGGACTGGGTCAACTACCAGTCAGTTACAATCAGGATTAAGAAAGTCGTAGGTATTCCATAAACGGGGCTTTTGATCCTTTCCTTATGTTGACAATGTCGTACAGAGTTAGTCAAGAGATAGAAAACTAAATAAATAAGTTGATCCTGGGAATGATAGTTAAAAAGACTGCCGACATAGGCATACTTTTATTATAAGTTAGGGACCAATGAAACTAAATTTGATTTTAGGAACGACCTTCAAAGATAACGTAGCATAAGCTAAAATAAGCTTCAATACTTTGATATATACAACTAAAAAAAATAATTTAGGAGAATTCTTGAAAATAAATATTCTAGGCAGCGAAGTATATTATTCAAAGCTTGCTGCGAAAGAACACCTCTATAAAATATTCAAAATCCCTGCGTTCGTCATGTTATTGGGATTTCATTCACAAGCTCCTTTCATTGTAGTTTTTTTTTAAATATTTTGCCTATACTTTATTTCTTTGTATTTTCTCTTCACATAAAAAAAATGTGTATAACATAAAAAAGTATTTTGTGTTCGATTTACTTTACATCACAACAGCTAAAATCAATTAAGGAGAACTATGTCCGCCGTTTCTGGCCCACAAACCTGTAAAAATACACAACCCAATTTTTTTTTAAAATTACTACCTTAATTAAAAATTTTGTTTGTCTACATTTTTAAATGGGAAAAGATTTGCGCCGTGATACAGGATCACCGTTAAAAAAATCCTATTTATTTTAATTTTTATTATAAAAGCATTAAAACTAAAACTTTATTTTTTGATCGTATAAGTACGATCCACATAGTAATAATACTGAAAGTTGTAAATTAGTTTGAAATGTGCGTGAAACAATAAGTTCAGTCATAAAATGAAGTTACACAATAATTAAAATTTGTTCTATAATTGTATTTAATAATTTCGTCTATTAAAAGTGATTTTATTTATTCTGTGATATATAATTGATTTCGAAACGTACCTAATATATGTCTTCAATAAACACAAACATGAAACTTCATTATTACCATCGTCAGCACGAATGGCATCTATGAAAATTTTAACGTTGATACTTTTCATGTAATATAGTCTTTAGATATTTTTAACGGAGGCAGCCTATGGAACCAGTATACGAATTATCTAACACGACGAACTGTTTCAGTTTGTCAAGGTTGGTTTTATATGATCAGGGCCGCGCCGCGCTATTACATCGCATCGGCTCGCGATCGTTCCCGTCGTAATTGCGTCAAGAACTATATTGCATGTTATTACTTCTATAACTCGTTAAAAATATCGATACCATTATATGTGGAAAATTTGAACTTCCCACCTCATCTGGAAGTCTGCAGGTTTGCAGAGTTTGAAAGAAGAATAAGTTCCGCCTTAGAAAAAACATCATATCAAAAGACACTTAAGAATCCAAATTTCAATATTCGTGTTAAAAATAGTTGCTTGCCAAAACAAGTATATTCCAGTCCTATAGGACTTAAAATAAAAAACTGACTAAAAGTCTCGAGATATCGATTTAAGCATAAGACCAATGTTTTTACGAAAATGTATAAATCTTTTATAGCTAAAATATCTTAGTTTAGACTTTTTAATTTTAAATAACTTAATTATCTTAATTTTACTGTTTGTAATTTGGAACATCCGGTAGGACCCTTAATAAAATCAATTATTTAAATTAAATAAAGCAAATGAGTGCATTAGATAAAACAAAAAACTCAACGTAAACAGTCATCAACTGGCTGATATCTTGAGTTGGGTTCAAAACACCTGTTATTTAAAAAAAAATTATTAACAACAAAATGTTACTTTAATTAAACTTGAATTTTTTAAATTATTTCCACGACTTTCTTTTCCACCCTGTATAACATTGAAGCATGATTATGTCATAGGAATTCCAAACTATAAATCTGTAAGAAACAATCATTCAAACTCTGCAAACCGCTTTAAAATCGATAAAGGCGTTTCCGAACAACAGACCGGTGATAAATGTGTTAAAAAACAATTATCGTACTTCGTGATGAGCAGTTTATGTCAAAATTTTTCAGGAAAACAAAATATAAACGTACCTTAAATAATAAAAATAGAAGCTTCCCATCCTCGAGTTGGTAAGCTTACACAAAGCTTTTAAAACTTAATAACACAAAAAATCTACAAAAACTCGAACTTTGTTTCAAAGCAAAGAGTTTTCGTATGCATTGCATCAAAATTACATATACCTATTTCCACATTTGTTATTAAGTCGTTTCTTTCAAATATGCATCATAGTAATTAACTCGGGGTTTGTTCGGGTTTGTTTTTCCGGCGCCCTGTTTTTCAAAGGGGAATTATTTTCATTACTTTCATATTAGGGTTTTTTTTATATATAAACGAACTCTTTGACTTAAAAAATTTAGTATCTCGAGGGTTGAATATCGTTAAAGCTGTAAATGTCTGCGCATTATGAGTATACGCGTACCACAGTATTTATTTGTAAGAAACAATCTTTTAAACTGTGCAAACCGCTGTCAAATAATCAATCAATTAATGTTGTAACTAAACTACATACCTGTATAAGCAAAGCGTTAGAAAAACAATTTATTGAGTTTTTTAACAAGCAATTTATTTGGTTATTGCATTATCTATATTTGAAGAATCTAGTCCGATTCAATAGAGCGATGACTAAAAATATATAAATTAGCGAGGAAAAAGATAAGTATTAATTAACGTATTTAAAATAAGCTATTAACTACTATTTTATATTTGATAGATATTTAAAACGAAGAACAGATTATAACAAAAAGAGCATAAACTTAAAAAATTAAACAAATAGGTTTTGAGATTTCCGCTTATATTGTCATAAGAACATGGCAGCTGTTTCGGTAACATAGTACATTTTTCAGATGATGAGTATGTAAGTACTTCAGCTGATGAATACTATATCTGAAAAAGGTACTGTGATAGCTGTCATGTGTTACCGTGTAGCAATTTCAATTTGTCTCCTTGTTTAGATTCAAATTATCCTACCTTATCGGACCAAATTGCATTCCTCCTTTTTCCATTTTTAAGTTTTGTAATATAAGTATTCCAATTAAATTAAACTTCTCTTCGTTTACCATGTTAATAATTATTATTCTTTTCATTAATTTAAATGTAAATAAATAAACCTGTTGGGATGTCAGAATTTAGGGTTAGAATTCCACAGAGGAAGTTTCGTCGAAGCTACCAGTGGCAGTGGTTCTGCGTGAGACGTTCCGGGTGGTTTATTCCAAATTTTAAAATGCTGAAGGGCGTATTCCTTTCACATACTAGGAAGTAAATTGTTAATTTTGTTGTAAGCAATGATAAGCATGCTCTCGTCGTAACAATTTGTACTGAGGGTTATACTACTAAGTTTGTGGGCTTTGACGATCTATTTACCTTTGTCATAGTTTGGTGACTAACCATTTCGTGGTATGCTCTGTAGCTGAGGCCAGCCGAAAGGAATACACCATCTTTAGAGACAGATCTAACTGTCAAAAAGGGTTCTGGTCCAAGGGGGACTGACGGAAGTTCTTTTTTGAGCCAGCTGTGAACCGAAAAGGTCGATTAACCTATTTCCTAAGGTTGCACGTTTTTGATAAAAATGGCCATGTGGCTTCACAGCCCTTTTAGAGGTAAGTCTAGGTCACGGTACGCCTAATTCCTCTTCGAGACTTGCTGAATATTGCATTTATTTTATGATTTATTTCTAATAAACTCTTATCGTTTATTTTTAGGGTTATTCTTCAACTTCTGTTGTTTTTTTACCTCCTCTTGATTTTGGCTTTAACTTAAGTTAAGTGGAGGGATAAAGCATTCTCAGTTGTATGTCTGTCTAAGGGTATTGTCCAAGTCCATGTCTGGTAATTCTGCAACTGTCCGGTGACGTCCGTAACCTGAGGGAGGTGCAAATGAATTAGAACCTTTCTTCGAAACCAAGTGAAAATGGTTGGAGCCTGCATTAAGACAGGGGATCTTTGTATTCCTTAGCTGCTGACAAGGGACGTTTAAAAAAAAAAACAAAGGAAACTGTACTCATCAGGTACCATCGTATCGGTTTTTATGAAGGTTAAATTCATTTCTCAGAACAAATTTATACCGAGAGTGTACACAAACTTTACTATATTTTCTATAAAATTTTCTTTCCTTCATTATTTAAACCTTTTAATTTGATTTATAAGTAAATGTAAAGCAATCTCGACAGATTTATATCTTTGATTTTACTGATTTAATTTCAGGTAGGTAGGTATTACAAGGTTCATGAATCTGGTTTTACCCCGCATTACAACCATTTAATTAAATAACTTAGTTATAAGAAAACCTTGTCTAGATGCGCTAAACTTATTTTATTCAAAGTTACATCTTTACTTTTATATGTTACAAATCATATAACTTAATTCAAATTTCAAAATTCAAACTTATCATTAAAAATGTGTTTAATAAACCTCCAGGTTACATGTTACATGTTTAAATTTGTGTTTTATTGAATAGTTTTCCAATAATAACAACAGACTACTTTTTCCCAATTTAGCCTCAATAAATTGTGGTGGCGCCCTCTATTGCAGAAGGGAAGAAAGGTAAGCAACCGAACTACGACCTAGCTCTCGCTATATAGCTGCCGTCAGCCTGTGATACTCTTGCATTCACTTACTTTTTATTTAATACGTCACAGTAGAAAAATAGCGCCCAATAACGTGGGGCCTTTTAAAACTTTCTTCCTTTTATTTTTCTTAAATTTTGAATACTATATTGGAAAACGATTCAATAATTATTATTTCTTCTACAGTACTCTCTAACATTTGTTTGGTTAAGCGCAAGCTGGTAACCTATGCTTAGATGCAGATTTCACTTTTCTTGATTTTGGTTAATATGGTATATTGTATTGGGGTTGATACTTTATGAATTTATATTTTGAAGCTTTGGTAAGGTGAACCATATGGTAATAGTTACACTTTTAGAGTATTGGAAAGCAGTTTTATGATTCAAATATTTAGTATTTTGTTTTGGTATTTCACTTTTTGTGGAGGCAGAATCAGCTGTTAGCTCCTTTTATTTGGTTTTATAGTGTGGCTTATTTTGGGTAAAGTATTTGTTTAAATTTAGTACCCCATATTACATTGCTCCGTTAACTGAAATATTAGTAACGAGTAGGTTTTACTGAACTATTTTGATTTTTGACTTTAACACTCAAGTGCTTTTCTTTACCATAGTTGGGAATAAGTATAATTGGATTGGGACCTTATTGTTCTGAAATAATGATATAGCAATATTAATTTGATATACAGAGTGTCATAAATTCGTATGACATTTGACTCGAACTACTCGAGTGATATTTTATTCAACTTCTACTGGAATCCTACCTTCTATATAGTGTCATAACTGAATTTTGAAGCAAATTTTAAAAAAAAAAATTTAATACTGTACAGGGTGTCTCAAAAGTGGTGACTTGAATTTATTCCACTTAATTCTAAATTTTCATTTATAGACTTAGCTGACTTTAGCTTGCAACTGTATGACATTTTTTTTTTTATCCCCTAATGTACAGAGTGGTCTTCAAAAAAAGCTTAGACTTATAAAAATAACTTGAAATTTTTTTTATTTCATAATTTGATTTAAATCTGTTTAGACCTGTGTTATTGATTTATTTATTTTTGACTTTAACCTACAGGGTGGTCCAAGTGGATTGGTAAGGTATTTTGATTAAATTTGATCGTTTCTTATTTTAAGACAGGGTAAAGTAAACACTTGATTATCTTTTAATATTTGGTAGTTATTTTTGATTAGTGCGCCGTAAACCACATTTTAATTTTTATCATGGCAGAAATTTTTCAACCAAACCATTTATTAGATTCGGAACTGGTTTATGAACTAGCGATTCGTGGCATAGAGTCTAATCGTCCTGTGGCAGATAAACGCAAAATTTTGAGAAGACTTTTGGGAAAAGAGCAAGCTAGCGGAAAGTCTGAAATTATCGATGGACTTGTAAATAATTTAAATTTTAGAACTGAGGCGGTTGAAGTAGAAGCAACTACACAATCAATTAAAGAAATTATAGCAGATTTTGAGGGTAGTGCAACTGATTCGACATTTTTAAGAGTAAAGTCTAGATTAACTCATTTAGCAGGTAGAATTGGTCGGTTACATTGTCCGGTAGATAATGAAGACGCTAAAAATTATAAGCGGGAAGCCCATGCTTCATGTTTAGTGTTGGAAGCTGACTTGTACGACAGCATTAAAGATTCGGCTAGTACTAGTTCTGCAAATTTTTCCATTCCTCAAACACCAATTATAAATGTTGCACCACCTATTGTAAACTGCTCGGGTAATATTCCAGCTATAGGCGATTGGCAAGTTAAATTTAACGGGGACGCAAAAAATCTTTATAACTTTTTGGAACGAGTAACTGAACTCGCAGAGTCTCGTAAAGTCAAGTCGGAAGACTTATTTATATCAGCTGCTGAACTTTTTGTAGGTGATGCCTTTGTCTGGTACAGAAGTGTAAAGAGTACGGTTAATAGTTGGGATTCTTTAGTAGCTAAGCTAAAGACAGACTTTTTGCATTCTGATATAGAAGATGAGTTATGGAGTCAGATAAAGCATCGTAAACAAAAGCGAAATGAATCAGTCGCAGTTTTTGTTGCTCACTTAGAAGTTTTGTTCGCTAGATTAGTTCATACACCAGCCGAAGTAACTAAAGTTAAAAACATTCGTCAAAATTTATTGCCTGACTATATTACCCAATTAGCTTTGGCAGATATTCCCACAGTGCAAGATTTAGTTAAACTTTGTAGAAAACTTGAAGAAGCTTCTTATCTTAAAAATAAAAATCATGTTGCTAATGAGTTATCAGAATTAAGTTTTTCAGATTCTTCAAATAAAAATAAATTTAATAAAAATGGTAATTACAATAAAAATAAATATGACAATTCTTATAAAAATAGAAGTAAGCCAAAGGATAATTTAAATAACCCAGGTAGTTCTAATGTTGATATTCCTGTTTCTAATTCTGGATTAAGAGGTAATTCAGTAAATAATAATAATAGTAACAGTAATAAAACTCAAGGTAATATAGTCTGTTGGAATTGTCAAATGCCAAATCACACATTTCAGAGTTGTAGGTTAAAGCGTAGTATATTTTGTTTTAAATGTGGATTACGGGGTGTTAAGTTAAACAATTGCACTAACTGTTCAAAAAACTTGTAAAGAAGATGTATCATCGAGGCAGGTACATCACATATAATACTGCAGCCTCAGCTACCAGCAATAATTTTAGTCGTTTTAGTGAACCTGATTGGGATAAATGGCTCAAAATAGTTTCAGATTTTTATAAAGATTGTTCAAGCAATGAAATTTCTCCCTTGCTTATTAAAAAGCAAATGGATAATCGGCCTTATGTTTCGGTAAAATTGTTTGACCAAGATATTACAGTTTTGTTGGATTCTGGAGCTACAGCTTCTGTTGTAGGCACCAAGGGTCTAGATATTTTGAGACATTTTGATTTAAAGATAAATTCAGTAAATTTAAAGAATATATGTACAGCTGATGGAACTCAGAAAAATGTTGAAGGTTCAGTTGATTTGCCTATAGTTATAGGAAATTGTTGTCAATTAGTTACAGTTTTGGTGGTACCTTCATTACCACATAGTTTTATCTTTGGATGTGATTTTGCCAAACAGTTTAAAATTTCGGTCGATTTTAAAAATAATTCTTGGCAAGTACAAGCTAATTTAGCAAATTCGGTAGTACCTACAGTCGAGAATTATTCAAATTTTACTTTGGAACCGTTATGTTCATTAGATGACCTTTCTCGTATAGAACGCAGTAAAGCTGATAATGTTATTGCTTCCTTTAATAGTATTAGTAGTAAAGATCGGTTAGGTAGAACTAATAAGTTGACATTGACAATCGACACGGGTGATGCTCCACCATTCCATAAAAAACAATATCCAATGTCACCGTATATGTCTCAAGTGCTGAATAAAGAATTAGATGAAATGTTAAACCTAGGGGTCGTATCGCCTTCTCATAGTCCGTGGTCTTCTCCGGTACTTTTGGTTAAAAAATCTAATGGAGAATTTAGATTTGTCTTTGATGGCAGATTTTTGAATAATATAACAAGATTTGACTCGTATGCCTTGCCTAGCATAGATAAGATCCTAAGTTTGTTACGTAACGCAAAATATATTTCATCTATTGATTTGAGAAAAGCATTTTGGCAGATTCCGTTAGATGAAAGTTCCAAGGACAAAACTACATTTAATGTTCCGGGGCGCGGTTCGTTTAGATTTAATACAGTTCCTTTCGGATTAATTAACGCAGCGCAGGCACAACAACGCTTAGCAGACGCTATTTTTGGTTCTAAATATGAACCGTTTGTTTTTACATATCTTGACGATATATTAATTTGTAGTCCTGATTTTGATCATCATGTAAAATTATTAGGTGAGGTTAAAGAGAGATTAAAGGAAGCGAATCTTACGGTGAATTTAGAAAAGTGCGATTTTTTTAAAACTAGCTTAAAGTTCTTAGGTTATATAGTAGGATCCAATAGTTTGCGTACTGATCCAGACAAAATTGCTTGTATGGTAAATTATCCAAGACCAAAAAATGCCACTGAAGTTAAGAGGTTTGTTGGATTATGTTCTTGGTATAGGCGTTTTATAGATAATTTCTCTAGTTTAATGTCGCCCATCAATGATCTTCTTAAAGGTCGCAGGAAGAGTCAACCAATTACTTGGACGGATGCTGCAGAAGCTTCTTTTGTTAAGATCAAGGAACTTTTAGTTTCCTCCCCTATTTTGTCTCAACCTGATTTTGGCAAGCCTTTTATCATAACGTCAGATGCCAGCTTGACAGGTGTAGGAGGTGCGCTGTCACAGATTATTGATGATGAAGAACATGTCATTGCATATGCTAGTAGGTCACTTTCTAAAGCAGAGAGAAATTACTCCGTTGTGGAACGCGAATGTCTTGGGGTTTTGTTTTGTTTAGACAAGTTTAGGATGTACATTGAAGGTGCTCCAAAGTTCAAAATCATAACGGATTGCTATTCTCTTTTGTGGCTTAATAATATGAAAAATCCTACTGGTAAGTTAGCTCGTTGGAGTGTGCGTTTGCGGCAACATAATTTTGAGTTAGTACACAGACGAGGTGTGGACAACGTTGTGGCTGATGCTTTAAGTAGAATTCCTCCACCAGACGAACAAGAAGATTTGCCTGTTGTTTCATTAATAAATCCTTTTAGTGTTGATATTGACCGTATTGATCCCTGGTACAGTGGACTTCGAGAAAAAATTATCCAGTCACCAGATAAGTATACCCAATGGAAAGTAGAAGATGATTTCGTTCTTAAGTTCATTCCGAATAAGCTTCCAATGGATACTAACATTCCCGAATGGAAAATTCTAGTACCAAATCCACAAATTTCTGAAGTCATTGAACATTGTCATTGTCCACCAACTTCTGGTCATTTTGGTTTTTTTAAGACTCTTAATAGGGTTCAGGATTTTTATTATTGGCCAAAGATGAGGCGTGATGTTTTGAAGTTTGTTAAATCTTGTTTAGTTTGTGGTGCACAAAAGGTAGCAAACACTACTCGTATGGGACTTATGGGAAAGGAGAAGAAAGTGGATCTTCCGTTCCAATGTATAGCTGCTGATTTAATGGGACCCTTTCCAAGGTCAAAAAAGGGACACAAATGGCTTTTAGTTATAGCAGATTGGTTCACAAAGTACACTCTTTTATTTCCTCTACGTAGTTCAAAATATTCCTATATTGAAAATATTATGGAAAATAAAGTGTTTTTAGTGTTTGGGTGTCCGGAAACTCTAATTTGCGATAATGGACCTCAATTCAATTGTAGTGGTCTAAAGAACTTATGTAAAAAGTATGAGGTACAAATTAGGTATAACGCTTTGTATTCTGCACAATGTAATTTTGTCGAACGTAATAATAGAACAGTTGGTACCGCCATTCGTAGTTATATAAATGCTCACAACGATTGGGATACGAATATTTCGAAAATACAACAAGCAATAAATACCTCAAAACATGAAGTTACTCACTTTACTCCTGCTTTTCTTACTTTCGGTAGACATCCTCCTTTGTCGGGCAAGTTTTATACCCAATCCGCGGAAGATAAAGCTAAAGACGTCGAAATTGTTCCGGGAGATGGCGATTCATATGCTAAGAATATCCTGGGTCTTAGAGATATTTTTGTAGATGTTAAAAACAGGATTCACGCTGCCTATGAGCGAAACTCTAAAGCGTATAATCTTAGAAAGCGCGATGTTTCATTTAATCAGGGTGATCGTGTTTGGCGAAAAAATCATGTTTTGTCTAACGCAGCAAATCAGTTTATGGCAAAATTAGCTCCAAAGTATATCCTTTCTATAGTGCATAAAAAGATTTCTAATTTAGTTTATGAACTTAAAAATGTTGATGGTTCTAAGGCTGGTAAATGGCATATTAAAGACCTCAAAAAATATGACGGTACTGACCTGGAAACTTCAGATCAGGATTCTCTCGATTCGGACTAATTAGTATATATCTAGGGAAAATGTTAGTTTTTATTATTTTAAGTTTGAGATTCACCTTTCTCTTAAAACTTAAGAATTTGTATTTTTGGCAGGCTAACATTTTTTAATACTAGAAATTTTGATTTTGACATTTAGAGAAATTTTGGTTACTAAGATTATCTATATGCTGATAATTTAGTATTTATGATTTAACTGTTTTCTTGACCTTTTGATTTCTCCACCTGCTGTTATATTTATTTAAGGCTGTGGAGGCAGTTATTATTATTATATTTCACTTTTGTAGTCGCTATTGGCGATGATTATATTTTTTGGTAGTGATTTATATTTTCTTGTGATATTTGTGTACACGTACGCTAATAATATCACTAGTTTTATTACTTCGATAATTAATTAGAATACGGTCACGTATATTTTGAGTATTTGGTTTACGAAGTTTACTCAATATAGATTATATTGATCTGTAAGTTCAAATTTCCCCTTTTATTTTTTTTTAGCCCTTGGGAACGTTCCTTTTCACTTTTCTTTTCCTTGTATAATTTACGGTGATTTATCAATCCTTGTTGGCCACAAGGGGTAATCATTCAGACCTCCTGCTTGTGTTGATCCACAGCTGATTTAATTTCTTTGCATCTGGTTTTTTTTGATAGACTTTCCCGATTTTGTCTTTATCGATTTTGTCTTACCGATCTTGTCTTACCAATTTTGTCCCTTCTTACAGGCGGGTGATACACGCAGTTATCGAATGCCAAAATATCCAGAGAGCAAAGTTGTTTCATATACTATTTCCCTTTTTGTTTATTAAAAAAATTCATAAAAAATAGTCTATAAGGGATATAGCCTATTTTATTTTCGGAGGGGGATAATGTAGCAATTTCAATTTGTCTCCTTGTTTAGATTCAAATTATCCTACCTTATCGGACCAAATTGCATTCCTCCTTTTTCCATTTTTAAGTTTTGTAATATAAGTATTCCAATTAAATTAAACTTCTCTTCGTTTACCATGTTAATAATTATTATTCTTTTCATTAATTTAAATGTAAATAAATAAACCTGTTGGGATGTCAGAATTTAGGGTTAGAATTCCACAGAGGAAGTTTCGTCGAAGCTACCAGTGGCAGTGGTTCTGCGTGAGACGTTCCGGGTGGTTTATTCCAAATTTTAAAATGCTGAAGGGCGTATTCCTTTCACATACTAGGAAGTAAATTGTTAATTTTGTTGTAAGCAATGATAAGCATGCTCTCGTCGTAACAATTTGTACTGAGGGTTATACTACTAAGTTTGTGGGCTTTGACGATCTATTTACCTTTGTCATAGTTTGGTGACTAACCATTTCGTGGTATGCTCTGTAGCTGAGGCCAGCCGAAAGGAATACACCATCTTTAGAGACAGATCTAACTGTCAAAAAGGGTTCTGGTCCAAGGGGGACTGACGGAAGTTCTTTTTTGAGCCAGCTGTGAACCGAAAAGGTCGATTAACCTATTTCCTAAGGTTGCACGTTTTTGATAAAAATGGCCATGTGGCTTCACAGCCCTTTTAGAGGTAAGTCTAGGTCACGGTACGCCTAATTCCTCTTCGAGACTTGCTGAATATTGCATTTATTTTATGATTTATTTCTAATAAACTCTTATCGTTTATTTTTAGGGTTATTCTTCAACTTCTGTTGTTTTTTTACCTCCTCTTGATTTTGGCTTTAACTTAAGTTAAGTGGAGGGATAAAGCATTCTCAGTTGTATGTCTGTCTAAGGGTATTGTCCAAGTCCATGTCTGGTAATTCTGCAACTGTCCGGTGACGTCCGTAACCTGAGGGAGGTGCAAATGAATTAGAACCTTTCTTCGAAACCAAGTGAAAATGGTTGGAGCCTGCATTAAGACAGGGGATCTTTGTATTCCTTAGCTGCTGACAAGGGACGTTTAAAAAAAAAAACAAAGGAAACTGTACTCATCAGGTACCATCGTATCGGTTTTTATGAAGGTTAAATTCATTTCTCAGAACAAATTTATACCGAGAGTGTACACAAACTTTACTATATTTTCTATAAAATTTTCTTTCCTTCATTATTTAAACCTTTTAATTTGATTTATAAGTAAATGTAAAGCAATCTCGACAGATTTATATCTTTGATTTTACTGATTTAATTTCAGGTAGGTAGGTATTACAAGGTTCATGAATCTGGTTTTACCCCGCATTACAACCATTTAATTAAATAACTTAGTTATAAGAAAACCTTGTCTAGATGCGCTAAACTTATTTTATTCAAAGTTACATCTTTACTTTTATATGTTACAAATCATATAACTTAATTCAAATTTCAAAATTCAAACTTATCATTAAAAATGTGTTTAATAAACCTCCAGGTTACATGTTACATGTTTAAATTTGTGTTTTATTGAATAGTTTTCCAATAATAACAACAGACTACTTTTTCCCAATTTAGCCTCAATAAATTGTGGTGGCGCCCTCTATTGCAGAAGGGAAGAAAGGTAAGCAACCGAACTACGACCTAGCTCTCGCTATATAGCTGCCGTCAGCCTGTGATACTCTTGCATTCACTTACTTTTTATTTAATACGTCACAACCGAAACAGCTATAATATTTTTATGACAATACAAATGGAAATCTAAAAATCTGTTTATTTTAACTTCTTAAGTTCATTATGGATTTTCATCAAGTAACGCCCTCAATAATCGTATAAAAAGAGCGTAGTACCTAGAGTAAATTTTTACTTGCATTGTATTTTTCACACACGCTCTTCAGGCAAGGGACTTTTATATGTTCAATAAGGGCATTTCGTTTTTTAAAGCAAATAAAACTACAACTTTCTCAATTGATGTCCAACAAATAAAATGGCTGCACTCGAGCCACTCTGGCACTACATTGTTCCCATATTCGCTTGCGGAGATATGACGGGCATTTCCCAATAACAGCCGGCGTAGAACGTCGATATGTGAGAATGGGGAAATTACGTGCACCTTTGCTTCAAATTATTGAACCTCGGCATTTGACAGTGGAATCTGGAGCATTATAAGTGTATTTTAGTATTTGCCTTATATTGCGTTCAAGGAAATGTCGAAGGCGAAAGGGTTATTAACAGGTAAAAAAAATTATTTAGTGGATAAATGACAAATTACAACAATTTGAATTAGCTAAAGAAATTGAGTTAAAAGAGTTTTCCAAATAAACGTTTAAAGTGGGTATAGAAAATGACTGATGAATTTGCTAATGACGATCCCCTTAATAATCCTTTAAAAATATTTACTATAGCAGTCCATAAAATAATAATTGTAAATGCATTTGCAGAACATCTGCTGGTCAAATGGTTAAAATAAAAGACTTTAGTTAAATTACAAGTTTACCTACAGATGCTTTACAATATTTGAGCCGCAAGTTAATTAAATTTGATAAGCGCGCGGGCAACAAAAAAAAATGCCGAATACGAACGGCAACGATGAACGCTGCCGCCGACGTCAGCGCCAACGGCAGTTTATAATTCCAGCTTCAAACATTACTCAAAATTAATCATTATCAAATTGGTTAATTCTGTGTCAAAAGTACTAACACTAAAAGTTTCTATAAGAGATGAATATCACTGTTGCGCGACAACCAATGAAGAATATTATGATAGTGAAAATGAAGATACGCTACAATGCAAGTACCTACACTACGCGAAAATTGCCAAAATTGTTTAATTTGTTGCTACAAAGTGCTTATAAGCTATAATCTGTTTTGTATTTTAGTATCTGTAGTATTGCATTATTAAAATAGTTTTGTAATATCATTTTCGCCTGCTTTAAATTATTTATTCCCGGTCCGTTTACAGTGTCCCAGTCCGCGCCTGCCTGTACACAGAAAAAACACTATCGTATCTACAAATATAATATTATTACAGAAAGAATGTACTTCTTTCCCCATTCCTCGAGTATAACAGTGTTTGATTTAAAATAAATTATATTATTGGTTACGGAATATACACTATCACTGTCTCAACTATAGGAACTCATTGGTTTCCAATAGAACATTCAACGATATGGTTAATTGGATTTTAATGAGAGTGTTTTTTGGTAGCAAATATAAAATGATACTGACTAAACTTAACCTGTTTGCGACAATTTAAATAATTTTTTAGCCTAAAAATTCTTGGTATTAAAGTACTAATAGTGTATTTATTTTAATGAGAGTATAATCTAGGTTAATCCACAGCTTTTATTGCAATTAAGCTCTGATTGTTTTTAAATAGATTTAGATTTGTTTTAAGTTTAATATAGCATTACTTTTCTTAAATCTCTATTATGATTGTTTCAAATAAAATTTTATATGTGATATAAAAATAGAGCTTAATTGATTGTTGATACACCTATACCCATGATTTTCTTTTGAGATAATAAAAGTAAAACTGAGGTTCGCTTAACAAATTCGCTTTGTAGTTATAATTTCAGTTATTGTATACATCATAGCACATAGGTATAAAATGTACATTATAAAAAATAAAGGATTATTCTACTACTGGATGGACTGAATAATTATGCGTAAGATTTCTCCAATTTGTACTAGATATACGTATCTATAGAATGAAAGTAAACACAATTTCTTTCGAAACAAGTTTAATTATGAAAATAAAAAGAAATAAACAATAAACACAAACAAGAACAGAATGAAAAGTTTCTAAAAAAAAAATGTTTTTCCAACTTGTAATATTGGGTAATGCACCTACTTTTAAGTAAATAGCGAGTTCGCTAAGTCTGCAGATATCTGCAGTGCAAGCGTTTAGGATATAAATATAACAAAATATAATATCTATAGCTTCTAAGCAAGAAAATCTGATAATAAAAAAATACAAGAACACAACCAAAAATCTTAGTAGTCAACTAAAATAAATATATATAATTTATGCACTTATAAAACAGTCACAGCAATAAGCACAGCATCACAGCAAGGGATGTATTTATTACGAGATTTCTTAGACTACCTATGAGAGTTATGAGGTAGGTAACAGTCTAATATAAACACTAACACAGGTAAATAGACCTATAAATATTAAACTTAAACAATATCCCTAGCCTAAAAAACTTCCAAGTTTTTCAAAGACTACCCTTACTTGATTGGTAATTAGATTGGACATGCCCCATGACTCTAACAGTTCTTCATATGAAAAAATTTCACTATGCATCACAATAATATCACATAATGGTTATCATACGTTGAAATCAAAATGCCGAATGAACGTTTCTCCCACATAATCGTATGGACAGTACTAACGTTGAGCGAACAATAGCATATCATTGAAAACAATATGCAACGTTTCGTACAATAAAATTCTCAGTCGTTTAAAAACGTTTATAATATTTGGTATAAAAAGATACAATAATTGATTCGATTGTAAAGTAGGATGTGATAAACGATATATATATATATATATATAATAGTTGTGACCTATGTAACACTTTGATGCAAAAAAAGCATCGCTACTTGTAACAATGATATTCAAATGTCTCTTCAAAATATATATTATTAGCATCAGCTATTGGTTTACACTCCATTTAATTAGAGGTATAATTTTACCACAAAAACATGGTTTAATTTGATGAATATTATTTTTTTTTTAATCCAATAATAATATTATATAAAATCTAACAATATGTTTATATTTAAACTAAGTTGAATACAACACTTAAGCCAACTGCATTTCATTTGTATGAATGTGTTTGTTCCCAATAATAAGGCTATTGTTAAAAATACCATATTGTTTTTTCTGTGTAGTTATACTACAAAATTTATTGTAATATTTCTGGATTATTTTACAGCACAAAAACAAACTTTACTTACGCTAATAAAATTAATCTCTTCTCTGATAAATCTCCGCAAATTTAAAAACGCAATTAAACCATACTCTTTGCCACAAAGTCACAATATCTGGGAATTTTCTCGAATGATGCAAACAGGCAAAAGTGCTTCGGTCTGATTAGTGGCAGATCGTCTTTTGCGAGTGGCGGTTTTTAATTAAATTTTCAAAATAATTATTCCGGCATTTGCCCCGTCGCGTAATTGAATCCGACTAGAATTGTGTACGATGTTTACCAGTTAAAAGGTCTCTAATTTGGCTTTCGCAGATAATTAAAATATTATTTTAAAATATCTAAAGATTGCTTCCACTGATTACGTATTAATAGAGCTAATCTGACGAATTCAAGAACATTTTCCAGTTTTCAAATAAAAAGGAAATGCGTAACTTGTAACATTGTTATCATTTTCAGACCAGATCTTGGCAGGAGCTGGGCTTAGACATTTTATACCTTTTGCACCAACAACCATTGGGTCTAAGCTTTAATACTTTACCACTCAACCAAAACGTTCATGTTGGCAAATGTAGTAATTCAAAACATATAGTGGAGATGGAGTTCCGCAGTTCAGTTTGGCAACTCGACCGATCGTCCTCGCATCTAAAATTGTTACCCAGCTCCCTCCAAGCGTTTATTTGCTCCGTAGTTTGCCAAGCCCCTTCAACAATGTCGGAGTTATTCCGTCGGTTAAAAGTAATGTCTGATTTTCCGACCGTCAAAAAGAAAAGAAAAATTTATACCACACAACCACCGTTTTTTTTTAGATGGATGGGTCGAATGGTTGAATAAGAATGAGAGTTTATAATTATCTTAAAAGACCTTTAAAAACATTTAATGCAACGTTTTCTCCTTTTTATATTTTTGTCGCTAAATTGATAGCGTTCAAAATGACTATCATTTAAAAGGTGTATTCCTAATTTCGGTGAAACTAAACAAACGCGTGGTTAAAACGGGAGACAAGCAAAATCACTTAAATTTACAAGGTTTATTTTACAGCTTTTAGAGTTTAAATTAAGAGGCAGCTACGTGCCGCTAGATTGGATTCGTCTGGCCGATAAAGAAAGGCGGTGCGAAGTAAATGCAGAGTTAAATTACCAGAATGTAGGGCAATTAATTGATGGAAAAAGGAACGACGGGTTAAATAAAACGGCTTGTATATTCTTTGTAACTCGTCATTTCAATTACAGTTTTACTTAAAGATGCCTCTCAGCGAGATGGCAATAGACTGTAACTTTTAAAAAATATTTTTTATACTTTCAGAACTACTTAGAGTAGGTACTTACATTAGTCCCTCCAAATAGGGATTAATAGCCTACGAGTCAGCAACCTTTTTACTTAAGAGTCGACCGTCGCTTTTACTCGCGACATGAATTTATACCGTTTCCCGAAACCCCTTAAACATATTATAGAACTTATTTCAAAATATATTTGTTTATTTAGAAATAATTACGTTTTATGTACATTTGACTTCTACGCTGTATTAAGGATCGCCAAGATAAACATTTCACAAATAGTTGCGAGCGTTCGGTTGTCATCAAATATCAAGGGTCAAATTTATTTAAACATGTATACATTTGGTATCACCAGGTAGCTAGCCTAAAGAATTAAACGTTGTTTCTACTGGAACGGATTTTTCTTTTAGGCATTTCTTTGCGACAAAATTCCTATTTATAATTTTACACGATAGTGTGATCTGGCATCGGTATTGAAACATTACCAGATCAATAAATGCGGTAAACAGAGCCTTATATGTATGTGCGAACGTGACTGCAAAAATGTATCGTCGCCCAACATCAGCTTTATTTATACTTTGCGATCACTTCAAACTGGCCGTTATGAAGTAGGAATTATACGTCACATGACTGTTTTTTTTTTAATTTTTGTTATTCAAGAAGATCACTGACTTATTATTAAAGTATTAGCAAACCATTTGACTAATCCCTGATCCTGATTTAATTTGATATGTAAATTGAACACCCGCAATTTTGGATACAATAATACATTATGTAAAATCGGTTTAAAATTTAGGTGTCCTAGTAAAACACTCCATACACTTAAAAAAAATGACTAACTTTTAAATCAAATTGAAGTCAGTACTGATTAAATCCAGGTCAACACCAGACTGATTTAAAAAATTAACTGTGCCAGCTGACTACATTAGAGAGTCAGTGATTAAGCCGTCTTATTCTAAACTGATTAATGTAAAAATCATTAACGATTATATTTTTATCAATTTATATTAAATATTTTACTCAATAAATTGGCTTTCATTGTAATAATCAGGGTTGGCAGGATATATATCCGTGATAAATATCCTGATATATATCTTGATAAATATCATGATATTTATGCGACGATATTTATCCTGATATATATCAATATTTTTTTTCTAAAATTCTATTCATCAGTATAAAAATATGGCCCCGCTGCTGCTGAGCCGGCAACAGCGTATTATGCTGCTTACGATGCGGTGATTCCCCGTCTTTCCGAGACGTTGACCACCTGTTGTTCTTTGCCGCGTGGCATTTTTATCCCGATTTCTGATTGAACAAAACAATATTTTGCTGTTTGATTTATGAAATAAAAATATTACAATGCCAAAAATAAAAAATCCAGTTTAGGTTTCATTTTAATTTAATTAACAAGCCCACTAATTCTGGGTTCAGGCGCGTATTTGAGGAGGGGGGATACTGGGGGTAGTTACCCTTATAATTGGACAGTTGGCAATCGAGAGCATTTGATTGATTTCTTGTGAAAAAAACTGTATCATTTAACCCCCCCCACACAAGGCCACAAAGATCAACTCCAGATACGCGCCTGTCTGGGTTTTAAGTTGAACCATAATTAAAAGCAAAATATATGTTGTGTTCATATTCATAAATTTGTATTTTTTACCTACATTTTACATTTCTAACATAGGAGTACTAAAAAAACTTGTTATTGTGATAGCAACTATCATTGAATAGAATTGGAATACAAATTACAGGTTTATAACATGTTTATATTAAATTAAGTGATTTTGAATTTTTAAAATATATCTTTACAGAAAGCAGATGAAATAATTTAAAAATAATTAAAAATATAAATAAATATCCAAATTTGGATATATATCGGATATTTATCGATATACATTGCGTTTTTTTTTTAACGCGGGCCATAGGGATTTACATCGTAAATCTTTAAGTCTATGTTAGGCACATTTCTATTGAGAATTCTAAAGCAGAACTTTTATTTCAATAAAGTTTAATAATTTAAACTAATTTCATGAAAGACAGAAAAATACTGACAGCCTGTCAATATTTTTCTTTATCTAAGGTAGTTAATTACATAAATTACAAGGGGGTAAAAAAGTGTAATTTTAAAAAAATAAAAAGAGCTTTTTTGGGTATCTCTTGGAGATTTTTTGCACAGATTGTATGTTAACTTCTTCCTCCCATATCATATTTTATCTATTCTTAAGTTTTAATATTATTTGTTTCATATAAATGTGCCTAACATAGCCTTAAAGATTTACCATGTAAATCCCTATGGCCCGCGTTAAAAAAAACCGCAGTGTATATCGGATATTTGGACATTTATATAAATATCATGATATTTGCCAACCCTGGTAATAATTTAATTATTTTTTATTTGTTCTTGAATCATTTTTCATTAAATTTAAGAATCTTATGGGGGCAATATTTAGAGAGAAGCACCCCCCCAAATAAAATTCGCCATTGATCGATTAATAAATCAATCCCATCTTAAGTCACATGCGCTTAAGTTCTGAAGTTCAAGTCTAAGCGCATACAAAACACAAAAGAATTAACAATTGAAATCGAGTTTAATACGGGTTGTATAGAACTAATTCGAGTTAAAAGACAACTGACTTTTGCAACCCAACTTAAAGTGAAATATCCAGTCAAGTTCAGTCAGGTTTAATTTTTAAAACTATCAAACTAGACAAAAAAGAAATAAGATAGAACTAAAGATGACGCTGGATTTATACCTTCTTCCCTGTATCATTCACTAGACTTAGACCAAGGTAATAAAAAATATAAAAAAGTTAATAGCAACTCTATAACTATATCATTTGACCATTAAAAAAACTACAACGGGAAAGAAAACAAATTATTAAGTTCCAAACTAAACAATAAAAATAAGCCCCGAAAACATTAACTTGATATTTTTGTCAATAATACCATCTTTCTTTTGAGTTTTTCTTATAAGAAAAATATAAGATTGTTGTTTTTGTATTCGCTACTAATTGCGTAATAAATATGGGCTCTTTGTTCTTTGTCCAACAATATTTATTGTGGACCCTGATCCATAACTTTATGATTCCCGTAAAGGTGAAAAATCAACAGCAATATACACTATACAGGATGGTGCATGAGCTGACACAACGTAGGAAATTGCATGTAAAATTTTAGGTGGTCAAATATTAGCTCCCTTCTTTATTTTCCACCGATAATTTATTTTATTAAAGGAAATAATTTGACGAAATAATTTGCGAAATTTTGACGTGAACTATTTAGTAATTAAGGGGGACTTAGAAAAATGTCTAAAATTGGCAAAATTATGGTACTGAAACTTTTTTGCCGACACTGACAAAATCATTAATATATTTCCTGGTAAGTATCTTCATTAAAATAATTCATATATACCCGTATTATTTATTTTAGGAACATAGAAGATAATAATTGTTAAATAACTTTGGATAGACTGCATAAAAGTTAATAAGCATTGGAAGCGAGTTTGGACTATTGAATTAAAAAAAAAATAGATAGGGTGATTTACGTTGAGTGGTCTATAAGAAGACCCCGGAAACAAGTAAAGTTATATTTCTAAAGATTTGGTAGCAGGCATGATTGGCTTTGAACTTTTAAAATATTATATTTTGACGTTTGTATCACTTCCGGTTATACCGGAAGTTATGACCCACTTTGGTATTTCAAATGGAATACCCTGTATATTTTAGCATTTTTGGATACCTTATTGAAACCTAAGTAACTTTTATTAACAATGATCTATACCTATCTCTAACCGTTTTTGAGATATGAATTATAAAATGCATTTTTTATGTAAAAACCTTACCGAGAAGAAAGTTCAGTAATTTTGAAATGAATAAAGCTAAACATTTAAAATTTTGTAGGCTTTTAATTAAAACATAAATCTTTAGATTACATTACTTAAGTTTCATGTTTTGCATACAGGGGGTTCTTTAAAGGGTGCCAATGTGGCCATTTAGATAAATGTGCATAAGTCAATTTTTGCAAATGGAACACCATATTTTTTATTTTAGTAACGTGTAGAGAATCAAATTTCCCATCTAAATGTTTAATATGTCAGTAGATATCAATATTTTTAGTCGTTTTGGAATTATGAGCAATTAAAAAAAAATATCTTAAAATATGTGTTTTTGTTAAGTTCATAAGACATTATTTTTGTAAAGAAGGCTTTGACGCCGATTTTTGTTTGACTTTGAGCTTTGTTACCAATTTGACAAAATATGCTTTAATGGCAGCATTTTGTTAATATAAGTTCCTACGTTATTTGTTGCTTAACTATTTCTGCTTATTTCTTAACTAAAATACCTGTAGTAAGTAACCTGATAAAATATTCTTAAAGCTTTTATACGGGAAAACAAAAACAAATATATCAATTCCGAGAATTGGATGGTAGTGAAATTCAAAGGGCAACAATTTCCAACGTCATGCACTCCATTGAATACTGCTTAAGAGCTAATGGAGGTAATTTTAAACAAAAAATTAAAAAATATAATAAATTGCCGTTTTAATATATTTGTTTTTGTTTTCCTGTATAAAAACTTTAAGAATATTTTGTCAGGATACTTAGGTAGGTAATGCTATCATCAAATATTATGATATTTTTATTTAAGAAATAAGCAGAAATAGTTAAGTAACGAATAACGTAGGCACTTATACATGTTAACAAAATGCTGCCATTAAAGCATCATTTTTTCAAATTGGTAACAAAGCTCAAAGTTAAACAAAAATAGGAATTAAAGCCTTTTTTACATAAATAATGTCTTATGAATTTAACACAAACATTATTTTAAGATGTTTTTTTTTTAATTGCTCATAATTCCAAAATGACTAAAATATTGATACTGACATATTAAACATTTAGATGGGAAATTTGATTCTCTACACGTTACTAAAATAAAAAATATGGTGTTCCATTTGCAAAAATCGACTTATGCACATTTATGTAAATGGCCACATTGGCACACTTTTAAAAACCCCCTGTATGCAAAATATGAAACTTAAGTAATGTAGTCTAAGGATCTATGTTTTAGTTAAACGCCTACAAAATTTTAAATGTTTAGCTTTATTAATTTCAAAATTACTGAACTTTCTTCTCGGTAAGGTTTTTACATAAAAAATGCATTTTATAATTCATATCTCAAAAACGGTTAAAGATAGGTATAGATCATTGTTAATAAAAGTTACTTAGGTTTTAATAAGGTATCCAAAAATGCTAAAATATACAGGGTATTCCATTTGAAATACCAAAGTTGGCCACAAATTCCGGTATAACCGGAAGTGATACAAACGTTAAAATATAATATTTTAAAAGATCAAAGCCAATCATGCCTGCCACCAAATCTTTAGAAATATAACTTTACTCGTTTCCGAGATCTTCTAATAGGCCACTCAACGTGAATCACCCTGTATAGTCTAAAATAAATAGGGAAGCCAATATTGAAACCTTGATGGAATGCATGGAATTTCCCATGTTGCGCCAGATGAAGCACATAGGAGTATCTGTCGTATACCTATATCTATCATAATATTCTAAGAAATTATGAAATTGACCTATTTTGCAGGAAACATGCTCTCGTTCTTTTCAATAAGATCCAGCTACGTAAGTAAGTAGATTTGCCGAATATATTGTTTTTTTCTCCAACAGATGATTAGGTATTACCGTAGACATGTAATACAAGGAGACTTAACATTGCATTGATGAAAAAACTATTTGTTTACCATCAGACATATTTCCAAAGTTTCAGATAAGTTAGAAGGAGATGGCTTTAAGCTGTACAAACTCGCTGTTATCTTTCAGTTCATTGGCATGTGGTTTTCTTAGGGTCAAGAACAATCCATATATTTACTTAAAATTTAGAACTATCTATACATCATTGCTTTTAAGCTTAAGAAAGAAACATAACCTGAATAACGCCCCTTACCGCCGAAATATTATTCCGGGGTTGTAAATATTAATAAATGCCACTAAATAGCTGTATTTCGGAAAAATATATTTTATATAAGCATTAATTATGGGGTCTAGTCTAGCTACTTGAAAATTATCAGACCGAAAATCTCATTCGAAAAATAAATGCCCGGCCAAAACCTGCTATCCTATCCTTTAGCATATTTACGGCAATAAATATGCAAATACCTACATCTTTTTTGGCCCAATCGCTTGCTGGCAATGAAAAGTGATGAATTTAAATTTAACGATTTGGCAGTTCATAAAACGATAGTAATAAACGTTAAAATTCTGTAGGCGAAACTAAAATATTAATTTAAAAAAATAATCATTAAGGTTCTTACTCAACGCTATATTTCTTTGTTGATGTGATGATAAACTTTGTCACGTCAAAAAGTAGGTAGAGATAGAAACTTAAAAAAACTTGAATCCGTTTCCGTCAAAATAAAATTTGAAATGTCGAATAGAAGCGCGGTTCAATCCAGGCCAAAATAAAAGGAAAAATAAGTTCATCGATAGTAAACATTTAATTTTTTTATCAAGGTATAAAAGAGAAACACTCCTATATATTCCTATCTTAACCTAAGACACCTCGAAATGCCCCCAATGGCAATGACATAGGCAAGCGGCAATAAATCAAAGCATAAAAAGAACACTCTTTTGTAACAGCCTGTTGTGATTTAACATAGTATAATTGGCTGACTGTATACCAGAAGGTGAGCAGTGAGCCTTTAAAACGACTTTGTCGTCGGATAGACAAAAACGCGTGTAAAGGCATGGTAGCTTAGTAAAATAAATGACATAGAAATAAGCAGAAATGTGCTTTTCAAATAATCATTTTCATTAATAATTATGCATGGCTTAAAGAGTGGTACTAATAGTTATTACCGTCTGTCTATGGGCATTGAACGGTTCTTTACAACGTCTCTTTGAGGGCCGCTATTCTCCTTTTAATTCTCACTGACCAACAAAATTTTAATTTGATAAAAGTACACCTCTTGGGATTTGTAAAGATAAGTGAGTTATCCATAGGGAATAAAACTACGTAATTCAACTGGTGAGGGAACATGCGTTTGCGTGAGTACATCGTATCAAAATGGTTAATGGTTTCTGCAATCAGCCAGGACAAGATGCCGCTTTACTGTATTTTTGTTAATATTGGAGTTTCATAACAATAATTGGAAAGCCATAATTGAACCCCTATATAAGAGTGGACGTAAATAAACCAGCTCAAGACATTGACCTTGTAAATTTGGAAGGACATTTTCCGTCAAAAGAAAATATAAAATAAATATAGCAACGTAATTTAAAAGGCAGTACCTTGTTGAAGATCAAATCCATGGGTTATACAAAATAATAAATATGTATATATAAATACATGCTTTCGGATATCGGACGTCGCAAATCGTATGCATGACACGCCGATTAAATCCGAGGTATTTGTACAAAGAAGATATGTGTGATTATGTATTTGTTAGCCCAATTCGAACTTTGGAAGAATCGTGAATTTATTGGCGATTAATGTTAGCAAATACACACAGTTCCAAAGAAAGTGACGCACCTAATTTTTGATGCAACTTTGTAGCTTTGTCATTTCTGAACGAATGGACCGATTTTTTTTTCTTTCCTTGCCATAGCAATTAATCCATATTATTTGACCCTTTGTCGTTGTGTCATTAATAAAGTCAATGTCATGCATCAAAAATTAGGTGCGTCACTTTTTTTGGAACTGAGTGTATTTGCTGGTCTTCGAACTTCCTATGTTACGGCGACGTTGACCTATTTGGTATTATATGGATTCGACATTTTTTGATAGTAACGCTGACTTCAATATTCCGCAACACTATCATATTTCTGACGCAACGCAGTGTCTTACCTTTGTGACCAAAATAAGAGCCACTTTTTTAAAAATATCTCTACTCTTACTTTAAATTGCTAAAAATAAGGCTTCCTGCAGAATTAATTAAGTTCTAATGTAAGAAAATAGTAGATGCACCAAAGATCATATTATGACTATTTCACAAATTTATTTTTAGTATGCAATGCAGAATGTGGCAAAATTAACATACACCGTGCTATATAACAATGTTACTATTCATAAAATTATAAGAATAAAAATAGAGTCCGCGCCAAGTGTAAACTTACCAAAACAAAATTTTTAACTGTACGTAAATCAACTTTAATTTTGTTTTAGCTTATATATAAATTACAAATTCGTACAAGCGCATGCTATAAATTATCGGCCTAATTACTTGTGTAATATTAAACTGAAATAATGAGCATAATTAAGAGAATCTACAGACGTATAAAAGGCGTTGTATTCCTTAATTGAATTATTCGAGCACGTGTACGGAATCATTACCAGATATAGGCGTATGAACGAGAGACATTACGAGATGCAATAAGTGAATTTGTAATTTTATGTTCTCGGGTTCGCTGGATATTAAATTATACTCAATTATGACCATTATTTTCGAGAAAATAACAAAAAAGAAATTGAAAATATTTCTATTGTTAAACCAAACATTATCTTGTTTTACATTTTTTGCAATTTGTCGCCAAAAAGAGCCTTTTTATAGTTTGATCTCGCGCATACCCTTAAAAATTAAAACATCCCTCCGGAGTGTTTGCACCACTCTTTGTTTTATTACAGAGTTTTAAGTTTAAAGGTCTGTATGTGTGTATGTAGTGTTTTGTGTGTTTAAGTTTTATTTTGTCGTTTATCTATTGTTCTATTATATCGGTTAAAATGATTAGTAACTCAAAACTAATGTTGTGTGTGATGTAGTGTTTCCCCTGACGTCTTACGACCCGCTACTATCAATATGAAAGCGATAAGTCATTGACAAAAATATTGGACTTATAGGATCGGTATAAATAAAAATAACTATTTACATTTTTAGTGTCCATCAGTAAATTTCGAAAATCATAGGACACATCTATGAGTTTCTTTTTTAACATTACTTCCTATAGTAAGTTACATTTCACCTCCTGCAGTTTATTATTAAACGGTATATTAGCAATAATATTGTCGCTCATAGTTCATCTTATTAGGAATATATTATATTTTAAAAATAAACTATAGTCAAAAAATCTCGGGCTAATTCTTCTCGGATCTTATAAGTCGTTTACTATACTTACCACAAAGTTGCAAAATTGCTTCTTGGTTTTGAATAATTAACATACCTGCAACAAACAGAAATATAGTTAGAAAAGTGGAATTAATAGCAATAAGCTAAATATCGCCTAATTGTATTTCTTATTGGTATAAAAAACAATTATTATTATTATTATTGTTATTCTTATTTCTAATTTCTAAAGCTTTTTGTTGGTATTGCTGGTAATTTTACAGTACCGAGAAGAAAATTAACCATCTTAACCTGTCTATTTAAACATTTTCTTACTATGTGGCAAGTTTAGAGAACGCCTCTTTTCTTAATTTGCTGGTACCAATAATCTGAAAGGCCTAGCTTTTCTAAGTTGTACGTGAAGTTTCTCGTCATAGCTCGATTCACTGATCTTATTCGTTTCGATTTAAGGGTGGTTGTGAGCAATCCAAATCGATTATAAAATATTTTTCGTTCTTCTTTTCCATTAGAAGAATATCCGGACGGTTCTGGTCTACTGTTTTATTCGTTATTATTGGACAGTCCTAGTATAAGAAATATTGAGGAGATTCAAGAACTGGTTCTGGTGAGTATTGCTAGTGTGGTGGGAGGTTTTCTTTTAGGCCTAATTTATAAGCCAGTTCTTTGTGGATGATCCTTGCCACCTGATTAGGCTATCCTTGATAAGCGTTGGGTGCCATGGCACCACATTCCGCCGTAATATGTTCTATGGTTTCTCCGGGGAAATTGCATTTTCTGCACACATCTTCCACATTTCGTTTTAAGATAATATTTTCATAGTTTCTTGTTCGAGGACACGGTCTTGGATAGAAATTATAAATCTTTTTGTCTTAGCGTATAGCTGCCTTCTTTTCTAACCATTTGACATTTCTCTATCATGTGGATTGTGAAAAGCAGTAGTGTATATGCCATGTAGAGCCTTCTATAGTCAAGTTACAAGCTGTTGACTTGGTGGCACGCGCGGATTGTGTAGGGTTATCCATTTTGCTGTAAGTTAAGGGCTGTACATCCCGCGACTTATTATGATGATTAGTATTATTATTATTAAGAGTTATATCTGAAAATTCTTAGGCTGCGTGCCGACAATTTTTATTTTTTTTAAATGAAAAAGTTTTACGCCTCCCCTGGGATTTGAACCCAGAATCTCTCATTTAAATTTCAGAGTAGGCGTAAAACTTTTTTCAATTTAAAAAAATTAGTCTGCGCGCAGTTAAACGATTTTCAGTAATATATTTAATAGACACTAAAAAACTTCAATTAAATATTATTAATTTTATTATTTAGTCATTTAACAAATCGGTATATTGACGCATCCTTTCAACTGTTAAATGCAAAACGTTCATAAATCGAATATCTAGGCTAGTAGTAGGTAAGCATTATGATAGAAACTCGACGCTTCGAAACTTCCCAAAGATCTGTTTCGACGTCTCCCATTGTAACCAATCGAGTGAAAACTTCAATTAAAGAGAAGAATGCCTTAGGCTGCAGATGCGGCCAGAATATTATTGTAGATTGATGTTCATATCTTGAAGTTAGCGGTGCATTTACGGTCTCCGAACACACAATAGAGTGCTTTTGGATCGTCTTTTCCCATTGATGATATTTTATTTTCTCCGTGTCTTTCGTTCGACTCCATCTGAAATGTTTGCCTTCGGTTACGAACGATGTCATGGGATAATACGGATTTATATTATATTTCAGAGTTTTACTTCTATATTAGATTGTTTCGTTTGTTCTTTACGATCTTTTATAGGTTTTAAATGTGTCTGGAGAAAAAGGTGAAGGTTATAGGGTCGTATTTTAAGGTTGACAACATTTTCGTGAAAAACGACAAGTAAAAGCGTAAATGATAAATAAAATTTGAATATGTCTTAAAATGAACGCGAAGTTATATTTCTTGCAAAAATTATATTTTCTTACAAACAGCTTATTATGTACCTACATGTTAAGACTAGGGAGTAAGCATACATGGGAAGCCTTTTGAGTGTTTTAAAAAAGGATATACTTATACTAATAAATTCCCGTAAAACAATACAATATAGACAATAAAAAAAGGATGTTGTTAAAAATTAACATTGTATGCTTAAAAACATGCAATAGAATAATAAAAAAAATCAATTTAAAAAGTATAATATTAAATACTAACTAACTATAAATACGTATCTACTACTCAAATTTAATAATATACACTAATCGATTTAAAGCTTTCTTTATATCTATCTGATTTGTTTTTAAATCATTCAATGTTTTTCTAAGTCTACTGTCAGTATCAATATATTTTTTTAATCTTTTTGGAGATGACATATATAAATCTAATTTTTGTAATTTCATATTGTTTAAAAATGCCTCCTCCTTTAACACAGTTATTAATTCAAAAATGTTTGGATGACTTTTTCCGATTTTTCTATTTAATTTATTATGCCATCCTACAACAGAGTTTGTAGTGCGATGCCTTTGCCCTGAACATATCCACATGTCATCAATAGTTGGATTTTCCAACCATTGCGAAATAAAGTAATCGTTAAATTTAATTACTAGTTCATCATCAGGACAAGTTTCCATAACAGTTAGCCAACCATCCTCAATATGCTCTTTCGGCAAATGAGCGAGAGCAGCACACATTCTAACATGATTTCTTACTTCTGTCTGATCACGATACTGAATAACTAAACCTAACTCCTGTACTTTGCGCCATATAGCCTGATTAAAATGAAAGTTACATCCCTGAATTTCAGTTTCGGGAAATACTATTTTAATTGCGTTGATTGTAGCTGTTTCCAGGGGCGCCGCCAGGAAAAACTTTAGGGGGGGGCATTTTAAAAAAATTAAAGGTCGTGCATTATATTACAGGGAAGAGCCTTACAAGAGCCTTACCAACTACCAGTTTCCTTTCAACAACATTTAATTTACGAAAAAGATATACGAGTATAGTAATATATTTAGTTGAACATGATTAAAACAGCAAACTTGAAAAAATACATTTATTTTCTAAAAAGAGAACCTAATATTAGTTATTTTTATATAAAAATAAATAAAAATCACAAAAATAAAAAGCAAATATAATTTGTTTCTTTGGCAAATCATAAGGAAACATAAGAATAACAAAACATATTCTATTAACAGAATTCAAAACTCTTTTATATAATAAACAAGATTTTAATTTTAATAGAAGACAGAAGAAACCTAGTTCCTTAATAATACTAACTGTACAAATACATAAGGATAAAAAACAGAGCTAAACCTAGCTATGGGCAGTGGGCAGTCTTAGTCAACAAAAAGAAATTTTAAATTTCTTTTTTCTAAGCCAAATAAGTCAATTACTTTATTAATTATATGAAGTTTATTGTTGTCAACGTATTTCCTGTGTATACTTATAAGAGCTAGCCCAGAAAGACGATTTTCGCTAATTGTTGATCTAAGCCAGGTCTTAATACTCCTGAGAGTACTAAAAGACCGTTCAATCGAACATGTTGTAGGGGGCATAATTACAAATAATTTTAAACATGTTTTAATGTTGGGAAAAAAATCACATTCCTCATTTAAAAGTCTGGTTATGTCCCCCGAAAATTATTTTTCTTTCCACACTTGTTGCCATGTGGAATATTCCGCCATTAAATTTTCAACACCAAATTTTGATGAAATATCTTTTAATTGACTTTCACTAAGAATAATTCCCTGTTTAATGAGAGATGGATGAAACCGTGATAGAGAAAAGGCTATTGTATTATCAGACGTAAACCGAGTTTTAAGAGAGATTATTATTGAATCTAGATAGGGAATAAATACAGATACCCTAAAATACTCTTCTGCTGATCTGCCCTGTACATTTGATCTGTTAATTTGACGTGGAACTATTCGGGGAATTTTAATATCTACATCTAATTCGTTAGCAAATTCTATACATTTTTAAATATGACTGAAAACACTGTATTTGCATTTGTTCTGTCATTTTCGAACATGGTAATTAATGTATCAATATGATGTTTTACTGCAAGCAAATCAATAGAAACGCCTTGCAATTTATTTGCCACTGGTTCCAATAATGAAGAATACTTTGCAATTATATTAAGGCAGATAATAAATTGGGGCGAGGATACTGAGTATAGCAATTGCTGAGATTTTGACCTTGTTTTGGCAAAATCCAGGGGGGGGCGGCCGCCCCCCCTTGCCCTTATGTGGCGGCGCCCATGGCTGTTTCAAAATCTAGCTTAAATACTTGAGGGTTAAAATTTAATTTCGCTTTAAGCAAAGAAAAAAGCCTCACATAAGTTTTTTCTTGCTTGTTTGGTAAGAGGGAAAAAATAACAAGAACAACATTAGTACTTTCCTCGGTACTCTTCATATCTGCATGTGTACAGCTGGCTAAACAATAATGGACAGCTTTTAAATGTCCCGTCTCAAAAAAAAAGTTCACATTCATTTATTATATACTCACTAACACTACTAAATATTAGGATTTTTTCTTCAACACCGTCTTCTATTAGCAAAAAGTTTTCTGTTAATTGAGTTGGCAAAACTATGTCACATTTTTTTTCGGGATAGAAATGTTGCCATATGTCTTTTGTCTAGAGCGATACAGGCTGGATTTAATTGATTGCAACTTCAGTCACAAATTCTAGGCCTAAATTTTTTATATCCTTAACTCCTTACTCACAATTTGGGGAATCGGGGTAGTAAGCTCTTCCCTAGATCGCTTTTTGCATTGAAACACACACTTTTCGACTTCTCTTTTGGCTATGTCCAGGATATAAGAATGCTCTTTACTACGCAAACTTTCTTTGCTGTAAATTTTTGACCTAGTAATACGTCCACCACAGCTCCTGTTAGAACACCGCCAGGCTATATTTCCATTTTTATATAGTTCTTTAATTTGATACTTGTATCCTCCAGATATTAATAAAGGTTTACCTTTACTTGTTTCAATATATTCAATGTCACTATTAACAACTTCCATAGCTTTAAGTAAAATATTTGTAACTGTTGAAGTTTTGAAATGAAATTCAACACTTGTTGTAAAACAGTGTAGATATACGTGTTACAGAAAACGGAGTCTCGAGACCGTGGCCAACGCAGTTGACACTCGTTACAGGATCTCAAGGATTACGACTAACCTTACTAATAAGGGCTACAAGTATCATTAAAAACTAGAAAGCTACTTTCTACGAAATCGACCCGAAGCTAAACGCAAACAATGGGTCTGCTTAATGTCTCTTACAGAAAAGGGTTCCTAAAATATGACACCTAAATTAGGAACGCACAAAAAACATTCAAAATACAAAAAGGCGGTATATAATTTCACCAGTAATTCTCAACAGCACAATGAAACTAGAGGTTATTTTTAAAAATGGATGTGTTTTTATATAGAAATGAGACAATTGCATCCTTATTTGTTTCATCAACCCTAATAGCTTCCATAACGGTTAGCCAAACTAAATTTCCTAATTACAATTATTAATGATATTATTAGATTATATAGAATTATATTATTATATTAGATTCAATAGAAAGCACAATGAAACTAGATTTTATATTTTTTTAAATGGATGTGTTTTATAAAGAAATGAGACAATTACATCCTCATCAGTTAGCCAAATAAAACTTCCGAATTACAATAATTGTTATACCTACATAGTGACCGGCCGAAGTGGGACTACCTAGAAACCGTACCCAACACCACCGGACGAAATGACACACAAACAGATATATTTTTCAAAACGGACCAAATGGGAACGGCCGAAGTGGGCAATCACCCTTCAATTTGAGATTATATTTATTTGTTATATAAATGAAAGTTTGTGATCTGGAATAAGGGCAAACGGCTTACATTTTTGAGATAAAATATTAAAGTTATAAAATAATTATGTCCAAGTAGTGCTGTTTACTTAGTGATGGGCGGGTTTGTTCGTCTATCCCAGAGAATGATGACTGACCTTCATATAAGGTAAAAAATATGATCTAAAATTAATAGGAAACAATTTTGTGTGTAATTGATCACCAGCTTGTTTTAACACAATTAAAACATAATATAAACGCAATTAGTTCGACAAAAAGAAAAACTATCAATTATTCCCATTATCTTCAATTGGAAATTATCTGCGCCACAGATTTCAATTCGTTCCAAATTAGTTTTCGAGTGCCTAAACATTTTCTGCGCAATTAAACTAATAAGTTTATGTCGATGTCGGTCGGTTCGCACCTAATAAATATAATTATGTTATAGAAAATTAGTACGTAATAAACTAGAATTATTAATATTAGAGTGATGCATGGAACTATAATTTACAATAGAACATTTTTAGGTAGGGGTGGCTAACCCTTGCTAGAACTAAACTATCATGATTTTGGTACCCACACATCAAATTCCCATACGAATTGTTGGAAAAAGGAATGTTGTACTTGCTACTTGCCGGCCAGCAGCAAGTAAAGTTGAGGTGGCGGCTAGTTTTGTGAGTGATAGTTTTAAAGAGGCCTGGTTTTTCCTTTATAAGAGGGTAGGTTTCAGAAATAGCCTTTGGAAGAAGTTTTCTGTCAAAAAACCGACTCAACTTATTCTAATCATCTTTTACAGGAACAACATAATTTTGATAACAAATTTAAAATTTTACATATTGAAAACAAGGGTTTTAATATTTTGGAAAGTTTAGAAATAAATCGATTGAAAAATTCCGGTGCATAATTAAACGACCAATTAGAACCAAATAGTTCCCCTTTGCTAAATCTGTGTCAATAATCTAAATAGGGTTCTTTGGATTTCCCATAAGATTAAGATATATTATACCGACAATAATATTTAAGTTTACAATACCTAAAAAATGTTAAGAACATATAATTAAATAATTAAGCTTGTAATGTGTATACCTGAATTGAGTAATTAAATATTTAGACCATTTTGTTATTGTACTGAAATAAAATTAGTTAGCACCATACACCCGAAGAAGCTACAATGTAGCAGTGGCGCTGCGAGGAGGGGGATTTTAGGGGTTAAACACCCCCCCCCCCCCCAGACGCCCAGGGTAAGATGGTTTTTTACGGTTTTAGTTTTTAAAATTTTGAAATCCTGTTCTTTTTTTTTGAAAACCCTCCCAAATACAAAATTCTGGCTGCGCCAACGCAATGTAGCGAAACGCGTCGTGTAAAGAAAAAGTTTTTCAATAAAAGTGGAAATTTGACAAAATGAAACTGAGTAATTCTCTTATTGATGTATTGCCATTGTTATCTCAGCAAGCGACCCAAGAATATTTAATCTATTTAGTTTGCCTTATCAAAGAACTAATGGGACTGAATGTACACAAATTCTGACATGTAACGTCACTGTGAAAATATCGATATTTTTAATCTAAATATTCACCAATTTAAATTAACAGTAAAAAGAAATGTATGCAACAGGTTATTTCTAGAAACTTTGTATATAGAATATAGTTAGTAATTTTCATACTATTATACTTGATTTTTATTTTAACTTAGTTTATTTTTTGTTTTATCTAAAACAGCATTATAGTTCCGTTGGCATCCTTAATTGATATAAACAAAAAATATATGTTATTGTAGATTTCATAATATAAAATAAATTATTATATTATAAAAATGCAACACCATATAACATCTGGTTGTAACAAGCTTTTAGCGGTACATTTTTTTACAATTTTATTGTTGTAAAGCGTAAATATTACCGAAAACGATTACGGAAACCTATAAAACAAAAATCCACTGTTTATCGTTCAATAGTTTAATAAAAATTTTCTCGTCATCTATTTATATCAATAAAATACATCAAAATAGATCATTTTGAATATTGCCGGCTATACATATTTTATGCAAAAAATTTACCTGGGTTTATGCTAAAAATAAAGTTAATTGAGGTTAATATTAATATTTATGATGGCTTTAATTATACCATAACACATGTGTATCGCCATTCTATTAATTTATATAGGGGAAAACCTCTAGAACTACTAATTTGATAAAGCAGGGTGATATTAGGAAAGACAGTATGCTTTACTATAAAACGTTTATTTATTTTGTTTAGGTTCGAAATTATTTCAAATTAGGTAAGTATAGCGTTCTTAGTAGATTAGGATATTCCTAATGTTTGGATATATATAATTTCGTTGCCTACCCTTATTCCCCCTTAACTTATCCTAATATATTCAGAATAATAGTTTTTTTCTTCCATCTTGTCAGATCTATTTACAATTTACAGACGCATTTCGACATATCATGGCTCATCAGTAAGGCTAGGATCCAACGAAAGAAATTAAAAAGGTCGCTCAACTTGAACTTTGCTTGGCGAAAACCGAAGAAAAGATGTTGCGCGAAGCGACATCTAGTGTCGTTATTGCATGTTCTAAACCATAAGACCAAAGCTGTTTTTTGTGTTATAATAACCTCGTTGTGTTTCGATAATTTAGTAAATTTTCTGTATACCCACCAGTTTTGCCCTTAAACAAACTTAAATAATACTGATTACTCCAATATTCCTACATCTCGGCGAAATAAAGGACAGTATTGAAATAACCAAAAAATGCTTGATACAAATTTACAACAATGAAATATGTACAAATTATCCAAAAGTCCTACCTATGCTACCTATATTATAAAGGTTTACATACAAAGCATCTAAATCTAATCAAGCAAGGATTTTAATTATTGTATATAGGTATACTTATTTTATTAGTAGTAGTAGAGACTATTACCAAATTATCGTATGAATTATAAATATTACTAATCCACAGTAAACTAAAATGAAATGTAATCTGATACCACAATGTAAAGCAGCAAAGGAAATGAGCTGGAATATTTAAACAGACCATTTGAAAGTTTGATGAGCCAGAATGTGCATCAGTGGAATCGATACCAATTAGATGCCATTATTGTTATCCATTAGGTATGGATCCCGTAATACAATCGGGATTGATTCCATCGATATAGTTTATAGGATTATGTTCGAAATATACAATGTGTGTCGTCAAGTCAGGAATTATTTTAAAAAAAGGTTAAATTCAAAGATTGCTAATGACTGTAGTTCCAAATCCACGTTAAACTGTAAATTTCGACGCTTTAAAGCTTTATAGACAGACATACATAGATGTGTAGGTCAAATAGACTTGTAAATTTGATCTGGTTCTTTTAGGTATATAGGTACTACTAAAGTTTTTCAACGTGAACAACTTAAACTGCTTCATTTACATCCCCCCTTACGCATCTCCCCACAAGTTAATAAAATAATATGTCATCGCCATTGAACTTTTCAAGATGGCATAGGTCAAAGAGATTTTTAAATGTATATAAAAATCAGATTATTTGTCAATACCAAGAAACACATTATACAACTTAAATTACGATCATTATAAACCTACAGAAAGAATAAATTAGGTTGTTTTCACTCTCGTTCTAGGTCAATTATTACTGAAAAAAAAAATGGAACAACAAAACTTCTTAGCTTGCTTTGTTTTATTTTAACTTAAATCAACCGACACCATACATCCACAAAAAGGTTTTTCTTAGTAAAAGAAAAATACAGACACATTACTCGATCCCCCATTCCTAATTCTAAACCTTTTAGGGCAGACTTTTTGCAAAAGTGTTAAAGGCACCCCTAAGCTCTGGTAAAAAATAGGCCTCTGGGGGGATGTTTCGGATGTCTCGCAGTAGATCCCCACAGAGCGCTCTAAATCATTTTGATGAACCACGTATTAGCTGATGGAGACATTATTATTACCCCGAGTGGCATTTTTCTTAGTCATTCGGTGTCGGACTCGACTAATCGAAAGATTTGGATAAAAAATTTAAGTAATAAATAATGATATTATTTGGGTTTTATTAAACTTTGTTTTAACAATTCGAATAGATAACTTACTATAAAATAATATGACAGAATTTATTGTGCTTTGGATAGTATTGGGGTAACGGATAGACCAACGAACAAACACATAATAGACAGACATAAAATTTAATAGAAAACGTAAAAATTTGGATTCATGGGAGTCTAATTTAATATATAATATAAAAAAGACTTGTAGAAGTTACGTGGGTAAAAAAGGAACCCAACCCAGCAAGCGAAAACAATTAGATAATAAAAAGCAAAAAAGAATACTTTCTATATACACACTGATTCCAGGAGGTTATTATATATCAAGACTTTGGCTTCAGTAGTGAAAGGTCTCAACATCGTCAAATATGCAAATGATTTAGTCAATTTGTATTTATGATACTTAAAAGTAAATACTTAATATTACTTCTTTAACAATTGTTTTTCTTACAAAAAATTAATAAAAGCTTTTATCCATAGATGATTTAAAACAATTATTTTACAAGGGATATGTTGAAGTCGGAAAGCCCTTACGAAAGCCCTAACACTGATACCCTACTTTCATTTTAGTAGGTTAAGTTTCCTTAGAAAATGGGGTATAATGTAGTGTTTATAAAAAACGTGTTTTAGCAACAACAAACTTTCATTTCATTTTAAAGAAATAGAACCGCAAAAGGATTATTAGCAAAGGGTTCTTAAAATATAGAGTTTTTCTGGTCGCCAGCATAGTATTTCAGCCCAATGGTACTTCTTTGTCATTTCTTAGGAAACCTCTCAGGTCTCATTTCAAAACTTTTTGTGATTATATTTCTTTGTCACAGATAAAAGATTTCACGCTCTTGGATAGAAACCAAATACTTTACTATTAGATTTTTTTTAGGTACAAATAAACCTAAGAAATAATACTTGCAATGCCCCAAAAAAACAGCTTTTTATTTTCATATTTTACATTCATTATTTTAATATCAACATAAAATAGGTACCCAATTTTCCCCAATACAAAATTTATATTGGTATTTTGACGTAGTTAACATCCAGGTAGCAATATAAAGATTGCAAATAAATGTAATTTTTATTCAAAGAATGTAATTTCGTCCAACCTCCCCACTTTTTAAATCTCCCTTTTATCTTATTTAAAATACAAATTCCAGTATTTTACATTTAAAAAGGTTAACCGTTAAATGGATCGGAGCTCGCAGGGGCTCTTATAAAAAGACACGCGTACGTCTAGGGACATAAAAATTTAAAAAAGCAAATATTATCCCTTGCGGTATTGGTAGGCACATTTTCTTTTGCTCCATAAACGCTATTGTTTCAAAGATAATATTCGAGATGAATATTTTATAGTAATTTAAGTAAGTTTTTGTAATAACTTTTTTATTTGATGTCGATGCTTCATTAATTAACTATTATAGTAACAATAAGGATTCTGAGCGAAGCATTCATGTTGGGTGGCCTATTAAAAGATCTCAGAGACGACTAAAGTAATATTTTAAAAAATTTGGTCATCTTGAAAATGACGACAATTATTTAAAGAGTTCCAACCGTATTCACGTAAGCGTTTTAAATTTAAAACGGTGATAATTTTCGGGGTTTAAAATGACAAATGTTAGAATAAGACAAGATGAGTTTTGTACCTTAAATGCACTGAGATTTCCTTTAATATAAATAAATAATGAAATATATTTTAGTATATACTGGGTACAGTTAGTACGTTTCAATATAAATAATCATTTATAAAAAAATTATTATTGTGATTGTTAAGAACAAAACACACTTGGTCTATACCAACAGTAAAAAATATTTAAATAACTTCAATATGAGTGAGACCTTTACGTAAATGTCATTTTAATTCGGTATTTTTTCGACTAGGAGAAAATTTCCCATGGGCTTTGAGCCTTAATCCGGTATATCTGAGAAAAAGTGGAAAGGGCTCGGTTGGCAATCCGACTTTCGCGAAACTAAACCAAGAAATCTTTCTAATGAAAACGAATGGTGTCGACACTTTCAAAGACAATTTTCCACTGCCCGAGTAAGATCCATGCTGCCTCAGGGAACATTTTTGTTTTGTTAACTTTTATTTACCGTCTGGTGGGTTACAAACAGTTAAGTACGTAAGAAATTCTAATACGACAGTAATAGATTTAGGCGGGATATTGCTGTTTATTCTTACTGAACTAGAATAACGCACTCCATCTTATTATATAATATAGGAACATTATAGTTGCAATAACAAGCGGTCACCCCATGCAAATAGGTGTCCGACCTCGACTAACTATACGTGATTTGGTCGCTGCCGGCAGGAATCGAAGAGTAAAAAAGAAACCGAATTGTTCAAAATATACGACAGCTCGTATATTATTATATTATAAGTAAAAAGTCAAAGTATAATATTGAAATATATATATATATCGATACTTATACACAGGATGGCCGGAAAAAGGTGTTCAATCCATTAACCATTTATTCCTTGAGTAAAAGTAATATGACTTTTATAATGCCATTTTTCATTTTTGACCCTTATGTCCGATATATTATAAGTTTAAAATTAAAAACTGATTTTTAAATAATTCTAGTATTTAATAAGATATAAATTTGATACATTGCTTCACCATAAAGAGTTACATCTTTTGAGAAAAACAAAACAAAAACAATTGTCAAATGTTCAAAATAGGGGGGGTCCAGTACCCGCTGACCCTTCTATCTTTCTTTTCTTAAAAAACAATTTCATTTAACTGGTTTAGTACTACAGGTTTTTATCTGTACGCCACTGTCCTTACATTATTTTTGGCTGGTCCTTTGCTTTCGGATTTGTCACCTATTGCAAACTTTTACTTAATTATAATATCTTGTATCCATGGTAATGCCACAACGGCTGAATTGATTTAGAATTTGAAAATTATGAGATTACCGTGGGCCGCGTTGGCATCAGTTAAAACGTATAATTTTACAGACATTTTATGAGACAAAAATAATCCAAAACAAATAATTAGGTACCTGAAAAATGTAGTTTGGAAGTCAATCTTATTAAATAGTCGAATTAATCAAAAAAATCCGGTTCTAATTTTAACTTTGCTCTGGTTTGGTTTGTTCGAACAAACCGAATCAAACCAAACCAAACCGTATATTGAACATGGGGGTCAAAAATTAAAAATGGCATTATAAATGTCATATTATTTTTGCGCAAGGAATATAGTTAACGGGTTGACCTCCTTTTTCCGGCATTCTGTTATACTATATAACGATTTTCCGGAAAGGAAAACTGACTCTCAGACAGACAGACGGGTAGAAAGTTAAATTTTTTTACATAGGTATCTAGATAATGTTGTGAATATTTAGGGAAAAATCTGAAATTGTCAAATATTTAACCATGAGAAGGTTTATAGAATAATTAATAAATATGCCAACAGTTCTTAAGAAAATTGTGAACATCATAGACGAGCGTATTACGTTGACGGGATATGAAAGCGCAGTGCTGCTAACTAGGCGGGAACCTCCTAGTTTTTAAAAAGATAGCAATATACTGTGAATTTCCGAATAGCCACATTGTTAGGTTATTAGAAAACCAGTGAGATACTATGGAAGTAACAATAATAGTTAATGCATTTTTTTTATTTAATAAAAGGTAAATACGTGTATTCTTATGGCTAGGATAATTCTTTCCTTTAGACTTTTAGATAAATAAAAGTATATAAATAATACAATAATTATAGCTGTTAGTAACTTGACTATCTCTTCGATCTAACTTTAGTATAATTCATTATCTAATATTTATTTTATATTTGTGATAAGGTAACTTAAATAATTGCTTGAACTTTTATCTATACGAAATTAAAATAATTTTGCTAATTGAATATAGTACAGTGTCTTCTTTTTTGTGTAATATAACAAAACAGATACTAGAAACAATTATCTTTTCTAAAAAAAATGTCTTGTCATTTTATTATATGGGACCCTTCAATTAGGTAGCAGGTTTTATGCAATATCCCATTGCTATAAACGAGTTTATACCCACAAAATTATCCCGTAGGACGAAAAGCGGGCATCATGCTGAATATTATGCGTGCGATACCCGACCAATATGAGCGTTAAACGACATCCCTTGATATTCGGGATAATCTAAAAATTTTGGGTCAGAGTAGTCATCCTGAATTCTAAACAGGTTAGCCAAAAGTATGGGATGAAAACAGTTAAGATCAACCTCTCGAGAATTTGCAAAATTGCAACGTACTTTTCTATTACCTTTATAATTTTAAAAAGTATTACGTAAGACGGAGTTGAATCCTATATTGTTGGCGTTGTTTAAAAACATTACACAGGTGGGTGGGATCTGGCTACTGTCTAAAGTTGCTCATCGTCCTGAATAGAATGTTGTATCGCAGGGAGTGTTTAGTCAATAGCCTATACGGAATTATTAACGTATTATACTGTAGGTAACTGTCACGACTGCAGTACTATCTGCCATATTCAAAAAAAATATTTCCTGGTTCGTCCCAAAATATGCAGATATAGGTACATTAAATTCTTTGGCAGTACTTAGATGCTTATAAACTACGAATTTACAGAATCATTGTTGCCATTCTCCTGAGACCACCAGGACTGGTCGCGTCTGGAGGTCTTCCACTGTTTGGGAAATACTCAATGGAATTACGACTCTTCCGAAACTGTTTTGACAATATTTCACTATCTGTTCCTGTACTGGTAAAAGTTTAATTTCACAAAACAAAACTCAGGACAACATTTTTGCTAAAAAACGCGCCATAAAACACAAAATAATGAGTAAACTGGAAATCAAATTTAATGTATATACACAAGAAAAAAACTGTTAAATGTTACTATATAGGGAACGCAGTTAATTGCCAGATAGATATTTTTATATGTAAGTAGCAGGTCCCTCCAGCTTCGTCGGGACGCGGTTTCACGTACCATCGATTCCAGACGGTTCCCGTGGCGCCGATCATTCGTTGATAATTCCATCATCATTTTGTCAAGAAATATATGGGTAGCATTATCTTGATAGGATGTGGAAAATTTAAACTTTTTTCAACATACACAGGTTTTTTCTGTTACACTCAGCTTTATATATGTCGTAGGCTGATAGTGAAATCCGTCATTTCATGAAAAGCCTAGTCATATCATGCTGCACGCTAAAAGGTATATTGGCAACTGGTTTGTTCGTTGTTCCCCAGAGCATTTTTTTTTTAATTTAATTTAAATTTTATTTTTATAAAATAATATTAGTTGAAAAAATTTTAAAAAAATGCTCTGGGGAACAACGAACAAACCAGTTGCAATATACCTTTTAGCCACGCTTCATGATATGACTAGGCTTTTCATGAAATGACGGATTTCACTATCAGCCTACGACATATTATACGGATAAGAATAAATTGTAACGCACCATAAATTGTAAATTGCCAACAAATATTGTGCCTGTGCGCTATGTTATAAAGTGAAAAGTTAAAACATATTATTATGAGTGTCATATTGACTTTATTTCCCTGTGTTACCTAAGCGTTAAGAAATACTATACATTTTTTAAAGCTAGTCAGAACTTGGCAAGTGCTGTACTACAACATCCCATGATGATAATTAGAAGAAGATTAACTGTTTAAGTTTAAAATAACTCTGGAAAGTTTATCACCGTGACTCTTATACTGCGGCTTAACTGCCATATTAGATTAAATTTGTCTAAGAACTTATTTAAATCTAACTTTGAAAATTTGGGCCGAACCGAAAATTATTAGATTAAAAAGAGAAATTTTTAGTGGATACCACAGCTGCAAGTAGTGCGCTATTACAGGAAGGAATTAAACCAGTAATAGCTAAAACTTAGATTTTAAGGTTTGAAAAATTTACTCTCCAGAAGCGTTTGGGTAATTACGGTCTTGGAAGCGGAATATAAATAATAAAATATTAAATTAAAAAATATAGCGCGGCGTACGGAAAAGGTTTTTAATGAAAAACTGTTATATATATATATATATCTCCGTTCGGGATCGAACCCAGAACAATTCGCTAGTTGGACAAATGCGCTATATTGATTCAAGATTTATGTCATAAAACTTATTAAATTTTTCATGTTTGAACTCTTTCGAGTTTTTACACCAGGGAGAGGTTCATTAAGGTAAAGGAGCATTATTTTATTTTAGCCAGATGTGTCCGTCAAATTATGTAATTGTTGTGTTCTTTTTTTTTTAAGTTGAATTCGCAAACATTCAAATATTCCAAAAACTATACCCTATATACACATGCGGTTGCGCAGTGTTTGTGCGCGTTTGAATCCATTTAGAGCTGGTGGAAGAGAGGGAAACTGAAAAGCAGGGATTTTGCATACTGCCAATAATAATATTTAAAAATAGGCTATAAGAAATAACAATTTCAACGAGTTAAGTTATAACAACAAAGCCCTATTTCGAAAACTCTCCGGAGAATTACAGTCGGTCTAGCAAAAACCGGCACCTGTCCTGCCCTAATCCTACAATCACCATTTGCATGCTCTCAAACGTCATTCCGTTCCCGTTATCGGGCACATCGCCTTTTGTTTTGCGACACATTGATTTAAATTATACCGGAGGAGCAAGGCTTTTTGCTATACCCTCGGTGCTCTCGTGGGTAATAAAAGAATATGAGATCAGGAACTTTGCACCTGCGCAAAAACAGCATATTTATTAATAAGAAGTAATGAAAGACACACCTAAATATACGAACGTTGTAAAATAGGTATTTTTGTGTTAAGTGTGCAAAATAGGTGTTTTTTCAATGGCAGATGAGATTGTCAATTTTTACCGAGACCGCTAGGTCGAGCTTAAAAATTCAATCGATTTTTTTTGTACAACTGTCTGTTATTAGCAATTATATATGGATATTAGACTATTTTCATTAACCTTTTATCGTGTTTAGAACAAAAATTTAAAATTAAAATTCACAGCTTTTAAGGTTTTTTTTCTTACACATGTTCTGATTACCTTGAAACCTGCAATTGTTTAAAAGTTATTGATTGTAAAATCTATCGTTTTTCGTGTCAAGAAATTTACAATATTTTGCTCAGGTTTGCCCAGTAACATAATGTCTGATAGCGATAGCGATAGCGATGGTGAGACACCTCAAGAAATAACGGATGCGGCGAACATCGTTGTATCAAGTCTTTTGCCCGCTAAATCAAAAATATAATATGAGAAAGTGCACACTCAGTTTCGTGAATGGTGTAACATAAAGATGATAGAAACTAGAGATGCACCGAATATTCGTTTTGCCGAATAATGACCGAATATTCGGCCAGTTTTAACCAAAGGCCGAATATTCGTTATTCGGCAAGTAGAACTGATGTATTCGCCGAATACTCGGCCAAACATTAGTCGCCCCTTTGCCGACAAAATAAACTAAAGAAATAAAAATTATATCTAAATAAAAAATACGCTTAACAATAGACATTTATTTTATATAACCTGTATCAGTCACTAGGCTACACGGCTGATTATTTAAGGCCATCATTTCGCCGATGGCATAATGCATTTTTGTGGCCCTTAAATCGGTAATGGAGTACTTATTCTTAACAGCAAAACTATTTTCAAGGTTTTTTTGTTTAGCTACGTTAGTTTCCATGTGTCTCATGTAAACTGCCTGCAACTGATACTGAATTGATATGAATTTTATATACACGGGGATGTTTGTGTTTTAGACGGTTAACCATAGAACTATTAGTCGCCGCTTTTCCCACACCACCACGCGATATTTTTACCGAAGAAATAGCGCACACCGCTTTTGTTTCATTTTGATTCTCCAAACTAAAATGTTCCCAGATCCAGCTTTTCTTTTTACCCTTTGGTTCCCCAAAGTCTTCCATGTTTACCTTATTTTATTTTAAGAACTAAAAGAAAACTATAATTCAACTCGCGCCTTTTAAAATAAGCAAGTCCTCACAATAGATAATTCACAACTTTTTAAGTTTAAACAGCACTGTCAAATAAAATCCGTCGTACCAACTTTTAGTAGCGTAAAACCCTACAACCCGTACAACCAACAATACACATTGGCCGAATATTCGGCCAAGATTCGGTCAACATCTTGGCCGAATATTCGTTATTCGGTCTTGAAAATAGGCCGAATATTCGTTATTCGGCCAATGGCCTAAACTACTATTCAGCGCATCTCTAATAGAAACCGTATCAGAAATTGTTTTGCTGTTATTTAGAGGAAAAATCGAAGAAATATGATTTTAAAAATGGTTTAGAAATTAACTTTTGAATTTATACGAAAACATCAATACATTTTTCTAGCCCGGAAAAAATAATATTTTTTACAATGAAAAAATAACATTTTTTTACGGCGAAGAAAGAGGCGTTTTGTGCATTCATAGCAACAAAAAAAGTATTTTTTTGACAGTTGTACAAAAAAGTATTTTTTTGACAGTGAAAATCAGGTATCCAAGTTTAGTCTACGCAAGACTTTACTTTGAAGGAATTTTTCGAACACCTTTTTCTTAGACATTTTTCTTCATTATCCAAATGTAACGGCTCTTTTTCTTAATAGTGACAAATTGTAGTGTCGTAACCATTCTTAAAACTTATTATCAAATACGAAGCACTAAACCATAAGGCCACACAACAACTAAGGCAAATACAGAATATCTTTGGAAAGTATCTACTTCATTCTACATAGTACTTTGCATAAAAATTTAAAAAGATTTGAAACTTTTAGATTACTAAAGTCAAAATAGTCTCTTATCACTTTAATAAACTTTAATACCAATAAATTGTTTTTCAATGCCACCCTCGATATTTATTCATAATACCTAATGCCTGTGGGAATAGTTGATAAAATGAATTTTCTGCAAATAAGTATTGATGCTTAAGAAATTGCGATAGGGTTGTAATTAGGACAAAAATGTTTGATTTTTAATGCATCATCGAATGAGATAAAAAGATACAGGGGTTCCTATTTGAAATTGAAATGAAAGTTTGCAAAGTTTGACACTAAACTTTGGACCCCTGTACAATTCGTATTAGTCAAACATGGTTAACGAGACTGTTAGACTTTATTTAATAAGTATCTTTGTATAATTTTCTAACGAGGCATTATTTTTATTTTTTATTAATTTTTAAAATCAGTGGTGCAAAACTGATATTTTTTAGTTTTTATTTTTTTCCCCTATAATAGATACTGAATCGATTTTAATAAAATTATAGGGGTATGTAGGTAATTATAGGAGGCACCCAAATAAGTAAGAAAATATATGGCGTGTAATCTAAAAAAATACATCCTTATGACATCACACTTTTTTGGAACACCCTGTATGAAAAAAAATATTTTCCTGAAATGCGCCTCAAGATACAGGTAAGGTCTGCAAAATATCAAAATTCTAACCTAATTACTAAGTAAGATATAGAATACGGGACGTGAGGTGCAGGACCCTGTATTTTGTATATACAGGGTGGCGCACCGAAAACTTTCCACCCAGGTTTATTTTCTTGTTAATAAATAAATCAAAATTCGCTCGAACACGGGAACCTTAGTTCTCAGGGGGACATATTTTTTTGCTATTTTCATCCCCCCTGCTGGAACCCCCACGACGGGGTGGCTTCCACCCTTAAAATCTTAAATGGCAAGGGGGGTCGAGTGACACCTTATTTTAAAGGGAATTGAATTGCCTTTCAAACGCGACCTTGCTCGTTTAAATCGAGTGAATAGTTACTGAGAAATAGGGCTAAAAAAAAATTAAAAGTAATAAAATTTGTTACCGCTTGTATCAATCAAGTAAATGTTGAAAATGTCCACCTACAACCTCCATGCAATTGTAAAGGCACTGTCCAAAATGTTCGCGAACATTATGGAGCATATGGGGTGACTTTCACCCTTCAAATCTTAAATGAAAAGAAAGGTCGAGCTATAACTTATTTCAAAAGGAATTTAATTGGCTCAAAACCACTGGCTACGGCCCTGAATTTGGTTGAGTACCTTTCGAGAAATTAAATGGTAAAAAAATTTGTGCTTCATTCATTTTGCCTTACATATCAGTGTGTTCAATAATTGATTAAAATGACGTATACTCTTCAAGAAAGGGTTGAAATTATTTCACTTTTCTTTAGAAGTAACGATTGTGCTCGAGCTGCCTTATAATGCATTGCATCTAAATGCACACTTGTCTCATACTTACGTGCTACAATTGGTGGCAAAATTCCGTGAAACAGGATCAGTGATGAACAAAAAAAGGATTGTTGAAAATCCTGTAAGAAATGAAGCTGTAGAAGTTGCAGTTTTGGGTCATATTGCCATCGATCCCACACTTAGCACGAGGAAAGTGTCAGATGTATCGGGTGTTTCGCGTAGAACGGTTCGGCGTACTTTAAAAACGCATAAGTTTCATCCCTATAAAATAAAACTGGTTCATGAACTTAATGAAGATGATGACGATCGCCGTTTGCAATTTTGCGAATTAATTAGTGAAACGATCATTCGCAATCCACAATTTATTTTCAACATTTGTTTCTCCGATGAATGCACTTTTTTTCTTCACGGTACTGTCAATCGACAAAATTGCAGATATTGGTCGGATTCCAACCCTAGAATTTTTAGAGAAGTGCATACTCAACATCCCGAAAAATTAAATGTGTGGGCTGGAATTTTTCGGGACCGTATTATTGGGCCGTATTTTATACCTGGAAATTTAACAGGTGAAATTTACCTGAACCTGTTAGAAACCACTATTAACCCTTTAACGAATGGCATAGAAGAAAATGACCGTTATCGGCCCGAAAATATTTACTTTCAGCAAGACGGAGCACCCCCGCATTATGCGTTCGATGTTTGACAGTTTCTGGATGAAAATTTTCCTGGAAAATGGATTGGAAGAAGAGGTCCTATTGAATGGCCTGCAAGATCGCCTGATTTGACTCCACTGAACTTTTTTGTGTGGGGACATTTAAAGTCTAAAATTTATGCAACCCAACCGAATTCTTTGGAAGACTTGCGACAACGAATAGTGTACGAGTGCCGACAAATAACTCCCGCAATGCTCCATAATGTTCGCGAACATTTTGAACAGTGCCTTTACAATTACATTGCAGGTTGGAGGTGGACATTTTCAACATTTATTTGATTGATACAAGCGGTAACAAACTTTATTACTTTTATTTTTTTTTTCTTTTTAGCCCTATTTCTCAGTAACTATTCACTCGATTTAAACGAGCAAGGTCGCGTTTGAAAGGCAATTCAATTCCCTTTAAAATAAGGTATCACTCGACCCCCCTTTCCATTTAAGATTTTAAGGGTGGAAGCCACCCCGTCGTGGGGGTTCCAGCAGGGGGGATGAAAATAGCAAAAAAATGTGTCCCCCTGAGAACTAAGGTTCCCGTGTTCGAGCGAATTTTGATTTATTTATTAACAAGAAAATAAACCTGGGTGGAAAGTTTTCGGTGCGCCACCCTGTACATACAAATAAATAGTCTTATAAAGACTTGGTTGCCTCCCTTTACTGTGTAGGTAAAAAGAAGACACAATTTCTTTATCCATGACACATAGTCGTCCTGTGCTAGTTTGACTAAACACTAGTGTGTCCTAATATTCAAAAAGGCCACAGTAATTTAAAAAAAATAGTTATTGTAATTATAAAATAAAGTTAGAATAATAACTGCTATATTACAAAACCAAGTAATTCTTAGTAAAGTCGAAAACCGTGTAAATGTCATACCTAAAATTGTGTCCAAACTAATTCACAGTGAGCCCATGTAACCTTTTAAATCTATTTATATAAAATTATTGTAATACTTACTTGATTACAAAAAAGTGGTTTGCAGTAGGAGTGGGCAAAAATTTGACATATCGTTATTCGATAATATGTCGACAGAGTTTATCAGATAGGGCAGAAACTGAGAAAATTAAAAGAGAAGCATGTACAGTTTACAGTTTTAAACAAGTTATTATTATTATTATTTTATTTTTTATTAAAATATCATATTATATAAGATGATCAACGAAAAAAAACACAAACAAAACAGAAAACTTGGAGTAATTAATTTTACTTTTTAATATATTTGTGAAAACGACTGTGGGTTTTTTTTCCAGTAGTCCATTATCTCAACAGCTCCACTTTGAGATAATGGACTACTTCCGTAAAATTAAAAAATTTTAATATCACTACTTTTATCGATATATAAAATAAAGATATTTTTTAAAATGTATCGATATTATCGAGAAACAAATATAAATACCAATATTCGATATTGGCTTTTCGATATCGCCCAGCCCTAATTGGCGCTGTTGGTAGACAATCACCGATCTGCAAACCAAAGTAGTAAAATATTTATTCATGCATGAGTAAAAAATATTTGATAACAATATTTACACAATGTAGCCTTGATAATATGGTTGAATTAATTTGTAGTTGACACACCGGATATTTGATAATGATATATTTATAACAAAAAGTTTAGTAAAGTCTGATACATATTAACCAAAACAGTGGGGTCGGAGAGGTGGATTACCAGCACCACGCGAATTGCAATAATAATGCTGCAGCATTAAGTATTTTAATCCAGAATAAACTTGTCTTACTATTACTACCCCTCCTACTCACTAGTGAAAGATTTTTTTTTAGAAAACTATTGACTTTAAACTCGCGAACTGTTCCTCTGCAATAAAATTAAAAGAAAATGACATTTGCGCTTTACTGCTGTCGTCCGCACTTTTGAATATTCTTAATAAAATAATTAAAGAACAAACCGTCTGCCAACAAAATTTTAAATGGCTTTTATAATTTTTAAAAGTATATTGAATCATATTATACTTTTATCTGATATAGACGCTATATACAGGGTGTTACAAATTCGAGGGCCACCATTGGGATCTGGGAAATGGTAATAGATACGGGGAAGTTTAAATTAGGGCAAAGTTGCGCAATTCAATGCCGATCAATATACCGTCAAGAAGATTTGTCCATTCCGAGTACTTCCGAAGATATTCGATAAAATCCGAATTTAACGTTTTTCATTTATATGTTTTCCTGCGTTTATTTAAATAGATAATTGAAAATAAATTGAACCTTCTCGTTGCCACTTTTTCTCTTCTATTAGACTGTGGTATCAGATTTCGAATCCGACGTTTTGTCTCTGGGCCCCATCATTAATTTTTTTTTAAATACGGACCTGGACTTTTTATTTTATTTTTGGAATCACCAAGGCTGATTGCATGATATGGTTGCATTATTTTGATTAGGATTCAAAAGTTTAAGCTAATAAAAATATCTTATAATATTGTTTTTGTTTATTTTTTAATTAATGATATTTTACTTAAATTCTAGAAATAATCGGAAAATAATGGTAGGTAGGTACCTACACATTCACTAAAAAGAATCAATTTTATCTAAGACTAAGATGTTCAAAAAGATTTCCGTTTGCACGTATACATTGAATAATTTTGTTCCTTACTTTTTTAGTGGACCTTTGTATCGACCTTCTCCTTATTGACCTAAATCCTTCAATAATCCTAGTTCTAAGTTCTTCTAATGTATTAACCTTGGTATTAACATTATGTTTATAAATTTTATTTTTCAAAGCCCCCCACAAAAAAAGTCTAAAGGTGTCAAATCTGGAGATCTCGCAGGCCATTCCACCACACCTCGATTTCCTATCCATCTGCCTGGGAATTCATGATTTAAAAACTCCCTAACCTCTCTTGTTCCATGAACCGGGGCACCGTCTTGTTGAAACCAAATGGTTGGTATAGTCTGGCGAGTGGAATCTCAGCTAAGAACTCTTGTAAATGGGTGTTTAGAAGGAAGAGATAGTCGGCACCTCTTAGTCTGTCTGGTAAAAAAATGGGTCCAAGAATTTTGTCTCCAAACATCCCTGCCCAAACATTGATACTGAAGCGTACTTGTTTGCGTATTTCTCTATTAACTCTAGGATTTTCTACGGCCCATACGTGCTCATTATTTCTATTAAAATTACCGCAATTTGTAAATTTAGTTTCATCGGTCGAGATTATAGACCTAAGAAAGTTATTATCATCGTCAATTTGATTCTGTAGCCAGTAACAAAAATCTAACCGCCTCTGAGGATCTCCTTCTTGCAACGCATGGGAAATATAAATTTTATATGGTTTTAAACTATTATTTTTTAAAACTTTCCAAGCCTTAACATGATTTAGGGTTGGCAAGTTAGATTCTACGGAAATTTGCCTTGTGGATGTGGAAGGGTTGTTGTCTACCTAAAATAATACCATACCCTAAATAAAATAGCGCCTATACTTTATAAAAAATAATAAACGAAAAACCAAGTTTACATGGTTTTAAAAAAAAGCCAGTCAAAGTTTTAAATACAGACCTGGCGTAAAACATTGTTGGATTCTGCTTCTGTTACACGGTTACCATATTTTTTTCTTGGTTTTTCAAATCTACCGTGTTCGCGTAGGTTTTTATCCAACTTTTGAAAGAACCTTCTGTTAGGCTGCTGTCTTTCGGGGTAATCTTCAAAATATCTTTGCGCAGCTGTTACTGAGTTTCTGTTACAGCTGTAATAAACCTTTATCATATCACTTTTTTCCCCAGTAGAATATTGCATTTTAGATTTTTAAAAGATCAGCCTATAACACCTCACAAAATCTTGAAGTTAAAAATTTCTTACTGTCAGTTATGAAAATTCGCCCATTTTTTTTTTCCACGGTAAACTACGATTTAATTTTATTTAAACCTCCTGGGATTAGACATCAAAGTAAAAATTATTGCATTTTTAATTTTTTTTGGGGCCCACACCATTTTTTTTTATAGCTTATGTGTATTTTTACGCTAGGAATTAACATTATTAAGAAATTTAAGATTATTGTTAGGATGATTTTAAAATACCTACATTACCTAATTAAAAAATAAACAAAAACAATATTATAAGATCTTTTTATTAGCTTAAACTTTTGAATCCTAATCAAAATAATGCAACCATATCATGCAATCAGCCTTGATGATTCCAAAAATAAAATAAAAAATCCAGGTCCGTATTTAAAAAAAATAAATTAATGATGGGGCCCAGAGACAAAACGTCGGATTCGAAATCTGATACCACAGTCTAATAGAAGAGAAAAAGTGGTAATGAGAAGGTTCAATTTATTTTCAATTATCTATTTAAATAAACGCAGGAAAACATATAAATGAAAAACGTTAAATTCGGATTTTATCGAATATCTTCGGAAGTACTCGGAATGGACAAATCTTCTTGACGGTATATTGATCGGCATTGAATTGCGCAACTTTGCCCTAATTTAAACTTCCCCGTATCTATTACCATTTTCCAGATCCCAATGGTGGCCCTCGAATTTGTAACACCCTGTATATTATATATTTTACTAATTTTTTTAACCCACGCAATAATAGTTACAACGATAAGAAAAAATTTAACCCCTAAAGTGTTCCTACAGAAAACTAAATATCATAAAATATGTGCAAAATAAAAAAAAAATTGATTGGTTTTTGTTCCTTGCATGTTATAATGTCAACCTTTTGAGAGACTTTTCAGCATAAAGTAGCCCACAGAATGTGGTTTTGTTGGCTGCTTTGCTCCATGAGCCGCTTGACGAACAATATTTTCGATCAAAAACGAGGCACAGTGTTTTATAGTAAGTAGTAGGTAGACTCAACTTTTTCTAAAAACAAAGCGTTTCGACAGTTGACAACCACATATAACATAAACAGCTGACTGGTTTCTTCCTAAAAGTCCCCAGTTTAGTAGTGGACCGTAGCAAGCTCATGCGCCAGGTTGCGTCACATTTTTTTTTCTAATTTTGTACCCGAAGATGAAAATGCCTCTCTATATTATTGTTTAATTTTTTTTAAATTTTGGATTTTAACAATTTTTTATATTGTCTTCGTTTGTATCACACTCCTGCGGACCTATATTCTATTAAGTTGTGCATTCTTCGCTGCGTTCCGCAATGCGTAAAGTCTATATTAATTTATTTTTAAATGCATTTCTCATTCTTACTCTGCTGCATAGAAGACCATCAGCGAAAAATGGGTAACATTGATTAAATTTTCGACGTTTCCACTTTCTTACCCAAAAATAGCACTTTTTCGTGAGCTAAACCTTCTTGCTATTTTTCTTGAGTTTTCTCTGACCTTAAAAAAGAATTATCCCTTTTAATATTTAGTTAACTTGGTGTTTAAGAAAGCGAAAAAAGGGACGAAAGGTACTTTTAAACATAATTTATCTCTTAACGGCTTATACATTCATTTTAAGAAATGTAGGCTCATGCAGGAAGGACTACATAATACCTAGACCTATATTTATTACAGCTGTAGATACAGTGTGTGCTTGTAACTTGGAATAATTTCAGTAAATCAAATACAGCTTTTTTTTCGCAAAATGCTTGGGTGCGGACAGTAACATTTTAAGTTGTGGTCTTTTTTAAAAAAATATTGATACAGTGCGTGTCCCAAATTAGATATATGACAATATCGACAATTTTTTTAAATGTCAACCCTACAGTTTTTTATTGGCCATTTTTAAAGTGTATATTAAGTTATGTACACGTAAATATAAAATTTCATATTTTCATCCCAAATGGATTTTTTTTTTGATACCCAGTATATAGAAAACCAAAACTGTGCCTGGTTTTAGGTTTAGGTTTAATTAATTTCCTGATTCCTTGTCAAGTAGTAGTTATTGGGTTTTTGAGCCAACAGACAGATAGACATGTTTTTCGTGATTTAGAGACCCTGTCGATATTTGAAAAAACTATTTTTAACGATTTCTACAAGCTGAAGCAAACCAAAAATTCCTGAAATTTCTGGTGCGGAGGTAGGGCGGTCTCCCAGATTGACCGTAACTTGTGAATTATATTAATATTTATGAACTATTTATTGTAGCACGTAAGCACTGTTACAAGTTACAACATGACGACTTCAGTTCCGAAGTATTTCTACAACAAAACTTATTGTTACAGGTTACATGCGTGGAGTAATAGCATCAAGTTTCTGTCACTTCCACACACAATCAATTTAGAAAAAAAGCTTTGTCCTGCGACACATAATCCTTTTTATATCCATTCACCTTTTATGGATCCCGTTATTTGCTAGTGGAGTGCCGCACATATCAATCGGGCTTGCTCACGACAAGATATGAAAGTTTATGGGGCGCACCAGTTTGCTAGCCTTTTGTGACGGCGACGACACGCCGTTACACATATTTGGTGGAATGCCATTGTGATCGCCATGGCGTGGCGTCTTTTACACTTCAATAGATAGGGTTGTTGAAAGTTTTTGTTAAGGGAAGGAAATAAAAATTTTATGGCGTGATTGTGAACTTGCTACGTTTCGTAACTGTAAATACGAATATATCCGTGTTTTTTGTTATCATAATAGCACAAGCGCCGCAAAGTTTTTTTTTATAGAATATTTACAAAAACACTAACCACTTCTACTGGTAATGGTAGAATAATGAAAAATTAAGCGTTTCAGCAATCATAAAATGATATACTGCCATCAACAACTGGGCAATACCAACACTAAACTACTCATTCCGAATCCTTAAGTAGGTACTCAGACACCGATGCTGCTAACAAAATTCAGATTCCACCGCTCACGCTCTGCACTTGAAATAATCTTCCTAAAACACAAGAAGGGAGGAAGAGGTCTTATTATTATATATAACTTGTGCAAGTCCGAAGAAACCACTATAAGAAAATACTTCCAAGAGTCGAATAAGGAAATGCTACAAAAAATGGTAGCAGCAGACGCTGGATATATTAGAAAGGAAAAATTCCTCTTTTTTTTTTTGTTACAAAAAAATGAACGATAAACAGAAAGAACGCAAACACTGTAAACTGTTTAAAAAGCTTAACAAAGAGAACATAAACAAAACAAATCTCAAAACATAATTTTAAGTTAAATAAATGGCAGAAATGCACGGGAATCATTCCCTAACACAAACGCCCGTCAGATATAAAATGTAATTTTCCCGAAGTTTAAACACAGACAAATTTGATTGGATTTAAAGGAAGCACGAAGTAAATTTAAATAATGGAAGAAAAGTTTGTTTAGTGTGGATCGACTGTTTTCTCGTTGTAGCGACGCGACGCCGAATAGTCTCTTTCACGCAAGTTACAGCTGCTAAATATTTTATGGTTTTCCGTTATTTAGCTTGGCCGACTACACGATACCATGCATATTAATGAAAATTTATTTGCCTGCTATTGCCCGTGATGCTCTACTAAAGGCACCATTACACGGTAGATATTTGCAGCACAACTGTAACTATGTTTATGTCAAAAAATCGGCAAATACGTTTGTTTGGCACTTTCCTCTATAATATAAAGGGTGCCAAAAATTGGTGCTGACAGTATTGAGATCTCTGGAACTATAAGAGATAGCAAGACATGGGAAAAGTATCAGGCAATTATGTTAGAAGTTTTTTGGTGCTTGCGGATCGATTAGGGTTGTTTTAGGTTTTGAGATATTTTGAACAACCTAAAATGTTGCATTTCCTTAGATGGGTTGTAACTATGTTATTTCCCAATATTTTAAAAATCTGTAAACACATTTTCATAGCAACTTTTTACATAAAATATTAGTAATATTTTAGTTACAACGTTTTCGTTTCCTGGAACCATCAATTTTGTTCTCTCTTATGACTGCCAAAGTACCTAATTTTTCCTATAATATGATGCTAAACAAAATTATAAATTAAAAATGTATAAGCCAAAAATAACTAAAAATTACATTTTAAGGGAAAATTCGAAGACTTTTGGCAAGACCGACAATCAGATGACTATTTTACTTAAAAATAAAGTTAACTTAAAACAATATCTATATATACTAATCTAAATTAAGGTGAAAACGTGATAATTAATAACAAACTAATACTAAAATTCAAAATGTTGACAATTTTTTCAATACATTGCTGAAATTTTTTTTCGACAGATATGGATACATAATGGTATAATGGTTAATTTGACTAAAACTATCCTGAGTTCGTTGCTCAATAATTTACGGGATTCAGGGGGATTAAATTCGTATACCTTATTTTTGGCAAATCCCCATAAATAAAATTGTAATGGGGTAAGATCCTGGGACCTAGCAGGACAGCGCACGATGCCACCGGTAGATATTTACCTTTTCACATAATGTATACACTAAATATGTTTGTATCTACTTGTCTAGAAATAGGCGCGGGGCACCCAGCTTGCTGAAACCAGATGTTATTAAATTGGTCATTTTTAAAATTCTTATAACAGTTTTGCCTTAAGTAAGAATAGTATAAACATATATCTTTATTAAGTAAACTTTATTTTTATATGTCGGTGTTGCCAAATATCGTCACTGTCCAGGCAAAGCATGGTATGCGCCATTTGAGTAATTTTACAGGAAACACAAAAAACTGTTTTTCCCGTTATTTTTTTAAAGAAATTTTTTATTATTTTCGGATTATGGATTAGGAGAGATAATAATTCATGGTTTTAGGGCTAATTGCTAAAAAATATACTTATTGGGTTAAATGAAGGTCGCTTACGATATTTCAAAAAGGCTTTTTAGGGATCCCGTGGAGTTTAAGATATTTTTAATATTGCTTGAGATGTTGTTTGTGTTAGAAAATTATTGAATTGTTTTTATAATATCGTAAGCGACGGGCGCATACGTTAATTTATCGATGTTTAATATTCTAAAATTACCGCAAAACAACTTATACAAACAAAAAATATATCGTAAGCGAAGGACAGATACAATATTTATATTGACCGTTGTGGGACTTTAGATGTTATAATCCATGCAATGTGTAAAAGGTTTTAGGACTTTGGCTATAAGTAAAACGTAAGCGACATAAGCTTACGATATTTTAAAAACCTCTGGTGGATACAAAGTGACATACTGTTGATAGTATGGGAGCTTGCAATATTTTATGATTTGTGGGCGCATACATTGCCAAACTTTTAAATAGAAATTTGATGTTTTATTGAGTATTGTAGCATACGATATTTTTTTGGGTCGACGTAGCTCACTCAAGCGATCCCGGCAACACCAAAATCCCGCTTTGGCGAAAATGTCGCTTACGATACATTGCCTGGACAGGGACGATATGTTCGAATTTTCCCTAAAAATTATGTTTAGTTATTTTGAGGTTATAAATGTTTAATTTATTATAGTGTATAAGAAAAATTAAATACTTTTCGATAATTAAAAAATCCAATATGAAGGTCATAAGAGAAAAAAAAATATTATGGTTGCAGAAAACCAAAACGTTGTAGCTATAATATTACCAAGTAGGTATATTCCATGTAAAAAGTTACTATAAAAACGTGTTTATAGATTTAAAAAATATTGGAAAATAACATAGTTACAACCGATCTAAGGAAATGCAACATTTCAGTATATTTAAAATATCTCAAAAACCATAAGAACCAGAATCGATCCGCAATCACCAATAAAGTGATAACATAATTGCGTAAAATTGCTTTAAAAACAAGAATATAAATTGTAGTTGGTAGGACAGGTAGGGCCATGGCACTGTGGCTATACCTCACGAGCCGTCACTGGATCTAGGAACCCAAAAACTTCGACAAAACTGATATCTAAGAAATTTTTTTCCGCGTGTGCACGTGTGCAGTACTTTGTCTACGAGGAAGGTAAAAACATACAGGTACTGGGAGTCCAGTTTTTGATGTTTTTAAAAGATCCATATCTTCCGCAAACCGTCGCCGTCGTCGGGTTCTAATTTGTAAATTGGATCTGGGAATTATTGGTAGTAAAATTATGAGAAACCTATAGAAAGAGCGGATTAAAATAAATATGTTATTATTTTTATATTGTTAATGGCATTAAACAATTGGCTATAAATTTAAATGACCGTAGCTATTACGCCATTCAAAACCCATTAATTTTGTCTCCTTAAGCATTCATGACATAAGGTAATAATAAAGTTACGCCCTTTTTTATCCATTTCAATTTTCTGAATATTACAATTTCAAAACAAAATATTAAATTACACATTGATACCTGTAGAAAACCCACATTCACAGACACAACAATTCCTAAGCACTCCACTCATCCCAATTCCCACAAACTTGCAGCATACAAATCCATGATACATAGTGCCTTTACAGTCCCCTTAAATGACGACAACCGTAAAAAAGAAGTAAACATTTTCTCATAAATAAAAAACACTAAACAAAATATATCCACACATTAACAAAGAGTGAAAAAGATAGATATATAAAAATAACATATTTTTGTCCAATTTCTGATAAAATAGCACACATAATTTCAAAAAACAACAATAAAGTATAGCTTTCTCACCAGCACAAAAAAATTTTAATTATTCTTTAATGCCAAACGAAAAACACCCCCCCCCCTCTTTCCCTTAAAAAAAGCATAAATTTATAGGTTCAGTTATACCGAATATATAGGTCAAACAGGAACAAATTTTAATAACAGATTTAATGAACATAAGGCATTTTATTTGTTAAATGTTAAATAAAGAAAACTTTTATTTCGCAAAACATTGTTTGTCATTAATTGAAATTTATTTATTTATTTATTGAAAACTACACTATACAGGTTGATACAGGACATATCATTGACCCAATTATACATGTAGTATTTAATTAGTAAACCTAATAGTAACAATCAATTCCCTACAATAGAGCACACTTAACTTACACACGTAGTATACTTATAATTTAATATTAACCCATTTACACATATAATATCCAATAGTAAAGCTAATAGTAACGATCAATATCATACAATATAGAGCACACTTAACTTACATGCATAATATACTTACAACGAATATGACAGAATTTGTAGAGAGAGTCTCTAGATATCTACAGAATCTGTTATGTTAGAGATTCGTTTTTTAAGTTTATTTATAAATAAAGTTTTAGAATCGCCAAATATGTCACAGTATCTTTGATTTTCATTGTAATTAACAATCATACATCTAACGGGAGATTTTTTTTGATAATTAGTTCTAATTGATTTATAATAAAAAGTGCTATAACCTAGTTGTTTAGTTCTATTGGGTATACAAATACCCACCTTATTTAATGTTGTATTGTCTAGTGCTAAGTTATTAAATATTTTATAAATATAAACAGTACTACTGAAGGTTCTCCTATTGTGTAATGTCATTTGGTTGTCGCGCTTTAGATTAGTAAAATAGCTAATGTCATGGGTTTTTTTAGTAAGATGTCCGAGATGCGAATAAATTTCTTTTGGATTTTTTCAATCATTTGAATGTATTTGGCATAAAGTGTAACAAATATTTTAAATAAAGTGATATTATAACAAAGGAACTTATTCATACTGTTTTTGTAATATGTAATATCACAAAGTAACGGACTATTCAATTCAACGTTCAAAATATATGGTTAAACCAATAAAACGTGATGCCAGATATTAATTAAAGTTATATATTTCTGCGTTGGCGACGACCCTTGGTTACGTTACTTGCCCAAGGGTTTCCTGTCAAAATTAACAACACGGATATCAAATTAAAATCAGAGAAAAAATGTATTTAATGCTCCAAAATGTCTTCAAAAATATTTAAGGGTAATTAATCACTTTCCTTTTTTATGCAACATGTAATTTTCAATGTTTAAATAGACAGAATTCCCACGTTCCAATTGCAACAACTTTAACTTTCTGGTTTTCGGGATATGATATTTCCATTTACGAGCTACTTGGAGTACAGCGTGGCTAAAGAGCTAGTGAGATTATATTTTATTGACCGCATCAGCAAAAATTAAGTAGCGGGCCAGGTGCGATTAGTAGCGTAGTTCTGAGAGTCTTGCAAAGTGCAACAAAAAAGACTGATCTATATATTGAGTATTTAAAATTTGTTCTAATTATCCGGCAACTATATGATGCGTGTGTAGGTATTTAACAAAGTTCTCTAAAGAAACTTATTTCAGTGAGCTTAAATTTTCTTTCATTATCGGTGTTTAATGCCTCTTATAGAAGTCCTTAAAATCGCCAGCCGCTTTTCAACTTGTAAAAGATACATTTTCAGTCAGATTCTAATTGCTTGAATTGTATATTTGGCAGAAATTACTGGCACCCGCGCTTTCTAAGCTCCGGAATCACGGTACATTTTATAACAGACTGTGGAAATATTCCGATTGCCTCGCGAAACTACTGAAAACATTTTCTGATTTTAATCCTCTTACATTGTATCTTGTCTCGTTAATAATACAGTATTATAACTGGTTACATAGTAGCGTTTTCTTGCCTTTTTATATCACTTTGCAGTGCCGTGTAGCATTTGATGTAGGGGTCTATGAAGGGCATAATAAAAAGTACTTACATATTACCTTGTCTAATAAAAAATCCTTATATTTGATGATGACGAGATGAATGCTAGTTTACTTTCGTGACAATATTTAGGATACACCAACTTGCATTACCTTCACCAAACAGACAAATGAGGATGGATAATTTATAGCCAAGCTTCCCTGACGGACGTAATGAAGAGTGACATAGAATTACCGATTCCAGAACCCTTAGCATTCATCTTTATTTAAATTGGTAATTACTGTAGATCAATATGGGCACAACATTTCGTCAATGTTTATTAATACCATCACTTCTAAAAGATTATTGTTTTTGATAGGTAGGTAGGTATAGAAGGGACAGTTAAAAAGGTCAAAACAAAACAAAAGATTTAAATTTTCCTATTTTTATCAATTAGAAAAAGAAAAAAATAGTAAATTTACAAATACTACTTTGTAAAATTGTAGAAATCAAAAAATAATAAAATTGATTATGGAGTAACGCAAGGTTCAGTTCTCGGAGGATACCCTTTTTGTCTCGTTGCTCTCGGCTCTACTCGTTCATTTTCGGCAATAACCATGCAGAATTCTGATCTTATATTGTTTTGGTTTTGGCGCTTTTATTTGAGTCTCTTTAAGCGACCTATTATTAATTTCCTTTTGTGCTTTAAGTAAACTTTTTTTTATGCAAGAAGCTTAACCTGTTATTAGTTTAGGTAACTTGCGGTTGTTAAAAGTATTTCTTATTAAAACAGGGTAAATTAATACAGTAATAAAAAATAGAAGTTTTGGGTGTCATAAATTACTATTGGCCTAATTTCTTTATAGCTCATTATTCCAAGATCTCGTATGCAATTATTGCAATATTAACTTTTTACGTAAATTTAATTTAAAACGTCACCTAAAGACAATGCATACGTGAAAAATTGTCATCTTTCGAAAATACTAGAAAGTGCCATATTTTTTGTATTATATGTTCAAATGAAAAGGTAAGTATGTCGTAATAAAATTGATATTTAGTATACCAATATTTATTTATTTATTCATATACGTCCTACCTACATAAATTATGTTTATATTTACAATTTTACAAATTATTTAAATTTATAAAGTTAAATTTTATATAAGCAATAAGACTCTTAAGTCAATTCTATGTTGTTGCTTGGATTTTTTCAGGTAATAGGAGCATTTCCCATATCAAGCATACATAAAACATTTAGAACAAGATCATCAAATTAATGTGAAAGAGTCCAATGCTATGAAGAATTGGAGACATGGCGACATTCGAATAAAAGAGATGTTCACTATTTTTATGAAAGCAACTGTGTGCAAAAAACATTTTTTATTATAATTGCGACCGAAGTGATACAAAGGGTATATAATTTTTAATAACTTCTTTGTTCAATTAATCTTATTCGGTAAATTTTTAGGCTTTTTCTAGACTCTAGGTTATAAACCGGAAAAAAACATATATTTTTACTAGGTATGTCTTTATTGTAAATTATGTAATATATTTATTGTATTCTTCAATATTGCTTTTTATTATATTTTGTTCATACCTACAAAAAGATAACCTATGTACATATAAATGATAATATAATACCTATACCAACGAGGAAAGTTCGTCCATTGACAAAATGATTTTAATAACATTTTTAGGCAGTTTAAATGGTTTTAAACTTAAAAGTAATGTTCACCTTTCCGCATTTGTTAGGTAAATATAATTATTTACTTAACCTACCTATAATAATTGTTATTTTTTTACCTCAATAGTTTAAATAATCAGAGCATACCATCAATAGTGTGAAGAAAAAGGTAAAGGTATATACAATGACAAAGCACCGAGAAGTCGGTGATACAACTTTAGTTCATATCGATTCTATTACTAATATCGTATTGTATAGAAATAATTTAAAAAACGATACCTACTATTCGATAGGACCACCCCTTGGCCTCTTGCTATAATAATAGTTTATGACATACACGCGTCTGTCCGACCACGAACATGGCCGAATTGATCCGAGAGCAACGAGACAAAAACGGTAGTTCTCGGTCCTTTACTATTTTTGATCTTAACATAGTATAAAACAAAGTCGCAATCGCCCGTCCTGTCCCTATATGTGCTTAAATCTTTAAAACTACGCAACGGATATTGAAGCGTTTTTTTAAATAGATAGAGTGATTCAAGGGGAAGGTTTTTATGGATAATACATGCATAATATTATAGAGAAACACTGATAAATTAGAGTAGGGAGAACGAACGACCCAATCTAACCGGTCCCCGGCCCGTTCAACGATCGATCCGAAGCACCGAAGCAGGAATAGACGAAGACAGACTATGTTTTATGCATGGATGTGAATTGTGGACGGGCCGGCAAATAGTTGAGTTTGAGGTTTGTTCGGGTTTGTTCGCCTTATTATCTCACGTCGTATAATGCCGGGCTGCAACGCAGGCCGGGTACACGCTAGTATTATATAAATCACCTAGAGTACATTCTTATAAATGGTAGATATAGTAAATATTGTTTTAAATCAATTAATGAAGATTTAGTAAAAATTAAAAAGTATTGTGACTAAACTTTTTTGACAATTGATAATACTTTTTTTTTAATTTACAGGAACGGAATAATAATACAGAAAAATTATGTGAAAAAATAGCTTCAGATTGTTATGCTTTGAGAGTATATGCTTATAAAGTAGATAATATAGTTGTTCAAAATATTTATTTTGTTTTCCTAAAATCCCTTTTGAGATATGCAATGTTCCTGGATAAATTCGTATATCGCTATCTTCTTTACATTGTTTTTTGTATTCTAATAATATTTTAAGTTTTACAATAATTAAATTTTCTACAAGCTTTGTCGACAACGATGTTTTTACATGAAGCATATTTATTTTGAATCTGACATTGACTTGTATACAAACGAACATAATTATAAAATAAATACCTATACATGGACGAACATTGTGTATCTAATGTTCAGCACAAACTTATCTTAATGTAAGCATTAAAGTAATTTTCTAAATGAAAAACTTACGTTACTGTTGCAGACGACTCCCTTTATTAAAAAAATAAAACTGGAAATTCAGTCATTCCACCTGTAACCTCGTCAAGCGTTTATACGAGCATGTTCGGAAAAGTTTGATGCCGAACAACCAATTTTGTTGTTTCCCAGTTTCACTCTTACAATTTGCCCGGAATTTTACGGGCCTAGTAAATATTTAACGGACAAACGTAAAACTGCACAAGCGAGCAAAGAACGTCTGCGGACAGAGCCGGTTTTATCAATTGATATGCTGGTCGCTAGCCTTAGATTTTGAGGTCGAAAAGAGACCCGAGACTTATATGGAAAATAACTATTAAAAATATTCCTAGGAGCTAGCGAGCGACTTATCTCTATACTAGTGATTCAAAGAAATCGGTTATCGGAGAACGACAGAAGGCGGAAATGCAAACGTCACTGGGAACAAGCATAAAACTATAAACCGTTATAAAAAAAGTTAATTTTTTCTTTTGGTCCTTGTTTCTATTGTTTTTCGGCAACGCGTCCGGCTTTTTACCAGGGCCACCTTGCAATATCGGTAATAAAGATACATTTTTTTTTATAACAGTAACTGGATTCTTTTAAAGTTTATCGCAAATATTAATAAAAATCTTAAGATTTTGCGAGATTTCTCGTTCTCGCACATTTTTGTCCTGTCTAACCAGATTCTCGTAGAAAATACTCTCATCTCGTTTCGTCTCGTCTCGCAGGAGACCGGAACACCCTCCTCTCGTTCTCGCGAGACAAGAGTGAAACACTAACTTGATTCGCTAAAACCGGCCCTGTCTGCAAAATTATTTTCTTACATGGCGACTGAATGCTACCATCTTATATGCATTGCATCCGTAGGAAGGATTCCCGGAGGATATCGGCCGGCGTTCTCGCTTTTAAATTGGTCTCAGAGGCCACTGCCAGGAAATCAGGAGAGCACGGAAGATACATTTTCGTTTCTGCGCCTAATTGCAAGCGTTAATATTTAAAAAGAAAGCTTGAAATTGACTTAAATATTTAATAAAACCTATAGAATATTTTACAAAATTTACTTGTGTAATTAGGTAGGTACTTCGAATATTTCCCTTATAATAGATAAGAGTACTGCGATACAAAACGCCATAAATTCTCTAGTTTTGCGGCAGATGACACCGGGAATTAGTCATCGATCAGCTGACATTGGGACATAATAATATCCCCAGATTAGTAGTGGGCCGTAATGAGCCCACATACCGAGTTATAAATGCGTTTTTCGTGCTTTTTGTTACATTTGATTATGTTTTAAAAATATTTTGTTGGTTTGGGTGCCTTTTATTTTTACTTTAATTGAATTTTAATTACTTTTGTATGGCCGTACCTACAATTATTATTCATTTGACCAAAAAATTACAGGTTAAAATGTTATTATAATTTTTTTTAAATTACAGGTTAAAATGTTATTATAATTTTTTTAGACATTAAATCATTATGGATCATAATTATTATATTGTGTGCCTTGCACGTTAAGTAGTTGATGTAATCGATAAGTAATAAGTTGTTACAAAGTTAGCTTTTGAATTTTTTTCTTAAAATGTCTGTTCGGAAAGGTTAGATTAATAATGTATTATTTTTGCATTATGTAGGTAATCCTATTCTATTTCAAGAAAAATAAGTAGAAATGATTTTTTTGGCTTAGGTAGGTACTTGCACCCCCGGCACCACGCCATAGTCTGAAAAAATAAAAACAACTTTTTATATTATTTTAACCTTTAAAAATCAGCTACTTGAATTCGAAGGCGTTATTTACATGCTTTTTTTTAAAGGTTTTCCTAGTTTTCATCGGTTTTTATGGTGTAACTATTGTTAAACTATCCTAGTTCGTTTCATAAAACCAATATAATTCAACATTAGACAGATAGTTAAAAATTTAAGGAAGTCACCACAGTTACTGCTTTAAGTCTTCGAACTATAGGTAAGTAGTTAGGTATACATACTAAAAACTGATAAATGAAATGTCTTCTGCCTCAGTTTAACCTTGAATTCAAATATGGGAAGGTAAAATCCTTCATGCATTATTTTTGTTTGAGTTATACGATAGCAACCGTAGAAGCAAAAAAAGTAATAAAATGGATGTTTCTTTAATATTTTGAAATAAAGGATTTAACTATTAAGTTAGCCTATATACTAGTAGAAAAGTAACCGTATCAATATAAAATAGGCTAGTGAACAAATCTATAATCACCTTTTTTGGCTCTACGTACTTACGTAAGTCAATAGCTGTTAAAGTATGGTTTTCATTAACAGAAAAAATTTAATTACTGGCTGAATTAAAGATTTTAACAGTATATCTGCCTATATATTTGGGTTAGTAAGGAAACTATCACATCAATTGTTTTAGGAGGTAGGTATCACATGTATAATTTTCAAGCCCGGTCCTGGAATTCATACCAACTTATAAAGCTTCAATAGACAAGAATTGACAGAGTACCACGTGACTTTAAATCCATCTTGCGAGAGGAATTTCAAATTTTTACTATATTTTTGCCAAATCACTAAGTGACAATTTGCCAGCAAGCGAAAAATGTAGCAAGCTACAATACTGAATTGTTACTGTCGCTAATTAATATTTAAGTACCTAATAGGTAATTTCAAATTAACATTCATACATTTTAGCAAACTTCCATGATATAAATACAGTATTTTACATACCAATATCAATTTTTGTAGTTCTTTGAGCAACATTCTACCGAATAACACTTTCTTAATAAGAAGTAATCGGGTAATTCTGAAAAAGTGTGTCGGTCGCCAGAAGAAAATAGTATTTGTGCGTTTTTATCGTTGTTGCATAGAAGAGCCTTTGTCCTGCGAATTTAGACCTTTTGGCTTTCTAACAAAGAAAAAACACCTGCAACATACTTTTTTTAAATTATAAGTAATTTTTAAATCAACCTTGCAGCTAGTAAGTGACATCCGAGGTGACATCGGAGGTGACATCAAATTAAATTTGTCTTATCTTCACTAATAATGGCCATTAAGTTCGAAGGTTGGCCAGCTAAACACCTGCCCTGGCACTTACTGTCCGAAACTACAGACCCTTCATGATGATTTTCACGTTATCCATTTGAGGTGGTTTCTCTGTGGAACTATCGATTAGTCGGGCAGCTGCCCGAAATATTCAGTTTGTAAAGATTTAGCCAGTAGTAATTAGTAGTAAAGTCAAAGCAATTATTGAGGTTACAATTTTTTTCACTTCAGGTGGAGTCTCTACGATCACACCAAATTTTGTAATGTGCCCCTTTTCCGCTTAAATCTACCTCGTACAGGATGACTATATATAGAGTAATCTTAAAGTTTTGAAGAAGTAGTCCATACTCAAAGTGGAGTTGAATAATATAGGGAAAAGAAAACCATAAAGTCTTTCTCCACAATTTTAATTCAGTAGCTAATAAGCTAGAATCGACATGTTTCGAGTGTAGAAACACTCATCATCAGGATGTTAAAGTAAAAATTATGAACAGCTGATGTTGTTAGCAAAAGAGAAAATATAATAAAGTTAAGGTGGAACTAATCCATAATGGAGCTTTCAATAGCACGCATAGGGAGTGAGAAAATTTGTTTGCAGTCAAGAGGTGAAAATCTATCAGCACGCTGAAAGGTCCGGGACCAGTAAAAAAGCCACTGTGGGCGGGAAATGAAAGGAAAAACAGGACATATCAGTATAATTCCATGTCAAATGAAGTGCTTTGTGGAAATCAGTTCAAGTGTGTGTGATAAGAAAATTATAGTTTGATTTGATTTGAAAAATTCATCTGTGTCGAAGAGGTGTGAAAGAAAAAGTCAGATATGAAGGGGCGAGAAAGAAAAATTGTGTTTTTTATATTTGAGTATAGTTGCTTTCTGTAAAAGATAAAGAAAAAAGGGATGTAATGAATGAAATGTAATAAAATATTTTTAATTACATTTCATTCATTACATCCCTTTTTTCTTTATCTTTTACAGAAAGCAACTATACTCAAATATAAAAAACACAATTTTTCTTTCTCCCCCCTTCATATCTGACTTTTTCTTTCACACCTCTTCGACACGGATGAATTTTTCAAATCAAATCAAACTATAATTTTCTTATCACACACACTTGAACTGATTTCCACAAAGCACTTCATTTGACATGGAATTATACTGATATGTCCTGTTTTTCCTTTTATTTCCCGCCCACAGTGGCTTTTTTACTGGTCCCGGACCTTTCAGCGTGCTGATAGATTTTCACCTCTTGACTGCAAACAAATTTTCTCACTCCCTATGCGTGCTATTGAAAGCTCCATTATGGATTAGTTCCACCTTAACTTTATTATATTTTCTCTTTTGCTAACAACATCAGCTGTTCATAATTTTTACTTTAACATCCTGATGATGAGTGTTTCTACACTCGAAACATGTCGATTCTAGCTTATTAGCTACTGAATTAAAATTGTGGAGAAAGACTTTATGGTTTTCTTTTCCCTATAATCTTAAAGTGTTCCTTTTATTTACCAACCATGCATTGCCGTAAGTTAACGCTGCCGCATTCTACTTAACTTGGCGTTTAAATGTCAAATAAGAACGGGGTAAGAATTTTATTAAAACAAGAAAAATTAGCAGATGGCAGGGGTCTTTATTAGTTCTATATCTATCAATAACCTTTATAGAATTAGGTCCTCATTGTGTAAATAGTTTTCCATATCTTTGTTTTCTCCTTTACACCTCCTGATGGTAACTATTGCGTTCGTGAAGAGTTAAGGTTTTTGAAAATAAATTATTAAGTGAAACCCGGATACATAAGTCTTATTTTAAACACTCTAGGAGAATTGAAGGGTTATAATGATAGCTATCTGGTAAGCCTTTTGAACGCAATATTTATCAAGGTAGACTAACTAGTTATCCATCGCAGCTCCATTTATTTCCTATTCCTGTGCACTAGAGCAGTGTTACAGATAGTTCGATTAACTATATAAATAGCACGTATTAGGCTCATAAAGCAAGGTACTATTTTGAACACGTATTTGTCAAATATGTGCGGAAAAGCAAATAACATGCCATCAGTGACAAATTAGGATCTGCTATATTGACCAGAAATAAATAGGTAATCAGTGGAAACTGAACAAAAACGACGTGGCATTAGCGATGTGGTATTTTGGAAATCCTGATTTATATAGAAATTTATTTGTTAAGTTTCCAATGATCAAATAGAAATATACATGTGTTTATAAAGTGCTTAGCTTATTTAATGCCCAATTCTTTATCTTAGAGAAAATGTGTCATATTTAAAGCTTTTTTAAAATCCAGTAGTCACCGAATTGTTTTTGGTTCCTGAGATACAGGGTGATTTATTATAAATGTCTAATATTATTTTTTTTCATAACTCCAATGGTTTTAATTTTAGAACACAAAGTAAAAAACGTTCTTTAAATAAAAAAATCGTACTTTTTTGTTCTCTACAAAATGACGTTGACGATTTTTAATGTCATTTTTACAACTGAGATATAATCAACTAAATTTTTTAATACGGACCTGGAGTTTTTTTATTTTATTTTTTTCGTCTTACCCCAAATACAATGATGTATTACTTAACCCTATTTACTTGTGTTTATATACAGTGACCGGCAAAGAGTTCGCAACATATGGGAAAAATTTTTATTAGCGGAATATTGAAAAATCTTTTTTGGGGGATTGGATGTGCATGTCCCATAACCTTAAAATCGATTTTGACATACGTCACGTGACCAATGGTATGGCGGGAAAGTTGAAAAAACCAATATGAAATTGTCATAAATCAGATAAGTTGATGAGATATCGAAAAAATTTCAAGAATAAAAAGTGTTTAGAATTCCATTAGAACCTTAAATACAATGTTTGGGATATCTACTTAAAAAAACATAAAATCGAATATTTTTGTAAATATTTTTTTACCGATTTAAAAATTTCCAGATTTTTCCTTTCATAAAGCTTCATTAAAGTAAAACTGAAATCTGGTGACCACAACTAGAAATATTCTTTTGTTTTTCTGACAATTTGGAGCAATAATTTAAAAAATTCGTTTACGCAGAGTTTTCGCAGAAATCTTTAAAAAAATCTAAAAATTAATAAAAATTTAAATTATTTTTTACGGTTATAAATAAAATTTGCTTTGGATTAATGAATTTAAGGATTTCTTAACATAATAGAATATTTCGATATAAAAAATATCGATAAGGTTATTAGAAATAGACTATTGCAACAGCTGGTATCCAAGTGTAAACGAATTTTTTGAATTATTGCTTCAAATTATCAGAAAAACAAAATAATATTTCTAGTTGTGGTCACCAGATGTCAGTTTTACTTTAATGAAGCTTTAAGAAAGGAAAAATATGGAAATTTTTAATTCGGTAAAAAAATATTTACAAAAATATTCGATTTTATATTTTTTAAGTAGATATCCCAAACATTGTTTTTAAGGTTCTAATGGAATTCTAAACACTTTTAATTCTTGGAATTTTTTCGATATCTCATCAACTTATCTGATTTATGATGATTTCATATTGGTTTTTTCAACTTTCCCGCCATACCATTGGTCACGTGACGTATGTCAAAATCGATTTTAAGGTTATGGGACATGCACATCCAATCCCCCAAAAAAGATTTTTCAATATTCCGCTAATAAAAAATTTTCCCATATGTTGCGAACCCTTTGCCGGTCACTGTATATACTAATAGTAGGTATTTATGTGTCACCCTGTATAACGTTATAAGCAAAACAAATAAAATTCTTTAAAATACTTATAGACATTGTGTAATATTAAATTCTAAATAATTCAGAAAAGCTATATAAAGTCGCCACAGTGGTTCTTTTCCCGTGCGTCATCACTTTTACGTCATCAAAATCGTATGAATCAAATCAAAATTACGAGACGAAAAAAGTCAAAACTAAGTTAAGTTCATAAAATGGACGTGCCTGTCTACCGTTTGACGTACCTACATAATATCACGAAAAATTATTATTTATTTTAAGTTTTGCCCGGCATTCTCTATTATCTAAAAGAAATTGACAAACAAATGTTTATACATTTAATACTATTTTTAAAGCTTAAAATCTACAAAAGTTTGGTGTTTTATTGACTATTAAAATCGCAAAAGTCAAATTTTTAACATCCTTTCATTTAAAGGAATTTAGCCACTGCCGTAAACGTTTCAAAGAACTTTCACGGTTAGAATATTTAAAATAAATAAATTAGTTATTATAAAAATCCACAAATACTTACCGCCAAAACAGATGGTGGGTATAATTACCTCTAAAAAGAACTATTTTTAGAAACAGGAACAGTTCTAAGGCACACAGGTTTACAAAATACGAATTAGATTGGCAGATCAAAATAAGGTTGACAATGACGTTCTAAAATACAACGGTTGTCAACTAAACAAATAAAGAAAGTAATTAACTAACGTTTATAGTTTTATCCTTGTCTAGCACGTTATATTATTGCGGAATTTTGGAGACGTTCTTTTATGCTTTTATTCAAACTTGTTACTGTAATAAACAAGGATGCAGAGTTATTAACCACGTCGAGTCCTGATCGTTGATTGATGACGCACGGGCAAAGATCCACTGTGGCAACTTTAGATGGCTGTCTTTAAAAGTATTTGTCTTATTTTAAAGCGTACTAGTGGTAAAGTTTTAACGGTTACTGGAAGTTTATTAAAGAATAGAATGAAGCTGCGTGGTCAATATATATTTAAAATGTAAATGCCTTAGTTTAAGTAATATTTCAAAAACTAAACAGTTATATCGTAGGGGCTGTAAGTACCTCTTAAATGTATGCTCATAAAAGGTATATTTTCCTTAAACTTTGGCCCTTAACCAAATGTTTTTAACTTAATAATTTGCTGTTGGTCTCGGTCTTTATCGTCAAATTATTAACTCTTGAATATATTCAAGCAAAAGTTTGCTAAAAACTGTATACGTAAAATTTATCCGGTAAAAGGTAAAGCTCCCCTGATATAACATATTAATCAATTAAATGGGCTTGAAAATTGAGAAAAACATTTTTATATAAAAGGAAGAATTGGCAAAAGCTTAAAAAACTGAAAGCTTGATCACAGCTAGAATAATGCAATAACGCCGTTGTCAATCAACTAGTAAATAAAATGCTAGCAGTCAATAGAAAAATAATTAAAAATTGTAAAAGGTGTGATAACAAAAATCACTTAAATAAAAGCTCGCTCAAGCTACGATAAAGGATAAAATTAATAAAATCCGAGAAGGAAAGAATAAAGTGAAAAGATATAAATGAAAGCTCATCCTTTCCACGGTTTTGAACAATTCTATGATACCCGCGAGGAGCAAAAGCTGAAAAATGATATTTCCGAATTACAGACGTTAGACTTGACGCGATTGATTACAAGTATTTTGTAAAAAGGGCGAGAACGTGTCGCCGATAGTTTTTCGTCGTTTAATTTATTTCGTTCGATAAGGAAAATTGTTTTAAGTCGCCACGTCATTTAACTGGTATTCTATTTCCAAATCACGCATTGTGATTTTTTTGCTCTCCGTAGCTAAAAAACACATTTTAGTCTCTATTTTAAGGGACAACTTTTAATTTCACCGAGTTTTGTATACGCCACCATTTACAGGTGCTTGTACATACATTTTAATAGGGTACTTTCCAATTTTTTTTTTAATAATATGATTTAGTTAGGCAAAAAAAAATATTCCCCAATTATTACTCCTTAAATATCAGTAATAACTTGGTAAAAATTCTTTAAAGTTTCGCGCGTGTCAAAAGCATTTCAAACGACCTTTTAAGCGCGCCAAGCCCGATGACGTCAGGAAGTATGACTTTTCCGTCATCCGTCATCCTGACCGCTAGCCGAGCTACCGAGTTTGCATTTGGATTGCCGTGTGTTATTGTTATTGTATTGTTGTTTTAAGGTGGAATTCTCAACGTCGTTCAATTTATTGCCAACCTATAACCTATTTCGTGGATGTCACACACGAATTATACTTCTGACGTCACGACCCGTTTTTACCCGCTTGGGGTAATTTGAATTTTGGAGCATTTTTAAATCTTGCTAGCGGTCTTTTGGGACGAAATATGTTGTTTTGTTTGCTGCCATATGTTTTATGACAATATATACTTATGATTTATAGAATTTTTTCCCCTTTAAAATTTTTGTCAAGTTCCCTATTCCTAAAAGGATGAAAAAAGGGAGAGAAAAAAAAAGATACTCAAAAGTAACGTGGTAACACAATATTTATCTAACTAAAACATTGACAAGTATACAAATAATTAAAAATTAATATTATTTCAAATCATTAATTATCTAATTTCAAACATTAAAAAACAAGCGCGCTATAAAGAATGAAATAATGTTATTTCTAAAAAATAATATTTAACTCCCGAGTTTTTATGCGAAGATTATTTGATATCAGCTGAAGTTATTAAATTTTGCATACTGCATGCGAGTCATAATTCAAATTCTTGTAACAAGCACAAAAGTTGTATCGTAGTTTAAAGAGTTATGAACGACATAAGGTACCATATAATATATTATACGGTAAACCTTACTTAATCGCTATAATTAATCTGCAGCATATAACAGATAAAAGGGCCGGTCAACTAATTGAAAATTCTACAAACTTAACCCCTTCTCGGTCCTGTGTAAACCACACATTGCTCATCACCAACCTGTTTATTGCAACGCAAATGTTAACCTCCGGTTTCTTGAGGCCTCGTTAATTGCATTTTGAGTCCCCGAGGTACCTGATCTACTAAATTTTCCCTCTCGCGCGGTTAACCCGGGACTTCCCACGGTCGTATTCGCGATGATTTAAAGTCGGACAATCGTGTAATTTTGGCGAGATCGCCGCAAACTGCTTTTAGTTGGCCCTTTAAAAGTTTCATGCTTTATCGTTGTTATGATTCTAATATTTAGGATCTTTTGGGGCAATTAAGCATTATAAATAATGCGCTCAAGCGGAATCTGTGAAAAAAACATCAACTTCAAGAGCTTGAAGTTTCTTACGAAATAAGAAGATACTAAGACAATATCCTTGGTTTGATTTAAAAGGTTATGTATAAGTCTGGGCGAATAATAAGAATGTGGTATCATACAGGGTGTTCGGAAAATATGTTCGAAAACTGGGACAGGTTATTCTACGTGGCAAAATAAAAGTCATTTAACACAAAGTCTCAATGTTTTCAAAGTTGCAGCCCATCAAAGATTTTTTTTAATTAACTTTGAAGGACTGTTACTTGGAAAATATTGATATTTCAATTTCAAATGCCTTTATTTCATATTTATATTTTAGATAAATATTAATATCAGGTGGCGGTATCCAACATGGTTTCTCATATACCACCACCTGCCCATAGAAACAGCAAGTGACTTACTACCTTTATTATGCAATGTGGAATAACTCGTCCAAGTTTCCAAACACATTTTCCGAACACCCTACAGAGGTATATATTTTTTAAATTTGCATAAAAAGAAATTCGAAAATTACGCTGTTATAATGGAAAATTAAATTAATTTAAGTCGATATAACTTTCATTATGCGATTCTCTATAAATTTAGTTTTACATGTTTACATGTTTCAACTATGTTCATGTTGAAAATAATATTCAAGTGCATAGTTTTTTTTTATAATTATGTAAAACTATAATGATATATAATAAGAATAATAAAATAAAACTCAACCAAAATGAAGGTTCCGCATTTTTTTTTTTCAAATAGTGCAACTTCACGGAGCTAACTCCTAACATAATAATATGTGTGCTACAAAAAATTTTTTTAACAAAAAATGAGTTATTGTCAAAAAATCAAATTTTTGTACCTAAAATCCAAGATGGCGGCTCGAGCGCATGCGCCTCGAGGTCGAAAATTTTTTTCATTAGGGCCCGAAGCCTAACAACATACTAAAAAATCGCTACTACACCACCTTTTGCATTCAAAAAACCCCCACGTACTGGGCTATAAGGACAGTTACAGTAAACCACAAAAGAAAAAAAACACATTACATACCCATATTGTTAATACTAGAGTGTATAATGATATTTAGGTAAGAGTATACGTTCCCCATTTAAATCCTATATAACCTAGTTTCTCAATTTAAATCAATAAGCTCATAAGCTCATTTTCCTTGCTTTGATAATAAGCAAGCACTTAAGGGCATGTTAGAAACTAATTAGCCAGATATTGCTATTGACATTTTAAGGGTTTAACCCGTAAACCACGATATAAATGCAAATAAGCGTTAAAGAGGTAGGACTGGATCTATTTTAGCCAGAAACAAATGCAGTTCTGTTTTATTATAGCGACTAAATAGCTTTGTTCCGGGTTTCAGATATAGTTTTATTTGGAAAATGCAAAAAAAAAGTTTAATGACCACACTTAAAAGTTATCTGAAGCGAAAGTTCTCTATATTATAATAAATAAATTCTTGGTATACATTGCAAGTAACTACCGAAAATTGTTAACTGACCACCCGAATCCACCGTATGCAAATTTTGCGGATTAGTTAGGCAAGCCAGGATTAGGTTAAATGTTTACATGCACCGCAAGAAAAATGTGGTTCAAGCTTCAGATTATCTAATCGGTCAACGAAGCGTGGATTAGCGATCGACGTCTAACCTCAAAGTCAAATTTTGACACAATTTTTTTGCAATTTTTTTTTTTCGGGATAAAAATGGAGTTTATAGAGGACGACATTGATGATGACCTAGATATCCCCGACATCATCAACTTTGGTTTTCCTCACAGAATCTACGAAAGAAGTGATTATTTTGACTCAATGGACAATTATTAATATTTTCGAAGATTTCGCCTCCCAAAACCTACAGTTCTCAGCTTCCTGGAAAACATAGAAGAAGAAATTAAATTCCAAAATGACTTGTACGTTTATAAATAGGAGTGCAATGGGATTAGATGGACTTTGGATTGGATAAAACTTTGTTTGTTTTTTTGTCTTCGATGAAATTGGTATGTTTTAGCAGCATCCTCATAAGACTCCTGGGAAAAAATTGGTGATTCTTTTTGCGTTTTCACTCATTTTTTAAAATTAAACCAAAAAAAACTGACAAATTTTTGACGTTTATTCCTCAACTGTCGAAAAAAACTTGCGATTCCGACGTTATCAGATTTGTAATAATAATAATAATAATAATAATAATAATATAAATATTTATTTATGACAAATTATAAAAATTAGAAAATATAAAAACTAAAAATGACAACAAAAAATTGGCGACAGTAACATACTAGTTGGCAAAAAAGGAGGATTTTAACTAACAATTAATTAGTCTTTCAATCCGAACCCAAGGTAATGTTTTTTAAAACGACTTTTAAAAGCCGAATAGTTGAACTTTTTATATCAGATTCTATATTATTGTTATATATTATTGCCCTATTATATTTAAAATAAGTTTTATATTTTTCTTTATGATGTAAAGGTATTTCCAAATTATTTTCATGTCTAGTGTTCATGTTGTGAGTGCCTTACATATACAGCTGCGAAGCGCTAAACCGTAAAAGATTTAAAATCTTCGGAAACATTCGACGCGGCGATAACCTCCCGCATGACAAACTTGGAAGAAAACTACTGGACCTAGTAGAAGGAACAAACCTTTTCTAACAAGACTGGGGCCCACAAAAAGCCAGAAGGCTGCAGTGTAAGAAGCTTGGGCCAGACGTCGAACTCGACCCCCGCCTTTAACCAACCAACCAACCATGTTGTGGTTAATTCTGAATTTATTTTTTTCATATAAATAATCTGGTTTTTAGTAGAATTTATTTTATGAATAAAATAGTGAATATCACTTTCTCAGTACCTATATATCTTAAGGGTTAGAAGCTAGTGCCGCAACGAAATTCACCGTCCTAAATTGACAGTTCTGGGTGTTTTGTGTGTAAGTCAATAAGTTGAATTTTTTTTCCTTAAATTCCTGAAGAAAAATGTTTTTTGATAGTTACGTAGTGAAAAATTATTTATCGGTAAAATAATTGAAGAGGTTTTTAACTAAAATTTTGATTTTGATCCTATCGCATAGAAGAAGAAAAATAAAATTTTCTACGGTTTTAGTTTTAAAATAACTGAGAAAATACTAATTAAACAAAATACGCTATCGAGTGTTAACTCGCGAAACCAGCGATCTACGTCACAACACAAATCGACCAATCCCATGGATTTACTTGAATAATATCTCTAGTCTGTCTACTTTTCTTTTCTATTTACCTTATTAAAACAATAATATGATTATAATCGGTGGCCACTGGCTAATAAAATAATTGCGCGGATTATGAGATGACGTTTTCAAACTGTTTCTAGAAATGGTTTGTAACACTCTAGTAAGATTGTAATTATTGTGATATAATATTATCAATCAATAGGTTCTAATTCAGGAAGTCAGTGTTGAATATAATAAAATCGGTTTTAATAAAAAAGCATTGCAAAAAAATCGTGTGAATGTCTTATATGGCGTGAAAATTATGACGCGGTGAGACATAAGATCTAAATATTTTGATGGACTAAATTTAAAACTCTTTGGTAAATACCGGTGAAATGTATAAATTATATACAAAGTACAGGTAATTCAGTTCGCAGAAATAAAAAAAGTTAGCCTCAAAGTGATACGTGAAATGTGATTATTTTAAAAAAAACTATTGTGTTAATTGGTATCACAATTTCATGGCTTGCTTAAATTACCAGCTAATTTCTGATTAGTAAACACCCTGGTTATATTCATTTAGGTACACATTTTCGTTAAAGAAGAAAGGAAAACGAAAAGTATGTAATAAAACCAGAAAATGAGTTTCAAAATTGGCGCGAAAGCAATACCTTACCATCTCAGAAGCTTTACGACAATCGGCAAAACTCAAAACACCCTAAGAAACAAGCGAACTGCTCATTAAAAACATCTGTAAACAAGAATCTGCCTTGAGAACGTATTTATGAAAACTAAGTACGCTATTGAAAGTTCTTTTAAGGCTCCCGACAAACCCTAATCCCGCCGAAACCCATCGCGGAATGAGCATTTAGATGGAATTTACGTATAACGACGCCTTTACGACCCCGAAAATGTGCGTTTCTAAAGTCAAATAGGTCCAGGAGTGCAAGAACAGCGAGCAAAAGGGGAGCAAACTTTTCTTGAAAGTCAATTAGCCTACGCAGAAGAAAACTTGACGCCTGTGGTTTAATATGGCGGGGCGGAAATGTCCCAATAAGAAGTGTGGGATCGGAATTGGCGGATCGTTTTGCGGTGTCAAGACATTTTTACAGCTTCATTTAAACCGGGAATGGGGTGTCGAAATTAAACCGAGGATTAAAAAGCGAGGCGAAATATTGTGCTTTTTAGAAATGGGCCACTTTGCAGTGTCGAAGGCTTAAGATAATGTTTTCAAATTAGCCAGTATCGTAAGTAAGAAGCCGAACCTAAAAAAGGGCTCCAGTACAGTCCAAGTAAATTTCCATTTTTTATTTTAGAGAGCTCCTTGTTAGAAACTTTGAAACCTCGAAATCGACAAAAAAATATTAATATTCCTGATGGCCCAGTTTCTGATACGCGTTTTATCACAACTTTCCTTATTCAAGGGGGTTTGAAAATTTAATATTCCATAATGGCAGATGTTTAATAATAAAATAAATTAAAGACAAACTTGAAAAATTTCTTTGTACAATTTTCAGGCCATATCGCGACAATTATGTTGTCGGGTTGCACAAAATTTTAAACAAAAATTAACTAACCAGCAACTTTGACTGTGACGTAAAGGACAGTGGCAGAAACGATTTTTTCACAATCAGAGTAGCTCAATTCTTGATTTACTAATCAGACAACATTGACGGTGAGTAAATTATGGTTGCCTATATTATTAAGGTCACAGTGAAAGTTGCCTGGTTAATTCTTTATTGTTGGAAACCGTTGTGCAACCCAACCTATAATATGTCTGATTTATGTATTTAATAAAGTTTTAAAATTTTATATCAATATCTCGAGAATACTATGAAATTTAGAAGTCATCAAAATAAATAATTTTATCTACAACCAATTAATAATAGGCGTATAATACTTATGCTAGTAAGTGCAAAACTAAAGTGAAATTTATTACTCATAAAACAATAAGTTAATTATGAACCATTATATTTGCCGTTACTATGGAAACGAGAAATATTAAGAATGTTAACATGTAGTAGTCCCGGTGGATCTTTACCCGTGAAATTCCCCATCTTTATTTGTTATAAACATAAAGATGAATAAAAATATAACCCAACGTCTTCGGCTTTTCGCAATGCGTCGTTGCAAATTGAAATGTGCTAGACAAAGAAAGAATTGGGAACTTTCCAATTTTTTTTTTCAATAATATGATTTAGTTAGGCCTAAAAAAAATATTCCCCAATTATTACTCCTTAAAAATCAGTAATAACTTGGTAAAAATTCTTTAAAGTTTCGCGCATGTCAAAAGCATTTCAAACGACCTTTTAAGCGCGCCAAGCCATATGACGTCAGGAAGTATGACTTCCGTCATCCGTCATCCTGACCGGTGGCCGAGCTACCGAGTTTGCATTTGGATTGCCGTGTGTTATTGTTATTGTATTGTCGTTTTAAGGTGGAATTCTCAACGTCGCGTCGTTCAATTTATTGCCAACCTATAACCTATTTCGTGGATGTTGAGTAATAGATGTGTTTTGGACTTCCATTGCCTTTAGTTTTTTCGTATCACAACGTTTCAACTGGTAAGTATCTCCAGTCTATATTTCGTGGATGTCACATACGAATTATACTTCTTGACGTCACGACCCGTTTTTACCCTCTTGGGATAATTTGAATTTTGGGGCATTTTTAAATCTTGCTATCGGTCTTTTGGGACGAAATATGTAGTTTTTTTTAGCTGCCATATGTTTTATGACAATATAATATACTTATGATTTATAAAATTTTTTCCTCATTTAAAATTTTTGTCAAGTTCCCTATTGTATCTACGAGATGTTGATTCATTTTGAGGTTGTTGAAAGCCCCTTTTTTCTGTAGTTGAAAGTTTGTGAATGATTTTCGAACGTCATCGTTTTAATTGTCATTTCGACTTATAACTTTTTTTAGGTTAGGTAGGTACATTATTCTGCTATGAAAATTTATTTATTTCTAATAAAAATTATATTCATATCGATTGAAATAGAGGTATTGTCATTGTCCTTTTGTGTTGCCGGTAAGTATTTCCTAATACGTGCTATTATTTATTTATTTATTTATTGTAAAAAATTGTAACCTTGAAAAGTATGCCGTGAAAAAATTTACGGCAGTGGCAGAAGGCCTATAAACGAAAATATGTTGCATATACTTTCTCGATAAAAATATTGCTCAAAGTGATTTTGAATGTGTTTGGATAAAAACGTCGATTTTGTACTAGACTCAAATTTTTAATTTAAAATTTTAAATTACTTTTAGGAGTTGGTACATGGGAACTCTAGGCACACCTATTATAATGTTTATGAAATCAGACTTTGTTTTGATTTTTTTCCCACGTAATTTTGATTTGAATCATACGATTTTGATGACGTATAAGTGATGACGAAAGGCTTAAGATCCACCGGGACTACTATAGGTATATGTTGACACGTTTGGTTTTCTAGTTAAGTATTTTGTAAGTAATATTGGATTTAAGAGGAAGTAACCCCTTTTACCACAATGAAAATTGCCGAACGTTTTGCTGGTCAAACGAAAAGAAAAAATAAAAATTGGTATTTAAAAAATAAATTCTACTTTAAATACCCCATCCAGAAAAGTAAATGACGATCGAAAATATTCCCAAAATTTTTTTTAGAAATTTTTTTATTTTTAGTAATTTTGTAATATCTTAAACAATTCTTTATTTGTTAAAAGCAAAATGACTTTCCCAAGTGTAGAATGTTGTACCAAACAATTTTTCTTAAAGCCATTTTTCAATATCGGCCTTACTTTTTTCTCAAAAACGTTGGGCGCGTAAATCCACTTTACACGCTTAAATTCACTTTACGCGCCCAACGTTTTTGAGAAAAATGTAAGGCCGATATTGAAAAATGGCTTTAAGAAAAATTGTTTGGTACAATATTCTACACCCGGGAAAGTCATTTTGCTTTTGACCAATAAAGAATTGTTTAAGATATTACAAAATTACTAAAAATAAAAAAAATTTCTAAAAAAAATTTTGGGAATATTTTCGATCGTCATTTACTTTTCTGGATGGGGTATTTAAAGTAGAATTTATTTTCTAAATACCAATTTTTATTTTTTCTTTTCGTTTGACCAGCAAAACGTTCGGCAATTTTCATTGTGGTAAAAGGGGTTACTGCTTTTAAGTAGATGGTTGTAGATAACGCATAAAATTTCCCTCGTGTATAATGAACCATAATATGTTCGGAAGCTTATAATCCTTCTCGTTTATTATGGCCTTTATTATACGCTCATTGAATATATACCAGCTATGCAATTTTACAAGCACGATTAGCATTTTGCTTTTATAAGTTATATTTTGTTAATTTTTTTTTCATAAGTTCTCAGAGCATAGCAGAAATTCAAATCATCTATATCTCATGACAAATCGAATTGGTATTAGGTAAGCACCAAAATGATTTCCTATTCTTTTCCATAAAAATATAAAATTTAACATTCAATTTAAACAGCAACCATGATTCAATGGCACTGACAGAAATGATTTACTCAAAATCATAGTTGTCTGGTTAGTAAATTAAATTTAAAGGTAAATGAACCCTGTAGGTACTTTTTTATTTGTGAGTAACTCATTTACGCAAAAGTCAACGACTTTAATGTTATCAGATTTCATAATTATTGATTAAAATCTTTATTCGACCAGATATTAAAAATATAATTAACCAAATTAGGTTTATTATTTTCGGTGGAAATTGATTTGTATTTTTTGTTTATACCCCAGGTAAAAAATTGTTAATAATCTGCTATTATTAAAATGTATAAGAATCACTTCAAATTTGGTAAACAAGTTAATTTGTTTCCATCCCCATTTTTTAAACTTGACGACAAAAAATTGTGTTTTACGACCCAACCAGCTATGACTTATTTTTTCGCGCTGGGAAAATATCTAATCAAACTTTTGAAAGCTTGGATGAAATTTATTCAAAGAAATTATTTCCCTTAAATTTTCATGTAATTCTGACTTTCCTAATTCTACGCGCCACTGTCAAAAGGGCCAAAAAGTTTTGTTAAGCCCAGCTTTGTATAGTCATTTAAAGAAAATTCAAACGAGTTTTAATATGGCCCAGCCCGAAACAAATTACCTGCAGTTTAATAGCCCATTTAAGAAAATTCGCCAAATTTAGCCTTAATAAATTCAGGACTTTACCTTATCTTAACGCGCCTCGGGCCACCAAACGGCTTCTCGGCCGTTCCTTCGCCTCGTCTCGACGAACTAATCCGAAGGAGCAACTCACCTGAAATAAGAGCAAAAATGTTAATTAAAACTAATACATTATCATCTGCCGGATCGTTTACTTTTTGAATAAAGATCGGTAAAATGTAAGGGCAACGGTTGGAAGCGTTTGAAACTTTATGTAAACAGGTTTTTTGATATTTCAATTGCAAAAATCGTCGCAAAAATTAAAAAAAAAACAATTTTGTCAACGAGTAGTTGTTATTCAGGAATAAACGCTATTCTTTTTGAAGGTTAGTGCTTGCTTGTAAGTTTACTTAATTTGGTGTAATCAATTTTTGTAATCCACTAAATTCTATATTGTTTTAAAATCATTTGACATCATACGTTCGGATTTAGGAACTCCCATCAACCAACCAATGCCTGATTTAGCGTCAAATTGTCTGCATGTTCCGTTTACAAACTGTTCACATTTTTTGCATACTGCTCAAAAAACAGAAACAAAAACTTGCAAACAATTGTGTTTAGTACAGATTCATCGCATGCAAAATTGTGGATTTTTATTTTTGTGGCGCGCACAATAACATAAAATGCTGAGAGACAATACCGGGCAAATACAAAGGCGAATTTCTATCTGTAAGCCATAAGGCATGTATGTATTTATTTATAAAGTTTGTACGGACTTAGATGAATGAGCAACATGCGTGGCGGCCATTTTTTCTTTTATTTTAATTTAAGACAAACCTTAAGAAACATATTTTTAATCAAAAACGTTCCCCCTAAAACTAGACGAAAACAAATACGTCATTGACCCCGAGACAATACCATCCCACGTATATGCATACTTCTCCTCGGCAATTCTCCTGAGGTCTGCATTTAATGAAGTCGAATTTCGGGACAAACAAGACCAATTTCGTAGGCGCACACCTGTGCCGGAATGCCACCTTCGTTTTTATTAAAACCCTAAAATGGCGGTGCTCCTCTTCTTTATATATTGTGAGGGAAAACTGCTTACCCGATACGCTGCCTCGGAATGGGGCATTGTTGTGTTTTATTGTTTTCGCTTCGAAGATTCTCCCCGTCGGTCTTTTGTTTTCCGTAATTTCGGAGGTTGTACCGTGCGAACTCAAAACTTGTTTAAGTAAAAGACCTTTTTTGTTCCATAATTTATTTCTTATTTGAGTTGATGTCTTTTTGCCCGAGATAGCATGAAAATTCAATTACAATATTAAAAAGATGCTTTAAAGAGATTCTGTTGACATTCCGAATACGTACAATAATCGCTGCACGGCGAATGTTCGTGAGACTGGTTAATTTTCAAGAAACGGATCGGTTGAATTCGATGTCCAAGGAACATTAGAAAATTGTTCTTTGTTTGACAATATGATTTTGCAACATAATATTGACATTTTTGTGACTTAAACCAGTACGTTTTTGGTCAATAGCTAAACATAATATATTTTTCCACACTAGTACGGAAAATTTTTTCGGCACGATTATGTCAAAAATCCGTGCGGAAAATTGGTTTTTCCACACTAGCGCGGAAAAATTTTTCGGCACGATTATGTCAAAATCAATAATATATCAATTATAACTTGTAGTTATTACTTTTTTTCTCAGAATTAGTTACTGTTACATATGTATGTGATTGTTATAGTTAATTAAAAACTATTAAATTTCTTTGAAATATGTGTTACTTATTTCCACACGTCTGTAGAAAAACTATTGTACCTGACACGTGCGGAAAAATTCATTTTCCGCACTTGTTAGGTAAATAGCTATTACAATTAAAGGGTGTTTTTTTTAGAGGTTTGTTTTTCTACTTGGCAACACCGCTTCTAGTGAAGGTTAAGTTGAGCGCCGATAGTTGGCTTGTGCTCAGTATTGTCTGCCATTTTACCATGAATAGACTTACGCCGGAAGAACGCTTCCAAATTGTGCAAATTTATTTTGAAAATCGTGGTTCAGTTCGCCAAACTTACCGTAATCTACGACCGTTTTACGGTCGACATAATCGTCCTTCCGAGCAAGTTATCCGAATAACCATGCATCGTTTTTGCACCAAGCATACTCTGGTTGATAATGTGCATCCGCAGAGACGTCGTACAGTGCGCACCGAAGAAGTTATTGCTGCTGTGGGTCGTAGTGTTCAGGACGACCCGAATGAGTCGATTCGCCATCGTGCCCAACAATTGGAGCTGTGCCCGTCCACATTATGGACGATTTTGCAGAAGGATCTTGGTTTACGACCTTACAAGATCCAGCTCGTGCAAGAACTTAAGCCACGTGACCATAATCTTCGTCGTACGTTCGGTCAATGTCATGTCAATCATATTTAAGCACTAATGGCATACAATAAACATTCAAATAAAAATAAATACGATGACCTATTAGTGATATTTATGTGTTTTATTTAATTTCAAAGTTCTATACCTCTAAGTAATTTTCTGCTTAGTCAACAGTTACTGTTCGAAAGTCAATAATCGTAGAACCCACATTGCTGAAAGTTAACTCATGCCCAGATTATTATGTAGGATCGTCGAAACGATTGGTTCAAAGTTCAAACCTATTTAATGCTTTAGGAATTGTACTCTTTCAAACGACAATCTTCAAGAAACATTGCTTCTACTTTTCTGCAAGCATCTGGATTTGGCGCGTCTAAAAGCCTCTTATTATTTCTTGGGTCACCTTACCGAAACTATTTGATCAATAGTTTACTTTACAACATGATGTAATCTCGTCCCTATCCTACTGCAAGAACTTGTTTATGAACAACTATTTTGTTAAAAACTACAAGGTACTGCGACGAGGCGTTCCAATTTATTAAAACTTTTTTTATTATTTATTTCTTGCAATGTACCTACTTCACAAGATAAAAAATAATTAAATTTCAAATTAAATTTGAAATGCAAGTAGAATAAGTTGGTCGCTATTTTATGTTATAAGTAACTTACAATCAGCTGTTTCTATTATGGATTGATAATATTAATTTAGATTCCCTTGTTTCTGGCAGAAAAAAAATTATTACCTGTTGCATATTGTTAATACACACAATATTGAACCCTGACAAGCAATTGTCTCACTAGGGATAAGGGTCAAGTCAGGTTCTCCGTATTGTTTATATAGGAACAAAAGGCTAAGTGTTGCCCTAATTCAAAGCTATTTACATTATTTGTAATCTTTAACAATAAAATTTTACCTGCGTACGTACCGGAACGATATAGAGCGTGGGTTAATTTTAGTCTTAATTATTTCACAAACCTTGTTGAGAAATAATATTAATTTAAATTACTGAAAACTAGTCACTATGGATATTCTTGTTGCCAAGAGGTAATGACATACATTTTTTGTCCAGTGTGAGTGTTTGAAAATCACTGTATTGACTTCTTTTCAACCACTGCACTACAAATAGTATGTTTTATTATCAAACATAATGTGCTTGTATTTTGCTTCAATACCAACTAATCATCCATTGCCATATAACGATTTAAATTAGTGAAGGCTCTTCCATAAAGTCATTTAGTCAATGACCTCCCTCAATTATTCTCTTCCATGTAATTTAATTTTTATTAAGTTTAAAATTCATCCTATCAGCGAAACATCGTTTGTTTCGTGTATGATTACTGTTACCTTTAAACAAAATTAAGAAGCATTCACAATCGGCAGAAAATATTTAATAGACATCACCATTATCTGTCGCCTGGTCCGATTGTTGATATTCGCTTGCAATGGAAGAGTGCATTTAAACAATCTATAAAAGAGTTTAATAAAAATGTGATGACAAATCACAAAGAGAACTATCGATAGACTGTGATAAATTTGAAAGGCCCTTGTGGGCGTGGCATCCAAACATTTTTTAGCCTTCGGCAATTGGCCTGTGGAGCTTTTTTTGTTCCTCCCAATTAAAATGGCTATGAGCCGCCACTGATGAAAAATTGTAATACAAAAAGTATATCAAATTAAGAAGACCATAAAGTTGTTTCATAAAAAATAGTAACGCCGCATGGTGCTCTCAAGCGGTCACTCGCTTGATGTTTAACAAAAAATAACTAAACCAGCTTAGAATATTTCTACTTCGTCGTATATAGTACACTGTTGGAAATCCTGGACGTGAGAATCAAAAAAATGTATAATCAATTAAAATAAATCAAATTTAACTTAAAATGTATAGTTATTTTAACTCTTTTGTGTTTAGTAAAAATCAGATTTTAAGAACTAACTTTTCTGGAAGTCGTTTTAACATAACAGCTAACTAAAATCAACATGCAATTCTTTTACGGTTCAAATAAATCAAATACTAGTAACTTTGATAAAGTTTATAATCATTATCAATATCTTTTTTAGTTAAAATTTTAAAAGAAGTTAATAGTAACATAAAAAATGTGTCAAATTAACTAATTAAGTTGTAATTTTTACTGCACAATAAAATCAGATTAATGTCAAAATAGTAATAACATATTTTATGAGTTACTGATTGACTGAAGCGGTTTTAGTTAAATTGACAAAAAAAACGGGAGTGGACTTTCTGGGACATAAAAAAAAAGTTAAATATGATTCTTTTCTATTAACAGTGTAATAGTAAACAATAATAGATAACGCATTTACCATTAAAATTAGTAATTCCAGACCAAAAACATACGAGTAGAAAATATTAAATATAATTTATTTGTATCAAAAAAGTAACTAAAAACTTTTTAAATTATTTAATAATAGGACTTAAAATAAAGTAGAAAATAAATTTCGAAAATATCGATCGATCAGTTCTAATGCGACAATATAAAAAAACCATCACTAATAATAATTGTTGAGAAAACTTTTGACTCTCTCTTGAATAAATTACAGCATCGTGTACAATATACAATTAAGACGAAAAGACAAGTTGAGCTCTTCAAATTAGATTCGCAACTGTAATTTCTTTAAAAAGTTCTGACAAATTGCGAATAGCATCAAAAGAGACTGTTAATCGCCTCCTCTCTGGCATATTATAATACTCGGCGAGGAAAAATGATTTATTATTTTTGCAGGAATTTTAATTTTAAAACAACGATAACAATCGGTGGGTTAGAAATTCATTTAACTTTAATTATATTATTTTAGTTTTATTTTAAGTTCTCTCAGAAACGAGCGTTTTTACATAATAGACAAGAGAAAAGAGACATAAAAGCAAAAATATTGCACGCTGAAAAATAATTTATTTTAACGAGAATAAAGTAATCTGACTCATAATAAATTAAACTTTGAAAAAAAGAACCTCAGTAAATTTATTTTCATCCCAATCAGAACTTTCATTTTAACTACTTTTAAAACGATGTTAGGCCGATTCGAGTCAACTGGCCGGGTTCAAACGTTGATTTTCATATCGATCATCCCCTCTGAAATGCGGAGCATTTGGTCTGATTTTAGGGGTCCTTTTCGAATTTTGTAGATTTAAAATAAAGGTATTTTCATAACACCCTGTATATAATAAATTTTATCCATGTAAAGAAACAAATTAAAATAGTGTTTTCTATGTCAGCGTCAGAAATAGCCTACATGATATAGGCATTTCAGTTAATAAAAACATAGTATATCAGACCACATACTGAAATTAATCGAAAATCCCAATATATTTTTGCATGAAATAAATTTAAAAAGGCACACTAATAAATATTCTAACCTCTAATTTGCATGCAAAATAGGTTGCAATTAAAATTGTAAAATATTTTTCGCTCGCTGCAAAATAATTCCCCAGTTATTTACTGTAACCAAAACCAATACAAACGAGTGTTGAACATCTGCTAAAATTAGATTTTCTTTTTTTTTGCACAAATATTGTGCACATTTGCAGTTTAAAATTTCATTTAACATAACGTATTATTCGAAAAACAGGTGGCTTGGTATGCATATCGTTAATGTTATTGTCAACGAAATTTTATTGTTTCACTTCGCAAAAATAAATTTTGCGCAGCCATATTCATGAAGAAGTTTGAAATTTGTATCGTAATTTTACCATGATATGGATTTAAAATGACAGACCATTAAAACATCGTGAGTTTTATATATAGCGAAAAAAAATTTAAATAAAGATGTACCTACTCAGATTGCGATTTGTCGAGACTAGACATAACCTGTGCACTTCTCCAGTGCTGTGTCTATAGGAGCATTTAAAAATATTTTATGCTTAGAATATTGATTAACGAGATCTTGGAATTGTCGTTCCATGCAGGGCCTCCTTTAATCAATATTGTAGGCATAAAATCATTTTAAATGGCTAACATTAATTTTTTTTTTGAAAAACAAGATTATTTGGAAATAAACTCAAAAACAGGTAAAAATATCGAAACGCGGTTTTCGCAAAAATGTAGGAATTTTTATACCGTTCCATAATTTTTTAAATGAAAATTAAGAAAAACTGAAACTTTTATACATAGCGCCCTCTGTAAAACAAAATACGAATTAGCGACGATCAACAAAACTGCATCTTTATTAAGCCTGAAATTATATTATCTGTTAAAATTGTATAAACGATGTGGATGATACAATACTTTTAGTAATAATTTCTTTACTAGCTTCCACCACGATTATTATTGGAGATACGAAAAAATCCTTAGGATTAAACTGCCGCAAAAACGGAAAAGCTTTCCACTACGATATCAAAACAGTACGTTAATGGGGCTATTTTTAAAATAATTTAAATTTTGTATTTTGTCCCGGCAGTTAAGCCCTCTAGCGGTAATCCTACAACTTTAAAAATAGTTTCCAGTGTTTCCCTATAAAATTATTTTTCCCGAAAATGTATGATCAATCCTTTCCGAGATAAAGCCGCTGGCCGACCTTAGCGGGACACCCGGTATGTGTTTACAAAAAATTAAAAATAAATAAAAATTAACATTCATATCAATGTGCCACATCCATCGAGAATAAATTTCTATACACCAATTTTTCTAGCAAATAAATTTACGAGTAGGTAACATAATATTATTACAAAGCAAATACCAACGGACTATGCAAATTTACAAAATAACACTATAACTTTTCATCTTACTAAATTGGGTTTTTAGTTGTTAATATTTAATTGTGAAGTCATCCATAAATATATATTATTTGATAAAATTCAAAATAAATAACGATAGTTAAAAAAACCTAAATACAATTTTATATTTATTTTAAAATGGAAAAAAAATGGGTTTAATCAGAGACCGACCATATTTATTTTTTAGCTTATTATGTTTGTTTTGGGTAAAATGTTAATTTGACATATACTTTGCCCATCATTAAATGGATAATGAATTTAGTAGCTACCCGCATTTGCGGTGTTTTCTCATTCTCTAGCTGTACCGCTGGCCGCTGTCGCGTCTCTGAGAGTACCGTTCACCACTGATTTTAGAAAGGGAGAAAATTAGTGGGCTACTGAGATGGATTATTAATTAGGCTGATAATTAGCTAAAAAAAAAATTTTTTTGAAAAAGTAAGTTGTTAAGATTTGTTTAGAATTAATTAAATAATATTGGAAAGTCAATATTATATTGTTGCTAAGGTAAAAATAAATGATTTAGAAATATATATGCATGATAAAATAAACGACTTTCCAATATTCTTTGTTTAATTTCTAAAAACTTTTCTATACAACAATTCTTCCTTAATCGATGAATAAGCCCGTGAAAAAAAAAGCCATCTTCAAGGTGTACCTACGGAGTTCAATCAATCAAAACAAATATATTTTAAAATATAGATCAGGTAGAATTCGTCACTTTTGAAAGGAGCATATACAAGGCGCGATAGAATAATAGGCAAACAGAGATAATGTCTTAATGGTTATGACAAATACGATTCTTGATACCTTTTTCCTGGAAACATTGTTAATATATTGCTCATTAGTAAAATTTTTAAGCCACAAACTCATCGATTTAAAAAAATTATGCAGGGCATTTTTTCAGCGATACAGGTTTAGGTGGTTAAACCTTTACTTCGTGGTAAATAATCACGCACACTGCAAATTATTAAATGCAATTCAGCATGCTAGAAGTTTATACAGTTTAAGAGTTTTACAAATAATTTTAAAATTTTAATCTTAACATAGTATAAAATAAAGTCGCTATCGCCCGTCCTGTCCCTATATGGGCTTAAATCTTTAAAACTACGCAACGGATTTTAGGGCGGTTTTTTTTAATAGATAGAGTGATTCAAGAGGAAGGTTTTTATGTATAATACATGCATAATATTGTAGAGAAACACTGATAAATTAGAGTAGGGAGAACGAACGACCCAACCTAACCGGTCCCCGGCCCGTTCAACGATCGATCCGAAGCACCGAAGCCGGAATAGACGAAGACAGACTATGTTTTATGCATGGATGTGAATTGTGGACGGGTCGGCAAACGGTTGAGTCTGAGGTTTGTTCGGGTTTGGTCGCCTTATTATCTCACGTCGTATAATGCCGGGCTGCAACGCAGGCCGGGTACACGCTAATATTTTAAATAAAAACCTAATTAAATATACAATTTGGGCTAACTTATTTTTAAAATGGGTTAACTAAAAAAACTATTACATGATTTAATTGCAAGGTTAGGTAGGTAAGTTAAGAAGGTGCTAAAATTAATTATTGCAAGTGAGAAGAAAACATCAATATGAGGTAAAATATTTACAATGAAAGCTCTATGGTTCATTAATAAAAAAATGCACTGCATATAAAAAAACACTGTAATCTTACACTAGAAGACATATATATTTTAATATCACTGTCAAAAATAATAAGTCCTACAAACTAGGAACGTTAAGTTCAAGTTCATTTTAAGGTGAACTAAAATGTACGCGTTATTATGTGATAACAGATTTTAAAATAGGATATTATCGCCAAATTAACATATTATTAAAAAGAGAACATAATACAGGAATATAAACAATAGCATTTACATTTTTTATTTGAATCGTACGTATAATATTGTTTTTATAATCCTGCTTACATTAGTAAATTCTTACCAAAATTACAATAATAAAGTACCAAAAAAATTAAATAATGATTTATCACTGTTTATAAGGCTTTATCGAGTTTGTCGGAAGTTTTTCAAGAAATTTCATTTTAGAGGCTTAACTTGTCTTATGGTATTAATTGGGCTTTGTACACGATGCTTGCGATGTTAAAATTAATTCCAGATAAAGGGGATATTACAAACCAAATTAATATGAACCCTACAAAATGTTTTTCAAATTTTTATTATTTAAATTTTTTATTTTCAGAATAAAATGCTGATGTAACTTTGCTACAGAAGATAGGTTGTTTAGGTTTTTTGATTGCGCTACATCAAGAAAAGCTAAAAAAAAATATTCAATTTAGGCTCAAAATGAACTTGTAGGGCCAAACACAGGGCTATAAGGTTTAGTTTATGTGGGCCAAAAATATCAAATCAAAAAAAAAACAACTTATATACCGAATAATTGAATGTAGCATAGTAAGGAAATAACATTGTCTTAAATTACAACACATAAAATAAAGTGTATTTCGGGATGTTCCAAAGAAAAATATAGATGGAATAAACCGACGAATAAACATTGCTATTAAAGTTCGAGGCGTGATTTCTGTTCACTTTAAGTGTTTGTTATAAACAAAAAGGGCAAGGCAAGACACAATTCTTTCACATGCACCGGATGTTTTATAAAACTGATTTTATTCATTTTGCAACGCGATAAAGGATTAAAACAAATTAATCAACTTAATTCCGGAAAACACACCGACCTAACCTAACATCCTACCCACAACACTAACTAAATTATGATAGAAATATATTTTCAAGTTAATATTTCGACAAGGAAAAACGTACTAAAAACAGCTGCCATCTGGTAGCGGTAGCAAAGACGATGGACTAACCCGATTGGTACTAGTGGGCTAGACAAAATGAAGCACGTGAAAATAAACCCATCGCATCGGCATCTGGCCAAGGCATATGAGCCAGTAAGAGAGGGAGATATATTTATCTCTTTCTATGTTCTATGCGACAGCCTGGCCAGTCTCGGCAGGCCTAGGCATATGGAATTCTCTCGGCACCGAGTGACGCAACGGAGTTTTTGCAGCGTTAGGAAACTTTTGCACTGTCCGTTATCCGTTAGAACCAAATATTTTAAATTTTAATTGATTTACAAAAAGAATCAAGCGTTTTTTAGACAAAATAATAATTATGAATATGAATAAATAGTTTGGTGTATAGGTACGTAGGTAGGTAGCGCCATGACACTGTGGTCTTACTGCACCAGCCGCCGCTGCTCAGTAATGATTAAATTTACGTTCGTACCAGATTGATTTAAAAAATTTACACTGCCTACTGATTAAATCAAACATGATTATATTTTAATCAATTTATAATAAATATATGGTTGGCTTTTTGCCCACATCAGTCATTTTAAGTCTCGTGGTTTGGATTCGCTATAATAGGGACATAAACCCAATAAACACGTTGACATTTATTTGACCTACATTCGAGACTGGGCAACAATTAAATGGTTAAAGGTAACACATTGATGAACCCTTATACCGTTAATAATAAGTAGCAAATTGTTAGGTAATTAAAGTAGTAATCTTTCATACCTGAAAGTCGTTCACGTTAAAAAAATGAACGTATGAACGTAAGTAAAGGGGCTTAAGGTAGGAGTATCGACATGGTTGCCAACCTATAACCTATTTCGCGTATATTTATTTAATTTTTCTAGCTGTTACACAAAATTTAAATAAAATCATTGTCGTCTTCATATTTTATAGGTAATAATTGACATATTAAATAAATATCAAGGAATTTCATTAAATATTTTAGGAGAATTGTATAGCGAAAAATATTGGGTAAGATTTTTTTTAACATTATTATGTCATTCTTCCTTCACTATACAATTCTCCCAAAATTAGCAATGAAATAAATTGATAATTTTATTATATGTCAGATATTACCTAAATATTGTACCGACGATATTGATTTTATTTAAATGTTAGTTAATCAAATAATGAACTAAAAAAAGCAACGCGAAATAGGTTATAGGTTGGCAATAGATGGAAGGACGTTGAGAATTCCACCTTAATATTTAAATTTATGTTTGACGGGTGATGAAGGGCGTTGCTGTTCCTCATTTAATGATTATATAACTATACATAATATGTACTCTAAGCTTATCTGATACAGTAAAAGAAACTACACATGTACAAACTTTGGTACATATATCAGGACGAAACCATATTTTCGATTTAAAATATGTTTTACGTTAAAGCAATTACGACTAGACTTGACAACATATACAGGGTGGTCCTTAAGTACATCAAGAAAATCTAGGATATGATTCCTGGCATCAATTTAAGTTGAAAAGTTCACATGGACTTATGCCCTAAAATGCTTACCCTCTAAGATACAGGGTGTTAAAATATTTTTTAAAAATAATTGTTTTTTTTTTAAATTTCGAAACTCCTTGAAGATACGGTATTGAAAATTGATGTCGATTGATTTCGTATTAAACTGCACTTTTTGGTTAAAAAAGGGTTTGCCTACTTCCACCAGTGGCGTGCATGAAAATACCATCAATATTTTTTTTGTGAAAATATGTGATACGCCACTGTTTTTTTTTAAACTCTGATGCATTTTTATGCATTACTGATATAAGCGGAACAAAAGTTGTCTCTACTATGTTTTTGAAAAAAATTGTAGTTTTAAAGGAAAATGGAGACACCCTGTATCTTAGAGGGTAAGCATTTTAGGGCAAAAGTCCATATGAACTTTTCACCTTAAATTGATGCCAGGAATCATATCCTAGATTTTCTTGGTGTACTTAAGGACCACCCTGTATATAACTGGTATCAGAAACAAGACCATAATAGTACGTCCAATGGGTCTATACCATAGACATATACCTTTAGATCAGCAAACAATAATCACCAAGGTGACATGCGTATGTAAATAAAGCCTAGCATACAATCATGGGCATGCGCACTGCAATCTTCGTATTTAACGAATAAAAAGATAGGCAGATCCGGCCTTTAAAATGTCTTACTTAAAGCTTAATGTTAAGTGTACAAATTTTAAGCCCGTATTTCACTATCTCAGTTGTATAATGGATAATCATATGCAATGTTAAACGACAAGAACAATATCCCACTAGAAGCTATTTAAATTTTTGAGAACTATAATACTGACTTTTAGTGTGTAGTATATGCTTTATTAGCCGTAGCAACCAAATATTATTATGATTAATGTCAAGTTTCATTACAACTGTCAGTCGAAACGAATACAGTAGGGTAAAGTCGGGTAAGATGGCCACCGTTTTGAACAGTATACGCCTGTAAATTTTTTGTAATGGTTAGGATTATGACATAATTTTTTTGTAACAGCTTAACTATCATCCCAACAGGTAAGTAAATAAATAGGGTCAACATATTTTTAAAATGTTTGTTTAATTAATTATAAAAATAAGTTGTATGTGGCCATCTATCCCAGTCCTGTGGGGTTAGTTGGCCAATGCAACAAATGAGAAATGGCCACAAACTAAAAATGAAAATAAAATAGATAAAGTCAAAATAATATTTTCTTCCTTCGTATTAATTTTTCTTCATTTTAAACGCGGTTTTACCACAATTTTGACAAGTGTTCAAAAAAGTAGAGCAATTTTCATGAAACCACATCTGGCATATTATGCATTGCAACCAATCTTCTTTCTTTCGGGTGCTGTTGTAGCTTTCTCCACATCCTGAACATTCAGTGCCATCTATCTCGGAAAGGGTTTCACTTTTCTCCAAAAAATAAATGGCCATCTATCCCTATAATATAAGTATGGTGGCCATCTCTTCCAAATGCTAGAGAGAGATGGCCAACGTGACAAACAAAATCCACTGCATGCTTTAAACGGTTTTGAAAGGTTAGAATTATCGAATGAACATCGTACTCACCTAATATGTTAAAATTAGCGCTAAATTTTCTTCCACACATTCACAGTAGTAAGTGCTAAGAAACTATTATATAATTTTGCAAGGACGCGATAGTATTTTAATTTTCTGTGCTCTCAATGTGCTTTGACGTGGTCGAAAATACACTGGCCGTGTGTACATAAAAACATTGGTCACCGGGGAGGACACTCAGCGCCATCGGACTGCGCGGTATTGAGTTTTAGCTGTTGGTCATCTCTCCCGGCTGCATTTTTGTATCGAGCGTCCAGTAAGCCGCATTCGTGATGTTCGACCTCGGCACGTATCGAGCGTTCGGTACTACGACAACAGTCGGACTACCATACGCTCGATTAGGCGGAAATCTTGGTTTTTGAATTTAAAAAAAATGCTCTGGGTAACAACGAACAAACCGGTTGCCAATATACCTTTTGGATGGAATTTGTTCCTCTAGTTATTGCCTTCTTATAATCCTCTACTTATAAGAAAAAAGCTAAAAAAAATTGACGCTTATTAATCAAAAGTTGACAGCTGTCGTATGGTAGCTCGACAATCGACGATGGACAGACCTCGGTTAATGCGAAATTACCCGAATGCGGTGTACTGGACGCTCGATACAAAAATGCCTCCCGGCTGGCCATCTCACCCGACTTTACCCTATATAAAACCATATTACACCCCCCCAATAGAACTTGACAATTACTGTGAGTATTCAGAGCAATAATGGCTATAAACCATTCTATGGTAGCAATAACTCCTATTTCCTATTGACTAAATTACCGTGATATTATCACTACACAATGGTCTAGCAATTTTCGTTGTCTTATAGTAGGAAACCGCGTTGCTGTCACATAATAATATAGTATCAAACAGTTGTTTAAAGAGTATGTGAATTCTTAAAAGGAATAGAAGGTATTTTTCCTAGTGTAAGGGTGATGATAACTAATTATATCTTAAGAGCTCTATTAAAATTATTTTATTTTCATTTAAATAATAAACGCAAATAATGGTTGCATATTATTCAAATTTATGAGTAAAACAGTGACGATGAGCTTGTTCTTTATTTAATTATTTTGTCAGGCATAATTGAATACCATAATTAAGAGCTGCAATTAAAATTAACCAAGTTTGAAGCGAACTTAAAGCCTCTGTGATGACAATGTCTGTCTGACGGGTGTCCACGGTGACAGTTTAATACCAAAAATAAATGAAAGTTTAATTATTGTTTGTTATGTTGTAAAATTTGTTTTCTGTTTTGATGTTATCGTGGAGATTTTCCAAATTAATGTTTGAATGCAAAAATATTATATAAGAGAGTCGGTTCTACCCCGTTTTTCGTTGGAATAAAAAGTATTTTGTATTTAGCGTAAATTTTAATATCTAGATTACTATTGCCTATTGCCTAGCATGTTCTGCCTGAACTTAGGGCATATTCAGGGCTTAAATCCAGGAAGATTTTAAACCACGACATATTGCTGCTGCAACTAGTATTATTAACCGACTTTTTAACCGCTATTATAATTTTTATGTTTATGGTTCTCTTTGAATCTGGTAGAGTGTACCAAGGTAGTCCCATTGCAACAAATGTAATAAAAATACAAGGAATGATTAAAAGGGGATAAATTGAAGCCGCAATATAAATTATTTGTCAAAAATGTAATTTTTCTGAGTAATTAAGACCAAAAAGTCTGGGGTAAAAAGAACTAAATCTAATAAGTATATATTTTAAAAATTCTAAACTGTATATGTTGCTGCCCAAGTTGGTGAGAGAATTTCAGAGTTTCCGTGGAACAATTGGAAGCGCGATCGACTGGTAATCGAGGGGTTCTGGGTTCAAATCCTAGCGGAGGCCGTAAAACTTTTCAGTTTTAAAAATTTGTATCTGCACGCCGCTAGACATTTTTTAGTTAGATAAAAAAATTAAGCATAAATGACCTACTTTCAAGTCTATCTCCGGTTGCTGTATGGCACCTTAGCTATGGGACACCCTATATTTAATCTGCAGACGTTACAGTGTAACACTCCTTAAAAAGACCGAAATTATGTTTAGTTTATGTCTATGCAATATAAAACAATTCAACAATATTCATATCGATTTTAATTTGCGGGATTATCATCGAAATAACGCTCTAAAAGAATCTGCATTCGCCTTTTTAAACAGTATATCACTTTCAAAAGAAAAAAGTGCCAAGCGACTTTGCTAAATCCGAATAAAAATTCATCGCGCTTTAAAACTCGATTTTCAGCTGAAAAATAAAATGAAGAGACGTTGGACTGTTTAGGTAATAAATTTTAATTCTGGTTTAAACCAAAAACGCTTGAAAATATTTTAAAATTTATTTGATCTACGCGATACGCTTGACTTTTAATACCTATATGGGTTGGATTGACTGGCATGAAATTAATATTTTTAGAAATAGTCCGTTATATTTAGTCACAATGTCGCTCAATTTTTCGTTCCTAAAAATATGCTTACTTTTTATCACAGTAAATATTTATAAAACTGTCAAAACAATTTAAGAAGCGAAAGGGTTTTTAGAGTTTAGAAATTTAAAGTTGTAAAAGTTTTGTTTAATTCTACAGGAAAGCCGTGGATGTGGGCTGGGCCGTTTTATATGTAAAAAAAAATTGGCCGATTTCCTTTGGGCTCATCGCGAAAAGAGTGCCTCATGATACCTTTAGAGCACACGTAAAATATGGTTGAGGTCGGATTTCAACTTATGCCTCCGGATTGGCTTTGAAAATAGCGAATTTAATAAAAAAAGTCAATTTTTTTAAAAACATAACAGCAAGGCAACCACGGACAAACAATATATATTTATAAAATAAAACACAATTTTATTAGTTTTCTTTATCTACTAGAAAAATAAAAAAGACAAAACATAATTTCAGAATTCATAAACGTTAGGTGGTTTAGTGGTTTAGTGGGTACGCAAAAATTTCGAAACTTTGCCTACAATCCGGAGGCAGAAGGACTTATCAGAATGGAATACTATTTTGCACACGTTAGTTTTAAATCGTTTTGCACCTTTTTCGCGATAAGCCCCCCGGAAAAATAAAAAATAATAAAAACGGCCCAACCTAGACTGGATAGTAATAAAAATACGTTTATCGAACAAATAAATTGTTTATTTCAGGAAGCTATACTGACGCGGGGGCTGCTAACTCTCTTAAATCTATCTATATTTTATTAATAAATCAAAATAAATCGTTTTAATTATTTTTTAAATTGCGACTTTTTTTTCAAATAACTTGAATTAAGTTAAATTACTCTAACTCATGGTAATTCGATTTAATTTCTTAAAAATCATCAGTTAATCACAAAAAACCTCTAAAATTGTTAAAACATAATCACAATTTGGGATCACCGACAGTGTTGGGCTGCGCGGTACCGCATGACGAAACCAATTTAAATCATGAATCCCTGTTTAAATCGGGGTACAATAGATTAAATTAAAATCTATGTACATTTTTTAATGTAATTAGTAGCCCCTTCGGTAGTAACATAGATTTTTATACCTATTTCATAAATATATGATGGATTTAATTATTCATTTTATTGGCTAAAACTAATATGAATTAAAAAAAAAAGTAATCAAAATTATTTTTATTTATTTATAATGATTAAATTTACAACGAGAATGATAGCATTAATTGTATACCAAAACAAATCTGTGATATATTTAATGTAACTAAAAATTATCTTATTTTCATTACTATCTACCATTATTGCTAAATTAACTTTGGCTATTAAATAATTTCTCTAATGGACCTGACATATTGAATCACGAAATTCCATTAAAATTTATTTTAAATAATAGAGTGCTTACCAAAAAAGCCTCGGAGTTAGAAGAATGTTGACATGTCGGTAATAGTTTGTAATGTAACGAAAATAAACTCCAGTAAAACAAAGCGATACGATGAAGCAGGCAAAGGCACATTTCCGTATTTATTTTATTATAATATAGATATATAACATATTATATTAATAAACTTCTGATCAACACATTTTATAACGTAATGATTATATTAATCAGAATTTGGCATATTTCGACCGCTATTTATCCTTCTTTTATTTATAAGAATCAAAACATTAACCAAAGTTAATTATGGCCGAACTGGTAATTATTTAACGAAAGTATAGAGAAAAAAACCACTATCATTCCATTAAAGTTCTTTATTTGGAAGCGTTGACTTTGCATTTATCGGAAATAATAGATATTAATTAATTTCAATAAATAAAGAATAGAGTGGTCCCTGAATCAAAGACCATGGGTTTGATACTAAGAGAGTTGTATTATTATTTATGGCAATATTATAAATGTTGATGGCTGATTGCTTTATCAATATTAGTTTACTGCTGTAAGTTTAGACTGTTAAAAGTGAAAATGTATATTTCAAGTGGTTAAAAAACAAAAAGTTAAACTGATTTTTTTTATGTTTGCATCATGGAATGTAAAGGTAAAAAAATGAACAAAAAAACAACTGCACAAAAACAGTGTGTAAAACATACATCTTAAACAATTTTAATATTTTTTTAAAACATACGTTTTTAACAGTTTTACACCAAATCTGTTTAAAACAGCCTCTCCTACTTTACATATGTTTAAATCATTTTGTTTACGCATGCCAAATCTGCAATACATAAGTAATTATAAATTAGTTAGCATTTTGTGTCATTTGCTCTATCTCTGTTCTACATGCATACATACATACATACATACATACATACATATGCATACCCTATAGCAGCATAGCCGTAGTAAAATCTCTTGATTTAACAAAATATTAATTTGCCACATTTTTAGTTAAAAGTCAGCGATATTATTTTAAAATAATTGAATTGTGTTTAAACTGTTATTAGAATAGTTAAACATATTGCTATCAATTACAATGCATGATTGACTTCCGTATTATGTCACAAAAAATGTAATCAAACGAAGAGAAAACCTTTGTGTTATTTTTAAATGGGACCAAACACCGCTTTTTTATGTATTATGTCTGGGTACGCCTAGTAATCTTTGGGCGGACTTTAGTTGGTTCGATTTTGTTTTTTGGATTTATATCAATATAACGTGGACGTAGAAAAACATTATTTATTAATCAATCTCAAAAAAAAACCTCCAAAGCTTTATAAACCCGATTTGTCAACCCCAGCTTACAGCAACTGCTAGATAACGTTTTATTTCGCAAAAAATTACCACACAAAACAGGCATCATCGTTTAAGTTTTTTTGATCCAATTTGTCACTACAGATGTTCGCTTAAGGCTACTTCAAGTAAAAATAAGAAAACAACTTTTAATAAAGTTTACTTAGGAAATGGAAACGTAAAAAGGAAGTCATATTTTTGGTTGGCTGAATTGTCAATCCAATCTATCTGTCTGTGTTTAGTAAACAAATTTTATGTAACATTATTATGGCCATTATTGGTAATTAACGCCTTGTTTCTAAATGGCTCTACGTAAAATCATGGTTATTTAAGTCTTTTCAACGAGTGTTTAGCTATAACATCAATAAGAGTTATTGAACATACGGCATTTATATGCAATTTTTTCTTGTACCATAAGAAGTTTATGTTTATTTTTCATAGGTACCGTGTTAAACATGCAAAAAAAATACTGCTTTATTTAGAATTTACATTATATTATTACCTTAATGGGCAAAATACAGGGTCGTAACTTGATGACATATTATGAAAGAAAATAGTTACATCGTAAATTAGAAAACCATTCATATGTATTATCGTAAAATTAAAAAAAAAACTATTTCCCGATGTATATTATCGGTAAGCATAATTTGTCCATCGGTTCGTTCGTCGCTAGGTTAGTATCTAATTAATAATAATTCAAAAACTAATACACCTATTAGGCTAAATTTTACTAAACATAATATGTAATTAATCATATTATTATACAATATAGAAAAATAAACTGTTGTGTAATGAGTGCATGCACTCGTTACATGAAATGTTTTTCCCAACGACTTTTATACAAGTTTGTTTCTAATTATAATAATAATATAATATACACCAATAAAAATTAAAGAATAATTTTGAAAAGAAAATTAAAAAATTTAATTTCTCCTCAGCACATTTTATTATATTTGTATCAAACCTTTAAACCGTAGATGTATTAATGTGTAGCCATACAACAAATATATAATGACATCGTAATATAATAGGGAATAAAATAAAAGAGATACTTACGTACTAAACATTTTCTGTTTTAAAATATGTTATTATATATTTTTTATAAGACATTTGATATCTTCTAACCAAATTTTGTTTATTTCAAAGATTGTCTATATCAGATTTATACCGATATCGTAAAAGGGCTTTTCATTTTCCAATCTCCTGAATCCCCAAAACGTATTTTGTGATATATTGAATGTTTGTCATCTTGTTTTGGGGTAAGCGTGTATTTCTTTTAGGTGTATTATAGAATGCCGTCTATCAGAAAGGTAAAAAGTAATGTTTCAGCCCCATTTTCGAGATTGACACAGCCGAAAGTGAAAGTTTCTGGAGAATAAATCAATGTCACCGTTGTTTCTTTTAAAAGTAACAAAATTTTCAATTTCCTGACTAGCTAAACATTTAAATTCTGAGTCCCCTACCGTTAAATAAATATACGATTTGCAATGTAATCATGATATAACGTATAATAAAAAATAAATTCTAATATTGTATCTCATTCATTGTCAACAAATTTTTACTAAAAAGTCTATAATAATTAAGATCCGCTTCCTTAACAAATTTCATTATAATAACTAACCCAATTTTTCTAAATAATTAATTGTATAAGATTAAATATCATTCTCCTCGTCATATTATGTAGATTTTAAAGAAAAAGCGCACTATATGAGAAAAATAATAATCAGCTACAACTCCTAGCACATTGGATTAATTTAATTAAATTTTAATAATTAACAATCTACATTATTAAACTTGCGGACTGGTTTGAAAAACATCTAATCAGCTGATAGCTCTGTCTCTTTCTAATTTGACAAGTAGAGGTTTATTTTTTAATTTAATTATTGAATACATCAAGAAACTTACTAAGTTTAGGCCCCCCTTCTATGTAAAGAAAAATCACATGGGAGGTAAATTGTATTTCCAGTATTAACTACACTTCAAAATATTTCTTTATTTTGGTTTATTTTTCATATGAGACGTTTTTTTATCATACATCTATTCAATGTGTCCCAGAACCAAGCGACCATATAGCAACAGGACATAGTAGACTTGACAAAATGTCATTTATGCTTAATTTTTTATGATACAATAAGCACGAGTACTTATAATTTCTGTGTTTCATTAAGAAAGGGGTTTATTTAAATGTTTCTTGCCATCTAGCATTTAAACGCAAATATCTCAAAAACTATGTAAATTATAGAACTAATAGAAAAGGCTCCTGTTTCATAAATTGAGGTAAAGCGGTCGGAAATGTGATAAAAAATATAAGCGAGAATTTACCAAACTCACATTGTGTAACGAGCTTCCTCTAGGAGGTATCCTGGAACTAATTATGAAACCGTATTTATTCTCCTTGAAAACATAACTACACCAAATTTGATTCATATCTGCCTAACCATTTTCAAATCGTCGCCAATTTTCTAAAATAAATTTTTAATATGATCACCCCGTATCTCTTTAACCATGGATATTTTATCCGAGAAAATTAAATTAGGTTAGGTTAGTTAAGTAAGTTATGGAACACCTTGTATATTTCAAACGCAAAGGTACTATGATGCCGTCCTCCTATTCTAGAGATTCCACAAAACGTAGCTTGATGGTAATTTTTTTTTTAAATAGACTCATCTTCAAATAGAGCAATCACTAAAAAGTTTGTGTCTGAACAGGTCTTACATTAAAAAAAAATAATTTTGACCTAATAGGTATATTGCTACACGGCGAGAGGCACCATTAATTTTTTTAACAGGGTACACCGTAGTTTTATTTAACTGCATCAAACAAGTAGTAATAAACACAAGAGTTTCCTTAGCGAAAGTTATTTTTTCTGAGCCTGATATAAACATTCCTTGGGGAAAAGTTAAAATACGAAATAAATGTTTTAGAAAATACTCCAAGGTTTCTTTCGAGCGGGAATAATGGATGAGGCTGGATGCCGCCAACGAAATGGATTATTTTAAGCCATTTTAAAATTCAGTTGAGTGTTTCTGGATTGCTAAGGAGGAAGATGGGAAATTCGGCGGAAAATGGATAAATATCCGGTGACATCGCTTCGAGTTATAAAACGATCGGTGCGTGTTGAATTGTAAACAAAAGGAATAGATATCACTAAAACATTTTGGGTATTTAACTAAATAATCGGCAGTGAGCAAGAGTTTCCATTTATTTCGTAAAATTCAGGACCATCGGAAATGCGTTTTGCCGCATCATGGGGATCATCATTAAAAGGCTGGTTCCGACCATTCGACGACGTAAAAGGAAGTGTTATACCGCTATGCGTAGTAAAAAAGCGTCACCACCTAGATGGATGTAGCCTGCGGCAATATCTGGTGGGGTCGATGTTTGAAACTTTAAAGAAACGTAATAATAACATTAAACTAAGCTTTTCAAGAGGAAATCACCTGCAAAGAATCACGTAAGGAAAATTAATGTACAATTACATGAGTCAGACCAGGCAGCGCTAGCTTAAGTCATAATTAATTGTTGATTTTGAAATCAACTACGATTATTATTCAAAAATGTTTCTATTTGGTATAATCCTATATTTTTCTTGGTTCATTCATGGTGTCGATTAAATTTATAATAAAAAATCATCTTCAATTGACGCTACGTATAATTGGGCTTTGCAATTAGGAACAGAAAAGTTAACTCACATAAGGAACTGAATTAATAAGTTACCTTTTACTCATTTTCTGTATTAATATTTATTTTCAAAGCGTCCACCTTACTTTTTTCGTTGTATGATATAAAATTTAAAAAAGGTATTAGTTAACTACCAAAAAAATTATTTCTTGATAAAAGCGAACCTCGTCCATTATCCATTGAGCAGTAAATTCAGCAACTTCTCCAAATAAAACAGATTTGGTCGAAACCACAATAATTTAGGGGTAAAAGTTACAAACCGCTTTTTAAAATAATGGGAAAATATAAATTCCTTCTAGGGCTTCCTCAATTTTACCAACCACACAAATCAAAACGCTTAGGACCCTAATTTTCATTACGCATTTGGTTTTGCAGCTGGTGCGGCGAGTAACTCAACAAAATTCGCAACAAAATTCCATTTTATGAATTAATTTAATACCACTAGCGCGTGTTTCAGGTGTAGCGCCTGCTTCGGCTCCGACAAAGGCTTACTGATAATAAGGGCGCTGTAAACCATTTTACCTAATTTATTGACACCTTAAATACTAGTTCTTTGCAGGAAATCCCTGAGGGTTGTATAGCTTAAGAAAAGAACAGCGGCGGGTTGCTCAAAAAGAAAATGAATTGAGAGCTTAAACTCTATGAAAAATACAGTGTGTCCCCGGATGGAGTTGACAAGGGGAAAAAGATCTTTATTATTGATTTTACGACGAAAAGTTATTCTTTATAAAAAATTCTGCTTGTCGAGAAAATGATGTTACCATATAAAAATTTTGGATTAGATGTACTGAAAAATTTTGATGAATTAAGAAAACATGAAAATGCTTTAAGAGAGAAGTACCATTATTTATTATTTTAGACAACATGCTTATGAAACAAAGTTGTTTATAATCCAAATTAAAGCCTAAATACAAAATTTGAAATCGGAATTCTAATTTTTGTTTTTTATTTTTTACAAAAGAATTTATGAACATTCAAAATTACAATTGCGGAAAAAGTTGTTATTCTACAAATCCTCCTCTAACCTGTACACATTTCTCCCAATTAGAAATAAATTAAATAAATAGGTCAGCACTCTCAGGTTTTCATTTTGAATGTTCATAAATTCTATCGTAAAAATAAATAACAAAAATTAGAATTTAGATTTCAAATTTTGTATTTAGGCTTTATTTTGGATTATAAACAACTTTGTTTCATAAACATTTTGTCTAAAATAATAAATAATGGTACTTCTCGCTTAAAGCATTTTCATGTTTTCTTAATTTATCAACACCCGTACATCTGATCTAACATTTTTATATGGTCACTTCATTTTCTCGACAAGCAGACTTTTTTATAAAGAATAACTTTTCGTCGTAAAATCAATAATAAAGGTATTTTTCCTCTTATCAACTCCATCCGGGGACACACTGTATATCGTAAGTAAATAGAAATATGTGATATATTATTCTAATCATATTACAACGATGCTCTTATGCTATTTATTATACTAGAGGGATATTAGCATTTCAATCTTAAAGAAAAATGTAAATAATTTCACATTTATCTTGATTTCTTTTGGGTTGAAAAATAAATGATCTGACAAAAAAATTTAAAAAGAAAATGTAGTAGACACTAAATATTTTATATTAGAATTAATCCAAACATGTATGTACCAACATTAATAAATTACCCTTTCATAAAAAATAAATTAATAACAATCCAGCATATTTGTACAAAGTGAGTATCATATAGAATTAAATGGTGTCAAATAATAAGTTGTGAATCATAATTTCCGATATTGTAACAAGGTAAATTACAGTGTAAAATATTTAGGTATGTACCCAGGGTATTAACTAGGTATTTATGCACTGAGAGCGACGATAAACGAATAAACCAAGGGACCTTTGGCCCAATTGGTCTGTAAGTTGTCCGAGGGAATAAAGATCTACTGACTCCCATTCTGCATACACAGCATTATGTCGTACTTCGTTATTGCATCCACACTTAAAATATTGAAATTTTTTTTCACTATCGTTGCTAAGAAAAATATGTAATTGTTGAAAATTTCTTTAGCTGTCAAACTTAAAAAGTTAGAATGCAAGAAAGTTCCGAAATTCCCGACTCAGTTGTAATCAATATATTAATAAATTAACCAAAAACTGTATTTTTTGTATTATAGCCCGCGAGGGCACTTTATGCCCGCACTGGCATACAGTATATAGTTGGTACCTAAGCAATAAAAATACAACAATAAACTAATAAGACATAAAAAATGTATTAACGTTCCTGGAATTTAAAGAAGGTTAATAAAATTGTAATACTTATTCGCCTACAACAATTTATTAAATAGGAGCAAGATAAAACAGCTCTAACAAAATACTTCCGAAAAAATGGGTTAACATTAGATATTGCTAAACCTGAAATAAAATAGGTAAAATCAAAGTTAAAGAAAAATCTTGAAATGTGTTGTTTTGCAATTTATAGATAGCAGTGCTATTTATGAGACGATGTGAAACTATAAATTTCAAACATAATAATATGGTCTTCAATTGTCTTTGATAAGGATTGTGAAAGAAAAAAATAACTGTTACAAACTTCGATATCATCTAATCGTATTGCAGCAAAATTAAAGAAAAAAATATTTTAACTTCCAAGTTCGACTGACGAAGTTATTCCTTATTCCAAAAAAATTATACAACTAAATATTCTAATAATAATATATTATATTTTTATAGACACATTGAAAGATACAAAACATGATCTGCATTATTCTTATCAACTTAATATTGCTGAAGCGAAAGCATATTCCGAATATAATATGTAGGCAAAGTGTATACGATCTTAGTTGAGACAGACAAAAAACTAAAAAAAATTTGATGACAGATTTGTCCACGTGGACTATCTTCGAACATCTGTATAGGGAGCGATCAGTACAAATTTTGTTATATTTGTATTGTAGTTTCAGTGTGTGATGCAGTAAATTGAACGTACCCCCAATATTTACGTTGTCTTAACTGACTTCGTATGAAATATAATATAAATTTCCGTATCTAATATAGAATTTTTTTAGGTTACTTTGGCAACTCAATAAAATTTGGAGTTGGTTGTCATGGTTTGTTACTGGGGGTTTTAATTGGTTAATGCAGGAATTCTTAAAAGAACAATTTACGTCAATTTTTAACAAATTAAATTAAAATCCTAAGCATAGATACTATATTATTACGTTATATCCGATATAATAATAAACAGTTAGGTATACTCTATTGTATTAGTTAGTGTAAAAATTACAAGAAATAACGCAGGTTTTACGTGAGATAACTTAAACATTTATATTTTCATAAAACCAAGTTTTTCTGGAATTTTAAATTGTTCGGTTGTATGCAAATTTGCAATGAAAATTCCAGAAAAACCACATCAGAATGTAAGGATTAAATTTAATAATGTCGTTTCTTTTTTCAAAGGAAATCAAACAAAGTGGAAGACAGGCCGAAGCAACAGCTAGACAAATATCTCAGTAAACAAAAAATTGTCACACAAAAAAGTCATCATTGTTAAAGTTTTATCGCTCTTATTTTTCGTGGTCTTGTACAGATGCTCACTTGTAGGCGACCGCAAGGAAAAATGGGACAAACAACTTACAAAATATGCCAGTTTATTTTGTTGGCTTTATTTTTACAAAATAAATATTTACACGGCGCCGTTTATATAAGATAAAAATATTTATTTAAAAAAAATAATGAAAATGGCCGAAATTAAAAAAGAGGTGTGAGGAAAAATTTACAGGATGTTTTAAAGGTGTGGCAACTAACTCAATATAAAATTAATATTTTTCTCCTTGCGAATTGTGTAATAGATATTATATTTAACTGGGATTTAATAAGTAAAGCAGAGAGAGTTTAACCTTCCACCCAACTAGGCGTATTCTAAGAAAGAATTTTATTATAAAGAAAAAAATTAATGTATTTTTAATGCTTTAAATCGCATCAAAATGGAATGTAATTTTAATAATGCCTAAGGCAAAACCGAGTACCATGGTTCCTTAATAAAAACTATATGAATGAGTCGTTTTCATATCTAGTTTTGCACTAAATAATTATAGTTCTCATTTTTTTTATCGTTTTATATACTGGAAATTTGTAAAGCATTTTTAAAAATACTGCAAAACATTTTTTTAATTTTTACAACCACCATTTTAAGTCACGTGGTTAACAGGAAATTTATCGTAAGAAATACGCCCTGTGATAGAAGTCTAAAAAGCTTTTATGGCTGATTTATTTCGTGGAGTTTTTTACGTCAGGTACCCAAAGTTTGAGGTATAAAACGAGAAAATAGAAACTAGAGTGCAGCGCGGCAACATTTAAATAAGGACAGGAAGTGCCGGATAGGAATTGGTTCTCGACAGTCATACGACTAATCCCGATAGTAGAGTTTACCAACCCGATAATACCTTCTAAAAAAGATTCCCGTTTGCACTTTGTTGCTAAAATGTAAGACCCCTTTTATATCATTCCTTATACCTTAAGGAAGCAAAATTGACTTGTCGTCCAAAAATCGTACCATGCAGGGGGTGGTCGGGGGCGGTTTTCCAAAAATTACCAATTTTTTTTTTTTGCCTTTTTTACATCTATAATACCTGATCATCAACTTGCTTGAATCTTATTTCAAAATCTTAATTAGAAATATATTTTTTTTAATTTTAAAAACATCGCGCGCCATGCTTGTATATGGAGCGCTTTAATGAATAACCGCTCGCCCTGAAAACCCATAATTGTCATAATTTGTAACTCGCCATAACTCCAGAATCCTTTGGCTAATCAAAAAAATACTTGCCATAAACGTTGTAGATAAAACATCAGGGATTACAATGCTTTTTTTAAATTATCAGTCCGATGAACAGTTTCGTCAAAAAATTGAAAAATGTCAAACCATATCACCGTAAGCGCGGTCAACCGTCGGGATGCGATGAAGGATCACATTGCCGTCGTAAAGCCATGAAAAACGACCATATGTTATATCGCGCGCATAAGTTCGGTTTTCCTTCGCTTTTAGTGTGATTGGAATGCTATTAATACATTATAAGTTAGTTCCTTGTATAAAATTGAGGGATTATATTTTGTAAAAGGTTAGTAATGTTGTTTTTGAATAATTTAATTTGAAATTAATTGATGTTTCTCTAAATTTTTTCAATATTAATATTAATTAATAAGTTGTTACAAAAAGAAACTTTTTTTTATTAGAAAAATTGGTATTTGTCCAAGTTTTTGTACATATAGGGTGTTTACAAAAAATGAAAAATGGTACTATTTAATTTTTCTATATAGAAAAACAGAAAACAGGCTTTATACGTTCGGGATTTGTCTATAAGTAGGTACCTGACTTACCTAGAGTATACTAGTGTTTTTTCAGGTGTTAAGAGCATGGTTGCTCAGTAGAGATAGAGAATAACCTTAAAATTGCATTGTGTTTTTGATTGTGTGTATCAGCGTGTTGCAGGATATCTGAAAATAACATTACTATTAATCGGGGAGAATCCGGGTGCTATTTAATTAAAATAAAGAAAAAAGGGTGATACAGTAGATTTTTTTGTTTTACCTATTTACAGGAACAAGTATAGAAATCGGAAAACAGACAAATGCTCTTTACATACCTACCTAATAATAAAAGGCCAGTGTTCTTGGGTAAAATCTTCCGCCTAAAAAAATCTATTTATTAATAACCATATTTATTCCCAAAAAAAGATTCTTACAGCATTTAGTCAGAGTCGGAACTTGCTTCACTAACAGATACGACATTTTTAGGGGCCGATATACGACGGGCATTTATGTCTCCTTTATTGGCACATGTTGCTTGAGCCATGCATTTGCAGGAGCCAATGCAATTTATTTGTTTTCTTTTACAGGAACACAGTGACCCAGTGCAATCTAAAATAGAGTAGCGATTTAAAATGTAACTATAGTAAAAAAATACAAACTTTGTGTACCTTTTTTACAGTTGCAAGTATTTAGAACTGAAGTATCTTCCGGTAGTATTGCTTCGGTTGTTAATATAGGCACTGGTTTACCGTTTGCAATATTCCAGCCACAATTTGATAAGTCCGGTAAAGGTGACGTTGGCATAGTACTGTCCAGCCATATTTTGGTCTGATAGTGGACACGGCGACAGTGTTGTCTTAGACTATCTTTGGTTGGAGGCAATTTACTCACAGGTTTGGAGGATGCTAAAATTCCTCTAAGAGCATTTATACATTTGATATTTTCATTTGTAGTATATAAACGAATTACAAATTTAACTACGTCATTAAAGACTTCTTCTTCTAAGCACTGTTCTTTGCCAACTCTAGCTAGTAGATTATAATGTGATAAGAAGACCTTCCAGCATGTTCTTTTGCCTAGTCCCACAAACTGACTAGTTGTATCACAACCTGTCAGTGCGTGAAAGGCTGGTAGACATTTGATCATGGAACTCTCCATTTTTAATTCATGAATTGCAATGAATCGTTGGCTTTCTTTAGCGCCAACTTTCATCCAAATTTCTGAAGTCAGAATATCTTTAAAGTGAGCCAATAGTACCAAAACATCTGTATCTTTACAGTCTACTATACATCTTGTATACCCTTCCATTTTTGCCGACAAAATGTGCAGTATAATTCGCGTATCAGCCTCTTCGTGAGATGCTGCTAATAAATCATGTTGTAAATCATAATTAGCCTTATACTGCAGCACGTCATAAAATCCTCCACTAGTAACAAATTTAACTCCCAAATTTAAAGAATGTTCATGTAACTGATTACTCACGAAGTTAGTAAGTTGTTTTTTATTGGAGATTGAGTGGATAAATAAATGCCATTGTTGAGGTAATAAAGTATCTGGACTCTCAATCGCTCTTTCTATGCTTTCCTTTAATCCTCTTTTCTCTCTTGTACAAGTCTTTATTGAATTTTCTTTATAATGATCTAATACTAAATCTATTCTCTCTGCATTGTGTTTGTTTTTAAACACAATAGTGCTTAGAATATTTCCATAATCTCCAAATGATTTAGCGTTGGCAGGTTTTCCAATGCCCTGTATCAAGGCCATTCCATCAAATATGTGACATGTTTTATAATTATTTGACAAAGGTAAGTCTTTACAACTTGTGGTGAATTTTTCAATGATGTTTCCCAATGCAGATTTATTTGTAGGGGTGGATATGATTCCAGTAGGTGCTAGAGACATTGGGTATGTTGTCAATTCATGTTTAAAAATATCTTCATACTTAATATTTCTTCCCATTTCTTTGGCCGCTAATATTTTCTGCAAAAATTCTTGTCCTTTTTGAAAAGTTTTCTTCTTTTCAGCGGCAGTTACTTTGACTGCAGTGTGGTGAAGTGTTTGTAGATTATTTTTTTTTAATGGTTTGTAAAAATCAGGAGTTCCAACCAGGTCAAGAAATTTTCTCATTGCCTCCTCTCCAGTCTTCTGCACAGTTAATAAAGAAGTTTGGACATTTGCAGAGGCAATTTCATTAGTTGAAATAACTAAAAGCCGATCTTCGTTCTTGGAAAAAACATTAAATCTTAAAAACTCACTTTGCAATTTTTCTACAGAATCTTCATCAACTTTCATTCGTTTCATACCACATTCCAAGTTTTGACTAAATGTATTCCTAACACTATTCAATGATAAACGAAATTCGTCTAACATCACGCCAACTAAATTATAAGTCAAAAACCACTCATCTAGTTTAGTACTATTTTTAGTTAATCCTACTATGCCGCCTGCATCTTTTGAGTTCTTGTTGATATGTTCCAGTGCCTGATCTACAGAAAGTTGGTTGAAATTTCCATTTAATCGTTTAACAACAAAATTCCCATTCATAAATTCTTCATAAATTTCTATTGCAGTGTCAGAAAGTTTGTACATATCTAACAAATATATTGTCCCCCACCTAGAATAGTTCATGTGATCAAAAGCAAAAAAAAATGGAAGCATTTTTCTAAAACTATTTAAATGTAGTTCCCAATTTCCACTTCTTTCAGCAAACTGAAATTCTAGCAAAATTTCAACTAACTCTAAGTAGGTATACCAGTATTTAAATGTAGTCGTTTGTTGCTCAATAAATTCTTCAAATTCTTTGAATAATTCTTTCGTTAGGTTTGATGTTTTATAAAAACTTGGCAACACGTCTTCTTTTCTTTTCAGATGATTGCAAATTTCTGCTGTATAAGTTTGAATCAAATCCAAAGAGTGTACAGAAGGACTTTTACACTCAACAAGCCATTTGTTAAAAATGGGAATAAGCATTCTCATAAGACTTTCGTACGTTAATTTATGTGCTCGTATCGCTTTATTAAATTTTTTGCCAGCCAAAATCCCTTCTACAGTAGACTGACCGTAGATACCACTTTCTAGCCATACATCCGCGAGCCCCGAATTATTCATAAACTGTCCAATTATCTTTAGGAAATTCATGATAATATGAAATCCACCTAACCTAAAAATTACGTTTTTTGTCTCTTCTGGCCTATGCCATTGTAGCTCTTTCGCCTTATAATAAATTGCTTGGTCAAAAGTTATTACTGTATATGTGTTATTTAGTTTTTTAGCAATTTGATTACACTTTATAATCACGGTCCAAACTGTATCATATTCCGATGAAACATGGGGCAACAAAGGTAAATATCCATAAGTGGTTGTATGCGAATTGTTTTCAAAAATTAATTTATGAAACCCTGACCACTGCGGAATAACCATTTCATCATTTTCAGAGTCGCCTATCCTGCAGATGCACCACGCAATATTTTGATATTTTATATCGTAAGTGAGATTTTGACCTTTCTCAATTATGATTGTTGGGTTTTCTTCAGCTTGTACCTTCTTTTTAGTTTTATTAAAGTAACTTTTTTCGAGTGAATGAAAATCATTGGGAATGTTGAGTTTCACATGATATGGCAAAAGTTTTAAATTCTCTGGCATGGTTTTATTTATTGGTCCTCTCTGGAATGCAGCCATTTGTGTTCCGTGAAATGTGGGTGCCTTGTCTAAAGTTTCTTCTAGAATATCTATATTATCCGCAGCAAACTGAACGAATCTATTGGGTACTAATTGTCTCGGAATGGTCACACAATCATTCTCCAAATAGAATTGAATTTCTTCTTGGGCAATGCTGTTACGTACCCTTAGCGTGTCAGTATAAGATATGGAGTGACCGCAAGCGTGTATGGCTTCAACAAGTTTCTTAGACCTTGTTTCCTGGTGAACTAATAGTCCCAGACCAATATGTTTTGGAGTATACTTTTTTCCATTTGAGTATGAAAAAATGATGTCTTGACAAATATTAAGTACTCCAGTTTCTTTTCTGTCACTACTTGATTCGTTGCAGACAAGGAGACTAATAAGAAAATATAAATTGTCGGGAATATGCTTCTTATAATCAGAAATTTTTAAGTTTTTGAATTCAGCATTTTTTGGTATTTTATTTATTTCCATTTTTATATTTTGGCAAATTTTTGTCAATATTTGTAGTTCGGACGGACCACAGGATAAATTGATAGCTTCGGTCTCAGAATGATGGACAATTGTTTCAATAGCTTGTTGCTTGGAAAATTTTTTTAAAAACATTCTTGGCTCGTTTTGTCTAGGAGAATTCACTAATTCAATATCGTCTCTAAAATGCTCTGTAATTTTTTGAATTAAAAGTCGGTCGCTTAAATCAATGTCTCCACCAATTTCGCGATATCTTTTGCTAACTGTTGTTGTAGAATACCCTTTTTCTTTTTTAAACCCTTGGTCCATTTCACTAAGTAACTGTTGTAGTGCTTCATTTTCCTTATCCAATTTTCTTTTTCCACTTACGCTATTTTCTTTTTGATGTTTAATGTTCGTATTGCGTAATTCTGTGGAAACGCACGAGGCATGATATTTTATTTCAGACGCAATTAAATCGCTTCCGCCAATTCTGGAATAAAATATTGGATTTTCTCGCGCTATACTTTTAATTTTATTTTCCATGTTATTGCTCATTACCTGGCATAGTTTTTGATTTTGTAAACGTTTTTGGCAAAATATGCACCTTTGTACATCAAATTGAGTTCGTAAAAATCGTTTTTCAGGGGTATCTACTGGTAGTAAGTCAGTAATTATTTTTGCATACTTTGATTTATATGATTTAATATTTTGTGTGCTGGTATACGTTTTGTAGCAAGTTCGATGCCAATTTAAATGTTCCCGCTCTTTTAAATTATTAAAATTTAAAAATATATGCAACAACTTTGCATCATTTCCTTGACAAATATCAATACGTTCCTTTGTACATTCAATAAATCTTTGTTTAGATTTTTGTTGGGATTTAACTAACTTCCCTGATTCTTGGCAAATGTCACATAATTGGGAATTAAATATGTTGCCTTTTTTTTTGATAGCTTTTTTTTTAAGTGGTCTTAATTTAATTTTGGGCTGTAGTTCAGTCTCTGAACTGGTACTGCTTTCAAAATCCATTGCTTAATCTTTTCTATAAAAAGTGTCGTATATAAACATTAATAGGCACTATATTGTTATTAAAAAAATCTTACCTGAAAACTTAAACCTTCTCCTTAATAACAAGTATATACAACAGTCATTTAATGCAGGGCATCTGTAAAACACTTTCAACTTTTAGCAATGCCCAGTGTGTCCAATGTCTAGATAAGAACTATAACTTCACAGCACACAACACACCCTATATTATAAAGTCTAATAAAATATAACAACTATTGTTGGTTAAAATAAAAGTCAGTCAAAAAATATTACTATAAGATAGAAAATGGAAATCCACAATCCAATATTTGCTGGCCTAGCTTCAAAATTAACGGCGCGGCGGCACTCGGCACGGAATTCTAGACTAAACACTATTGAAAATGCGATATTAAACGAATATGGAACTTATGCCCGCGATATAACATACGGTCGTTTTTCATGGCTTTACGACGGCAATGTGATCCTTCATCGCATCCCGACGGTTGACCGCGCTTACGGTGATATGGTTTGACATTTTTCAATTTTTTGACGAAACTGTTCATCGGACTGATAATTTAAAAAAAGCATTGTAATCCCTGATGTTTTATCTACAACGTTTATGGCAAGTATTTTTTTGATTAGCCAAAGGATTCTGGAGTTATGGCGAGTTACAAATTATGACAATTATGGGTTTTCAGGGCGAGCGGTTATTCATTAAAGCGCTCCATATACAAGCATGGCGCGCGATGTTTTTAAAATTAAAAAAAATATATTTCTAATTAAGATTTTGAAATAAGATTCAAGCAAGTTGATGATCAGGTATTATAGATGTAAAAAAGGCAAAAAAAAAAAATTGGTAATTTTTGGAAAACCGCCCCCGACCACCCCCTGCATGGTACGATTTTTTGACGACAAGTCAATTTTGCTTCCTTAAGGTATAAGGAATGATATAAAAGAGGTCTTACATTTTAGCAACAAAGTGCAAACGGGATAACACGATAGGGATATCTTTTAACTCCACTACGAAGTTTGCCAGAGATCGCGGTCAAGTTCTTGAAATATATTGATAGGTCAATCTAATTCAAAGTAACGGGTTTGTCTTTTTATACCCAAAATGCGGATCTATTTATAATTAAAGAATAAATGCTCGTAATAATTCTATACTGATAACATTATGTGTATTATATGATATTGCTTTAAATACGTACAATCCTTATTCAAGTAAATATTGTTTTTAAATCATTTTTAAATAGTACAGAGATTTAATGTCTAAGCATCTGTGAAAGTTTTTTACTGCCGACAATATGTTATCTAAAAAAAACTGCTGTTTACAAATTATATACATATAAAAAAAATGATTACATCCATGTAATACAACTTATACATACGTAATACTAAATGTTAAAATTTTTCTATTATAATTTCTCCCTTATTTAATTTTTCCTTTCCTTTTTTTTTGTTTTAATGAAATATTTTTGAATTATTTACTTATATTTTTAAATATTATATTTATGATCTGATTAAAATTAATAATCTATATGGGTGTATATTTTTTCATTACAAAATCGGACAGATTTGTTAATCTATGGTTTTGTAATGATGCTTTCATTGAATTTATTTTTATTAAAAAAAAAACAATGTTATCTATTTTTAATATTATTATAAACAAACCTGCAAATAAATAAATAAAGAAATGTCCAAGCAAGGTTGAATTTAAAAATTTACAGCATCTACTGATTGACTAAAAGAGTCCGTCGATTCCAAACTAATTAATGTAAGAATTACTGATTATATTTCAATCTAATTTTATTATATAATTATATCAACAATGATAAAATTGGCATCCATGTGTAATTATTTTTTTCATATTTTATTTAATCTTAAATTTTTATTAAATATTTTTTAATTCAGAAGCTTATTGGCTGTATTCAAAGATGTTTGAAGACGCCATGAATGGTTACTTATAATATACTTTTACATAGGCCGAACTAACATAAACTAGTTTTAAAGGCGCTATAAAATTTGAAGGAACTAATCTTTATACCATACTAAATTGTTTCTCTCCAAGATGTCTGATTAGAGTGTCAGTTTTGATGGACACTAAGAAGAGAAACATATTACATAAGGAATAAAAACGTTTTTATTTTGTTCTAAGACAAGAGTATGCTGCTGATGGGTTGTCAAGAAACAAAAACGTTTCCTTATAGGGTATTTTTTTTTGGTCAAAATCCTTTTATTAGAGTGAATTGGGAAGAAGGGGGGGGGGGGGGGGGTTAAAACATTCGAGTGCAACGGTACCACATAAACATACAATATTAAGATGCTTATTAGAAACCTTTTCTGCAGCTGTACTGTCAACTCTCTCTGCATGAACCGGAACCGTGTGAACGTCACATAACGTCCAAAGTCAATGAGCAACTGCCACCTGCCGAGCTGCCACAGGAAAATTATGGAATATGGCGGATAAAACTGTTAAATGTTAAGCATCTTTAGAAGCTTCCAAGGCATTTTAAAATCCCTTAAATCAGGCATGATTCAAAAGGTTGGCATATTTTATGCAATTGATCAGTGAAGCAATCAAATAAGTATAAATCGAACAACTAAATTACGAATTGATTAAAAATTAAATTAAAAAATCAGATATCTCTTGCTGTAAATCAATTAAATTTTTACTGTGTACATTCTCAAGGATTATAGTTTGCACAACAAACTAACAATTATTTGCAAAATAATTCTATACAATTGCTGCATAAACTACCTGATCCTTACAGAATTATATTATTAAGATAGGAGCAACCAGCCAGACTTGCTAATTATAATAACAAACCCTCGTGTTAAGAAACACGGAGATAATTGCGTTTCTATAGTGCACGCTTCATATTATTACAATCGTATACACGTCTGAATTATGCTACAACGAAATTTATGTAAATAGTTACGAAAGATTAGCTACAATTGATGTATCTTGCTTAAGCTTTCTTAGCGCATCAGTTATACTAAAATGTTATTTGGAAAAAAAATTCATGCGTATTGGACCTTTGGATTTTTCCATAGACATATTTAGACCGTAGCCAATTGAAACACAAAAGCGTTATTGTAATTCGCCTAGAAATGTTAGTGAGGATAAAGAGGGACCCTCATCAAACCAAGCTTTATTTTATGGAGTAGTAATAATAATAAAGTAAATGAGTTAAAATTTCATAATATGTTCGAAAACCACTCTTGTTACATAATATTTGAAAAGGCCTTCAAGGCTTCCCTTAATGACTTTGTATATCAGCTTTATAGTAAAACGTACATTTCAAATTTTAAAGCCCGAGCCTGTCTATCATCTCATTGATTATATGAGAAATTTGCAGTGCGTATGCCAATGTATACTGAACTTTATTTACATGCCACTTTTGTGATTATTGTTTTTTGATTTAAAGGTCTATGAAAATAGGAATTATTCTTTAATAATGAATTAAAACAATAAAGCATAAAATATAATAAAGTTATAAGCAAAAACAAAGGAAGTAAAATGGCTAATCTCAATAATTGTAATTGTGTTACAAAATTCTATGGTGTTTTTGTCTTAAATTTTTGTCCAGACATTTAAACTTGTATACGCTTCAAATAATTTACGACACCTTTAAATAATTTTATAGCCGTCTTTTATTATTGAAACTATGTGCCGACTGCTCTATTTTTGTATAATAATAATTTGTCTGAATGCTGTAATAACTTATCAGAGCGTAGGTGTATTGCGAAACTTTTCCCAAAGAAAACATATTTCAGATGAAAACTAGATAAAATATATAATATTTACCAAAAAATGCGTTGGAGCAAGGAAGTCTGATCGTTCGTTCTACTTTTATTTTTTTGAATAAACATTTTTTATTGTTAGACCTTTCGGTTTGTAGAAAAATGAGTCTAGACAACGTCTTGCGGGTCAGTAAATAGTTATTTCTGCCTAGTAAAACATATAATTTTTTCTCCAAATTTGTTCCAATTTCACGCAAAATCGTATTTTTTATATTTATGTATGTTATTTATGACATTTATTGAATTGTTGTGTTTACTTGTCATTTTAAATTTTAATTTTTAATGACACCTTTTGAGCCTGTCAGGTGTCATTAAAAGACCGCTTTTAATGTCATTTGGAGAAAAAGTCTATTAAGTTTCTTATTATATAATATTAGTGTTTTTTTTAAATTCACGGAATCTATAAAGCAGAATGTAATGATTTGTCCGGAAAAACAAAGCCGACATTGAGATGAGGTAGAAAGTTATATATAAAAATATTTAGATAATATGTAAGGAAAAATCTTAAATTGTTGTTAATTTTGTAACTCTAAATCGAGTTATAGAATTAATAATTATGCATTATATTCCTTGACAAAACGGGGGGGGGGGGGGGGGCGTTCAACGGGGCAGGCAAAGCGGGGGGCGGGAACTGCTAAGTTGTCAATTTAATCTCCTCAAATAGTTATATATTTTTTTTGTAAACCATCCAAAAAAAACTTGTCTGATTTGCTCACAAAATGTTCATTTACGACAAAATAACAGCTCGTCCTTAAAACGCCTTTTACGGCGAAGAGTCGCCCGACGGTTCGTTTCTAGATTGGAAAACAAAAATGTGACTAGGAGCCAGGTCAGGACTGTATGGTGAATAAATAATTATAAAGCTGCACGACGCAGAAGCCAGCACAGATACGGCAACACTAGCCTTGTGACCAGGTGCATTATTGTGGAGTAATCGTAATACCTTTTGCCAACTTTCCGTGCCTTTTTTTGGGTCCAAAAATTTGTCGCCATCATTTTTCCAGTCGGTTACGCAATTTTAATTATATGCATTCCTTCAACTTTTGTTCTGATTTTGGATCTTCAAAATGGACCCATGTTTTATCTCCATGCGTTTACAACCCTGTTAACAACTTTTGCCGGATTGTACTTACACAGCTCTACTGAGCATTGTGGCATTGTTTTTGATAAAACATAACACGCGCTGTCCCATTACATTCCAAGAAGGTGTGATAAATACTTCTGAAGAGTTATTTCGAAAATGTTGAACATTGTAGCGATCTCCTTCAGTGTTAGTCGACCATTTTCCGTAATTTCTACTCTATTTCGTGTGTCATGTTACTTGGTCTACCAGGGCGGCCGTGGTCCTCTAAGAATTTTCCATCTTGTTTAAATAAGCGTGACTTACAGATCATAGTTTTAATTGGGCTCAATTCGACTGTAGACATTTTTTTAATTAATTGGAGTATTTACTTACTCTTTTAATTACAGCGAAACCAGCAAAATCCCACAATGTACCTACTAAGAACTGTTAAATATATATGGATATTTTCCGTTAAGACAATTTATATTAAAAATTTAAAACTACCAAGTTCATAAATCTGATGGTTTAATTATAATTCTTCTGTATGACCCATATACTGGAACTTTTAGAATTGATTTCGGAAATGCATGACCTAAGAAAAGTAATACAACATGGCGAAACGATGTTCCAGGGTACGAAAAGACAAAAGCTAAATAAAAACGACGCGACGAGAAATGGCAATAACGTTGTTGTTGGCCTAAAATAAAATGGCGTCGACTGGCTAGTCGTCCTTTCCGTCCTCGACAAAGAGGAGACAGGGAACCTCGAGATAACGGCCGACCTGAATACATCAGCAGACAATTTGGCCCAACTATATTATAGTTGTAGGAAAGCTGGCAAATTTATATTTTTAACAACCGAATTCTCAGACGATAGGGAGGTTATTCTGAAATCTCGAATATGGAGGAAGCATGGCAAATTGAAGACTTAGATTGAGGACCAGGTATTGAGGTTTTGTTGTTTACTACGAAAACTAACAAACTTGCTACTCAATGGTGCATATTCGAAATATATTGCCAAAGCTTGTCGATTCATTGGGATCAGCCTCGGACACTTACGATTCTCACCTCAAAACACATTTTTATAAAGGCTGTCACTTGCGCGGGCGGTAGATGGCCTGTCTCCAATATTAAAAATGTCTAAGAAAAATGGACAGTAACGGATGAAAATGATTGTAAATACAGCAAACCTACATCGACGAATTAAATGGTAAGTGGAAAAATTGCATAGAACGATTTTTTTTACTTGGGATGTTTTTCCTATAGAGGATGCAATACTTAGAGCTTTTGATGATAGCATTTTGTATTTTAAGTATTAATACTAACAGTAAAAAAACTTAATTAATCAAGAATTCATGATTCATGACAAATATAGCAGAGATGAGATCTTCAAATAAAGTGTAAGCGATTTGAAATAAAGTAGATAAAAACTATAAAAAAAATATAGAATACCTTTATTATTTATTGGGCGCGTACTTTGTAAATACGGTTACGATGTGCTGCAGCTGTGTAAAATGCAAAATACTTTAATGTAACTATTGTCAGTCAGTCTCTATATTATTTGATATAGTTCTAGGGTTCTAATTATTTGCGTTTATTACTTAAATTCTAAGTAATATGAAGAAACAAACCTAGCCAAATATTATTAGTTTATGTTATTATATAATATAGTTAAATTATACCAATCTTAGACTAATAAATATTTAGCGAAGCTTCTTAATACTACTATATTCCGTTCATAGACACAAGGCGATCGATGTAGAAATAGTAGTTCATAAAGATACGCACACTTGTGAAAAGATATGCATCAGCCTCGCGTCCCTTCGTGTGTTAAACTACAGTTAAAGTTAAAGTCAAATTATTTCTAATTGGGTAAGATAGCACATTATATTCAGCACAAATATATTGGGTGATGTTAATAAATCATGTTACCACTGAAGGACATACATAAGTAAGTATCACTTCTCTTGATAAACTTTGTAAATGTCTGTTAGCAATACGGACCGTGCCACTGTACGCTTAAAGTTGTGTAAAGAATCGGAGGACAAAACTTGTTTTTGTAAGGTACAAATGAATGCATCCAAAATTGTATATTTGAAAGGTTAAAGAATAGGCACCCAGATGAATGTTATGTGCTTTAGTTAGTAAAAAGGACAAATTAAGGAAAACAAAGGATATTTGGTATCCACTGTTATCAGACCGACTCCAGGTTGAAAGTTTATGGTGGAACTGAGTTTAATGAAATCTACAAATATAAGACTAAATCGTCTCTCGGAAAAATAAACAGGCAGTTAAGATTAAGCTTGACACACCGGGATTCATATATAATACAGGGTGTCCTAAAACGTATGGTTAATAATCTGGGATTGGGTAGATTGGTTAAAAATAAAGTAATAACTTGATATAAACTTGTGTCCTATGTCCAGTTACTACGAAGCTACAACCCCCATCTTGAAGATTGTTTGTTCTAAATATTTTCGGAACCTTTTTAGATATATATTTAAAATTTAGACATTTTGGCAAACTTTGTACGCTGAATAGAGCTGTGATCTCAAAAATGTCGATATTTAAGAAATGTGGCCAGAAATAAGGGATAGTGCGGTTAAAATAGACGAAACATTTATACTTTTTAATGTCAAATTCGAAAACCCTGACATATTTTACGAAAAAAAAAGTACCATTAATAAGATATGCAGCGTTTTTTTAGATACATTTATTTGAAAATTACCTTGCATTTAAAAAAATCACTAGTTTATGTTATTTACTAGTAAAGGGTTTTCCAATAAGAACGATATGCTTTCAAAATGAAATAAAATTATAATAATTTCAGATACAACAAAACGTTTTTTATTATCTTAAAGTATAGTCGATAACATTTATGTTTTGAATAACACATCGTTTAAATGTCCTCCGCGACTTTGTGTACACGAGCGAATTCGACGAACCCAATTTTCGATGACTTTATACAATAAATCGGGCGTGATCTGACGAATGCAGGGTTCAATGTTCAACCTTAATGCATCAAGTGTTTGTGGTCTGTTTTCATAAACCTTAGATTTCAAATAGCCCCACAAGAAGTAATCTAAAGGAGTTAAATCACAGCTTCTTGGAGGCCACTGAACAGTAGCATTCCTTGAAATTATCCTTTCGTCAAACTTTTCTTGCAGTATATCGATAGTTTCATGAGCAGTGTGACATGTGGCACCGTCTTGCTGGAACCACATATCCTCCAAATCAAGTGCATCTAAATTTGGCCACAAAAAATTTCTTAACATCTGTCGATATCGTTCACCATTCACTGTAACTGCATCTCCTGCCTCATTTTGGAAAAAAATTGTCCGATGATGCCACCATACCAAAAACCGCACCATACAGTTACCTTTAGCGGATACAAAGGCTTCTCATGAATCTGTTGTGGATTGTTTTCACACCAAAACCGGCAATTTTGCTTGTTAACGTATCCACTTAACCAAAAATGAGCTTCATCTGAAAAGATACTTTTTTTGGCAAAATTAGGATCCCTTTCAAGTTGTTCTAAACTCCAAGCAGAAAATTTTCTGCGCCGACGATGGTCCAGTGGCTTAAGTTCTTGGGTCAAAACAATCTTATACGGGTGTAAATTCAAGTCTTCTTTCAAAATACGCCAAGTTGTCGTTTTTTAATCCTTAACTCTTGAGCACGACGAGGAATTGATAAATTTGGATCCACTGCAACACTAGCTCTTACAGCAGCAATATTCTCAACAGTTCTTGCGTTTCGATGTCTTCTTGGTGTTTTTACATCGTGAAGAGTAAAATTATTTTCAAATTTCTCAACGATGCGACGAACGGCAAGCAAAGGAGGACGATTATTTACACCAAAGTTTTCGCGAAGTGCGCGATAAGTGTTCACAAAAGATCGTCTATTTTCGTTAAATTTTTGGATTATAACCAAACGTTCTTGATGCGCGTATTTAGCCATAATAAATTGTTATAGTTTACTGACAATAAATGACAACTGGTGACAGGTATAACTTTATTACCATGGTTACCATATCGTTTCAAAATCATATCGTTCCTATTGGAAAACCCTTTATTAACTAAAATTTTATTTAATTTACCTTCATTTATTTAATAATTCCTGCTATTTTAAAATAAACTTTTTGAGTATTATTGAGTATTATTAATTTAAGGATTTGTTAATACGAGTAAAAAACATAAATTTAGAAATTTTTTCAAATGCAATGTAATTTTTAAATAAATTTATATACGAAACGGCGCGGTGCATCCAATTATGTCTTACCAATAGTGCCGATTTTTCGAAAAATATATCATAAAAAAAAGTATAAATGTTAGCGTAAAAAAAAAGTAATGTGTATTTTTACATCACTATTCCTTAAATATCGACATTTTAAGACCACAGTTCTATTCAGCGTACAAAGTAAGTATACCAAAATATCTAAATTTTAAATGTGTATTTTTAAGGTTTTCAAAAATATTTCAAAAAACAATCTTCAGAGTACCCCCTTTAGGGGGTTGACGCTTCGTATTAAGTCGTATATATTTATATGAAGTTTTTACTTTACTTTTACACACTCTGCTTAAGTTCTTACTTTAGTTTTACACAAACTGCTTATTCCCAATATATAAACCATATTTTTTAGAACACCCTGTATATATGCCAGGTATAGATAAACTAAAGGTTAATTTGGTAATATTTTGACTGATGGATGTAAAACTGAGAAATAATAATTTATTAAGTCCCAAATACAAAACGGAATAAGTGCTTTTGAAACTGAACTTAAATTCCAATCGCTTACATAAAGATTTTAAATTATACAGGGTGATTAAGTGATATAAGTTGATACTTTTATTTTTCTTTTTACTGTCAAGATTTACAGAAAAGTTCTAGAACAAAAGTTGTCCATTTAGGTTAGTTTTAGCCACTGGCCAAGTGAGTGCAAATGGACTTTTTACACGCAGTTTTGATTGAGCTGGTAAATTTTAATACTTTAGATTTTGACATGTGACGTCACGAAAGTTATGACCCATCCTACCCCTTCTCACACAATGTCACAATTCGTTGACCCCTCACCTCCCCTTAACGTGTGATGTAATTTATGGATGCCCTAATCTGCATAGCACACAAAATAGCTTCTCTTCAAAATGCATGATTATGGTGTCAGTTTTGATAAACGCTAGGAAAAGAAAAAGATTGAAACAAAAAACATTTTTATTTTGTTGTCAGATAAGAAAATGTTGATGATCAACAAAAGGAAACTTTACCGTACCTATAAGGTATAAGCAGGCAGTTATAAAAACATTGGAAGACAAAGACAACACATAAGCATAAAAAGATCCGAAAGCTTTTCTGCAGTAGCAGTACTGTACTCGCCTTTAAGGTTTTGACAACCACACACACCGACTGACTGCCACCTGTTGAACTGCCACAGGAAAATTATGGGGTGGTACTCTTGACTGATTAAATTGTTACGTGTTACAGATGCCTCAGCAACTTCCAAGACATTTTAAAATCCCTCAAATCAAACATTATGACAACTTTCCGAGCTAAACAGACCGGCCGATATGTCGTTCCCTACATTAATATTAAAATGCAATGAGTCAATAAAAAAAGGCCTCGTGTTGCTATCTTTCCGGTACAGGTTAAGAGCAGTTATCACTTGCCGCCTTTAGGTAAAAAGGAGTGACAAACTACAAGAAAACTATTGGATAGAATTGGTTAAAATTTGGAATTCAGCTCCGAAATTTGATACTATGACTATATCGCCTTCAATCTTTTAAATTAAAAAACAATTTTCAAAATAAATTATTTTTTTCAAAATTGATAAAATGAAGATGATACAGTCATGTAGTATCAAATTTCGAAGCTAAATTCCAAATTTTAACCAATTCTATCCAATAGTTTTCTTGTAGTTTGTCACTCCTTTTTACCTAAATGCGGCAAGTGATAACTGCTCTTAAACGCCGCTGCCCCTGGACTGTAAGTGAACTTTTAAAAAACTGCAGACGGTTTCCAGTATCGACCCCTTGGATTGATTGTGACGTCAATATGACGTTAAATTGTGGGAGAGACGGAGAATCTTAGGGACTGGCATAGAGTGTGTAGGTGTACCGTAATGAAACTGACAGTTATGAAATATTCTAAGGGCCAAATTATCAATCTCCTGGTAAGGTTACCAAGAATATATTTTCCATAGATACAATTGTCTCAACAATCGTTTCCACAGTAATTATGTCCTTGGTAAAGATACCAGGAGATTAATACTTTGGCCCTAAGGGCCAAATTATCAATCTCCTGGTAAAGTTACCAAGAGGATATTTTCCATAGATACAATTGTCTCAACAATCGTTTCCACAGTAATTATGTCCTTGGTAAAGACACCAGGAGATTAATAATTTGGCCCTTATGACGTTAAACTAATAGAACACAGTGTAGCTATAAAAACTATGAAAAAAGACCATGAGGAATTTTTCTCCATTATATAATTATTTAAAAATCAGTTGAGTACCATAGTAACATTACTCTAAACTTATATTTCTGCTTATCAAATTCTTATCACATTTTTTTAAGGTCGAGTAAAAGCAAGTGGCCATCAAATTTAAAATACAAATTGTTTACAATTTTACTTATATCCCGTAAATTATTTCAAACAGAGAACATACATAATCTGAACATAAATTTTAAAGAAACCATCAAGCAGTTTTATAACACTCTGATATGAATAAAGATTTACCGTTTTAGTGGCCTTGTTTTGGACTCTAACATGCCTTAGACTGTGCCAATTTTTTTTTGCTTTATTGCACCAATTTGCGTCAGTGTGCCATATACCTGTGTCCAGTGAAAATGAATATAATTTATTGGGCAAAGTTCCTATTTTTGTAATTAAACTATTTTGAGATGTGAATAAGCTTAAAATAACATCTGTTTATAACTGTAGGATAGGTCGTATTTACAATGTTAGTTTTAGATTTTGTTAGTTATTTTCGTTGACAGGCTCTACAAAACAAATTTTAAAAATGAAATGTGAAACACTCTCACAACCTAAAATATGTGACATTTTTTTGGCTTATGCACACTCAAGTATTATTATTTTTTAAATAAAACATTTCAAATGATCGGACGAAATATCTAATGATCCAAAAACAAATTATTATTATCGGGGATTTCATACACTGCGTTTTTTTTAACGCGGGCCATAGGGATTTACATGGCAAATCTTTAAGCCTATGTTAGGCACATTTATATTAAACAAATAATCTTAAAACTTGAGAATAGATAAAATATGAGATGGGAGGAAGAAGTTAACATACAATCTGTGCAAAAAATCTCCAAGAAATACCCAAAAAAGCTTTTATTTTTTTTAAATTACACTTTTTTACCCCCGTGTAATTTATGTAATTAACTACCTTAGATAAAGAAAAATATTGACACGGCTGTCAGTATTTTGCTGACTTACATGAAATTAGTATAAATTATTAAACTTTATTGAAATAAAAGTTCTGCTTTAAAATTATTAAGAAAATTAATACATTTTAAACCACTTAAAATAAAACATATTTAATACAAACTAAATAATCATCAACATTGTATAATTTCGGTACAACTTGCCAAATATTATAAAAATGTCACATACCAGTTTATGTCAAATATACCTGGGTAAACTTAATATACAGGGCTGGGCAAAACAGCGTGATATAACTTAAAATGGTATTTTTCAATATTTTGCGTTAGTAAAGTAATACAAACATGGTCCTAAATTGGATATGAGACCACAAGAAATATTTGTGTAAAATTTCAACTCGTAGTTCTCAATAGAAATGTGCCTAAAATAGACTTAAAGATTTACGATGTAAATCCCTATAGACCGTTAAGAAAAACGCACTGTATAGTAACTTTGTTTAGAAATGATTAATACAAATTAGGAGATATAACATGAAGACATATCATTATAAAAAATTATTTTAAAGTAATTCCAATGTAAAGTTATACATATAATAGAACTTTGTGCAATAAGAGTGGATATGGTACAGGGTTATCCAACCAAGACTAGACAAGGCGATTTTTTGACTTTTCCTGTACTTTTATAAAAAAAACTGAAATAGCCATCTTAAGTCATTTTCTCCCGCGAATTCGAATATCCTCAGCAAAAAACAATTGAACATCAAACAAAAGTACTAGGGGTCACTTTGATATTTTTTTAAATGGGATGTCGTATTTTTAATGAGCTTATCCGATTTCTCATATAAATTTTGATCTAAAATGTTGGATTTTTAATTCAAAAACGCCTTTTTTCTTCAGTTTTAAATTCGGAAAATCTTCGTCTACCGTACGATTAATACCTGATAGATGGATACCCGTTTTACCTGTTCACCCTTTAACCTGCTTTAAAGCGTCCGTCAGTTAGACAAAATAATCAAGTGTCAAATTTCTATATATTTTTCACGAATTAATTACAAATAATGAAATATTCTTTAGAAGAACGGCTAAGTGTAATAAAATTATATTACAAAAATGAAAAATATATAGAAATTTGACACTTGATTATTTTGTCTAACTGACGGACGCTTTAAAGCAGGTTAAAGGGTGAACAGGTGAAACGGGTATCCATCTATCAGGTATTAATCTTACGGTAGACGAACATTTTCCGAATTTAAAACTGAAGAAAAAAGGCGTTTTTGAATTAAAAATCCAACATTTTAGATCAAAATTTATATGAGAAATCGGATAAGCTCATTAAAAATACGGCATCCCATTTAAAAAAATATCAAAGTGACCCCTAGTACTTTTGTTTGATGTTCAATTGTTTTTTGCTGAAGATATTCGAATTCGCGGGAGAAAATGACTTAAGATGGCTATTTCAGTTTTTTTATAAAAGTACAGGAAAAGTCAAAAAATCGCCTTGTCTAGTCTTGGTTGGATAACCCTGTACAATCCACTCGAGTTGTACAAGATATATTTTCTACTACTCAACTTACGCGGTTTAACATTTTTCAGTTAAAGTTTTAAACCTCCCGACAAAATCAAGATTGAAAATATCACTTACCAAAAGCAAAGGCAATTGTTAATTAACCAGCGTACCTACCTGAAACAAAAAAAAAATTATCAGTAATGTACAAATAATAAATCATCATGGTTAGAAAATAATTTTCGTAACATATTACGAGGTTGCTTATTAAATTTGATACATTGCCCAAAGATATGCGGTATATCTGCTTCTTAAAAAAAAGAAAAATATTTTAATTTCAACAGTATCCCATGCATAACCATAAAAATAAAATATGTTCTCGGAGGTTATTAAAATTTAACCCCATAAATTCGAATATAACGAATTATTTTAAAAGTAACGCTCTATAGGCGAAGGTTAATCCTTTATATAAAGCCAAAAGTATTTCTTATTTACAAAAATATATTACTTCTGCAAGACCGGCTTTCCTTAGCGTAGCGTCTTCACGGACCATTAAAAAATTCCCGGCACCCTATGAAATTGCCATTATAGCGTGAATTACTTTCAAGGTATAAAGGCAGGATACACGATTTTCCGCCATGTTGCCGAAAATGAGAAGAGGATTTCGCAAAAGTAATTATTTTTATTACTTTTATATTTATTAAATGGGGGTTCGAAAAAATCGTGATATTTATAAGATACTGGGAGTGGGAAGAAAATGACATTCTTTACATTTCCTTTTTTAAATATTTTTTAATATAAAAATTTTTTGCTAGGTAAAATTAACATTAATTAAATATTTTAAAACCTGGGATAAAATTTGGATTTTTCATTATTTTTAAATAAAAATAAATGGGGCCGTCACTCTGCCATCTTGATTGTAAACTCGCGTATTGTCGTAAAACGGAAAGACGTTTTTGTGATGCAAACTAAAACGTTTTGAAGCATAATAACGTTAAGATGGTGACTATGAGTTTTCCATTTGTGCGGGCATTTTTTTTCGGCACGGAGAACCTATATCCATTGCATGGATTCTAATTTTGTTTCTGGAGCCCTTAAATGATACAGAAGCTCGCTTTGCCGCACTTATTCTGAACTTATCATAAAACCGTTGTCTAGCCCTAAAGTATGCTTTTATAACTTCTGTATGTCAAATTTAGCCTTGTTGCTATTGCTTGCAATAGTCTGCAGATTACAACGGTCTAGCACATCTTTAAGACCATTCAAAGGGGCATTACAATATTTTTTAAATATGCAGGAGTATTTTGCAGAAAATACCAAAATACTAGCATTTTTGAAATGATGAATTATCCCTTTTCCCTGCCCCCATATGGGGACATGACACACGTCAGGTAAGTTTGCTGAAATCACGTACGCAACAATTTCGCGGGCTCTTAGGCTAATAATCTCTCTGACAACAACCACTATAACAGTAATAACATTGGGGCTGGGCGTGAGGATTTAATTTTTTTTTTTAATTCAATTTACTTAAAACAAAAGCAACTATACCAAGGTTACTTATGGCCGTATGCACCGTTAGCATAATTTCTTACTTAGTGGAACTTTTCGACTTAAGTCACAAAATTCTTATGCACGAACAACAAAACAAGCAAAAGTCGTTATTAATTTTAAGTTATTAAAATCCTGGACTTAAGAAATTAAGTTGTTCTTATTGTATGACTTATGTTATTACTGTCATTATCTGACAAGAAATAACATTAACATTTAAGAATTTTTGTTTTTTTGCAAAGGATTGTACTTGAATAAAAATACTAAACTGTTTTGCTTCAACTTTTAAAAAAAAAATATGGAAGTGGAAGACGCTATCTTCTTGGAAGACGATTTTGATATTATCGATATAATTGAAATGGGTTTCCCACGCAGACAATACTATAGAGAAGAGTATTTTGATACTCTCGATTTCGCTTACGAAAGAACACGGTTTTACAAGTGCAATGTTACAAGAAATTGAACATTTATAAGAATTTAATAATGATTTGTAAGTACCTACAGCCTACAGCGATAATTCTTTAGGCATACTTTTACATAATAATATCTTAAATACTAATTTCCGTTTGCGTTTTTTTTCGTAATTTTTACCCATTTTGTTGAAATAAAAAGGAATAATAACAATAAACTTTTGATTTTAATCAAATTCGCCGGTTCAAATCGCAAGGACGCGGTAAATGTGAGGTTCAGTTGTTAGGAATAGGATAAGCCACAGAAAAATCAAGGATATAAGCACAGAAGAGCTTCCTGACATATCAGTGCAGAAAACAGTAAAATAAAGAAAATCACTAAATTTCTCAACGTTGCCAAATCTATTGTTTCCTTTACAAAGACAACTTAATCTAGATGCGATGCATAAAAAAGATTATCTTAACTTTAAGTATGGCTTTATAAAGCTGAACTTAACGTTAAAACGGAGCATACAGGCATAACTGACCCATAATTAAAACGTATGCCCATTGAATCGTCTGGCGCTCGATAAAAGAAATTATTATCTGAATCTGCAAGTTGTTACATAAACTGGTTAGAAGAAAACTCACTCTCCTACGCTAAAAATTTCTTTTAATGATCTATTGTATTTCCATTGAAGCTTCAAAAATGAAACGATATTTTAAAAATATTCCCATTCCAAGTTACGGCTGCTCATTATCGATTCCTTTTACGGAATACATCAATTCTAACTTAGTATACGAAATGACCGAGCGATTCGGGTCCTCCATCAATACTCTGGATTCTTTTCGGAAATGCTGATCGTGGCGGTATGTTATCTGTAGGATCTTCCATCACGGGCCGAGACGAGAAGAACGACTTTGAAAAGAACGCTGCTCGAATAAGAATGAGCTACATTGAGCGATTCTAAATTTTATTATAGAAACGGCGGTATATAATATACAGGGCAAGTAAGAAGTCCAAGAATACACGTGAATACGCGCTGCCTACGGTGGGCATGGTGGGATAATAGAAACCGTTGGATTTAAATGAATATTTCATGATTATAAGCCGGTTTCTAAAAATAAAGGTAACACTTTGCCATACACACAATCGACACTCATTAAGTAAAGCATAGAGCAAATGTTTGCAAAACACGGTGTCTATGTTTGCTACTTTACATTAATCGCGTGTCTTCTTTTGGCATATTTTCATTATTATCTTTACTATTGAATGATTCCGACATTTTCTTTATACATGATACAATTTTGATCTCTAAAGTACTTAATTATTATTTCACAGGAAAACAAAAAGCACTTCAAAATTTAATCCTGCTGGAGCATTTAACATTTTATATTTTGCTCTGTATTTATTATGTTTTACCACCAGACGCAGATACCTTCTTTGACTGAATCTATGCTTCGGGTGAACGTGATTTTAAAATTAACACTGAAATGGGACACGGGGAATCAGTTTAAAAATCAGAATCATTTCGGCTCTGTGTTATCTGTCGAATCTTTTGTCACCGGGTGAGACGAGCGAAAGTATACAATTCGAATCGCCGCCCGGAAAATAACCATTTAAAGAGTAACGCTGCTGGAATAAGAATAAACCGAACTGCATTAAAAGATGCTACATTCTGTTCTAAAGAAACGACAGCATTACGAATATACGAATCAAGAAAAAGTTTGTTCGTTCGATGACGAAACTAAAGAAATGTCTAATTACATTATCATCAAGGAACGGTGTTAAGTTAGTCAAATTAGGTGTTGAATTAAAACCTTATTTCTTTGAATATATTTAATAGTTAATAAAAAAACGATCGAGGAAACATTGAATCTAAAAAGTGAGATGTTAAAATGAAATAGACATAAAAGAAATGAATACATTTAAAAAAAAAATAGAAGGCTGGGAATATACACCGAAAAGTGTAATGATAATAAAAGTTTTATATCAATAAGAAAATTGGACGTTCTCACTATATAAATTTGTTTGTTACAAAAAGCTTTTTTGTCACACTACCGGAGATAATTTAAATGGAAGTGTAGACACTCTCACATAAATCAGCATAAAAGATTATATTTCATATAATAAAACGAAGACAAAGATTAATTCCATGCATTCAAGCGATCCATCAACTTGTCTGCATTTAATCCACTTTTTCTCTCACATTTCCAATTTTTTTATTTCTAAATAAAAATCTTAAGAATGAGATTTAGGAAATAGCATATTATGACTTACATGTTTTAATTTAGATTTAAAATTGTCACAAGTACGTTTGATATAAGGCAGTTATTTATATCCATAAGTCAAGAACATCCAATTGCAAGCATTTTATTTGTTTTTAAAACATATAAAAAAATTAAAGAGCCACTATGTACACAGTAAAATACTATCTTTAAAAGCATTTATTTTTGGAAAGACGCGTTTTAAACGTGAGGGCGGTGCTTGGATCGTTGACCGCTTGGAAAAAGTGTATTTTCGTTAGCAGAACCATAGAACCTAGAAATGACTAAAATAAACACAAAAGTCGATTTTGCTTATTATCGTCAAAACTTGGATAAAATTGCAACTAAAAACTATGATGTCACAACAGCAGTATGAATTGCTTACTTACATGGTTGTCTTTACATAAAAGTGTAGCATGTGTTAGTAATTTGACTGCTTACACAGTATCAAATTCTACTGTTTAGCTAGCTGTCGCGAGTTTTGGGTTTGTTTATAAAAAAATTATTTAATAATATAATGAGTTTTTAGTCTTACTAAAAATACCATGGCATTGATATCGAGTAACAAATAAATGCAATAATGGGAAATCGAGCCTTTTCTTACCGGATGTTCGAATTTAAAGAAGTTAACATTTTTTGTCTGAGATGTTTCTTTTTCAATACATACCTTTATTTTCTTAACTTTTACAACTAGGTCAGCACTAGACGGGGGTGCTTCCTCGTATCCCCTCATAGTTACGTCGCCGATATCGTAAAGGAAAATCAATAACTTATTATACCTATTAAAATCATTAATTTCTGTGTATGACTTAGGTAGCCCTTATAAGTAAGTTTAAACTCTGGAAAAAATAATGTTGAGTTAAAGTTGGCAAGTGCTTTATTCGCACCTTAACAATTTCTGCCTTCCTGTCTCATTTAGTATTTCTAGCACATATAAATTAACTATAGCGGTAGTTTTAATTTTGATAAATTATTATAAAGCCCTTGGGCTATTACATCGTATAAAATAATGATATATCTACCTCTGAAAAATTACTTGCCTGTTGGATTTTAATTTACTAACTTTCTGCTGTGTCGTTGAAATATTACGAGAGCTTTTAATTGTTTCATAGGCAATGAACATTATATAGGTATGAAGATAAAGGGATGGTTTAAAGTTTTTTGTGTCTTAAAGGGTTTAAATTTTAATCATTTCATTCATTTTAAAGGTTCTTGTTTGTTCTATAGTTATATACATGTTATTAATCAGAACTGTCAATATTTTATCGAATCAAGCATTAAAGCCCCGCGGGAATAACAAAAATAATTTAAAACCCCAATATCTCAAATTGTTTGGAGCCTCTATTCAAAAGCATTATGATGTTCCAGTAATGCAAATTGATTTTTAAGAAAAATATATTCAAAAAATTGGTGCTCATACGCAGAAAATTAAAATAACTTTGCTGTAAGATTCGGTTACACCATAGTCTGCATTATCGCCTTTAATCTTGAGACAACATAAACAATACCATAACTTTTCAGATCTTTTTGAATTTGATACGGATTACTAAAATGAAATAGCAATAAAAAGTTAATGAAATAACTAGTAGATTGGTTAAGCGTAATTGGTGATATGAGGTAATAAATCACAGCATCGCATGGTGCACAAATTAGTTACAAGCAATAAGTATGATCTTATAAAAGTTATAAGGTAAATAGAAAGCATTCTGAAACTGTATTAGCTAAATAGAATAAAAAATAATTAACTTTTAAAGTCCGAAGTCAAATCAAGTCCTGTAAGAGGCAAGCATAATATGTATATTAAAAAAATATATTATGTATATTTTTGTACATACATTCTATTTAAGTTTCAAATATTTATACGATATCTAAAATTAACTAACCTAAAAAAACAGATTTTCTCAAATAAGTAAGGCTAACACAGCTAATTGTTCTAATTAGGTTTTGCTAAACCTTACTGATAGCAATAATCAGCATCTTGTTGAAGTAGCAGTAATTATTGCAGGAATGGTGGGTGAGAGGTAATGTTAATTTAATAAATAAATTAAATATCCGTACAACCAACGAATTCATACAACTGACATTGGCAGAAATGTTTTTCTCATGATGAAAGTGACCAGGTTTGCTTAATTCTAGATTTACTAACCAGCAACTTAGTGCAGGACGCAATTGATGTCATCAACCAAAGTTATCTCGTTAATTAATTATTGTATATAATCTGGATACAACATAACGAAAGACATACATGTTAATCGAAGAACAAAAAATTTATTAAATGCTCAATTAGCAGCAACCATAATAAAAGCTACGAAATTCGACATGGTGTACAGGAAGTTTAATAAAAACTTATTAATTCTATATTAGTTAGAGTTCGATTAATGTTCTATTACCTCATCTGACATTGTAAGAGACGGCCCCAACTTCTCTGACCTTTATATCACTAAATGTCCAAAGAATATCTTGAAACTAAATATCAATCGGTCCAATCACCTGTACATGAAACACAATCGTAAACGCTATAAAGTTAATTAAGCGAAAAATTACTTTTAGCTCGATAGGAGCTGAAACAACTCATTGTTATAAATCGGCTCTCGCGATCGGAGTCGGCTACAAAATCCCGTCGCCGTTTCTCCCTATTCGGAGTTGCGCTGATCCTAATCGCCTTATATATTGTTAATTAAATTAAATACAAACCAATTAAATTGCCAACGTCGTTGTTGTTGGTGTTTATTTCCAATGTTTCCAGGCAATGGGTGCTATTTTTAATTCGAGTTTTGAAACCAAACACTGATGGAAAATATTTTTTTTCTATTTCACGTTCATAATAAGCTCAGTACGATACGCATTTTTGCGTATCGTAATGAAGCTATTTCGATACGCGTTTTTTCTTTATTTGATGTTGGTAACATTTAAATGTTTTATTTCATTGACTTGCGCGGCCTTTGTGATTTACGAGAAAACCCATTTTTCGCAGAGGAAAAATAGGTTGATAACTTACTTTTTTATTCTGTGTGGATAACAGTCATGTATGTTGGTTGCATAAATCTATAAATCAATCTTTTGTAGATGCTTCAAGCTATCATTTTCTACCAAATCCTATCCAAAATTCAATCTACTAACCTTTCAATGTCGATTTTAACTTCAACTTTATTTGAATTTTCCATCTCACCTATACTAAATTGCAATGCCGTCACGTAAAATCACGCCTTTTGAAATTCGAAAAAAAGTAGCAAAATCTCCCGAATTTCCGAACGCTCTGTATATGTACCGAATGTACAAGGATCACACAACGTATTCCGTCCAATTTCAAATCTCATATCGCTAAAATAACTTTAGAATCTCGTGGTGAAAATGGGACAATAAATCAAAAAATGACAGTTTGCAAAATAATTTTTGTAGTCCAGAGGCTACTATGATAAAAAATAGTACTACCAACATAAAATTTAGACATAAAAATTTACAAAATTTGAAGGATTTATTTTCTTTTTAAAATGTATTTTTCTTGATTATAAACGGTGAAATAGAAAAAAATGTACAAAGCACATGTTTCATAAGGCGTTTTAGCGCACGTGTCAATAAAAAAAATCGCCACTTTGTGGCTCGTTCTTTAAAATAGACGCGTGCGCTAAAACCGCTTCTTATGAAACGTGTACTTTAATATACTATTTTCTAATTTTGTATCATAACAAATCTATTATACGATACGCATTTGCGTATCGTAATGAAGCTATTTCGATACGCGTTTTTTCTTTATTTGATGTTGGTAACATTTAAATGTTTTATTTCATTGACTTGCGCGGCCTTTGTGATTTACGAGGAAACCCATTTTTCGCAGAGGAAAAATAGGTTGATAACTTACTTTTTTATTCTGTGTGGATAACAGTCATGTATGTTGGTTGCATAAATCTATAAATCAATCTTTTGTAGATGCTTCAAGCTATCATTTTCTGCCAAATCCTATCCAAAATTCAATCTACTAACCTTCCAATGTCGATTTTAACTTCACTTTATTTGAATTTTCCATCTTACCTATACTAAATTGCAATGCCGTGACGTAAAATCACGCCTTTTGAAATTCAAAAAAAATTAGCAAAATTGCCCGAATTTCCGAACGCTCTGTATATGTACCGAATGTACAAGGATCACACAACGTATTCCGTCCAATTTCAAATCTCATATCGCTAAAATAACTTTAGAATCTCGTGGTGAAAATGGGACAATAAATCAAAAAATGACAGTTTGCAAAATAATTTTTGTAGTCCAGAGGCTACTATGATAAAAAATAGTAATACCAACATAAAATTTAGACATAAAAATTTACAAAATTTGAAGGATTTATTTTCTTTTTAAATATGTGTTTTTTATTGAAAAAAAAACTACAAATTAGAAAAATAGTATAAAGTACGTGTTATATAAAGCAGTTTTAAGCACTTGTCCCGTTATAAACATAGATGCGTGCTATAAAATGATGCTTTATAAAACGTGTACGTTAATATACTATTATAGTAATACGATTTACTAAAAGAAAATAATATTTAAATCGACGAAATTGGAAAAACCTGAAATTTGTTAAGATTTAGATGATGCAAAATTGTTTGTTGGGGTTTGTTGTTGTTTGACAAACAAATGTTCTTTAGGTTTCGTGCTTGGTAGACCAGTGAAGGAGCACTGGTAATAAAAAAATGCTCGGTTCCTTCAGATGGAATTTTACCAAACCCAAGGTGTTTTAGCATAGCATATAATATCTTCTGACATGAAAGAGCCATCAGGTATGATATGAAAAGAACTTAATAAGAATTTCAGGGTAATCCTACTGGCTTTATTTATTCTTAAATGCATTAGATATAGAAAAGCAATTAAATTTCCAACGTCGTTTATTTCCAGTATTACCAGGCAATGGCTGTTGTGTTCGAGCTTAAAAAAATAAATTTTGGAAAAATAAAAAAATTAAATTAAATTTAAATTTACGAAAAATAACTATAGGTGACAGTAACGTACTAGTTGGCACAAAAAGGTAGGATTCTGATTACCAATTAATTAGTCTACCAATCCGACTCTAAGATAATGTTTTTTAAAATGACTTTTAAAAGCCGAATAGTTTAGTTTTTTTGTATCAGATTGTATATTGTTATATATTATCGAACTATTATATTTAAAAGAAGTTTTATCTTTTTCCTTATGATGTATTGGTATTTCTAAATTATTTATAGGTTATATAATATTACGTTGTCTATAGGTTGGAGTAACATGGTTGTATTTTTGAAGGCTAGTCGAAAATCTCATACATAATGTTCGATCGACGTTATAGTTGATGAACAAACCAAATAATAGAATATAAAGAAAACGTTGTTGGTCTGTAAAAATGTGGCCCCCAACCCAAGGGGGCTGTGCCGCAGGGCAAAGTTTAAAATCTCACAAAAAAGAGGCTTGTAAAACCTAAAAAAAAGGTAGTGAGCAATAGACTGACCAAACCAGAAGCAGGAACAACATCAAAAACACCATAAATTTCATAGATACCATCTTAACTAATGGATTGTAAATGGTCCAAAAATATAGGTAGCCGAAGTTTTTACTCAGCACCATCAGACAGACCGCATTGTAAGCTGGCTAAAACTCCAATGGTTTAAAGAGTAAAAAAAAACACTCCATTTAGATTGCGTTACTGCACCTTTATTCCCTGCTTTAATTATAATATATATTTTTTTTGTGTAAGAACACGACTTCATAAGCTATTCAATAATACAACGCTGTTGTAGTTGTCTTCTGTAAATTTATGTGTCTAGTTTTAACCTTATCTATGTCTCTTACTTCCTTTCTGTGCCCTCCCATTATGAGAAGATTATATACGTAATGTTTTGCCGTATTAAGTAAAGGGGTGAATTAAACTAAATTTATTATTATATTAATGAGGACCTAATCAGTCTGAATGATCAAAACGTCTCGTATTTGCTTTACCGTCAAACGTCAAGATCAATAGGTTTTTGTGTAATTTGTAGTCGGCTTCTTAACATGCCGGGATGGCACCAAAACGAGATTAAAAATGTCATGTCAAGTAAATCAGCCAAACAACGTCAACCAATGTGGTTCTATATAGGGTAGGGTGGTCCAAGAACAAAGTAAGATACTAACTTGTTTGCCTTTATGGCGGATCTTGTTATTTAAATAAACCTCCAGCTTTCAATGGGTTACGGTAATGTTTCTGGTTTTATTATTTTATTTAATTATTATTGTTTGTCCTATAAATACAAAAAGATAATATATTAAAGGTTAGTAACTTATACAGGTTTCTATTTTCTCCTTTTTTTCTAAGCCAAGAATCCTGATCTTATCACCTTCAAATACCTAGTACCTATATTTGTTTCAATCATAATAGGCGGAATAAAAAATCAATTATGCATATTTTTAAACACACATTACACCCACTGAATACCGATGGATCAACGAACCATAATTCAAATAAATGTGCTTGAAGCAATTCATCATTTTTTCCGACGGTTGTCGGTTGTCTTGGATTTTACCACACTTAATAACTAAAAAACAATTTTGTGGATGATGATAATGATACGACATTTTAATAATTTTGCGGTAAATTATCGCACACAGAAAAATTCTAAAAATAAGGCATTATTATTGAAATAAATCATACGCAGTAAAAATGCAATAAAGGTAATTTTCTTTTTGATATGACGAAAAACTGGCTTACCAAGCTCAGCAAGGTTTATATATTGTTGAGATCTTCCAATATACAACTCTCAAGAAGGAATACCCGGTTTCTAGATGTCGCGTCGATCTTTCTAGGCTCCCCAGCTTTTTAAAGAGGCAAGAGAACTTTACGTCATTCCAAAAAGACTAATGACATTCAGATATGTTATGCTGCAGCAGACCAATGCTTTGACCGGTCTTATGTGCTCGCCAAAAAATTTACAATAAGTACAGTAAGGAGAGTATGCGATAGTAGTGCTAGCGTGACAACGCAAATTAATGGATGCTTTACAATAGCCAGTCAAACAAATATTTTTTTTTAGTTTGTTCACTAAACCCAAAATTTTAATTACTAAACACAAAACCATAATGACAAGGGCAGTGATTTGTATGTCATTGTGTAGACAACCAATGAATTTAGGACTGGCAGGACCAGGACAGCGCCCAGGTCCCCGCATGTCCTTAAATTGTCTTTGGCTGCACAGAAAAAAAAGTGCTAGAATTAACATTGTACCAAATCATATTATTTTAAGAACATATAAACTCCATATTAGATCAAAAAAACATTGGTCCATCAATATATATTAATTTAATATTTACTTTCTCATTTTTAAATTATCAGCCATATATAATAATATATGACTCAATAAGTCTCAACTAAGGAATTTTTTTCTATACTAGGATGGAGTTAAAACTTTCATAACATCTTAATAAAAGTTATTTTTAATAGCTATGCATATTGTTAATAGGATCTGGTACAATCTGTTTGAATACGATATAAAAGTGAATATAAATATACCGGGTGACCATAACATCACTTTAGATTTTAATCGAACAAGATAAAACTTTGCAGGAGTCATATTATGCTAATGCAAGGACACACTTTGTAAGGTAGATACTTGTCAACTTTTAGCGACTTGCGGTTTAGCCGGAAGTCATCTCAACTTTGTATTTTCAAATGGACCATCCTGTATATTTTTTGATTTTTGGAATCTAGATATCATTTTACGTATACTGGCACTGTTTTCATTAATTTTTGTGGCAATTTAACATTTTTAAAATTAATTTTATTTTTTACCCTTTTGAGAATTTATCGTATTACTTATCATATTATATCTCGGCCATATTTATTTTAATATTTTCGTACTTAATATAAATATTATTTTTTAACATATCCTAAAATTTGTCTGCTTTAAGTTCACTGATGTTTATTTTCTATTAATAATTGTTATTTAAAGTATGAAACAAAAACACAGATTCACAGATATTGAATTATTTGTCATGGCTAACTAGATGTCATTTGATCATAGTGCAGTAGCATATTTGATACAACAATAAAAAAGGCGATTGAAAAAAAAGTTTTTTTTTAAATCCAAAAAACTATTGGTGTTGTGATGCACAAATGGATTCGTATTTAAAAATTACATTTTTGATTATACTATGAAAGTAGTAAAGTTATTACTAAAAATGTGATTAAGTCAACTGTAAACGCTCTAGTAAGACAAATAAAATGTGATAACATTGTGTGCATATTTTTGTACGTGTGTTAACTTATTTTAGAACGATTTAAGATGGGTCATATGATTCTGGATGAAAAAATAAAATTAATTTTAAAAATGTTAAATTGACAAAAAATTTATAAAAAAATATTGTAGTTGAACGTAAAATGATCTCTAGATTCCAAAAATCAACAAATATAAGGGTGTCCCATTGAAAATCCAAAGTGGAGGTTATTTCTGGCTAAACCGAATGTCGCTAAAATTTGACAAGTAATTAATAAATATAATACCTTCAAAAGTATCTCTTTATTAGCATAGGACTCCAGCAAAGTTCTATCCTGTTCGAATAAAATCTAAGAAATGGTAGCCGGAAAGTGATCTCATGGTCACCCGGTTTATTATTTTAAATTATTATATTTTATATTATTATTATATTGAAGCAAGTAGAGAGTCTTCACTTACTTACTTAAGAATGGCTTAATAATTATCCTTCTAGAGAGTAGCTATATATTGTTTATGCTCTTTATTTACTATTAAATTAAATAAATATTTGGTCACAATGCAACGAATCGCTTATTTTTTACCAATTATTTTTTCCCCTAATGCGACTCGTGTTAGCTATACATTTACCGAGCGCCGTGACGCTATTTCAGTCGACGTCGTGGCGCCAAAGCTATCGATCTTTATATAATATACCTATATTTATATGGCGAACCATACCCTTATTCAATACGATCGTGCTGGCGATCCGAAAATAGGATAAAATACTTTCAAAAGAAACCATACAATACTTTTTTTTTATTTATAAAAGATTTTTAAATTTAAAAAAATTGTGCTTCAGTTTGTAAAAGTTGTTGATAGATAATTTTAAATATGACATTTTGGTAAATTTATATTTATTAGAAAAGTTATTTTGTCAAACTGGTTATTTTATGAAATAATATTAAATCGGTTAGTTAGAAGTTAAAATAAAATTAGTAATGTGAAAATGTGTGATACACAGTCAAGCCATAATATTAAAACAATATAAAAAACCAGGTAGAGTGCAAAACAAATCTGATTAATACAAATTCTACCAAGATATTTTTCCTAGTAATATGGGCACTTGCTTTTTAAGTTTATTTAAAGTGCAAGATATAATGTGAAATATTCCAGAGTATTTTCTGTATTTCCTTTTCTACTCTTTTTATACTATCAAACAACTAAATATTATAATTTAGTAATAAATCTACAAAAAAAAAGGTGGAACTGTGTCCTCTATCTTTTATGTGCCGTAGTCTTGTGGCTCATTGTGCACCTTGTTATGGTGGAAAAGACGGAGACCCTTGACCAGTAGGTTTCTTCCAATCCACCGAGCTGGATTCCTTCGAAATTGTTTATTTTTCTACGAGTAAAATTTTAATATAATAAGTTATGTTGCGTTCTGTTTTCATGCTATGTCATGTGACACGACAAATTAACTACTAAGGAACGTAGCGTCCATGATCGATGATAGCGATAAAACGAGAAAAAAGACAAAGTGCAGCAAGAGTGAACACGAAATGAGAGTACAAAAGCAAATTGGTTTTCAAGATCCATAAGACTAATTCCAAAGCTATATATATACACGGTAAAAAATTTAATTGATTAACAGGGGTAATTTATTTGATAATATATTTTGATTTAAATTTTAATCAATTTGAAAATCAGTTTTATGATTTATACTGTTATTTACACAAAATAATCATTTTGGATTACTTTTAAGCCATACTGATCAATTGTATAAAATATGCCAACCTTTTAGATCATGTCTGAATTGAGGAATTTGACGCATGCGTAATAGGAAACATTCATCAACATCAGTCGGTAGTATCACTCAATAATTTTCCTGTTACAAGTCAACAGGTGGCATTTAGTCGCTGGCTTTGAACTTTACATATCGTTCGTACGGTGCCTGTTTATTTTGTAACTTAACACAACGTTTCGGTTAGTTAGTATCTCTAACCGTTTTCAAGTGTAAACTAAATTACAATTCTAAGGCTACTGTCTTAAATACTATCCATGTGCAATGAAGCTTGATGACTCCGCCTACGTGCTTATTGGAGTGTGAAGTGTGAGCTGTTGGTTTTGAAAAAGAAGGCCTTCAGATATTGGGAATATCTATACGTGGTTTACTAAATATATGGGTATTTCGATTCATGAAAGCTGCTTCTTTGAACTTTCGTTTTCTCCAGTGCTGTTCCTTGTCCAAAACCTTGGCTTCTGACCACTGCATATTATGTTGGTTGGTCCATATATTCGCTATACCTGATCTCGAAGTTTCACCTCTTTGAGTATGTTTCAGATGTTCTTTAACTCGTACGGGAAGAGGTCTTTTTGTTTCTCCAATGTACGATTTGCCACACTCGCAAGGGATTTGATAGATTCAATTTTTTGTGTTTTCATTACTGGGGGGTTTTACTTTTGTAAGATAGCTTCTAAGCGTATTTCCGGATTTGAAGGCTGTTTTGATATTATAGTTTTTGGTTATTCTTCTAATCTTTTCAGAAATCCCCTTGACATAAGGTATTGTGAGAAATGTTTGCTCCTCTTTCGTTTCTGCATTAGTTTTTACTTCGCGATTTTTAAGTTTTGAGATGGTATTAGTTACAAAGGTTTCAGGGTAACCATTCTGTTTTAAATCTTTTTTGATGTTTGAAATTTTAATATTAAGGTCTTCCTGTACGAGTTAAAGAACATCTGAAACATACTCAGAGGTGAATCTTCGAGATCAGGTATAGCGGAACATGTATGGACCAACCAGCATAATAGACAGTAGTCAGAAGCCAAGGTTTTGGACAAGGAACAGTACTGGAGAAAAGGAAAGTTCAAAGAAGCAGCTTTCATGAATCAAAATACCCATACATTTAATACACCAAGTATAGATATCCCCAATATCTGGAAGCCTCTTCTTGTCCAAAAGCAACAGCTCAAACTTCACACTCCAATAAGCACGTAGGCGGAGTCATCAAGCTTCATTGCACATGGATAGTATTTAAGACAGTAGCCTTAGAATTATAATTTAATTTACACTTGAAAACGGATAGAGATACTAACTAAAACGTAACGTTGTGTTAAGTAACAAAATAAAGACAATGGAAGTCCGACAAGGTAATTATTAAAATTTATGTTTATGTGTTGCATTTGTCTTCAGTGTTTTTAAAACTGTTTACCCATTTTTTTAACAAAAAGATTATTACAAAAATATAATCTTATAGATAAAGTTTACTTTTTTTATAACCTATCGGCAACATACTCTTATCTTACAACAAAATAAAGACGGTTTTTTTTCTTATAAAGTTTTTCTCTTTCTAGCGTTCATCAAAACAGTCGGTCTAATTAGTCATTTTGTAGAGAAGTTATTTTGTGTGCTAAGCAGATTAGTTCCTTCAAATTCGGCAAGCTGCGCCTTTAAAATTAGTTTATGCTAGTTCAGTCCATATTGTCCATAAAGTTGTTAAATTTAATTAAAAAAAAATTTAAGATTAAATAAAAATTATCAAATTATTACACATCGAAACCAATTTTATCATTATTGATTAAAATATTTAATATAAATTGATTAAAATACAATCAGTAATGATTATAACATTAATAAGTTTTGAATAGGACTTATGCCTGTATGCTCCGTTTTAACGTTAAGTTCAGCTTTATAAAGTCATACTTAAAGTTAAGATAATCTTTTTTATGCATCGCAACTAGATTAAGTTGTCTTTGTAAAGGAAACAATACATTTGTCAACGTTGAGAAATTTAGTGATTTTCTTTATTTTACTGTTTTCTGCACTGATTTGTCACGAAGCTTTTCTGTGCTTATACCCTTTATTTTTCTGTGTCTTATCCTATTCCCAACTACCTAACCTCACATTAACCGCGCCCTTGCGCTTTGAACCGGCGAATTGATTAAAATCAAAAGTTTATTGTTGTTATTCCTTTTTATTTCAACAAAATGGGTGAAAATGATGACAAAAACGCAAACGGAAATTAGCTATTTAAGATTTTGTAAAAGTATGCCTAAAGAATTATCGCTGTACTTACAAATCATTATTAAATTCTTATAAATGTTCAATTTCTTGTAACATTGCACTTGTAAAACCGTGTTCTTTAGTAAGCGAAATCGACGGAAAAACGATAAATTGTCCAGAGTATCAAAACACTTTTCTCTATCGTATTATCTGCGTGGGAAACCCATTTCAATTATATCGATAACATCAAAATCGTCTTTCAAGAAGATAGCGTCTACTACTTCCATATTTTTTTTTTAAAGTTGAAGCAAAACAGTTTAGTATTTTTATTCAAGCACAATCTTTTGCAGAAATACAAAAATTCTTAAATGTTAATGTTATTTCTTGTCAGATAATGACAGTAATAACATAAGTCATACAATAAGAACAACTTAATTTCTTAAGTTCAGGATTTTAATAACTTAAAATTAAGAACGACTTTTGCTTGTTTTATTGTTCGTGCATAAGAATTTTGTGACTTAAGTCGAAAAGTTCCACTAAGTAAGAAATTATGCTAACGGTGCATATGGCCATTAATCACTGACTGTTTAAAGTGATCAGCTGGCAAATTTTTGGCAACATTTTTTAAATCAATCTGGTGTGGACCTGAATTTAATCAGTACTGAGTTCACTTCGATTTAAAATTTAATCTTTTTTTAAGTGCGTATAAACGTGGATTTTGCCAAAGATAAAATGACATCGCGTTGCCCCCTGGGCTAACAATTCAATATGTTAACTTAAAAAAATCGTTTTAATAATCCAGATTCGAATGCCGTTTGTTGAAATCTAATAACTGTTCATTCGTTTCCAGGCGGTTTGAAGCCGGGAACCGGGAGGCCTATATAATCCTGTTTGTTATAGCATTCTCTGTTTGTTTTAGTTCCTTTGAAGATTTTATATATAGGGACGTTTCTACTTGCGATATTAGAAATGCCTGTCGGTATGCGACAGCGCTATGTGAAGACATTGATATTTTTTTAAAAATGTAAATGAAAATAATATATATATGTACTTATACAAATTCTAGTAGGAACATTTAATAACAGTTATTGGAAATGAAACAAGAAACAGAAAAAAATATATATTATACAGGGTGCTCCATTAAAAATAAGCAAGTTTGAGACAATTTCCGGTATAACCAGAAGTGGCATCACACTTAAAAATAATGATTAAATTATTATTTTAAGACGCTCCTAAAGGGTTAACTATACTTTTGTTTAGGCTTAACTAGCATAAATTAGGTTTAAAGGCACTGTCTGTCGAATTTGCATAGCACAACATAACTTCTCCCCGAAATGCCTGATTAAGGTGTAAGTTTTGATAAACGCTAAGAAGAGAACAACATTATAGAAACAAAAACGTTTTTAGTTTTTGTAAGATTAAATAAAGTATGTTGCTAATGGGTTGTAAAAAAAATAATTTTACCGTATAGATTTTCTTTGTCAAAATTCTTTTATTAGAAAACATGGGTAAGCGGGTAGTTTGAAAAACACGGAAGGCAAATGCAACATATAAACATAGAAATTTAAGATAAATATCCGGAAGCTTTTTTGCAGTATTAGTATTGTAAATCTCGCCTTTAGTGTGTTTACAACCATCCACTTGCTTATGTCCCACACAAAAACTAAATGAACGATGGTACTCCGGACGTAAGTATGTTTAAATAAGACTGTAAGTATATTTTTCTATTTCACGTTCATAATAAGCTCAGTACGATACGCATTTGCGTATCGTAATGAAGCTATTTCGATACGCGTTTTTTCTTTATTTATTGATGTTGGTAACATTTAAATGTTTTATTTCATTGACTTGCGCGGCCTTTGTGATTTACGAAAAAACCCATTTTTCGCAGAGGAAAAATAGCTTATTAACCTACTTTTTTATTCTGTGTGGATAACAGTCCTGTATGTTGGTTGCATAAATCTATAAATCAATCTTTTGTAGATGCTTCAAGCTATCATTTTCTGCCAAATCCTATCCAAAATTCAATCTACTAACCTTCCAATGTCGATTTTAACTTCAACTTTATTTGAATTTTCCATCTTACCTATACTAAATTGCAATGCCGTGACGTAAAATCACGCCTTTTGAAATTCGAAAAAAAGTAGCAAAATCTCCCGAATTTCCGAACGCTCTGTATATGTACCGAATGTACAAGGATCACACAACGTATTCCGTCCTATTTCAAATCTCATATCGCAAAAATAACTTTAGAATCTCGTGGTGAAAATGGGTCAATAAATCAAAAAATGACAGTTTGCAAAATAATTTCTGTTGTCCAGAGGCTCCTATGATAAAAAATAGTATTACCAACATAAAATTTAGACATAAAAATTTACAAAATTTGAAGGATTTAATTTCTTTTTAAATATGTATTTTTCTTGATTATAAAAGGTAAATAAAAAAAAATGTATAAAGCACATGTTTCATAAGGCGTTTTAGCGCACGTGTCAATAAAAAAACTCGCCACTTTGTGGGTCGTTTTTTAAAATAGACGCGTGCGCTAAAACCGCTTCTTATGAAACTTGTACCTTAATATACTATTACTTACATCCCTTGTAGTATAAATAACTATATAACATCTGATAACCCGAACCTGCATTAGCGTCCAACGAAATTTTATCTGATGCAATTAAACAAACTGCGTTATCTTCTTTTACCCAAATTAATTTGCAACTTATTAATAAATCACTTTACACTTTTCCCGATTTAAATTTCGCGCACATATTATACCTTTGCGTCGCATTCCCGGGAAATAAAACAAAATTTGTTTTGAAATTGTTACACACCGTTCGTTGAATGCAAACAAAATAACCTAATCCAATTTTCGCTCCCTGTGTTTTCATAAAGTGAGTCGCCATATCCCTACATGTAGACACAAAAGGCTCTTTAGTCTGCCCGTTGGTAAAGGCTACGCCGTCCTCGTTAGCTGAAAAGATTTTTGTGGATTCTGAATTTAATCTGCTTGCCTAATTAATTTACCTCCTGTTATTATATGTTCTTTTACCAGGAAAATGTATTATTTTTAAAGCTTTAAATATTTGTTTCGTTGGTAATCCCTAAACCAGGATCTTTGATTTCGATGCATCTGAATTATTCATAAGTATAACAACGGGAGTCAAATTCGAAACATGACTTGACTAGTTATTCTCAAAAAAGTTACACTTGCTGCATATGGGTTTGACTTTGAATGCTTTGTAAAGTTTTTCGTCAATACCCGTAAGTAATTGCTCTTATTTTAGTGTTTTTTGCGATGCATTTAAAGTAAATTACTTCCGCTTGATCCCAAAAGAGTTAAAGATTAATTGCGGGCCTTTTTTTAGGAGGCAAAGAACTTTGCATGGGCTCTAATTTTGTTTCTTTGGTTTATAATTAATAATAATTTCTTATCCAGTACTGTTCAAAAGTCAGTAACATAGATAAAAATCAAGGGTCTGATTAAACCGCTATAGTTCAAAAATATATTTACCGCTCTATACGAAATAGTAGGTAGACATTTCTAAATGATTATTTTTGAGAACAAAAGTTGCCACTTTCCTACAATCCTCAGAATTGGTTGCATCTAAAGGCACTCCACTTCCTATGTCATCTTAAAAAGGATTTACAGTTCCAACAAACCTGTTTCGACCAATATTTTCAAATATGATGAAGCCTTGTTTTCATAGGCTTCAATCTAGGATGTCTTTAATTCGTGAAATAGAGTTATAGGAAGCAGGAATTAACATTTGATGACACCACTATGTTCCATTATCACATATATCATATTTTGCTTTTGTTTATAAAATACGAAATAGTGAACTAATTGAAATTAAATTTGACGCACAAGGGCTGATGTCACTACTAAACGTTATTAGGCAACGCACAGTTAGTTGTTTTCATCGTGTCCTTAAATAAAGCAAGAAAATTATACTTAACCAAATAAGAATATTTGTAAAATATCATCCTTTAAGGCCCGTAAAGATTATACCCACATAAGTTTTTTATGTGCCACAAATATTTTAGCCATTTTTTTCGTATCCTATATGGAATTTTGTTCATATTATGATCATGACATACAACATAACATTGCTGCTTCGGATTAATGCCGAGAAATACCTGTTTAACATGTGTGCTCCTTTCATAAAAGGTAATACTACAAAATTTGGTTTGTCTATATAAAGAAGTTTACGAAGAATGTTATGAGTTAATTTCACGTCATTTGCAAAATTGCTTGCACTATTATGACTTTTAGAAAGTATACTAGGTACCTTTCGTAGAATTAACCATAAAATTAACCACGCTTTGTTATTATTTATGGTGTATGTCTTAACACATATTTGCAATAAAAAGGTTCGTGGTAAATTGTTATCTAAATACCATGTCTAAAATAAGGTTTTGTATTGCGTATTATAATATCTTTTTACACTAAGATTTGCAAATAGTTTCGAGGTAGCATGCATATTTCAATAAAAAAAAATTGTATTATGTTACAGATGTGAAGTAATGAAATGAAAGAGTTACGAAGAAAGTAAAAAATTTATATTAAAATATTTTTTAGGCAGTTTGTTGTCACTATAAAATATTTATTATTAGAAAAATAGAGCAAATAAATATATAAAGTCGGACTAACACCTTAAAGCTTTAAAAATACGGATCAAACTTTTTTAAAAAATATTAAAAATGGGAAACCTATTATTGCTTACTTATTTCAGATTTCGCCCTCTTGATTCGCTGACAGGGCAATTCCCGATGGGACCTACGGTTTACCGTGGGCTCCGAACCAGGATCCTCAGTCCTTAGAAGTACACCCTAAGGGCTCTCAACGCTTGGTTTCACGCTCCCATAATCTATTTGCTGGGGAGTGTGTTCCTTTCTCAATATCCTATATGAGATAACCGATCTCATCCGGAGAGGTTACCGACGTAAATGGGGTGAGACTGGGGGATGATACATTTTTCAATATTTTTGCTCGACGCTGGACCCACGTCTTATACCGCTAAAATCCACTGAGTTCGAACCAACTTTCATCTTGGAGTTCTCAGTGACTGCCGCGTTAACCACAAAGCCACCGAAGTCATTGGGAAACCTAGTCAACAATTAAATAAGCAACTTGACTTGCTTATTTCCTAATTTATGCATCAAAAAATATTAAAAAGTTTATTATAAATTTATCTAAGTAAGTTCTCGTTATAACCAGTCCAGTTACGGAGTATTTAAATTAAAGAAAATAATAACTGTAGGTATGGCAAATTTTTAACTGAAAAAAGATGGCGGGCTATTGCTATTAAACAACAAAATTTCAGAGAACATTACATACTTAGTTGTTAGTTCTATAACTATTTGTGTAAACATTGTAGAAATAAAAGAAAGAGATGGTATGGACCTACCAAGAAGATCTTTTTTTTCTAGATCAAAATAGAATTTAACTTTCATGTAAATTTCCACTTAAAAATACCAGAACTGCTGTAAATTTTTCGCTCCACAAACACATCGACGCAAAATAAAAATATCAAGTTAAATTTAAAATTTATTTGGAAAGCGATTTCCCTTATTTGCCTATAATAAATATTTTATTAACAAAACCAACACAAATTAAACAAAATTGTAAAATATGATTCGAATTAACGTGCTTCCGGCTATATCGTTCTCTCCATACCACATATTAAATAATTTATTTTAAATTGGTATAAAACATACTTTATATTATTTAGGTTTGCTTCGGTTTATCCTGACCGAAAAAAAAAGATTAATAAAAACTTCTCTTTAGAATTGTGAGAATTTTTGGGTTGTAAAGATTGCGTGAAGTGTATTCCTATAAAGTCCTTTGTATATTTAGAATATTTTATATTCAAAAATTTTGTGTTTGTTTTTGCTAAGCTATTTCTATAATCACTAATTACAAACATACATAATGTGCATAAACAAGCACGAATTTGTAGAATTTCGCAACTAATAGTATGAAAACGCAACTTACATGCGAATATGAGTATTATACAAAAGAAAATTGTAACTATTTTAAATAAAAGTTAATCATATTTCTATAAATACTGGACTAAATTTGATTATTTAACTTTACCTATATATTTAACAACAAGCTAACACCAATATGCATAATGTGCATAAACAAGCACGAATTTGTAGAATTTCGTAACTAATAGAATGAAAACGCAACTTAGTCTTACGAATATATGAGTATTATACAAAAGAAAATTGTGACTATTTTAAATAAAAGTTAATCATAATTCGATAAATAATGGACTAAATTTGATTATTTAGCTTTATTTATTGAACAACAAGCTAACACTAATATAATACTGGTAGTTAAAGCGTTAAGGCCGAGACAGAATTAAAAAATAAGCAATATGCAATAAGTAATAGGTAATAAGAAATAAAATATATAAATTAATGATGGCACCCATATTATATTGGGGGGGGGGGGGGGGGGGTAATATACCTATATTTATCCCCGGGTTTAAAACTATAGTGCGTCAAAATCTGGTCAAGTGTATGTAATCACAGTTTAAACATACATACAGGGTGTAACAACAAAAATGTATAAAAATCGTCTGGCTGAAATGGTTAAAAACAAATTGAGCTACAAACACCTGAAATTTATTTATTGTTTGTAATTAGTGATCATTAAATTCTAGGTGAAATATAGTCTGTAAAAGCAATCTAATCTTACGGATGTGAAAATAAAAGTACAGGTACTCATTTCTTCGCAAATACGACATTTCTTACAATCACAAAATTAACCAAGAAACTGAAAAGTTTCTTAGTCGCCATAAATGACAACATACGCGAAAAATATCTCAGTAAAGCGCACAACCAACGGCAAGGTTTTCTGGGCACTCAGCCGGATTAGTTTTCTTGTTTTCGAATGGCCTTACTTAAATTTACATACTCGTACGAAGTTTTACTGATGGTTAAATTCAGGGACGGTTGCAGAAATAATATTTTCAAAATCTGGTGTGGTTTTAAATCAATAGTGAGGTGTATATAGTAAGGAACAACGACAAAAAGTTGGGTTATTGAGATTATCCACTTTCAATTATTTTTTTTTTCGATACTGGTGTATAGATGGATTTTAAGCCGCAATACACAGATCAGTAGCGGTTCTTCAATAAGGCCTACACAAATTTAATTCTCTTCTCATGTAAGTTAATTATTAAGTTTAAAATCCATCCAATCGGCCAAGCTTTGTTTATTTTGTATACTATAATTATTCACTTCAAAATATCCCTAGCATCTTACGAAAATCTTATGTTGACAGCCACGACCCTGCACAGTTAGTAGTGCAGTAGTGTATAGCTATGCACTGTCAAGCAAACTAGACCTAACGCTACTCTTTGCACGGCGAAATTTCAGGGTCATGCAAGCGCGCGGTGTCCACGGCTCTCTATTCTTTTTGCCAAGAGAAATATTAATGCGAATAATAACTAATGCGAGCAACTACATTAACATTAAATTTGATACACATATTGTTTATTTATACAAGAAATAACTTAAATATACGCATTAGTTATTGTCCTAGAGGCCATGTTCAATAAATAAGTTAAAAATGCATTGAATAAATCAAAAGCGTTAAACCTTTAAAAAAAATTGTTAGGTATACTCAAAGATAATCCTCATGTTGAGTTAACTTTACTTTTAAGGGGAATCATTTGCTGGAAAAGATAGGAGAAACTGTATCAAAGCAAGACAGAAAGTTAATAGAAAATCGCAGCAATAAATTATCGTGCGCGACAACACGGTAAAGTAGAGAGATAGTGTCTGATTTTTATTCAAACGTAACCTGGACAAGGCGGGAAGAAAACACTGGCTTACATATTGATATTTTTATAAATTATTATTCTTAAAATGAGTTCAAAAAAATATTGGAGTCGATATATTTTGTACGGAATACGAAATTTTAATTAAATCAACGAAAGCAGTTGACACTTTTTACCTACCTCGTCTAGTAAATAAAGTGTTTTAACGAGAAAAACAGTATACGTACTAATTCTTATACAAAGCTGTTGCAAACAAACCCTAAAATAAAAATAAAGATAGAGACTGTAATTTTTTCCTGCTATTTGATTAAAAATACATTCATAATTTTGAGGGTTCTTATAAAGACTACAAAATTTATGTTGACTTATGTATATTCCTAAATATCTAAGGATTATGATGAAGCAGAAAAACCAAATGTCAACAGGCTACACTTTAATCAAAACATAAAAAAATTGAATTCAAAAATAAATGGTAGAATGATTTCTGGCTCAGTACCCTTCTGCCTACTGGCAAAACTAAGACAGCAGTAACAATACGGATTTATGCAAACAGAATTGTAGTTCCAGAACTATAAAAAATTTAATACGACAGGATGGGCAATAAGTTTTAATGAAGCCGGTTTAGACTGAACAACTTAAAAAACGAATGTGAAAATGTTTTATGTATAATATAATTTCTACATTATTACTTTTTTCTTTCATTGAATGCAAGATATTCAGTTTTCTTATAAGAAACCGCAAAACATAAATGCAGGGTTGTTCAAAAGTCCGGAATAAAATTATTATTATTGAGAAAAACGCCAAAACAGGGAAATTCATATTTAAATCGTTGTTTAACTTTCTGTAATATTTCAGCCCCCTCCTTACAACCCCTTAACGTCTATCTACCCTAATTTTTTTTCAAATGGCAGCATATTAATAAGTAATTTGGGGGTTCTGTGAACAGTTTTAAGAAACAGCATCCAAACCAGTGCAAATAAGCTTTTCTGAAGAAACTGTCAATATAATCAAAAGCTTACACTTGACCGCTACATTTAACAAAGGAAACCTTATTAAAATAATTTAAAACATGTTTTGTTAGCATTAAGTAAATACAATAAGAAATCCCTCTTTTCAATGTTCTGTTCGGGGCTTTCTTCACCTTTCATTATAAACGAATGTTAGTATTTTGGTGGTTAACTTTTTTACCGTTTTGTGTTTTTAATTATGGTACTCTCAAAAGGCAACGTATTGAAAAAGGGAATATTGTTGTCTTATTTTGGAGTAAATGTTCAAAAATACTTAATAAGCAATTTTCCAAATCGCTGAATAGGTCGACGGGGTCCAATTGAATGGCCACCAAGGTATCTGGACCTTACGTAATTGGATTTCTATCTATGGAGGTATCTGAAGAAGAGAGTGTACAAGAATGGACCAGATACCATTGACGACCTAAAAATTTGAATGGGGATGCAGATAAATAATTTACCGACCGAAATTATTCGTAGAGCGATAGATAGTATTTACCACAGAGGCCACTTTCAGCATTTGTTACATTAAGTTGAATCACGTGAGTGGCTACTTTAAAAAGTTAATTACAGTGTTATATTATTATAATAAAGTGCTTTTAGTTTAGTTTAGTATTTTGCCAAAGCAAACATGGACCCTTAAATTCTCCAAATTCTACAGATGAAAAAGAATTAGTTATTAAATCGCCAAATTAGTGAGAAAACATTAATTTACGTTTTGATAAAAAAAAATAGGTGAACAAGCCTATAGGAACCATTTTAAACACCGTAATATAAAATTAAAATATTTCTGGGCAAATTTCTATTGTTTGGGTCCAGCATAGCATTACCGGCGTAAATTAAATATTGGCACATCCATCCTCGGTAAACTGCTTCCGTAACTGTACCGGGTGTCCCACCTAAGGAGGTAATCGGCTATATCTCAGAAAGTAATAACACTAGGACTTTGGGAAAAAATATATGTCTATAAAAGCGGCCAAAAGAAATTGCTGGAAATTATTTTCAAGTTCGAAAAATGACCGCTAGGGGACGTAAGAGAACTTTCAAAATAGAAATGCCGATTTTCTCTTGATTTTTCTTGATAAAAATATGTAAAAAATATCAGCATTGTATTTTTCATAAAATTATGCAACTTTATGTTAGAAATCATTTTTTTCTATTTTCAATAATAAAGTGGTGGGAGAAGGTCAAACCTTTTTTCTTTCAAACGCTGATATCTCTGTTTTGGATAAACCGATTTTATTCAACTTGGTCTTGAAAAAAACCCTTCTTTTCCTCTACACGTAGATCTATTAACTATACCATATTGATTCTGATGGTGGCCACTAGATGGCGTTTTTCCGTAATTCCTCAATGAATAAGGATTTTCTCAAAAAAATCAAATGTTATGATATGACTTTTTCATCATATTTTATTTTAGGCTTATAAAGGCTATTACATAGTGGAATAAAAAATCCAGGTCCGTATTTAAAATAAAAAAGTTGATGATGGTCGCTCGAATCCGAAACGTCGGATTAAAAAACTAACCCCATCAGCTTGTAGAGGAGGAAAAGTTACTACGAAGAACTAAAAACCGCAACGTGATATCTTTTGTGTGATTTAATTGATTAATGAATGTTTTAAAAAATGGCCTATTTTTCCATATTAATTATTATTATCCCTAATTTCTCTAGTTTAACAAAAGATATCACGTTGCGGTTTTCAGTTCCCTATAGTAACTTTTCCTCCTCTACAAGCTGATGGGGTTAGTTTTTTAATCCGACGTTTCGGATTCGAGCGACCATCATCAACTTTTTTATTTTAAATACGGACCTGGATTTTTTATTCCACTATGTAATAGCCTTTATAAGCCTAAAATAAAATATGATGAAAAAGTCATATCATAACATTTGATTTTTTTGAGAAAATCCTTATTCATTGAGGAATTACGGAAAAACGCCATCTAGTGGCCACCATCAGAATCAATATGGTATAGTTAATAGATCTACGTGTAGAGGAAAAGAAGGGCTTTTTTTCAAGACCAAGTTAAATAAAATCGATTTATCCAAAACAGAGATATCAGCGTTTGAAAGAAAAAAGGTTTGACTTTCTTCCACCACTTTATTATTGAAAATAGAAAAAAATGATTCCTAACATAAAGTTGCATAATTTTATGAAGAATACAATGCTAATATCTTTAACTTATTTTTATTAAGAAAAATCAAGAGAAAATCGGCATTTCTATTTTGAAAGTTCTCTTACGCCCCCTAGCGGTCATTTTTCGAACTTGAAAATAATTTCCAGCAATTTCTCTTGGCCGCTTTTATAAACATATATTTTTTCCCAAAGTCCTAGTGTTATTACTTTCTGAGATATAGCCGATTACCTCCTTAGGTGGAACACCCGGTACATAGTTAGTCAGAAAGAATATTAACTTAACTATTTTAAATGCATATAATATATAATGTCCTGTATATTATAGAAAAATTAAATAATTAATTAAAAAGTAAATTCAAGGATATAAAGTTACATAAATTTATCTGTCAAAATAATAGATTTACCAAGACTTTTTGGTTGGCAGTGGCAACGACAATGATCCAAATTACAAAATTTTATTTAAAGATAAAATCGAGGACAATAAAGTATTAATTCAGAAAATTTAATAATCTAAAAGACCTATCATAAACACGGCAAGAAGCCCGGACGCCTTAGCAGGAATAAACCGTCTTTAAGACCCTGAAAATAGTGTTTCCGGCATATCGGAACAAACACTGTAAATACCAACGTGTAATGCGCAAAGCAAATGTCATATTTTCTACTTTACATGTCTGGGAAAACTGTTGCGAAAAGGAAAAATCTTTCCGGCAGATCCGGGTATAGTATTTGTTAAAATAAGAAGCTGAGAATGCTAAGATATAGTATCCACATTGGCGGAGAAAATAGTGGAAGAAAATGTATATTCTAAATCTACGAATTTTGTAAGTAAATCGGAGCACACTATGTGTATTAAGAAGAAAATTGAAGGCAAAATAAAAAACCTTAAAAACATCTACGAAGATAAAGTCGCCACAGTGGATCTTTTCCCGTGCGTCATCAATCAACGATCAGGACTCAACGTGGTTAATAACTCTGCATCCTTATTTATTACAGTAACAAGTTTGAATAAAAGCATAAAAGAACGTCTCCAAGATTCCGCAATAATATAACGTGCTAGACAAGAATAAAACTATAAACGTCAATTAATTACTTTTTTTATTTGTTTAGTTGACTACCGTGGTATTTTAGAACGTCATTGTCAACCTTATTTTGATCTGCCAATCTAATTCGTATTTTGTAAATTTGTGTGCCTTAAAACTGTTCCTTTTTTCTAAAAATAGTTCTTTTTGGAGCTAATTATACCCACCATCTGTTTTGGCGGTAAGTATTTATGGATTTTTATAATACCCAATTTATTTGTTTTAAATATTCTAACCGTGAAAGTTCTTTGAAAAGTTTACGGCAGTGGCTAAATTATTCCCTTAAATGAAAGGATGTCAAAAATTTGACTTTTGCGATTTTAATAGTCAATAAAACACTAAACTTTTCTAGGTTTTAAGCTTTAAAAATAATATTAAATGTATTAACATTTGTTTGTCAATTTTTTTAGATAATAGAGAATGCCGGGCAAAACTTAAAATAAATAATAATTTTTCGGGATATTATGTAGGTACGTCAAACGGTAGGCAGGCACGTCCATTTTATAAACTTAGACTTAGTTTTGACTTTTTTCGTCTCGTAATTTTGATTTGATTCATACGATTTTGATGACGTGAAAGTGATGACGCACGGGAAAAGAACCACTTATTATGATAGTTTTAAGATAAAAAAAAATACTTCTGGAAATATTCTTCTGGTTATTTAAGTTTTTTTTAATGGGAGTGATGACTGCATTATGGGAACATGACGCTACATTATTAAGTCTCTTTCAAAATAAACTATTAATAGATGATAAGTTCAAAACAATATCAACATAGGTTTATGCTAAATCCTGAGCAAAATTTAAACCAGTTTTGTCGGCAAATTTACATTTTATTAATCATTTCAAGTAAATTTTCAATAATATTTACTTATTAAGAAAACCTGTACAATTAAAAGCATGTAGGTATATTTAATAATATGCACAGTCATAAAGGGCATTATGCTCTTGGATAGAAGCAATGATCGCAATAATTGTATATTAAATTCTTAGTAATTTTTCTCTGCAAAGAAACAAAGCCCCCTTAAACAGTTTTAATAAAAATCTACAGATGTACCGTTTTCAAAGTATAAATACAAACAACCGAAATTATGTTTAATCAGAAAGTTGAATAGACTTTTAAGTCACAAACAAGAAGAAAGCCCTCAGGCAAACTAACTGAACCTTTGAAAGTCGCTTTGGCACCGCCACTGTACAAAAAGGGTGGAAAGTGGAAAGGAATACTTCCATCTAAGGATTGACAGTAATAAATTTTACCGTTACGATCGACGCTACACTTGAATTAAATTAATAATAATAATCTAAAAAGGTAATCCAAAAAAAAATTTACAACGGTGTTCTAACCGTCCACGTTACATATCATAAATACCTATAAGTGCATTGAAATACCCACGAAAAAAATACAAGCGAAAATAATATTGACTGTGCGAATAAGTAAGGTACGAGGTGCGCGCTGCTTTCAATTATTCAACATCCTATGTGAGCGATGCGACCCGAGCCATTGAAGGATTTCTCAGTAATAGGAACTTCCCCAGTAATTGAGGTACCCACCTTTCTTGTTTTTAAAATTGTGACGGTCGCGACATAGACCCAAGCGACCGGATTGCCTTGGGGGGTTTTAACGAAAATAATATAAGGAAAGAACGCGCGACATGCTGAATAAAACTGGAGATTAGAGACGTATTCCTTGCAGTTGTTTAAGGAACAAATAAGATTCTGTGTGATATTTTTCCTGGGGCGACGACAACGCAGTGAAACGGGAAATGGATGAAGCCGTTTGATACGGTTTGTGTTAAATTGAAAAACATTTCCGGATGTTTCTACTTTTCTTGTCTTCCACACATATTCTTTCATAAATTTGGTAGTTTAAAAATAGTATATTCTTTAAAATATAGTTTTTACCTATCACACCTGGTGGCTTATTTTTATTGTTCTTTGATATGGTCAGCTTTCTATATAATTGCAAATCACGTTGCGAATATTGTATATAATATAATACATATAATATATGTTTATAATGTAACGGCATCATTACATTTTAACCACAGCCTAAATCGCCTGATAGTTGCAGCGGGGAAAGAATCAATGTGCCTCATCATCTGAATGAAATCAAATTGTGGATCAAATAATATAAAAAAAATCCACATCAGCAGATAATAGGTTGGTTGCTGTGAAAGATTATAAAAGCAAAATATAATGCCTTATAATTGAATATATAATATTTTTAAACTGACCAAGTTATATAATAGTTCTTATAAGAACCGATGATAATAATTAAATTTAATAAAGCAAAATACATTCGTGGAAAAATTTCTAGTTAAAAAACCACAGATGTCAATCAATGTCAAAAAACTACAGATACACTAGAATTATATTTCGTTTCCAATAGAAAAACGTTGTCTATTTTATTCCGTTTCATTAATTGATAAAGCAAGAAGGCATTATAAATAACAGGTCTTTGATATTACTATAAACTGATGACGCACGCTCATTCTTTCCCCCGCCCAACTGTACGTAAATAATAAAAAAATAAAATAAAAATGTATATATGTATTTAAAAAGTTCTTTTTATCATAGTGTTTTTCCAAAAATGTTCCATAACATTACTGTAATTTTTCGGCTTTTTCAAAAAAAATTCTTGAATAATATAATATGCCGTATAATAGCTATTTATGCCATCAGTTACGAAATGCCTAATATTGTGTAACGCGTGAGATTTTTGAGAAACGAACGAAGTGAGTTTCGCAAAAACTCACAAGTTACACAAAATTTCATTTCGTAACGTATTGCATACAAGATTTTTTCTAATTTTGAAGAAAGTAATAAAAAAATAAAATTTAATATAATTGATAAAAATTTGGAAAACATAAATTTAGTTTTTCTAATTTTGACATATAACTGATGGCATAAATAGCTATTGTTGCTGTTACTTCATGTTAGTTGTCAGTTTGACATTTTGTAAAAAAGTCTAGACGGAAGGTTTTTAGCGAGATTGATATATTTTTAGTTTTATTTTTTTTAAATGAGTCATTCAAGTTCTGAAGAGCTACCAAGCGATATTGAAGAGGCAGCAGGTAATGCTCTATTATCAGTAATTCCCAAAAAGTCAAAGGCAGTTTATGATTTGGCATACGAAAAATTTGTTACGTGGTGTGATGAGAAGAAAATTAAACATGTTAATGAGAAAGTTTTACTTGCATATTTCGAGGGTAAGAAAGATCTAAAAGTTTCCACATTATGGACACTTTACTCAATGTTAAGGTCTGAACTAAATCTGAAAAGGAATATTGATATTAAAAAATATACAAATTTGGTAGCATATATTAAAAGGCAAGCGGACGGGTACAGTGCTAAAAAGTCAAAAGTTTTTATTAAAAAAGATTTTGCCAAATTTTTATTGGAAGCTGATGACAAAGAATACTTAATGGCTAAGGTTGCAATGATAATTGGAATGGCAGGAGCATGCAGAAAAGCAGAATTAACTTTTCTTCCAGTTGAAAATGTTATAGACGAAGGAAGCCATTTTCGTGTTGATATCCCACCTTCAAAAACGAAAGTTATACGGCAGTGTGCAATTACCACTGGAGACATTGAAAATACGAATCTTGTTGAAATATTAAGAAAATATATTAAGTTGTGTCCCCAGATTCTTAAACACAACAGATTTTTTGTAAAATATGCAAATGGAAAATGTACCAGAAATCCTGTGGGAATTAACACATTTAGCAGTCTGCCAAAAGTTATTGCACAATTTCTTGGTCTTTCAAATCCTGTTCTATATACTGGCCACTGCTTTAGAAGAAGCTCTGCCACTTTCCTAGCAGACAGTGGCGCTGATCTTTTAAAATTAAAGAGGCACGGAGGTTGGAAATCTAGTTCTGTTGCGGAGGGATATGTTGAAAATTCCATGAATAATAAAAAACTTATAGCGCAAGAAATATTTGGTGAAACATCTAATGCAATGTGCGTCGCTTCCCAAATAACAGCAAGTTCGAGCAATGAAAACAATATGTCGTCGGGAATTAATTTGAATAATTGCAATAATTGTGTTATTAATATTTATAATAATTAATTAATTTATAATTTATGTTATTAACTTGTATTATAACAGTTTAATAAATAGAATAATTCTTTTTGTCACTAATTTTGAAATACATTTTTCGTCACCAATTGCATAAAATTTTACTTTATGCAACTAGTTACAAAAAGTAAGACGTTTCATAATGTCAATCAGTTTTAAAAAGTGTCACTTTATATGTCAAAATTAGAAAAAACATATTTTGTTTACAAACAATAGATTTGGTACAGCCAATATTTAAAAATATTAATGCGCAACAGGGATATATCTGATACGGATATAATTTGGTTTCCGAATTCGAAAAATTATAAGGTTAGTTGTCCAAATCGGAAAACGAATTCGGAAACCAAATAAGGAAAACGAATGTGTGCGGCCGACCCATTTTTTCTGAATAATGTTAGTTAAATTATTCAGGCAGCAGAACAGTTCACGCCCCCATTGAAAAATGGTTATAAAATTGCATGCAAAACAGGGGTACTGTCTTGCATACATTTCTCTTAAACTATGAGTTTTCATACCTTAAATTTTAAGGTGTCACGGCAAGATTGGTAGTTTATATCGAAGTAAATCGCTTCTCGAAAAAAGATATCAATAATAAGAAATTACACTTTAAAAATCACAAATTTTTGTTATTACGGTTTTGACTACAAAATCACGTGTAACCACAAGAACACATAAAAAACACAAACTCGTCATACGTCTATATATTCACTACACATATTCATTTCACCTAAAACCCATGATTTTTATTAAATGTTTGCACAATTTCGATAAATGTCTGTAAAACCTTTTAGTTACTTTTGGGGAATTTAGCCATATTCGTTACAGGTGAAAAAAAAAATGCAATAACAAATTTGGTCAGAAATTTTTCATTTTTGGCGGATAGGTATAAAATTGAATAATAATCCACTTTTTTATTTATTTTACCACTTTTGTACATTTTTACGAGCATTTTTAGAAATAACTTAATTTCTGCCAATATTTCGAAAATAGGTATGTAAAATTTGACAGGTAAAGCCGATTAAAAAAAACTTTTCTTCTATGGCATTTTGTGTAAAATGTTCATGCAATGAATGCTCAAAAAGTTTATGTTTTTTAATCCGTTAGCAAAAAAAAGTCGCATATAACGCGGACTTTACCGATTCTGTATATTCAAGACTTTTACCTATCCCTGTATACCCTTAGTCACAAAAATCCCATATCCTCCACTAACGAACCTGATTTTGTCATTTCAATTACCTAACTAAATTATATAATTAGTTTATTAGAAAGATACAAATTTATGAGGGTGTTCTAATGTACCCTCTGCCATATTTATTACAATATCGTTAGTTTTGATTTACTTGACTTGTCCAGTGTCATAAATTAATCAAGTCGGCATTTAAAATTAATTTCAATTTTTTTTTTATTAATATACTAGACGGACGTAAATAATTAGACAGTAAAGGTTAGATAAATAAAACCTAAAGACTCAGAGTACTTCTGATTTCGACCTTAATTTTAAACCCTGAAAATACGGGTAACATCAGGTAGACCATTAAAATTTGTTGTTGTTTTACACTTAGTTAAAATTCTATAGTATCAAATTTGGCTTTGAATCACGACAAAGGCTTTTTTAATTTTGATCAAAAACGCTCTTATTTCGCGTTGTTATTTTATTATTCTACATATTTTTGTAGTAGGTATACATTTTAAAATCTCACAATAAACCTTGGTATATACTCCCTTCTTAATATCATGACACTGTCAGTTGCATTCAAGCGGTAAAACTTGCAAGTTCAACTTCACGTTCCCGTCTCCTCAGCGATTTTCGAGACAGAACTGCCAAGGAGAAACGCGCCTGCAAGGTAAACTATAAAACAATTTATTTCCTGCAAAATCCAATGCTTGCCTTCTTGCTGGTACGGAGGTTTTATTAATCTAGCAATTCGGGTTAAAGTTTAGGCGTTTAATTTTCCTAGCAAGTTTTGCCGTAACTTTGCACTTACGTTACTTTTAAATAAAATTAAATTTTTCCAACACATTCATGCATTTCCCTTTTGTTACAGTCGAAGCTGCAACTCAAGTTGAGTTTTATTATAGTTAAAGTTAAAAATAAACTTTTTATTTATCGTTCAATATATTGGTTTTTCAATATAGTTATTATCCTAACGAGTGCAGAAAGAGATACTTTTCCGCACACAACTGTTGTTATAGTGTTTTTTAGGTCAATTTAATGACATTAAACTGTGGGAATTTCCTAACCAGAGGCGTTCCACACAAATAATTAATATGCGTATACACACTTATTTGTTTTACATTAGGTGTTTGTACATATTACACTTTATAAACCCATTGTATATATAATAATATTATATTAAAATAATAAATATAAGGTAACTCAAAAATTCTATATACAAAACTAAAATCAAAAAAATAAACCTGACACGGCACGACACTGCTCAGAAAATGCTTTAATTTTTTTACCAGAACTTCATTCTCGTCAACCACACTGAGAAAAATTTCTTTCTGGTGGCAATTAAGCGATTTTTAACATTTCTAGTATTGGTTTTTGAATTGGATAAATAAGATTATAGTTCACTACACTAAATTACTCTTGACATAATTTTGTAAAATATTTTTGATTAATTCGGGCAACTAAAAAATCGAATTGGAATATATATGGTTAAATTAACAAAAGTTTAATGCAATCAATTACAGTTTACTAATATTATTTACTTCCAATTTTCTTAATAAATATTTTATTCAAGGAATCCAGATATTTGTTAGCATAGTATGCTATAAGAAATCTAAAGATTATAATTTAATACTGCAAATAAAACAGATATTCCAAAATAAATTTATTTTGCCAGAGTTCCGCGAACTAAATTTTACTGTAGGCAAGTTAGTTGGTGATTCCCAGAATTACAGCTAGAGTCCCAACGTAAAGACGACCGCCACGCGAAGCATTTAATTCGAAGCGCGCGGGTTGGTGTCGGCTGTCGGTATTTTCTTTTGTTTGTCTTCAAGTGGTCCAATTTAATAATATAGTTATGGATGAAATGGAGGAAATATTAAAAACCTGGGGGTTACCCATGTTAGTACCTGTGTTTGTCGGTAAGTCATCAATTATTATACCTATTTTATTATCTAATATTTTAGTTGTTATCTACTAGGTAGGTAGGTATATGGTTCTAGAATTGCCGCGCCGCGCCGGGAAGATGGCGTACATTATTATAATATGTATGTGTTGCGAATTGCACAATTTGACTAAATTTTCCAATGCGCACGCTGTATAACCGTACCAATTTTTCTACAAATAACATTTATTAATGCATTTATAAATATTCAATGGAATTTAAACCAAATTTTTTTCAATAAGTACCTAAGTAGTTTGAGAAATCCTGTCTTAAATATTTGTATATAAAATATGGCTGCCAAAATAAATATGTATGATAATAATTGTTTTAAACTTGACGTTTATTTAAACTTTAATTTTTTAACCAATTAATCAGAAAATGGTAAAAATAAAATAAATATGCACATAGTAATTAAAGTAAGTACAGGGTGTTTCACGGTAAATGGAACGTTAGAAGATTATAAAAAATGGGTCAATCTCTCGGAAACTATTAAGTAAATATACTATAATAATATGCATTTTTATTAAAAAATAAATATAATTTTCCGTATAGAATATACAGGGTGGCTCATTAATAAGGGACGCCGGCTATAGGTATCTCAGGATCCGTTAATCGGACGACCCATAGAAAAAAAAATTATTGGTAAATCAGCAAACTCCACCGCTAGAGGGCGTAAATCCAACCTCGGAGCAGAAAATATTGTTTTAATCAAAATTGTTTCAAGTGAACCTATACTGAAATTTTTCTTTTGTAACCTACTGAAACTATCACAACTTTTTTGTATTTACATTTTTTCTCTACCTTGTCAAATAAAGGGTGCGGAAGGGGTAAACGTTGGTTTGAAAACAAGCCAATAACTTTTTTTTTGGAATAACCGATTTCAAATAACTTTTTTTAATTTTAAAGCACTTTTATGGATGCTCTACTTGAATAATAACATTTTAAGTTCAGTTATTTTTCGTGTCAGTAGGTGGCGCTTTATGACAAGGTCGCAGATTTTTATGATTTTCTCGAAAATTTGAAATGGTATTTTAATTTTTTTCTAGGAAGAAGAGCATCAAAATATTACAGTTACTGGTGAAAACCGCTGTCCGAAATGTTTATTCCTTATACAATATCCGGCAAAAAGTTGGACCCATATGGGAAACTTTTTTATTATTAATTTTCCGAAAAACAGTTACTTATTCTTCATAAAAAGTTCCGCTTGGTCTAAAACCTAAAATGCAACTACCAAATATTAAATTTTTCCAGGCGTATACGAGGTTTATCAAAAATAAAGGTTATTTCTAAAGCATATTGTTTTATTTCTTACAATCTGATATAATTGCGCCAATAAAATAATATTATTCTCAAATGCATGCAATAGTTGACTAAATAAAATCAACATATTGTTACAATTATAAATTAGTTATAAAAAATATCTTGAGGGTTTAAAATGAATCTATAAATAATTGTTACAATTAAATTAACTTATTTTAGCACAATAATACATTATTTCTAAAACATATTGTTCTATTTCTTACAATCTGATATAATTGCGCCAATAAAATGATATTATTTTTGGAATAACGCATTACTTTTGAACAAAATTGATTTCGTTATTGCAAACTATAGTATAGTTGTCACAAGAATATTAAAATCTGTTCATAATAAAATATAATTACCACAAAGGATTATTATTCATTACATGAATTAAATCGTCATTGTGACAACAAAATTTTAATTTTGCTAAGTATGCACTATCCAAAAATCAAATAAACTATAATTTACGCAATTTAATTCCTATTAAACATTTTTGGTATAGTGGTGGATCAATTAAACCTTTATTGAAATTTCAATTAAATTATGTAATTCTTTGAATTCGGTGATTTAGTTGCTCGTTACCAACTCGATTATTTAGTTGGATGAAATATATCTGGGTATTGGGAATTAATCCTTTTTCTCAGTGCAGACTCCGGCCCGTTCATCAAGGCATAACCACGTATATTTTATCTCCGTCTCTTCCAAGCCATCGGCGGTCACTGGCCTATCTCTGTCTGGCAGAATCGATCATTAGACGGGCCGGGTACCGGTTCAGCTTATATCCTGGCGCTTCCAACCGCAACAAATTACATGCTGTTGCCAATTCTTCAAAATTTTTGTATTTGTAAGCACAATGTAAGTACCTATATACGGGAAACAAGGGTTTGTTAATTAGTTGTTTTTAAACACTGAAAACACTTTTTGTCTTGATTTCAGTTATATTGTTTCTTGAGGACTAAAGAATGTATTATTATAACAATGAATGGCTTGTTATTTTTTTCTGTCACACTCAAAACTCATCGGTTTAAAGTATATTTGCAAACTAGCTTTCAAAGAAAGTTACTGACTAACAATTGAATACTGATATAAATGAAATATCTTTAATAAAAAAACTTAAAGAATTGAAGAAGAAATATCTGACAACCATGGTTGTGCGGTCGGTCTCTTTGAGACTGTTTACCGCCATATGGAATGATTGGAATGTCCTCAAACTGAGATTGGATAAATAATACCCGCTACCCGAATGACGCAACGCGTTTGCGCAAGTAGTTAAATGCACAAGACGCTTTAAAAAAATCGACTGCATCGAAAACAAAAAAAATTATAGCTCTTTAGATTATTTTTTAAACATGCCAATTTAAAAATCAAATATGGCACTTTTATCTTGGGTATATAATAATATAACATGTCAGTTTCTGTAAAAGAACGTTAAATAGCTGTATTTTATATCTAAAGTGTATAAAGTAGCCAATAAAAACAACACACAGTGTTTTATAGTATAGGTAGCGGTAGCGTATTAACCCATAGACTGCAGGTTTAAACTAGATGGTATGTGCTATCGGCATTCGAGGGTGTCTGTCATATTAGTAAAAACCTAAAAATTAACAATTTTTTTAATGTCTTTGTTTGTATCACACTCCTGAGGACTGCGATTAGGAAACATATCGCTTAAATTGTCAAAATAACAGCGTCGCTTGTGCATTTTATCACCTGCTCTCCTCAGGCGTTGTAGCCACAGACTCGCAAGGCGGACTTTCATTATGAAGATTATAAATGTGTGCAGTGCCACAGGCCACAAAGACAACAAACAAAAGGACAAAGTAAGCGAAGGAATAGCTTTTGAAGAGAAACCAGTTTTCTCTTATTAATCTGTTAAAAGTGCTGAAACTGGAACCGGGAAATTAGTTTATTTATTTATGAATGGATTACGAAATATATTGTATAATCTTTTCAAACTAAAACTGGTGCAGATACATAGCAAATCGAACACGCTTGTAGAGTAAATATATATTTTAATTGGTGGCTTAACAAGCGATGAAACGCCCTTAATAATGATAATATATTTAATGTTGCAACAATGGTGTTTGGACTTGGATTGCCTAATTTATTTATTTTAAAACACAGTGCTCGAAAAAACCGATTACGACTTTTAATTATTGCTCAGCTACACTAAAGACTCGACTTGGCATGAAATGTAGTTCCAGGTAGAATTGACTTGAATCACGATCTGCATCGAAATAAGTTTTACTTACCAAGGAAATCCATATTTAATACTACATTAAAAATGACCCAAAATGTAACAAATTACCATAGAGAACTTGCCAGTTCAAGCAAAAAAAAAACTATCAAATCTAATGAAGACTAAATATGAAAGTGTGTGAAATGAAAATATTTTTATACCCTTTCGTATCACTGCATCAGTCAGAAAAACAGAAATTTATGTACAGAGCAAACAATTCAAGCGTAAAATTGTTCCAATATCGGTTGGCGAGAAATATCGATAAATCCAAACCAATTTTGCGATAAAAACTGCTTCGGGCAAAATTTAATTATTAGTAAATAAAAAAGCAGCATTTCATTTCATGATTTAATCGGTTTCGTTAAAACCGCGAAAAGGGCAAATTTTTAAAATTAAATGGGTAATAAAATAATTATTTAAATAATATTCTACCATAAAACATTAAGTGTGAATTCGCCTTTTACAGTAAAGTTCACGCGAAGCAAAAACAATGAATTGGAGTTGCTTCCTACTAGATGGCAATGTGCCGATTGCAATGCACTATTTGCTATGTTCGCAAGCAAATTTTAAATGTGCGGTTTCGTTGTCTGTGGAGTTGCATTGGGTTATGATTTCCAACAAGTCCTAATAGTAATAAGGATGAAGCGGCCGTTCTGTACTACTTTACGGACTAAATCTATCATTATATTAGTTAAATTATTTAAGTAAATGCAATTAATAAAATATATACGATAACCCAAACACACAATGTTATATTAATTAAGTGAACAGAAAATATTTTCATACCACCAAATTTAAATTCGTTCTTAATTTTGAAAACAGAAGAAATCTCAGGATTCTCAGATTTTAAAAGTTCTATCGTTCAATTGAAAAGCATGTTTTAAAATAAGATGTCATTTGCTGTAAAAATATGCGAACCAATTCGTGCTAGATTTATAATCATTTAAAATTTGGATTTCTAGAAACGTGATAAAATTGAATATGGGTTTTCGAATTAAACGGATAAAAAATTACAAAATAATAAGTAATTAAATACAAAATAATGGAAACTATGGAAATCATTGTCAGTGTGAGACAGTAAGATGTTTTTTGGCCCTGTGAGCTGCTTATTTTGATGGTCTCAAAGAAAATTATTTTATTAAAGGAATCCAAAAGTTGCGTCTGAGGAAGTGACTTGAGCTTTGAAGTATGTATGCAGAGATATACGGTAGGTTAGATTTCAATTGTTTTTATTCCGGAAACATTGCAATCCGTCCGCGTAGTATATTATTGCCAACAGTATTATTGGAAGTAAAGTTTAATTATAAACATAAAATCAATTTGTTTTGTTGTCATTGCGACATGCTTGGTATTTATGCACAAGAAAATATTAACGGTCGGAGTGCAGGGCGCAGGTACCAAGAAATGTTACCGAATACAAGCCAACCAAACTGCAAATTATTTCAAAATATTTATGATTGACTAGGAGAAACTGGTTCGTTTCGACAAAAAAAAATTATTAGAATAAAATTAGTACTTAATTCCGTATTCGAAAACGCGTTTTTATTAGAAAAAAATAGTCAACCTTAAGTATCTACATTAGCTTTGACACACAGCAAATGTAGCTGATTTATAATAATTTTAAGTCAGAAATTCACCGTTGCTTTTAGACCACGTACTTAGTTGCAGTGGACATATGAAATGCGATTATCTCGAAAATGGTTGCTCCTAGCGACTTCAATAAGTTATACATTTTTGATGTAAAAGAAGTAATGTAACTTATTTTTTTAAAAGTCGGATCGATATAATAAGTCTAAACAAAGTTATGCCAGCTAAAAGGAGTGGGCCATGCCGTAGGCAGCGCCCTCTACTGGTTACACAAAAACTGTGAATAATTTTGAATTCCTTACCTCAAAAAACCCCAGAACCCTGAATTTTGTGCTGCTATGTGGTTTTGTTAAGAAATAATCGCAAAAAAACGAAAACAAAATTAAAACTTTGACACCCTGTATCTTGGTTTGTTATTTTGTTATCAATTTTGGGATAAGGCAAGTTTAAATGCATGGCATTATTTCGCCTTAAGGAGTCTGCTGTTGCTCTGTGTCCCATTACTTTTGGGACCCCCTGTAGATTATATAATCCATTAATAATCAGGATATTGTATATCAAACAAGTGCTTGAATACAATGGTTATAGAAAGGCGTTGTTAAGTCAATAGATTTACTAATCATTATTAAAATGATGTTGTGGCTGTAAGTGTAGGTACCTACCAATATGGATTTAAATCTGTTTGTTTTATCATGGATTTAAAGTAATGCAATTAATTCTGTGATAATTGATATGAGATATCTAATGATTTTGAAAGCTACTAATATCTTTGCTCGCATTAGGTTAAAAAAAAGAAAGTTGTAAATCGCATCTTACATAAGTTGAAATTTATGCAACTGTATTGAATTATATGGTTAATATTTATTTTGCTATAATGTTGTATAGTAAAGTTCAATTTATTATAGTAATATTTGCACAGATTTTGCAAGATATTTTTTATTGCAATAATAAATAGGTTTGCAAATAGAAAAGTATATACACTCATATATGCGTACTTCAAATCCATTAGAAAGTTTAATATTTTGATAAAATGCACCCAAAGCCATTAAATTTATCGTCGGAATCATCACTAACCTAAAAAAGTAGTTTTTAGAACATACCTGTTACCTGTTTCAACGGATTTTTGTCTTTTTTTTTAATTTGGATGATAGAAGTAAAAACTACAAGAAAACCGCACGCACTCAAAAAATGGTTAAATTTTAAACACTGGTTCATATCATATCGGTTAAAAAATGAACACTGCCTACTGATTAAATTAAGAAGTCCGTGATTACGCCATCTTATTCAAAACTAATTCAATAATGTAAGAATTATTACTGATCATATTTTAATTCAATAATATTAAATATTTTATTCAAAAATTGTCTTCGATGTGCTATAATGTAATTATTTCTTGATTCAATTTAAGAAGCTAATGAGCAATATTCGGAGATGTTTTATGACGCCACCAAATGGCTTCTCAATCTATACTTATGTGTAGGCTGAACTAGCATAAACTAGTTTTAAAGGCGCTGTCTGTTGAGTTTTGAAGGAACTAATCTGCATAGCACACAAAATAGCTTCTCTCTAAAATTAAATAAGAACCTGTCATAAATGAACAGAGTAATAAAGTTCTCTTCAAGACATTTATCTTTTTCTAATTAAAAAAAAAAAGAGTTAACAGCACATGGTGTTTTCAAGCGATCATTTTGCCGAATATTTTAACCGTGCTCGATATAGGCATAACTTGTCTTCACTGATAAGATGGAAACACGTGTATCAATCAACAATGTAAAGAAAAAAGGTAACATAGTTAAAGTTTAAATTATGTAAGAGGATGAATTAACCATTCACTTTTTTATTTATAATTGGAAGTGATTGAATCCAAACAATGTCTAAATGTTTTTAAACTGTTAAAACAAACACAAACTGAAATCTACTTGAAACGGTTCACAAAAAATCCCGGCAAATTTAGACAGCTAAGATATTTAGATGTCATCTAATAAAAATCGATTTTTTCTTTGGATTCGTGCATTTATATTAAAACAACAGAATCTGTAAATTTAGAAAAAAATTGTAAAATATATAATATGCCTCGTAATATGCACATTTTAAAACCTCTACAATTAAGAAGATACTTTATTTTAGTCGCCGCATTTCTATTTTTAAATTTAAATTATACAAAGTACGGCTAAAAACTTTCTGAGATGCGCTGTAATATCGTTTTTGTCGAGTTTCGCAATCGCGTTGTCAAAATATTTCAAACTTTAACAACACTTCGAACGGGTAAAGAGAGGGTTCTCATCCTTTTGTTTTTGATATTTTGTAAAAATATACGCGTAATTATTTGAGGTGGTCTGGATGCGATTCCTGCGTAAGTCAGATTCCTGTGTGTTTTTCTGGACCCCACTCTTAATTTTGAGAGTCATGTTGATAACATATCAAAAAAAAAAATATGTCGTGACATAAATATGTGTTTTCAGGGGCCTAGCGAGGGGCCAGAAGGGTAACGAGATGATGTTAGGTGGGAGTTTAATATCCTGATATTACCATCATGTTATATTTGTGACTCCGTTATTTATATAAAAGACAATATCTCAAAATTTGATACTATTCAGAATTTTCACGACTACAACACATAATATGCGACTATAACACATATCCGATTATAACAATTGGAATGGAATGGATTTTTTTTACTAGGCCTCCTATTGATTTTTTGAAAATTCTGGATGAAGAGCGTTCTAAGATTGAGTTATACAACACATATTTTTTCAATAACATCGGATAAGGTAGATCAATTACAATTCTTTTTTTTAAATCCTACAAATTTATACCTATTTTAAAAAATAAGAATCCCTACGGAGAGCATCTGAAATTAGTAGAGCCATCTAGGTTGCGATAACTAAATTAAATAACCATCGACTATAATATGATACAAAATTGTAAAGATATTGTTATTGACCGCAATCGAGGTTGAAACTTGTTAAAAATGTTACTGTCTTGGTTTATTGAGTAAATGATTATTTTAGAAAATTTTGTAATAAAAAATAGCTTAGGGCCGCAGCAGATGTATGTATGTAATACCTGTTTTCAAATTGCCTCAAAACTGCCCACTTTTTGCACAGACCATACGATATCCACCTTTTAAGTCTGTATTCCGAAACTCCGCAACAAAAATATTTATAGTCCTAGCTTACTTGTTCGTTGAGCCAAGTGGATAAAAATATTTTTTCTACTCCTTACTCGGTAAGTACTTCATTTTGATACTGATTTGAGGGAGGTAAGTACGTTTTACCTCCTTAGGGAGGTAAGTAAATACTTACCTCCCTAGGGAAGTACAAAGTACGCCAGCATAGAATTCTCGGTGACTTTTTCATCACTTGCATTAAACTGCACCAATCCTTGAAGTCCTTGTAACACCGATTGTACCGTTCCTTCGATTTCTGAGGTAATAGAGCAGCGCAAGCTGCATTCGCAACGGCATCGATATCCATTTTTTCGATTTCTTAAAAAAACTGACACTGACAGAACGTTTGTTTAATTATGAATTCCATATCAATCAACGTGTCAACACTAGGAAACCTGTCATACATACAGGGTATTTCAGTTGGATATTGTTGCATTTCTTCTATATACTTTCTACGCCACAATACGATTTCTTCCTTTTCCACCAAAATACTTTTGCGATTTCGTTTTAAGAATCAAAAATTCAATTCATGTAGTATACGCATTAGAACTCTTCGTGACATTTTTGGCATATTTTCATCCTTTTCAATTTCGGCAGAATTTTTTTTTAAATCGGAGGTTCATTTCGAAAAAAAAATGCATGCACTTTTCGGCGAATGGCTAACTTTGTGTGCTAATCAATAAAAATATTTTTCCATCCTCTTGTCTCCTTCTGATCGGGCACTTTAGTATTCCTGTTTTCCTTAATAGTTCTATAAACAGTACGGCAAGATGTCTTAGTCAATGTGGCACAAAGTTCTGCTGCACCAGTAAATGATATTCCGCTGTGTGTACTTAGAATTCCCTCATACCCATTTTTTAACATTGCACGCTCCCCAGGTTTTAAATGACGTCGTTTTTTAACTTGTTGGTTACTACCACCTGAATAACTCGCTTGCATTATAATATTTGCTGTTTTGAATAAAGCACAAAAATAATAAAACTGAATTGCTAATATCCTCTCGGTTGAAACTTGTCTACGACACTGAACGTTGATTAGATGCGATAAGAAAGCGAGCGAGCGCCTCTAAACATGGGTTTTCCCACCTGTGTTGCCAAATTAAGTAAAACAGGTACCGTAGGGTGAAAGGTACGGGCCTTAATGACATGGCGTTTTCGGTAAATTTTATGGAAATTTTAGTGAAATGTATTAAAACTTGGCAACATGTAATGACCTATTTATGTAGAATCTTATCAAGCGGTTAGGGATGTTTTTATTTAGCTTAAAAGTGGGCGAATCAATGTTAATTATTTTCTCCGCACACTGTTAATGGTGGTTTGAACAGTTTTGCCAATTATTTCGAGGCTGTAGTATAGTAAGTATTACCTGCCTCCCTTGTAGTGTAAATAACTATTATTAAATAGATGGATCCATTTTTTTAGCTGTTTATTGCCCCCAATCAACTATTGGTATAACGTATGTTTTCCTTTAAATTTGTTGGTCTTGTTTGTCGTCTATTTTAGAATAACATGTCACTATTTATGTTTCGACCTACACATAGTATTTCATACTTACGTAGATTTAATATTTAATGAAATTATTGCTGTGCTAAAAGGCAATTTGGGACTAAACAAATATTAAAATAAAACCATTTCGTAATATTCCGTTGGAAAAGTAAACACTACTTGCCTATATTATGATGACCAATCTAAAACAAATTTGAAATTCAAATACTGAAACGCTTAGTCACCCCTAATATATTAAAAAGGGTTGTTTTCTCGGACGTTTTCGTTAAATAGGGTAAAAGAAAAAAAATCTGATGAGAACTGGAGGGTCGAGAAACTCCAAACTGGTCTAAGAACTTTCGTTTTAGTGGTTAAAAGGCTTTAGAAAATTCTTATTCAGTTTCAGACGAACAAAATATAAAGACAATGTATTATGTTAGGAGTAGCTAAATAAAATGTTTTAGTGGGCTGATTAAGGGAAGAACAGCATAACGCTATAACTGGACTAATTATATTATTCTTATAACCTACATGGTTTTCAAACGTAAAATTTTGAATGAATTTTACCCTTTTCATTTGATTAAAACTAAAACATAATACCGACGGTAGTGATGGGTGTTAAGGTCAATCGATCAAATTCAGCAATGTTTAGGGTACCACAAAGTTTGATTTTTTAAAATGAGATAGATAATTTGACTAAAGGCCGAGACAAAATTGCATAGGCGATAATAAATAAGCAACAGAAATAAGATTTGATACAAATAAACAAATCAATCGCGACACAATTAAGTTTTAAGTAACAAGCTACAAAAAAAATATTAAGGTGGAATTTTCAATTTCATTCAATCTATTGCCAACCTATAACCTATTTCGCGTTGGTTTTTTAGGTTATTATTTTATTTACTAACTTTTAAATAAAATCAATATCGTCGGCCTATTATTTAGGTAATATCTGATATATTACAAAAGTTTCAATATATTGCATTGCTAATTTTGGGAGAATTGTATATTGAAAGAATATGACATGACAATGACATAATAATATTTAAGAAATCTTACTCAATATTTTTCGTTACACAATTCTTCTAAAATAATTTATGAAATTATTGAAATTCCTTGATATTTATTTAATATGTCAATTATTACCTATAATAGAATATGCAGTCGATATTGATTTTATTTAAATTTTGTGTAAAAGCTAGAAAAATAGGTTATAGGTTGGCAAGCATGTTGATACTCCCACCTTAAGATATCGAAATGGATTTTCTGTTGCAAATTTCTTATTATTGGCAAATGAAAGACTGAATAGAATATGCCCCGCCCTCAATAAATATTTTAACGTGTGATAAAACTAATAATATTTTTTTTAGAATCGTAAAAAAACAACAAAACAACAAAATAGCCTGTTCTGTCAACAAAATGAAAAGTTGACAGTTAGCAATTCAACCATGTCGCTACAATACTGTATTTGTGCAGCCCTCATTAATTTATTTATTTTATTTCTTTTTACCTATTTTTTATTGCATATCGCTTATTTTTTAATTATGTCTCAGCCTTTACTTATCATAAAAATTGTAAGCTGTTTTTTTTTGTGAAAATATTAAAATTTTTACCACAAGAGATTCATAATTTTTTATAATGAATTATCTAATTCAAGAGAACATATCCACTACGAAATATTTGCAATGGCTTGTCGAGTGAAGCAGCCAGCAAAGCCGCAGTCTGTGGGCTCCTTACGTCTTCTTACACATGGTCTTTCATAAAATTGGTAAGTTACTAGTTAGTTTATACGAAAAAATCCTGAAAAATTGCTATTGGTTATTAACGAACGGGGTTGTTAGAACATGAAGCCAATGAACGTTTAAGAACGCTAGGTTGGAACAAAGCTTATAATATCATCAAATAACTATTTTTTTAGGCAGTGCTTAAAGGCCGCATTTTCAATTATGCACTTATTAGGTTCGACCACAACTCGACTAGACAATTAATTAGGTATGAATAATCCTTATTTGTTTTCTGTCACAAAAAAATGAACGTCTAACGCCAGAACTTCCTAAAATGTTTAATGAGGTACCGAATGCCACTAAAATGGGAAAAACTTTTAATAATTGTGCATCGAGCAAGGGCTTTTGAAGTTTGGGGTACGGAAACATTAAAACTTACTTAAAGTATTATCAATTTATAATCTTTTTCAATTAATTTCATCAATAAATTATTACGTCGAATTTTAATATGCATAGATAATGTAAATTAAGTATAAACATTCAATAAAGATTATTTGTGAAATTCTCGATCATGAGAAGGTAAAAAGATTTACTGGGGCGAGGAGCAATTAAAAATAAAAAAGATCCATAAAGAATAAGTAAATTATGTAAGCTCTGTAATAGGATATTAAAACGAAAAATAAAAATTCACTCCTTAATCATCATTAACTTATTCTCATTGCATTATTTCCTTTCTAACCTATAAACACACATCAGACCCAGGTTGGACCCATTAACATTGTTACTCAGGTGTTGATAAAAGTAAAAGTTAACGACCATCTGCCCGTCTAGGATCCGGTCAAGGTACTTTTCTCTCATTATTCCAGCTAAGGATAGAGATAAGCCATTTCTTACAGCAAAGATTGCCTGGCCATTTAAAAATAATTGAGGCAAGTTTTCGCTGGAACAACGAATTAACACGTTTAACAACAATAGAATAATCAGCTTCCAAAGTATATGCTTATTTTATGTAAATATATATTATTACCACCGCATTCTTAATTTAAATAACTATTTTATCACCTGCGAACTCTGTAAATATCTACGACCTACCTGGCCGGTTTTTGTGAGGGTCCCATTCCGGAATATATAGGTCACAAAACGTACCTATGTCACGGATGATAAGCAAGTGCTATTATTGTCTAGACAATTTTTAATGGTGGATAGAAGAAGTGTGTGTGTTTAGTATTGGATACATAGTTTAAACCAGTGGCGGCTGGTAACAGTTAAAACAGGTAAGGCCAAATTATCAAATAAAAAAAAATCTATAACAAAAAAATAAAAAATAAACTTATCGAATAATTAAATGCACCTTTATAAGGACATTATAAAACCATAGATAGAATAAAAATTCCTATTAAATTTCGAAGCCGTGATTTCTGCCCACACATACATAAACTGAGCAACCTAGCCTCCAACAATAGTAATTATTGTAATAATAATAATAATAGTCTTAAGCTTAAGAATATAAATTATAAATTATAATTCTTAAAGGGCGAAGTCTAGCTACTCAACGTTAACCCTTTTTAAACAAAATAAATAATAATTATTGTGTACTCTTCCCCACAATATATATAGTATAATAATATATAGTGTGTAGTCATAATTTATAAAATAATAATAAAATGAGCCATAATAGTAATAACTATGCACCGTTGGCACACATAATGTGCACTACAGTAAGTTCTAGTAAAGAACAGCTTACAGCAGAACAGCTTACATCAAAATTAATATCTATAATAATTTAATTATTAAATTATGATGAGAAGATATTTGAAAGTTAATATTATTTCGACAAGGAAAACGTATTAAAAACAGCTGCCATCTGGTATACGGTAGCGGTAACAAAGACAACGGAATAACCCGATTGGTCCCAGCCGGCTAGATAAAATAAAGCATGCGAAAATCCGCCAATCGCGGTCTAATCGGGGGATCTGGCCCACACAGAGGGAAATCGACTAATTAAACAGAATTGTTAAGAATTATCTTATATCAGTAGCAACATTTTTAATAATTAATATTAAACAATCTTTAACTACAACAAAAAAATTAACTAACAAACAACATATAGAATTGCCAACTCGTTATTAATACGTACAATAAGACAGAATAATACTACATATAAGCCAATTATTGTAAGAATGTGTTTCAGTAAAATATTCTTATTGGAAATAAAAAATTGTTTTTAGGATTATAACAACGATAAAATGCTTTATTTGGGGTATTATTTAAAATAGTGGTTCATATTAAACATTTATTAACGGGTATGCAACACACTTCTATTTCGCGATGAGTGGCGGAAACTTCAAACATTTACACGGGACATGGTAGCCATTTGCTTTGTTCCCCGGGCTTCGCGGATTGTGTGTTTAGTGGCTGAACTTTTTCTGTATGTATTGTATAAAATAATAAAATATGGATAACATATTCAACTGTACATAATCATGTTATAGTTTGCAAAACTCAAACCCAACCCATTTTAAGGGGGTAAGTACCTATTATTACTTATGTGTGGTTGGTTTATCTTAAAATTCACAAACATTAGCTTCGGCATTGCTTTCGTATAATATGACTGATGACTGATATATAGAAAATTAGATTGCAAGTTTTATAAATATAATAGTTTATAACGATTATTCAAAATATCTTTTCATTTTGTAAAATTGTTAACCTAAATGTTTATATAAATGCATTTTTAAGCCTCAAATAACTGAGTTTTAATGATTTGAAAAATCTATAACTGTCGATTCATTTTTACTATTTTTTATAATAAAATGCCGTAAACAATAAAATAATTTAGACTACCAATTATAATAACTTACAATTCTAATCCTACAATTCCAAATCAGTAGCTATTTTATTTTATTTTTCTTTGCAAAATATATAATATGAATACAACTAAAATAAAATTGGACGAAACGGAATAATTCCATACATATGCCTTAGTTAATTTTTGTGAATTTTGATATAAACTAGCTCATAATAATAATCCTAACTCACTTATATTATTTGGTTTGGGTCTTAGTTTTGTAACGTCTGTATTTAGCAATTTGTAAGCGACATAATAAAGTGTAAATAATTTTAGTATTTTTGGTAACCTAAAAGCTGTATTTATGATTTCAGATTTTTTGTTGTACCTTAGTATTTGTAAGCGTTAAGGAGAAATGGCCTTGTGTTGTTTTTGTTCAAGTTTAATAAAGACCTTTGTAATGTTTACCTATTTTTTTTTGTAATCCTTTCAAATATATACTACCCCTAGAGGGCAAAATTTTAAAAACCAAAAAATAGTATAAAAACCGTTTTGCATTAACACTAAACAGTTTTATAATAGGTATAAAACTGTTTAGTTGCTAATACAAAACGGTATAAAACTGTTTAGTTGGTATAAACTGTTTTGTATTAGCAACTAAACAGTTTTACACCCATTATAACACTGGATTATACTCATTTTCAACTAATGTATAATGGGAATAAGCACGTTTTATATTCGCTATGGATCAAACCTTTAGGGTTACAATCCATGTCATATAAACAGTATGACATAGCTATTTACTCTTATGCACTGGTCTTAACTATATCTGGTGTATATATGCTATTAGCACGTATTGCTGTCCCAAATAGTATTAAATATTCTTATAATGTTTATAAGAATTCTCATAAGGGTTATAATGCTTTTCTCTCAGTGCAGGCGCAAAATTTCTTTTGCGCCAGTAAGAGAGGGATAAATATTCATTGTGGTTTATGCCTCTCATATTAACATATTTTATGTGATTAACAGCCTGGTCAGATAAAAAATTTCTGGTGCATCGCAATACCAGGGAGTTTTCGAAACGCCTTCGTTGCACCGTTAGGTCTTTTCAGACATAAATGTCCATATATAAGTGTGAATGTGAATAAATAGCTTGGCGAACCTACAGGTAGGTAGGCCGCTGGTTTAAACATAGTATGTTTTAAACATTAAAATAGAGGACATTTTCCCCGCTTGATTTTTATAACGTTGGGTTGATCTTATTTAAAATATATAAACATTAGCAATAGTATCTGAAGTAGAGAGTGGATTTTCCTTTTATTTCGTCAGATCCATCCCCAGACGCGTTTCGCCATATCATGGCTCATCAGTGAGGCTAGGATCTGACGAAAGAAAGGAACACAAAGTTTAAACTATAAACGATTTACGGCGAGGTCCGTCGAAAAGATAAAGCGCTAAGCGCCACCTAGTGTCGAAGTTTCAAGTTATAAGGATTACATTAAGACATAAAAACAAGCGGTCCGGTAATTGAAGCGTTACCTAATTCAAAAGACGCGGAAATAGAAATTTGAAAAGCAATTCCTTTTTTTTTTCGTGCATGGTTTTGTTGACAAATATGAGGAACTTATCTGCGATATTTTTATTGACGTACTGGGTTTTTATGATATGATGTTATACTATATCAGTGACTGATTTCATTGTACAAAATTTGATTAGCTACCTCAGTTTTCGGAATATACTTACTATAGAGGATTTGAGGTAGGAGGCCGATCGCAATGCATTGGATTCGGTCCCAAATTTGCATCGGTAATTCAGCTTTACGAGTCGCCGTAAGATGGCGCTCGTGTTCGAAGTGGGCTATCAAATAAATGGTTTCTTATGGACGCGATAACTATTTTTATTTAAATTAGTTCTTTAAGGAACAAATAAGGACTTTTATATGAATTTACACTTACTTTGTTATACTTATTAGTAAACTCGGCCTGTATAAAGTTTCAACGATGCTTGGTTTTTAAAATACAGGGTATTAAACATTCTAGCTATACCTTTGGAGCTAGAAAGAGACTTATTTGGCTGCGTTTCCTCTCTGAAAAAGATCCTGTCTTACACCCCGACACAAAGCAAACTATACTTTTATAAATTGTACCATTATTCATTATAAATATGGAAATCAATTACAATACAACGTTATTTGTCTCGTCTTGTCTTCAAACGTTATTTGTTCTTTCGAAAATAAAATGTCAATTTGTCAAAAGTAAAAGTAAAAAACGAAGAAGAAGAAGACGACACCAGCCCGCATGCGACGCGAGAGCATCTATCGGCCAATAGCGAACTAACCAAAAAACCGGGACAAAATTTGAAAATGCTGCCATTGTCGATCGGCCTCCTACCCTCTAGTTCTCCATAATACTAACATAGCTTATAACGTAAATAACTATATAAGTTTAATAGTTCTTTTTGGGTTCTTACCTTTAGTCATTGTTGATTTCCTTAACAATTTAAGACCCGTGCTTTCTTACCAGTTAACAGTATTTTTATTCTTTTGAAGATGACATACCTGTAACAAAAACAAATGGTTAACAAAATTATGTGGGACACTTACCTACTTGTTTTATAAAAATCAGTTAAATTCATCAGCTTCTGCGCTATTTTCAAGAAACTTTAAGCATTGTAAAAAGGATACTAAGTGGATGAAAGAAAACCTTATAAAATTAATCAGAAAATATATTAAATGAAAAGAAATGTTAAACTAAAGAAACTGTCGAATTAAATTATATTGGTGATATTTAGTAACAGCCGAATGCCTGCAACTGGTTTTAAAATATTTAGCTTGGCGTTTGTTAATAGTACAGTCAAATAAACAAAAATTAGTTGATAGCTTTAGAGGGTTTTCAGGAAATGGTATAATTCAAGTGGCGAGTAGAAAATCACAGAAAGCGACAGTAGACCCTTAAAGATCAAGTTGTGGCGAGAACAAAAACGATATCGCACGTATATTCTGATTATAATGCATAAAAATGATATTAGCAGTTATTAAAAGTCAACCAGGCAGCGTCAGCAATGTATAAACAAAAAAAAAAAATGCTGGAGAATTTTGTCATTTTTCGCACGTAAATAAAATGCATTTAATTAAATGCCAAGCTTTAAATTACGCAAAAACAGACGAAACACATTAAAATTCAGAGCAGAACTTTCGCAAACCGTCAACGTAGCTTATTTTCTCAGTTAATAAAGGGTTTTAATTTCCCAGCGATTTCCCCGAGTCCCGGCAATCGCAATTCCGACGTACCATTAACAGTTTTCTCAACGGACATCTGCCAGTGATGACCACAGCTTCAGAGGCAGGGTCATCCCTATAGACGTTCTATTATAGAAATCAGGGCCGTATTACCGATAGGCGTCAGAAATAGACGCATGACGTCCAGGAGCATAAATGTTCAAGAGTATACCGTGTTATCACTGTTATCAGAACTGTAATTACATTTTCTAGATAGCAGGTATAAAAGGCAAACACGTCAAACTAAGTTATTAGATTCAGTACATCATAACAAACATTATTTATTATGAATGTTCATTGTTCACCCATACATTTAATGTAGAATATTTTGTGTGATGTTTAATAGATGTGTATGTATGTACAGGGTGGCCCATTAATAAGGCTATATCTCAGGATCCGTTAATCTGACGACCCTGAGAAAAAAAATTATTGATAAATCGGCAAGAAGAAACAGCTGGAAATTATTTATAAGTTTCTAAGTCCACCGCCAGAGGGCGTAAATCCAACCTCGTAGTAGAAAATACTGTTTACTCAAGATTACTTTAAGTGAACCTATATTGAAATTTTTTTTTGTAACCTACTGAAAATATGACAATTTTTTTGTATTTACATTTTTTCCCTACCTTGTTAAATAAGGGGTGGGGGAATGGGTAAACGTTAGTTTGAAAAAAAGTCAATAACTTTTTTTTTAAATAACCGATTTCAAATCAGTTTTTTTTCATTTTAAAGTGCTTTTATGGGCGCTCCCACAACAATAATAACATTTTGAGTTTAGTTATTTTTCGTGTCGGTAGGTGGCGCTTTTATCGCAGATTTTATGATGGTATTTTTATTTTTCGCTAGGTAGAAAGAGCATGAAAAGTTACAGTTATTGGTGAAAACCGCTGTCCGATATGTTTATTCCTTATAGATATATATAAACATATAATTAAACCTTATAACTTAATACTTTACAAGAAACGTAAAATAAGCAGAGAGAGAGTGATTTCCCTAATACGTAGTCAACGAAACTAATTACCTATAATATTATGGTGTACCTACTCATCAACATAAAATTTTATCCATGTTTTTTTTTACTAAGAATTTATAGGCGATTTTAATTTTAAGTCCGTCTCTGATGAAAATATGAGCACATACTAAGCCTTAGAAACAAGAAAAGGGGTGAAAACAAAGAGTTAAGGCGCGGTTTCCTCCCCGGGGCGATCGAACAAAACGCGAAGAAACAATAAAATTCCTTGTGAGGAAGCATTATTATTGTAGAACGATTGTATGGTTTTAGGTCGTTAAAAATAATTGTGAAATTTTTAGAATTGCATTGCATCTTACATAAATTATTAGCATTATTATAATTATTGCTTCAATTGATTGGTAAAATATCGAGTATTAACTAATAATAAGTCTTGACACTACCATGGTAATTAGAAAAAAAGAGGCTAGTAGCAGTAGTAGCGGAGGCTACCAATTTCCATGGCTTAAAAGCAAAATAATTATTCCAATTTAAGTCCTTAAATTTTGTGCTGAATTATTGAAACAGTTGCTTCTTGCGCCTAATGCTTCTTGTAATCCAGTCGATTATATTAGATTTGCCCTGTTTCTAGGGTTCGAAAATATTATGATATTTATCTACTTATATAAATGTCAAAATATCCGATATATCAATATTTATTTTTTTAACTATTTCTTTCCATTTTTTTGGTCTAAAATTAATAAATCAACCTCAATAAAACAAATTTACTGAAAAAAGTAAATAAAAGACTTAAAAACTACAAAAAGAACACACATTTTCAAATCATCAAATACCTAATAATTATTAAAGGTTTATCATCTGAATCATATAAACACACATCTCCTGAGCAGGAGTAGTGGCCTTTCTCCAATTGTAAACTTCAGCTGCAGCTGCATGCTCCTTAATTAAATATTTAAACAAAAAACAAGCTCGGTTGCGTTGTCACGTCTCAATCGGTTCCTTAATTTTGATTGTACCAAGTCGACTGTTGCGAAATATCTTTCCGATGATGCTGTCGATGCAATTGCTGTTGGTAGCGTTTCGTATAATTTTAGGAAGTTTCCTTTTTCTGTAGGCCAATCGGTAAGAGTTAGTGACTTCCACCATACCATTGGACTTGTGTTGCGGAAATGTGATCCAAACATGTATTTAGTATTTAGGAAATGGTAATGAGGTGGATGTTCAGGCCATCAGAAGTGGCAAAAATTCGTTGTTTATGCTGGCAACAAATGTGTAAGCTTCTTCTTTGTGTTTGTTTAATCGTTGCCCAAGACATCTATGGTAAAACATATTAGCTGCAAGATGAGCGCCTCCTAATGACATACTTCAGCGCATTTGAAAATGTTTTTTTACTTCTAGTGGTTGATCTTTCAGGTCTATTTCTAATTTATTATATATTTGCCACGGAAATTTGTTTTGATGCTCTTTGCATTAGATCAAGAACCACTGCAATGGATGTTAATCGGACTAGAATATCAACAGCGTTCATTAAGACATGGCTATCATTTACGCTCTTGATAATTTTATTATTACAGTCAAGTTTAGCACACTGAATTTTGTTTATTTTAGGGCATTTTTAAATTATTATTATTAATGCGATATTGACACAACCCAGCCAAATGCAACAAAGACTATTTTCTGGCGAAAAAGTTACAAAACAAAGTTGTGGGAATCCCCGAAAATGCTTTATTAGCGATGTATATCAGTCAAACTCTGCCTGGTTCCTAAAAAAAATTTTTAAGTTCGACCATTTAAAAGAAAACCCTATTGCATTTTCCCGTTAAAGAGTCTATTCGCACTTATTTTACACCTCTTAAACAATTATCATTCTCTCGAAATCGGGTTCAAAATGACCGGGCAGGAAAACCGCGATGAATAACGAGCGACTGGCTCCCGCTGTTCATAGAAGGACGCCTCGCCCGGGCCCTTCCGCGGGATTATAAACGGCCTCCATACGTCATAACGCACGGCGAGCCGGAAGCGGAATCGCCCGCTCCGTTTGCGCCGGAACGACCGGCAAATCAACAGTTGGTGTGCAACTTACTTTGGGGCATACTTGCAGGGAAAAAAGATAGTTTATTTAACGGTGTTTTTGTCTGATTAGAGTGATTAATTTAACTACAAAAATGCACAAGGTAGTATAATATTGTCGCAGAAAGATTTAAATACATAATTAACCAACCAAACCAAATACATGGTAATTTCAATTGCTTTTTGTATACTCCTGAACCCGTGGCGCGCAAAAGTAGATTATTAGTTCAAATCTACTCCACTGTATACTTCTGTTCATTTCTTTACAAATTTTGACATAAACATTTTAAATATCATTTAATAAGAATATTTGACCAGTAATGCCGCGACTGTATAGTTTTTCAGTAAGAATTAAAAGGTTGTCGCCTAGCAACGAAATAAAATTTAACAGACACATCTTAACAGGTTTCCAGGCATTCAATAGTATATTACATAACAAAGTGTTGAAAGTGGCACGTCCTAAACGAGGAGGCATTCAGCACGAGGCGTTAGCCGAGTGCGGAATTTCTCCGAGTGTGAGAAAATCACTTCCACACGAGTAATGTACACAATTTTTCCACGACCATACAAAAGAATCAAAAAGAGTTTGATTTGTTTTTAATAGTTTGTAGGTATCACCATTGTGTTAAACAAATTTTTTCAACACTAGAGTTAAAAAAAATAAAAACAATGCCCACTTACACATTTTAACTTACCTAGATTTAAATAAAAATAATAACTTTTTCTTCTATTTGCTTACGCACACCATACCTATACTATCTATGTACAGTGAATAAATGTCGTTTCTGATTTTTTTAGCTGCTTGCATTCTTTCAATAAAACAATAATATACCTAAATATACATACAAAAACAACAAAACACAAAACTAAAACATAACCTCAACATTATAGAAAGATAGAGATGGAGTTAAATGTCGATAGCTTGTTAATTATAAAAGTTCTATCTAGGTATGTTCGATTTGTTTTGAATATTGCTAAAATAAATTTACTTACTTAAAGTACGTTCACTTGTCCCATATCCTTAAACATTGTATGGATATTTTTATCCGAGATTATTGTAAAATTATAAATCGGTATTACCTAGAGTATTCTATTTCTGCTCTATAGCTGCCTTTTTTTTCTGTGGTTCAACTCAGCTGACAATGTTGACATGTTTGGTGGGTTGCCTGACATATTTTCCCTTTTTGGTATATTATTATTTTTATCATAAATACCCTTAGGTTCCCAAAAATAACGAAAAAATAAAAGGATCTTTTATAATTGCAGTAATGCCCTAGTGTACTTTACCCCACCCAACACCCCAATTCGCTCCACGGGTCCCGTAAGTTGTTTAAATAGTTTTGCTGTCAAATTCATCGGTCATCAGCTGTTTTATATTTCAACACACGTATTGAAAGAAAATATTATTATATTATATTGCAACAAGCGTGTGATATAAAGGGCTTTTTAGCCAAGTTAAGTTAGGCGTGCTTATTTCTCATTTTCATAGGTGGTCGTAGGAAAAAATATTTTTTGTTTAAAAGTAAAGTACAGGAACAAAAGTCTAATGGTACTTGGACACTGTGGGAACTGCAAAAGTAATATCTTATTCTGATATTGGTAAAACAACCAAATTAAGATAACCAGTATCGATTTCAACCTATTTATGCTGGTAAACTGATCGATAAACGATGATATCTTCCGGATTATGTTACAGCCTTTCCCGGCTTGATAGACTACAGGGTGCCGACTTTATTGTGACCAAAAACTGAAGTTCCACCAATTTATATCTCATATTATGGTAACCCAATATTGGGCAACCAGATCTGCTTGGTGCTTTGCTGATGCCTGTAGACCACTTGTTAATTCATACCGATCACATAGGAAGGGCTGATTACTCAATTGTACCTACCCGCAGTTGCGCCTCCAGGCTTCACGAAGATCAAAGGCGGCGGAGAAGGGAACGGAACAATTATTGGATACTGTAGCTATCCATTGTAAAACGAGTTGTAAAAATATGCAGTCGGAAAGAATCTCTATTTACTTGTAGACAGTTCAACACATGGTAATCTGTAATCTTATGAAAATTATTTCTGCTTAACGGCTCCCTGACTGCGATGTCAGTTCTCGGAATTGCAACGTAAATAACTACAGAAGGGAAAACCTATATGTTATGTTTTATTATTAAACTATGATTAATGCAAACTAATCCAAAAATTCCAATTATTGCCAACTCATAAATGATAACACTATAAACAATGTTTCATTCATTGCAACAATGCAAATATTTATTCTACATGCACTGGTAACGTATGTAATTCCTAGACTAGAAGATTTAAGTAATCGACAATATGAATAATTTATTAGCTCTAGATAAAGTGCAATGCATTACACAACACCTGTTGCACTGTAAAGTATAAATATTTATACCGTAAAAAAAGCTAGATGACTTGGTAACTTTAATATGCTATTTTAAAGGCGCGTGAAGTGCATTGTACAATAATCCTAAAAATATAAACTATGACTTATTTAGAAATTAAGATTTTATTACACATTTACTTCGTTATAATTGGATCGGGATCATATTTGATCGTTATATATAAGGAGATAACTTATCTTAAAGCTTTCAACTTTGCGAAATATGTATTGATAAAAGTATTATAAAGACATTTACACAATAGAAATAATCATTAAATATACAGGACGTTATGAAAATTACTTATTAGAATAAAAACCCGCCAATCTTGATATGAAAACACATTGCAGAAAAATATTTTTAGCATAAACATAAAGAAAATATACCATATTATGTAATAAATTTAGAAAATACGCGCACAATGTTTAATAATAGACTCCTGACGTCAAAATAGGTCGATTTAAGCCATATATAGGCGAAATTGCTTCGTTTAGTCAATACAGGGAGAGGCCATCAAAAGTTGTTTCCAAAATTGTTCAAAACGGGCCAATTGATTTTAATGATGGTATAGTTTAACAAAAAATACATTTTTTAGGCTATAAATAAGCGATCATAATCTTAACATACCATGTAAACATTTCTTCTGATTTTTTATTTCATTAAAGTTATAATTTTGAGGTTTTTTTGTTGGGTAAATAGATGTATTTGCAAGCGGTTTTATTTCTTATAAATTTTTGTTGAAGCTGCATACTTTTTTCGTTAGTATAAGTAGAAAATGAACAGCATTATTGAAAAATACCCAACAGCAATATGAACCATACCCTCAAGGATATTGAATTTTATCAGGTATGTATAATGAGAAGTACTCTTAATGCAAAATGGGTTATTTAACTTTCCCCTAAAATCAACTTTGTTTTCAAAATTAAAAATAAAAATATGGATCTCGCCTCCGCAAAATTCTTGTGCAACAAACATGCCTCAAATTTCAACTAATTATTCTCAGAATTTTTAAAGCAATTTGTCAACAGGCGAAGTTATTTTCGAAATTATTTCTTTGAGATTTCTGCCAAGCAAAATATTTCGGAAATTATTAAAATACATTTTTTAGGTCTACTTAGTTTTGATGGCTCAATAATGCCCAAAGTTCAGTGGCCTGACGTAAAGATTGGATCAAATAAGGACTTATAATGACAACTATCATTTCTAATTAGCTTTTTTGATAAACCATGAGATTATCTAGAAAAACATCACTAACTATGGTTTACATACATTTTTAGGTAGCTATATAAATGAGTCGTTTGTATTTCTTATAATGGAGCAGTTCTGACCGAGTGATAGGCTGAATATGACAAAACTAAGACCATTTCTGATGTGAGAAAGTATATAGTTCCTTTTTGGTGTGGTCGGATAACTATTCATTGTCTACTTCAGCATCAAAGAATGTATTGTACAAAACTTATGGATACTGAACTTTTTACTACAGATTACAGATATCTATTCATATTAAGGAAGTAGCATTTTGTATTGGATCCTCAACTTATTGGGATCTGCATTACAGGGAATGCACGGTGGTTTCATTTACAGTACTGTTTAGATAAATAAATTATGATGTTTTTTTTCTAAGGAACACCGGCATCCATTAGTTTTCTTTGATGGAAAAGTTAGGCAACTTTCTAGAAATTGCAAAAAGTTTTCTTTAATTATGTATTGGCATTAAGTTACAGACAAAACAATAAATTTTCTGTAAACATTTTTTGCTAAGAAATCCTATTTAACATCTCAACTAACAGAAATCAGGGAAGCAATGGCATAAAATGCATCAATTGTAGTTCCAACTATTAACGGTATTCTTACTTTTTCTATTTGTGCCATTTCTTATTTTAAATAATTAAGTATTAAATCATTCAAATAATATTTCGCTTATTGTCCATATCGTTCTCGCTATCATCAAATTGTCAAACCTAAACAATATTATTGGGTTGCAGAGGCGGATCCAGGGGAGGGGCCAATGGGGCTCGGGCCCCCCCTAAAGCCCGCTGAAACATTGGAAAATTATTTTTTGTTTAAATTAGTGCAATTTGTTTTTACCCACCTGCGAACCAAAGTTTTAATACTAAATAGATCAAAAGGTCTTTTATTATTTATTTATTTTTATTAAATATACTGATTTATTTTGATTTTTTGCATGCCCCCTTAGGAGTATTTCTGGATCCGCCAGTGTTGGGTTGCACAAACGTTTTTAAAAATAATAAACTAACCAGGCAACTTTGACACATAAATGAGATTGGCAAACAATATTTGCTCACAATCAAAGTAGAATGATTAGTAAATCGATAATTCAGACCACTCTGATTGTGAGAAAATCCTCCTACAAATGTCAATTATGTCACAGTCAAAGCTGCTGATTAGTTAATTAATGTTTAAACTCTTCGTGCGACCCGACACTTTTCTATTTTTTCTAGACAAAAAACCACAAGACTAGACAAAATTATATCATGTATTGAGTGGGACGTTCAGCTCATTTAGGTTAAAGTAATATAGTGTCATAAAAATAATTTTTTGATATGAGATTGTCACTCATCCAATTTAATTTCATTCCCAGTTTTAATTTTTTTAAAAAACTGATATTATGAAACAGTTCACTTCACATATTTTTAATTTCATACGATATGTGTGTACAGGCCGTGACATAAATGGTGACGTAGACATCGTCTGTTAGCTTCACTTTCGGGCCGATAATAAATTCGACGCTACGGTTCGTTGAGCTGATATATTTGCCAATTAATTCTTGGCCTTGGCTTTAAGAGGGAACGCGATGCGGTTGTTGCCAAGTCGCTCTCTCGCTTTGGCCATGTTCCGTTTTTATTGAATCTGTTAAATATATACTAAACAGAAAGGCTCAGCAATGCTTTTTGCCAAACACCTTTTATTATATTTTTATTGCTGTAAGCAAAGAACGAAAATTGCTTACTAGTGGTGATCCAGAATCATATATTGTACATTCTAACTGTTACACTTCTTTCTTAGCTAGCTACCTCTTCGGTGCAGCAATATTCAAAAATGTTGCCGCAGGACCGCTTAAGTGATTAAAATCCCTCCGCGAGACGAGATGCTATTTCCATCACAGAAACTATACCCAAAAATTCAAAAGTTATTCTTTGATCTATTTAGATCAGTCAATATTGATAGGTGGAAAGGTGGGTCGATGAGTATCAGCCTCACTAAATTCATAGCCTAGATTGTTGTAGATCTTCCTAAATTTTCAGGCTTTTCAACAATATGATAACAAAAACTACCCCACACGGACTACAGTTCCAAAACTTTCTACTTACTGTTTAAATTTTTGAAATGGTTGGCAAAAGAATGAAAGCAAGTTACATATTCAACACCACTAAAAATAGGGAAAAGTGGATTGCAACGATTTGCATTTTTGGTATTTTTCTCAACATTATTTATGGGTATTTTATGTGGAAAATAAAGAAGTTTCTGGATTCAACGCGTGGATTAAATCAAACCTTGGTGCTGATAAGCCTGTGGTAACATATTATCTTGTATGCCATTTATTCCTTGGGGCAGTACCTACTGTTAAAAAACAAAATAGAATCGACAAGATTTAAATTCCTTGTTATTCCTAGTTTCTAATTAAATTAAAACTTAAAACCCAACAATTTTAGCGAAATAGGAAGCTTTAGCCGGATACAAAAATACCATTAAGCTAAACATCGGTACATTCTACTACAAAGTGTTTATTGGACTTAAGAGCAGTTATCACTTGCCTCATTTAGGTAAAAAGGAGTGACAAACTACAAGAAAACTATTGAATAGAATTGGTTAAAATTTGGAATTTAGCTCCGAAATTTGATACTACATGACTATATCGCCTTCAATATTTTTAAATTAGAAAACAAATTTTCAAAATGAATTATTTTTTTCAAAATTGATAAAATGGAGGTGATACAGTCATGTAGTATCAAATTTCGAAGCTAAATTCCAAATTTTAACCAATTCTATCCAATAGTTTTCTTGTAGTTTGTCACTCCTTTTTACCTAAATGCGGCAAGTGATAACTGCTCTTAAGGTTCATGTAACTCAATAAGCTCTTAGAAATAATGCAAATGTAAGAATGCATTTTATTGCAACTTTCTTTAAGTTTCTTGTAGCATTTGCTGAACTTACACGTTCGTTTCGTCCACAATAGTTGTTATGTAACTTAAAATTCACTGCCAGACACAAAAACTTTAGTGGTTCCGGGCAAACATCGTTCTTCAATCCAAATCAATTTCATTTCAGAACAAGTTTTTAGGAAGTTCATTAACATTTTGTAAAAACGGAATACAGCGTTCATTCTCTATACGTTCTGCTTCGAAATGCCGCTACCGATCAGATCAGATGACATATTAGTTTTTTGCTGGCATGATCTTACATTCTTGCAAACTAGACTTACCCAAGTAATATATCTTTACATCATTCAAGGATACCGATTTAAGACTAGACGTTTGATTTAATTGTCATGTATTCTATCTACTGTGACACCTAACGAAGTTCTGGGATAACCTTAATAGGCGTTACCTTAAAAATAATATTTCTTTGATAAGTTGCATAGTTACTAAAATGCTGGTTTTTCTTTTATTACGGGGCGACGGCTTTTTTTTTGTAAATTGATATTTTCTTGAGCTCTTCCCTTTCTGGTTATGCATGTCCCATGATACAATATAGCTTTTGAGTTCGCTTCGAATTATTTTTATGTAAGGATTAACACAAAACTGCCTACACATAAATATTATACAGTTGCCTTAAAAGCCATCAAAATGATAAATAAAAATATAAATTTATGAAAATGCTTTGCCTATTTTTATAACACTGGTGGGCGTACCTACGTTGCTAAACCCGGCAGAATTTAACCATAAAATTTTCTACAAAAAAGGAAGTGCATGTGGCTGTCTAGCATGAAAACCTTCAAATATAGAAATAAATTCTGCTGCAACCGATTTAAATTTTGGTTATAAATATACCTCCTACACATTTTTTTAATGGCAAGACAAAAACGAAAGTGTTCTGTCTGATTTAATACCGTTAAATGATGTTAAACCTAATTATGTCTGGTTTTTGTAAGATCTTGGTGTTTCATAACCATATTACAGCAATGATGCCAAAGACTTATTTCGGTGGCATTTTCTGGACGCTGTTCGGTCCAATATATTGTATTAATTATTGGCATTTATAAACAGGAAACGGTATTACAGGGTGTTACAAATTCTACGCTCATCATTAGGATCTCGTAAATGGTAAGAGATACAGCGATGGTTATATTGGTGCAAAGCGCATTATTTGGAAAAATTTGGAAATTTTCGAGTGCTTTCGAAGATATTCTTCAAAAAAATCAAATATTTTCGTTTCTGTTTAATTTTTTCCTAGCTTTATTTATAGAGGTGGTAAAAAATTAATTTTACCTTTTGCACTGCCACTTTTTATTTTCTGTAACACGTTGCTATTAGATATTGATTCTGACGTTTCGTCTTTCGGGTACCATCATCAGCTATGCATTTTAAAATACGAACCTGTATTTTTAATGCAATATCGTTATTATTATATTATTATTATGTGTAATAAAATAATAATATGATCCTACTTTTATTAAATATCAACGTTTCGGCCCAACTAATACCGTTTTCAATTTTTAACTTTACAAGCAAGAAATACCTACATCTAGAGCAAAGGTGGGCAATTCGGACTTGACTAATATGCGTTTGGAAAATTCTGAGTACTTCCGAAAATATTTTTATGTCGTTATTTACGATAGTTATGTCGTTAAGATGACGATAAGTTTTACATTTTCATTGTCACAAACTGGCTGAGATTTTGAGTCCGACGTTTCATCTTCTGGGTGCTATCATCAAGTTTGTTTATATAAGCCCTTATAATATATTTCTTTGCAATTTTGTAAGGTTTGTTTATTAATTTAAACTCGATAAAAGTATAAAACGTGTTATGCGTCATTTGTAAATAACCGAACCAAAAAAAACACAGATTTATCACAGTCATGTAAGTCGAATTCGAATTGTACAACTTCGTTGCCATTTAATATTAGAAGTATCCCCTACTGTTAACGAAGATGTTATTATTGGGATCGTAATCGAAAGTGATATGTGAAAAAAGTATTATTGCACTATCATTTTTTTCGCCACAAGATCTACGAAACAGCATTAATATACACATGCTCTGATGGCGGTACCCGAAAGACGAAAGGTCAGAATCAATATCTGATAGCGACATGCTAGAGAAAATAAAAAGCGGCAATAAAAAGGTAAAATTAATTTTTTGCCATCTCTATAAATAAAGCTAGGAAAAAATAAAAACCTAAACGAGAATTTTCTGTTTTTTCCGGATTTTTTCGAAAGTACTCGGCATTTTCCAAATTTTTTTACGGCTTTTAAGTCATGTTCAAATTGCGCAACTTTGCAACAATTTAACCTTAGCTGCATCTCTCACCGTTGGCGAGATCCATAGACAATTTACCTTTAGATACGTACAGCTTAAAAAAAAATACGTCCGAGCGCATGACTCGCCGGTCAGCTGCCTTCCCTCTGGGCACCTTCGGGCATGGGCACAAACCTCGTGTTATCGGCCTGTCCTACTTTAGCGATATGCTCAAAATACACTCCAGAACCGGCTCGGCGGCCATTTTTGTTGTTGTATTTTAAGGTTTCTCTGTTGATTCCTTGTAGTTTTTTTTAGCTATTGTGGATTGCGGGTGTTTAATATTTACGGATTTCTAGTTTTTGTGTAGTTAGACAAAATAAAGCACGTGAAAATTGGCCCATCGCAGCGTGATTTGGCATCTGGCCAAGGCACAAAGCCCCTATGAGCCAGTAAGAGAGGTAGATATATTTATGTCTCTCTATGTTATATTGTTAATATTTCGACAAGGAAAAACGTATTAAAAACAGCTGCCATTTGGTAGCGGTAGCAAGTTGGTATTAGTCAGCTAGACAAAATAAAGCACGTGAAAATCCGCCAACCGCGGCATGATTTGGGATCTGGCGAGTGGTAAAATTCCTATGAGCCAGTAAAAAAGGGATATTTTATATTTTATCTCTCTCTGTGCTTTATGAGACCTATACCCAATGGCCAATACCTCCAAATTAGTAATGCGTTTTGTGAACTGCGGTATATGTTAGCCACAGCAGATTTATAGGATAGGTATATGGATTTTTTTCGCAAAGAGCTTTGCGTTGCACTGTTAGTCGTCAGGCATCAAAGTCTTAAATTTTAAATTATTTACAAAAAGAATTAAGTGTCGGGAGACAAAATAATAATTATAAGTATGAATAAATAGTTTGGTGTACAGGTAGGTAGGTAGAGCCATGGCACTGTGGCCCTACTGCACGAACCGCCGCTGGACAAATTGCGTAGGCATAAACCAATATTCTATAACATTACTAGAAAGGCGATGGACGAACTAGGCCGTAAATGCCGTACTAAATATAGGTTAAATTCAAATTGTGAGTGGCAAAAGCAACGGAAAACAAAACAATGGATTACTTCCGCAATTTTAAATTTAGTGCTAGAGTTTCGGTTAATAATATACTGCGAATCGTAACGAAGTAAATTTGGAACGCCGTATATATTATGGCTCATTTATTGGTAAATACAATGTCTAACTTCAGAAAATCTTTCACAGAAAAAGTTTACTTTTGTGTATAAAAATGTGAACGTATTTTTGTACAATATATAGGAGACAATGTAATGTCTTGAATGGTTATACTACTACGGTGCGATAGTATTACAGTAACAATAACAATCACCTTATTGAATTTTGTATTTATTGACGACAATAATTATTCATTCCATAATAAATTAAACGATTAAAACAATTTAATTTAAATTAGTTTGCCACTTTAAATAACCTTATTGTCTGTTTGATCTAAATTTACATACCTACATTTATTATCCAATATTTCGAGGTAAGATTACTTAAACTATCAATTTCATTTTTATTTGTCTAATTAAATAGAATAATGCTGGTAGAATAAAATACACAAATTGCTGTTTTTTTGTGTGACAACAGACAAAACAACAAATTGCCGAGTTATCCACATTAAACACAGCTTCGTCACTCACCGAATCACATTCAGTCTATAGCTGTTTCTCTACAAAAAGCTTTATAAAAACCGTGTTACATCGATCTAACAGTCGCTAGGATTCCCATACATTTTAATTATCTACATAAAACTTCTAGGAGACCCAGTTCTTCTGCAAAACCACTTTCCTCCCATGTAAGCGCAAAATATTGGAGACTTTTTGCAACCAATTATTATCATGAGTCATTAAACGCTAAAAGTGCGTTCCCATAAGTCGCGTTTGTTGAACGACGTTTGTTGATTAACTAAAATCAAATAAACATCACCATGGGAATACACCTTTCAATCATTGCTGAACAGCAAAACTCGGTTCTACCGAAGTTTGACCTATTACAACTTAATCGTACAACAGCTGATCAACAAAAATCGAGTAGTGGGCAGGCTCCTTAAAATCCCCAAACATATTATCACCGAAACAATCATTTTCGACTCACGTGGGTGATGCAAGTTGATGCTGAATTGACTATAATTAACAGAATGATACCTATAGTTTGGTACCCATTTTTGGAGCTTCTCTTTCGTTTTAATAGCGATTAGCGTTCTTGCAATAGCTGCCTATTAGAACGTCTGTATCTGTTGCCAAGCAAGGATTTCTTTTCGTCTTGGTCTCGAGGAAAAACAGGTTCGGCCGTAAAATTGCTTTATCGTATAAATTACGGTGCCATCTCAGATCGGCCAGACTCATTCGATGGGTTTCGATCGCTGGGCCATTGTTCGAAAGCGCAGTGGGATAACTTCATTGTTTTATAGCCCGTGGCAGAATATAAACATTCAATGGATATATCAGGTTAGATGTTAAATTATAATAGATATTTATGTAAGTTTGACCGATCAACCATACACTATGAATCATTGAATAACGCTCTCTTAAAGTTAAGGGTTACACCAGAGACAACAAAAAAATTCACACTATTATCGATTGACATTATTCGTGCTAAAAGAGATTTATTTATAAGTGTCAGTTTAATGCTAGTCAACAAATTAGCAACTCTCAACTTGTGACTTCAAAATGCGGTTAATACTTACGTATAGTAATAGTAATCGTTCATTTTGTTCCAGACATTATATTTACCATATCGTCGGTACAACGCCAAAACCACGAATGTGCAAATTTGGCATTTTTCGCCTAAGTGCTTTAGCAGACGTGTTAACCTTGAAAGCTTCCAATGCCCAAGTCACGAATGTGTATCGCGAGTCTAACCTACCTCTACGCCCGATGTCTAATTTGCGAAAGTGGGAATTTAGCAGTTGTTTCAATACCAAAGGCACGAATGTACCACAGCTGTGTTTTTGGCATTGCAGGTTGAGTGAGTTTGTGATATCCAAAATAGTGAATGTGCCACATTCGTGTTTTCGGCATTTAAAATTTATAAGATTGGTGAAATTGTTTATGACTTTTATGAGTATAAGATGAGTTCTCGTACGCAAAAAATATTGGAGCTGAGTAGGAAATTGGATTCAAAAAGTAAGTAAAATTAAACATATTAACAAGGTATACTAATAATAGTAATAATAATAATAATGGGGTTGTGTGCGAGTATGTACCAGTGTATACACCTGATGGCTGGGCACAACTAATAAGAGATGCTCGTGTATCACCGGAACCTTTTAATGTAAAAAACATGTTGTTTGATGACTTTTTTGACTTCAAAGCTTTTTCCAGCATTTCTCTTAGTTTTAACATTCCCTGGAGAAGAATTTGCTGGCTTCGCTATTTAAAAGAGCAGCCATCAAAACTCTATTACAAAACTGATTTTTCTGGAGATTTTGCTGAGATAGACTGCCGCAAAACGAAAAGCCGTGGTCGTCCCATAACAGCTTTAATAATAAACAAAGCTTATGCATCTGAACTACCTATTAGTGAAGCAAAGAAAAAAGATTTACAAAAAATGTGTGAAGACCTAAAGATTCCTAGGGCTTATCATAATTTTTATAAATCTTTAAAAACAAGCCGTGACATCAGGGATAACCTACCTGAGCCGGATATAGATGAAAACTCAGAGACTGGCAGCGACCAAGATTAATAAACTCTTTCCTTTTTAAAAGAAGTTTTTTGCTGTTCTATTTAGTTTTAAGTTACCATTATTCCAAAGATTTTTGTTTTTTATAATAACGTTTAACTTTTATTTTCCATTTTTCTAAGTTTTTTTTTTGTCTTATTATATTTTTAAGTTACCAATTCATTCCAAAGAATTTTGTTTGTTAGAATGATGTTTTATTTTTTGTATTTTGATCATTTTCAGGGTATTAAAAAATGCATTAAACATTTTCCCTTCAAAATGTGTACTTTTTTATTTGCACGAATAATTTTTTTTTACTTATTTTACAAAACCAAAAACACGAATGTGCATTTTTTTGGAAAATATTACAAAAATTTAAACTTTTTAACGAACATATTATTTAAAGTTTTACAAAAATAAAACTTTCTAGTTGTTAAGTACCACAAAATGAAATCTCTATTTTTAGCAATGTCTTCAATGTTTAAAACGCGTTTTTCTCAAAACATCAAATTTGCACATTCGTGGTTTTGGCATTTGACCGACGAAATAATTGTCAGTTTCTGCATGTAATTATTTATTACATATTATGATGTTGGATTTTTTTTAGACTTTTCTTTAATCTTAACGCTTACTAATTTAATTTTGGGTTTAATACATTAACATAAATTGTGACCGGCAGTCTTTATCATGTCATTTATCCCAAGATCTATACAGGGTCCTGCACCTCACCTCCCGTCTTCTATAGCTCACTTAGTAATTAAGTTAGGATTTTGATATTTTGCACATCTTACCTCTATCTTGGGGCGCATTTCAGGAAAATCTTTTTTTTCATACAGGGTGTTCCAAAAAAGTGTGACATCATAAGGATGTATTTTTTTAGATTACATGCCATATATTTTCTTACTTATTTGGGTGCCTCCTATAGTTACCTACAAAACCCTAAAATTTTATTCAAATCGATTCAGTATTATAAGCGAAAAAAAAATAAAAACTGAAAAATATCAGTTTTGCACCACTGGTTAAAAAAATTAATAAAAAATAAAAGTAATGCCTCTTTAATAAAACTATACAAAGGAACTTATTAAATAAAGTCTCGTTAACCAAGTTTGATTATTACGAATTGTACAGGGTGTCCAAAAAATAAATAAATATGGCATGTAATCTAAAAAAATACATCCTTATGATGTCACACTTTTTTGGAACACCCTGTATGAAAAAACAAATTTGCTGAAATGCGCCCCAAGATAAGGTAAGGTCTGCAATATATCAAAATCCTAACCTAATTACTAAGTGAGCTATAGAAGACGGGAGGTGAGGTGCAGGACCCTGTATATAACCTAACACGGTTGTCACCTAGAGCAGCATTGGGGTAAAGGGTCCTAGCGAGTAAGGCGGAAGACGTGACGTTGATAGGCGACCGGACAGGTTTTCAAGTGCTTCTTCACCATTGTTATATAGTTGTTTTCGTTGCAATATTGTCTGTGGATTGTTATCTCAATGATTTTTCCAAGTTTTTCTCAACTAAATATTTTTATACAGTTTTTTTATACGTTGTATACATTCTTAGTGTTATTAATTACTATGTGCCGTTGGTTGTTAGTTAAATATATTATTAGTGATTAATTAATATCATTTTCCTACTACTTAAGTACATGAGAAATTGCTATCGTTTACTCCATTTCTCTAATGAGAAGTAATATTTCTCTATCTAGGGAAATAACGATAACAAATTATCACCTAGGTAAATATTGAAAAACTTTTTGAATAATGAAATTAAATTACAAAGGATTTTAGCAGATTTACTTTGTATATTATACACCTTAAAGTAAATCCGATTCTTTCCTGTTGTTTATTTAAAAAAGCAACAAAAAAAATGTTAATGTGAGAGCTAGGCAAACGATATTTAATATTATGGTGTTATTAATAATATTTTTTTTTTGAATAAGGACATTTATTTAATACGATTATAAAAGATATATGTGCGATAGATTTATAAATGAGCATATAGTTTGGCAAACTATTTTCTATACTAAGAAATATCATTTGTATTTATCAAAATCAATAAATCTCGCTAGCAGGGCATCGTATATTATTATCTTCGATAAAATGTTTATGGATACATCCTTAACTTTTTCAAGTTTCTATTAGGCAAAAATGGAAAAAACAACTTTATGATATCATTATAACATGTATGAAAACACAGCAATTTCAAATTTACACCATGCATTAGTAGTTAATATTAATTTAAAAAAAAACATCTAATTTTCTTTAAAACCTATTAGAATAATGATATCTTGCTTTCAAGAAAAAGACGCATTATGGTGTATTATCACGGGTAGAAAAGAAATCGATGATTCTGTAAGCGCGCCGGCCGCCGTATGACGTAGCGCATGAGGCGTTGACATAGGTCAGCATCGTATGTGACAACCTTAGTAGTTTATAGTTCTTGCGTTGATCCAAGTATTATTCAATCAACTATGGGTCCTCCTGCAGTACTATAGTTTTAATATTATTTGCATCGTTACCACCAATGATACCACCTATTACAGATGCGTTAATTAATTATGGTATTATTGGGCAAGAAAGACATTGACCGTAAACATTATTAGAGTAACTTACTAACCTATTACCTATTTGCCACAATGAAAATACAAACAAATCAGGGCATTGCTCTGCAATAATCGAAGGAATATAATCTTTATTTTTGTAAAAACAAATATGCTTTTTACACTATTAAATTTTTGTTACAGTTACAACAGGAAGGGGTCATTATTAAAATAAAGTTGGCAAGCTCAAACTTTACGGAAATTGCTTTTTCAATTAGCTGTGAAGAAATCCTGTGATAAGAGCCAAGCAAAAATAAATGAGGCGTATGTAATAGGAGGGGAGAACAAAACACAACGTCATTCGAAATACAGATTTTTACTTAATGTTGTTCAGTGTTTTTTATTGATTGGTGGATATTTAATTAATTATTAAGTCATGACTCCATTAACATAAGGTATAGGTATAAAAAAATTTAAAATTAATGAAGAAGTTTTTTTTGGTATCTGTATATTAAATATTATAAACTGAAAAATGTTTAGCGAAAGGCAGACAAACTTTTTTTTAAATTCAAAAAGTTTTAGGTAGGTCTTCGCCGGAAATCAAACCCGGAACCTCTCGATTACCAGTCGAACCGCTATGACGGTGGCACGGGGGTTTAACTAAATAACTTGGGGCTAGTTTTGTAGTTCAAATCATGTCTTGATTGCGGTTAGTGTTATAAGTGCATTGACAACGCTATATTTTCAGGTTAGTTTTGTTTATAATCACAAAAAGACGTCAAAATACCAAAAATCAACTATTATTTTTGTTGTCGTCCCAGCTATACAGTAGATCTGTATCTTTACTAGCCGAGTAGTAGAATGATGTGGCTGAAAAGTGTCCGGAGTTAACCTTTAAATATGCATTAACTTTTTTTATGAACATGCCTCTATTCTGGTTCACTCACTTCTCCTTATAGCCCGGGAGGTAGCGTTGCATTTTTGATAGTGATTTCAGGTCGCTTAATTTTGTGTGTATTCAATAGTCTAGATATAGCTAGCAATCAAAACAAGCGTCAGCTGTCAGAGTCGTGGTGGACCTAGTCGTAAGAGAATATCAATTATGTCAAAAAAAAATATCTAAGTGATTTCAGGTCGTTTGAAAATTTGTACAGCAAATTAATGTTTATATGATGATAATAAATTTTTAAAAAAGTCAGCTGCAAAGGTAATGGGGGATTATGCGTCAGCTGCTTATACAGGGTCCTGCATCTCACCCCCCGTCTTTTATAGCTCACTTATTAATTAAGTTAAAATGTTGATATTTTGCAGACCTTACCTGTATCTTGGAGTGCATTTTAAGAAAATATTTTTTTATACAGGGTGATCCAAAAAAGTGTGACGTCGTAAGATTTTTTTAGATCACATGCCATATATTTTCTTACTTATTTGGGTGCCTCCTATAGTTACCTACATGCACCCCTAAAATTTTATTAAAGTCCATTCAGTATTATATAGGCAAAAAAATAAAAACTAAAAAATATCCGTTTTACACCACTGGTTTTAAAAATTAATAAAAAATAATTATAATGCCTCGTTAATAAAATTATACAGTAGTACCTTGGTATTTTACTCGCGAATTGAATTAGATTCGAAATAATATTATACAATGATCGGGAACATGATTCTTATTTGAGTACACACGCAGACGCACACACATCACGTGGTTCCATACTCGGATGCCACAAATATTTTTATTCATGAATCCTGTGCGATTCCATTTGGCTTCAGACTCTTTCTGCAACGTACCGGCAGTAAAAGTAGAAAGAGATAAATAAGTCCAGGAGTAAATTGACTTGTTTTCTCAACATGTTATATTTAACTAATAGTGTAAAGAGAGACGGAAACTACTAGGAAGGTATTTTAACGATAGATTATTGGGCTGACCGTATGGCCTAACTTGAGGAAATAGTCTGGCAGCCTCCCATGACGTCACTTCGTTTCCCTCTCTCAGATAAGAAATCTCACCGGGCTAATTGACAGATCATTTTTTCTGGTCGCGATCTATGTCTCGGCGATTTCTTTGTGCCCATTTTAACTAAACCATCAGTTGCTTCGGACTTCGGTAACATGTGAATGACCTTTCAGCAAATTAAATATAAAAAAAACTGCGTTCCCTCCCCTACACAGGCTTAGCAGTCTTGCTTTATTTTGAATAGAATAGTCGATCGCTAAAGACTTAAATTATGTATATTTAATTGACAGCTTTGCTAGTGCGATAGCAATTTTACTTGTATTAAACGTTAATCATGTCTACTTTTTTCTTTGTTTATTATTTCAAATTGTATTTGAATAAATATAGTTCTTGTATTAAATAATGTTTGCTTCTAGCGTTTTGTTTGGTACTACGAGACCTATTGTTGTTTATGGCTTTCCATTATTTAGGAGAATTTAAATAGAAAATGTTGTTTGCATACTGAATTACTATTATTTTAAAATCGATGCAGATGAGGGGGGCGCATTGAAGATGTTTGGCTCTGGGTTCAGAAATGTCTAGTTACGGCCCTGGGTTGGCCTTATAGACTTACAATTTCACAACGTATTCGAACCCAACGTGACAAGAGATAACAAATTAGAGCAAAATTATTTTATTCACCTACCCTAAAATTACGTTGCCTCGCAGCAAGAGCTAAATTAGATCATTTATTTTAGAAATAGGATCAGCTTCATCATTGCGTAATTTAACCAGTTGTAAGGATATAATTAGTTTCGCATAGCTGTGACAATTAGAAAGCAAAATTGGTTTAAACCTCGGGTTAGAGCAGTAATCTAAATTATGGAGTGCAATTAGTACACAACGATTGTCATTAAAAATCTGTTTTATATATAATATTTCAGCCTTGCCCTTGATGACTCTAATTATCGGGACAAGATACCAGGCTATCTGTTTTGTAATTATATTGCTATAATCATTTGCCTGCGAATTTATTTAATTAGGAGAAAGGGAAAGGTTTATATCTATTTTGTTGTTCGTAATTGGATAATCTAATCATTACGTAGTACTTAAAATAAATGAAGACATCTTTTCAGAGTATGGTTTCCAAGTGTTTGTATTTAAAGCAGTCAAATATTGTTCGCTAATTAACAAGCAACAGTGTTGTTTTTCATGCATATTATTAAAATTTGAGTTGGCAAGGTGAACTTATTATCAAAAAAAAATCACAGAATGCCTACATTGATAAAAAATATTACTTTTTACTTAGGTCATTCACCGACGTCAATAATTACCTTAGATCAGTGTAATAGGTTATTTACCGAGATTATTACATTAAGGGTATTGGATTCGTCCTTATCCCATAATACTTTTTTTTCGCAAGAAACGCCTAGCAAATTCTATATTTTCATTTTCTAATCCTTATTTAAAACCGTCCATAGTTGACAGTTCTATACAGGGTGTCCAGAAAATGTGGGAAATCTTCCGAATTTCAAAAAAACACATAAAAAGAATACTACAAGTTCATATAAACTTCTTTCGTATCGGCCTCCCCTTCGGAGATATGGGCTCCCAAAGAGCTCCCATGGAATTAAGTTTTTGACACATAATTATTAAACAAACAGATATATTTCCATTTATTTTATTCATACGATGTATACCAGGTTACCAGGTAAGACCCTTCAAATTACTATCTCAGAAAGTGTTGCAAATTACTCACAGTTGCAGGGACGGACTAGGTGTGACATTAATGCGCCCATATTTTTTACGCCCTGTATGATAAAAACTTTGGACAACGTTTTTTACATACCTTTAACTATTGACTAAAAATTAAGTACTCTTCATTCATGTTGCTAATCCTAACCGTTTTTGGAAAAACGTCATTTTATTGCCATCATGTATTAATATTAGGCAGTTAAAAGTGAACATTTATAATTTATAGGAACAAAGATGTATCTTTTATAGAAATACGCTACAAAAGAAACCACTGTAATATACTATTAACTTAGAGTGTCATTAAAGTTGTTGTAAATTAAACTTTGAGAAAATAACAGCTTCCAAGCTTTAAAATCGAAACATTAGAAAGTTCTAAAAACAACTAGGCCATATTATTTAATTGTTTAGGTCAGAATAGTCTTAAATTAAAATTAACCGAAGGAGCATTCTATAAGAACTTCTTCCTTTTACAGATTACATACATATCCTTATCTCATTTTATTATTATTTAACAAATATATCTTGTCAGTTTATTAGTCACTTCAATTCAAACCACTCCTCCGTATGGACGTAAAAAATTAATAAGTTTCTTCAAGCGTTTACAAACTTTTCTAAATGTATGTTAATGAAGAGCCTCTGGTGAAAAAGCCATCATTAGTTACATCTCCGAGTTGCCCACTTCATTTTCGAGTAAGCAGCTGCCTTTCAAGTCATATTTGCTTATATACTGCAACGCACAGTGGTACAGAATAACGAAATAAGAAGGAAAGATGTAATATTATAAGTATATGGTTAAGTATTTTTATATGGCACTTTAGTAGAAATAGCAGTTAAAACACAACAGAAAGGCTCTACTTAAGAAATAATCTACACTACCAAATTATATCCAGACCAATGAAATAACTATTAAAAATTTAAATTTACGTTTGTTGTTTAAATGTTCTGACAAACATGATGAGTTAAATCTGAAGTGATCCGACCCAAGAAGTAAATTGGGTGATCTTAGATAGGACCCCAAGAGACTATATGAAATCATTAAGATTGACTCCAGCAAATACTAAGGCGGAACTGTTTGCTCCAGCAATGACGTGCTGACAACTGAAACAGTTCAGAGCTTTTCATGGGACAACCGGAATTTGCGCATCCACAGGAATGTAAGTAAATTAAAGAATCCTAGATTAAAGCCCAAATCTAAATAGCCCAAAAAAAATCATAATATTGACTCGTAGCGCGGAACTTTATGATCCAGACATGACGTGTGAAGATGCTTCTATAGCTGAAACAGTTCAAATCGTTAAATGAGACTACCTGACGTTCCATAGAAATGAGTAGGTATGTCACCCTCCAATAATAAAAAAGAGCCCAACTCTTAAAATCTAATTCGAATCATGCACATGGACTTTCAAGTTTAAAACTATTAAAATCTATAACAATAATAGTGCAGAATGTCCACGACGAAAGGTTTATCAATTTATTTAGATGTGTTCTAAACTTACACTGTCTTTGTTTGTACAATTTATAATTGAAACATCACTATGATTGGACCCTATGGAACCGGTATAAATTATTGTACCGTGCGAGCAAAAATTATTTGCATCAAAGAGGGCCTTGCATCTAAGGACGTAATGCTTAGCCGTAAAGCTTAATACCTGTTGGGTGTCAGTAACTACCTGAATTAACAATAAATCAGTTATTCCGTCATCTTTGACAGTCGTTACAAGTAATTTGATTCATCGCTAATTTTTCCAATTTCTTGAACAATTCACACAATGGGCTTTACGGAACAGCACAAAACATTCATGGTTGAAGCGTATTTTCAAAACGGGGTTAGTGGTGAGTGGCACTACAATCCGTGTTTGTGCATGGACGATTTTCACGAACATTTTCCTAACGTTGCTTTTATTGCTGGGGATTTTTATCATTGCCTGAAAAGAACCGTGGCTGTGTTTAGGGAAACAGGTTCTATACAACACAAAAAAGGAGCAGGAAGACCAACTGTAAGAACAGAAGAACTTGTTGCAAACGTTCGTAAAATAATGCAAGATACGCCAACAAATTGTATAAGACGCCTGTCCCAAGAAGTGGGAAGATCTTATGGAACATGCAGGACTATTCTTAAGAAGCAGGTAAATTTATTTCCTAAAAGTGCAAGTATTCCAAGAAATACAAGCAGATTTTGAAAGACGCAGGAATTACTCTCAATGGTTTACCCAAAATTTATTGAGAAGAAATGATTTATTAGACCTGACATTTTTTTCGGATGAAGCCTGGGTCCACCTCTCCGGTTATGTGAATTCTCAGAATACACGCATGTGAAGTAGTGAAAATCCCCATTTTTTTTTAGAGTCCACATTGCACCCTTAAAAAATTGGTGTCTGGTTAGCTGTTTCCCGAAGAAGAATTGTTGGTCCTATTTTTTTCCATGACACAGTTACAACACAGCGTTATAGAGACAATATTTTGAATCCATTTGTGGAGCAATTACTTGACGACGAAGTACGTTTTGGATATTTTAAACAGGACGGTGCGACCGCCCATACAGCCGCCGAAACTATTAACTACTTATGCAATTTTTTCGACGACAGATTGATCAGTTTTCGATCAGACATTGAATTCCCACCTAGATCACCTTGTTTAACGGTTATGGATTAATTCGTTCTTCCTCATTTAATGAACACTATTTTTAAAATACCAGTTGCAAATTTAGAACAATTACAAGAAAGGATTATCCATGCAAGAATGTGGTAACATTTCTCCAGAGATGCTGGTCAACACTTCCGAAAATATGAAAAGACGTGAAAATTTATGCTTGGAGCATGGCGGTGGCCAATTTCAGCTATTTATGTAATTATTTTTCTTTTTCTTTCTGGACTTATATTCTTACTTTGTTAATTTTGTAAACAACAAAAATAAATTTGAATTTGTCTAGTTATTTTATTACTCATTAGTATATGGCATATCATGTCATAATATGAATTTAAAAAAATTTTAACCTAGATTTGGTTAGAGATAATATCGTCCCCATATCATTGTGATCTAAACCAAGCCCTACGTTTTTTAATCCAAGCCCTCTTCGATGCAAATAATTTTTGCTCGCACGGTATATCGAGTAATATTTAATAAATTACTATTTTCACCCTTTATCCAAACACGAAGTGTAAGGAGATAAGACTTATAAATACACGATGTCAATGTATAAGGTACAGTAGTATAGTAGACTATCATGCAAAAGAATGCAGCAGAAATTAAATGTTATGCGTGAAATTTTGGAGTAAACGCATCAGAGCGTTTGTTACAACTAACTGTAAAAAAAATTCATATAAACGCCACTGCTCAATGATGCCAAAATTTTAATTTAATCTGCAAACTCTAATTAGCGCCTTTCCACTGAAACCTTCATTTTGCAATGTGAAAGTATATTATGAACCGATGTTGTAGAAGTCAGCTCGACTTTATAGTGCACTTACTGCTCACTTAAAAGGTGAATAAACCTCGGCATAAAGTAATAATATGTTAATTTTATCTTTAAGGTTTAGCAAATTAAATGTTTAGTTAATATAGCGTACACCGTACACACGTGAAATGTTTTATAGGAGTAATCATAGCGATGCCGTATTTGGGTTTTCATAAAATTTCTGAGAAAAATAGTGGCAATGTCCTTATTGTAGTACTAATAGAAAATAAGGTAGAATAGACTTATTTCGATATGTGCATCTGTGGAAACAGACATACTAAAGCTAATATTATGAATTAAAGCTATTTCTGCATTCAGAATATTAATAATTACAATTATTTTTAGGGGTCCTTCAAAACAGAAGACACAACAGAGACGAAGATATTTAGTTTTATTAGTTGTCTGTCTGATGTTCATAGAATTACTGAACATAATATGGACATAACACGTAAAACCATTATAAAATCTATCAGCTTCCCCAGACGCTTGGAATTAAAAATAAAACAACCGCTATTATCTTTATCGTAAACTAAACGTAACATAAAAATGATCTTCTTAATTAAACATTTAAAAATGACCAAATTCAGCCTTAGTGTTTCCTAACAAATTACACAATCTTTATGAGTATTTTTATCTTTATCCAAATATAATAATAGTAACAGACGCTGAAGTCACTCTAAAAATAACTGTGCCATGCGTGGCGATAAAAATATTATATAAAAAATTTAGGTCGATCAAATCAGTGGACATAATTCGACAGGGTCAAAAAGGGCATGGCTTTAAAAATATTTTTCAGTAATATCAAGCTTGTATTGATTAGGTAAGGTTTTTGTTTACTTTAGAGATAAACTTATAAATATAGTATGATATCTAAATACTGATACTGGTTTTGATATTAAAAAAAAATACGGCGATAATAACGCGTCCATGTTAACGAGCCGCTTGCGGCGAGTTTTATAACGGGACAAGTACTTAAAATTGCTTTATATAACACGTACGTTATACTATTTTTTTCTAATTTGTACTTTTTTCAATAAAAACACATATTTAAAAAGAAAATAAATCCTTTAAATTTTTTAAATTTTATGTCTAAATTTTATGTTGGTAATACTATTTTTTATCATAGTAGCCTCTGGACAACAAAAATTATTTTGCGAACTGTCATTTTTTGATTTATTGACCCATTTTCACCACGAGATTCTAAAGTTATTTTAGCGATATGAGATTTGAAATTGGACGGAATACGTTGTGTGATCCTTGTACATTCGGTACATATACAGAGCGTTCGGAAATTCGGGCGATTTTGCAGCTTTTTTTCGAATTTCAAAAGAGGTGATAAGTGATGCATTGCAATTAGTTGAAGTTAAAATCGACATTGGAAGGTTAGTAGATTGAATTTTGGATAGGATTTGGCAGAAAATGATAGCTTGAAGCATCTACAAAAGATTGATTTATAGATTTATGCAACCAACATACATGACTGTTATCCACACAGAATAAAAAAGTAGGTTATCAAGCTATTTTTCCTCTGCGAAAAATGGGTTTTCTCGTAATTCAAAAAGGCCGCGCAAGTCAATGAAATAAAACATTTAAATGTTACCAACATCAAAAAAGAAAAAACGCGTATCGAAATAGCTTCATTACGATACGCAAAAATGCGTATCGTAATAGATTTGTTATGATACAAAATTAGAAAAATTATTTTAGGGACGTGTTCAGATTCTTTCCGGTGCCAATATAAAAAAAAAATGGTGAGTCAGGCGTTATTAAGATTTGCAATTTGCAAGAACTTAAAAGTAAAACCAATAATAAGTAAAGGATATGCTAACACGTTTAGGATATGTGTGTCGTAACCTCGGTCGTAACTGTCGTATGTGTCGTATGCCAGAAAATAGAATAACGAAGAGTATATTATGAAACGCGAGTATTAGGAAAGAACTAAAAGGGAATACCGAGCAAACCCTGGAACGATAGTAGGTATCAAAGAAGAAACCGAAAAAGGAGTAGAATGAAATCACCTAAAAAATAAACTTACACAAGACGAAGAAAAGGATGAAGAGAGAAATATATGTATAACTGAACCCTATCCACCTGCCTTATACATGCACCTGTAGGTAGGAAGGCACAGGATTAAGTACGTAAGTGAGCATCGTCAGAATCACTGAACCCGCCCAATGTATAAACTAAAATAATAATGACGAAAGGAAATAATATAAAAAATTAATGATGTCCTTAATTTGTTTAACTTTGTATTGTCAGCCACATGCTGCGAACTCTATTTAATAAAAATCACAGCTGATGAAGATCCTTTTATTAAAATATAGTCCGATCTTGCATAGACGATATTGATCTAACCGGATGCTAAAAATGTTAATTCTAATTTTATTGCTGGTATAAATTTAAATAAGAATAGGGTGACAACATGGATAGACTTGTCTATAGGATGTGCATTTTTTATTTAAATTTAATGACACTAATAAAATATATTATACTGTTCATTAACTAATTAATTGTCAGGTTAATATTGTGAACCTACCTTATTGATGATCCAAGCGAGGATCCAAGTAACATATTGAGTATTTTTTTAAAGTCGTTTGAAAATATTTACCCAAACAAATATCGTGATCGTGACCACTTAAGTATAGGTGTACTTTTATATTATCCAGTGAAAGTTAAAATAGGTTGCAATGGGGAAATATATAGGAAAAGTGCAAAAATACATTTTGATTTTAAATTCTATACAATTTGATGATCATCGCTTTTTTAAAATTTTGATATCTGACCATGTTGTGACGTCATCATCAATATTTTTAAATGCCCATTTAGATTATGTGATACCTGTTGCAGGTTTCAGTCTAAGCATACGGTTACCAAATAGGATAACATTCTGTCCAGCCTTTTGAAGAACGTAACCCAAGTAGCACAACATATTGGCTGATCATTGGTTCCATATTGGTACAATATGGAATTATTTGTATCGGCAAATCAATATATTACCAATATTAGTCCAATATTGCATTTCGTGAAATATTAGAATACTAGCTGAGAAACAAAATGAGGAGCATGAGTCAGATGCATAGCCATAGTGTTTAATGTTAATATCATTTTTAATTTAAAAATAAATACAGTTAATAATACTAACAATAATTATTGCCATACTAATTAATTATATAATACCTAATTTAAGTAACAATTTTTCAAACTTTTTAGATCAATCACAATATTTTAAGATTTGCCGATATTTTACTTAATTTTCCATTAATTTTTAGTGTCCACAAAAGAATATACCTTAATAATTTTATGAAAAAAAAATACAATAATGGCCAAATAATTCAAAAAGTCCACATTTGTTTATTGGGCCAATATATGAACGATATTGGGTCAATATTGGATCAATATTGTTGTGCTACTTGGGAAGTAGCTTAAAATGTGCAACTTAAAAAGGTTTTTTAGTTGTTAGCATGTGGTAATTTAAAACATATGATTTTCGTTTGGGCTATGACATAAATGACATTGGCAAAAATTCTTATTATAATCATATTCAAAGTCGCCTGATCGGTAAATTAAGAATCAGGCTAACTTATTGTGAGAGAATCGTTTCTGCCAATGTCATATATTTCACAGTCACAGTTAATTTATTATTTAAAAGCTTTGTGCAATTCGTTAAAAGTGTTCCAATTATGTATTCACCTGATCATTGTTACCATATATACGCCATGACGTTTCCGGGTTAATTTGATTATTTTGAAAATTAAATCATTTTACCAGGATGTTATTGCCAAAATAGTTTTGGTTCTATTAAAGAAACGACACGCATCAAAAAACGTTTTCTTTAATTCCTAAACGTTGAATTAAAAAAAAAACATTTACAATACAAGCCTTAAATGACTCATGTCGGGTTGCACAAAGATTTTAAACCATGCCTAACTAACCAACCAGCAACTTTGAATGTGACATAAATGGTATTGACAGAAAAGGTTTTCTCACAATCTGAGTGACCCGGTTAGCATAATTCATGATTTACTATTCAGGCAACTTGGTTGTGAGTTGTGAGTAAATAATGTCACAGTCAAAGTTGCCCGGTTAGTTAATTATTGTTTAAAATATTTGGCAACCCGACTTTCAATATTGATACTTGACATTTGAAATCTGTCAGTTTAAGAAGATTTTTATTTAGACCAATTTAGTGGATACGGCTGTTAAAGTTTAAATTCTAGCTAATTTAAATTTAAATAATGTGAAATAAAGTCCAATATCATTACAGGGGTTTTCACAATTGTATTTTAAATTAATTTTATCAGTAAAAAATATGTAAGTATATTAAGAGTATTAAGACTAAATAAACAGCATTAAGCAGCAAAGCAGCATTATAAACCAATTTATTCATTATTAAACTAATGCATGTACTGAAAGTATTAGCACCTATAGAGTACCATTTATAAACAAAAGAAATTTCGGGACTTTTTTAGTTTAAGTAATCTACACCGGACCCGCACAATAACTGCAATTAAAAAATAATGCAAACTTGCCTAAGTTCGCCTCAAGGACTTTCATTTTAAACGGTTTAAACCTGCGGTTAAGCCCTTTTGATGTAAACCCTCGAGTAACCCTTTGCTGGATGAATATCTGTTTGTTGCAAATGAGTCCGGTTATTTAATTATTTTAATGTTGGGTTGCAAAAAGGTTTTTTAACAATAATAAACTAACAAGGCAACTTTTAGTATGATAATAATGACATTGGCAAACATAATTTAATCACAATCAAAGTCGCCTGATTAGTAAATCAAGAATTAAGCTTACCGGGTCACTTTGATCGCTAAAAAAATCGTTTCTGCCAATGCCATTTATGTCAGTCAGAGTTGCTTGTTAGTTAATTATTACTTAAAATATTTGTGCAATCCGACGTAAGACTTTAAAAAATCTCTTGGTTAAAATCACAGGGCCTAAGAAACTAAATTAAGTAAATTCAATTATTAGGTCACATCAAAAGAAACACTTTACAGCCTTTTTTTAAATTTAAAGTCACCCCCAAATTTAAAATAAAATATGGGAAAGTTCTTTTACAGCTATTAACTATATTTAAAAAAAATAGCTAATAATAAAAAAGGTATTTAGTACAGTTACGCTAATGCTGGAGATCTTTAAGTGTATATCGCACCTTTATTTAAATAATTTAAACATAAATTTATGCCGTTCAAAACTTTGTTGGGTAAGTGTTATATTGTTACTTTATTTGTTATATTTATTTACAAGTGCTTCAAAATAAATAATTAAAATTGAGTATAGCTGATAGAAAAATTCGATACCAAAATTAAGAATACCTAATCAATTTCATTGGTTTGGCGCTTGTTTCAATTGAAATACGCTTTTTCATTATAATCGGGTTTTGAATGACTTTAATTTAAAAAATATAGTAGGTATTGACACGGACCAGTATTTGTGCGTGTATTTTTTGTTGTCCTTCACCAGTGTCAAGAATATAACCAACTGGTTGGACCTAAAAATGGTCCAAAGCGCACAAGTTTTTTACGTACCTTTTTTGCCGGACTCTTATCGTGGGATTGATATTTAAACGTGCTGCGATCAATTTTAGCAGTTCTTCTCGCTGGCAACTTTTCGGCAGCAAAGCATTCAACTTACTTATCAATCTTAAGGTCCGGATACCCGCCGTAGTGTCAGGTAGGATATAATGGACATGTGTTGCGTAATTGTAGTATTAATTTATTGTGTGTTTTTCAGCGAAAACGATCTATCTCTAAATAAACATTCTGTCGATTCCGTCCCTAAAAACGCAGTTTTATTCCGCCGTAAACCCCTTCGAAACTGAGATCAACGTGGAACGGCGAATAAAATGAACAATTCAAGGGATACACCAAGGAACAGCTTTCCTGAAGAGGGTGCACGGAGATACGACCTACGGAGAAGAGGTACACCATTCAATAACAACAGGTTGGAGTATGCATGTGCTTTGGATAGCCTACAACAGCCAACACAGCAACCACCACTGAGGCTCATTCCAGAGGTACCCCCTCCTCCATCACTGTCGACTCCGAGCACATCAGGTAGGCCAGTAAATTTTCCAAACTCCGCTCCAGAACCAAGATGTTTCCAACCACCCCCGGAACGATTTTTTCAACAACAAAACGAAAATTTACTTTTTCAACCCCCGGCGCAGCCGGCTATACCATTGTTTACTCCTGAAGGAATAACACGTCTTGTGTCAGAGGTTATTCAGCAATTTAATCAAGTAAACTTAAGGAACAATAATTTAAATCCTGGTTTTAGAGTTGAGCAAAATGTATTGGATGTTAAAAGGTTGCCAGCATTCGACAATAATTCGATACACCCGGTAGAGTTTCTGAATAATTTAGAAAATTACCTTCGAGGTCAGGTGGGACCTTATCACCATTTGGTATTTTTTATAAGCTCTTTGTTTACTGAAAAGACCAAGTTGTGGTCGGATGCCTATTTGTCCACGTTTAATAACTTTTTAGAATTTAAGAATGCCTTTCTGGACCATTTTTTGGGGGCCTACCAAACAATTGTCAGTAAAATTAAAAATCGAAGCCGCGAGGTATTCAGATAATAATGTTTCTTTTGTTGATCCCTTCGAAACTGAGATCCATTTCAGTATCTATATATGCATCGGCTAAAGCAACATAGAAAATTGACAACAAAATTTAAGATAGATTGGCTCTCGCGTTGATTTTAGACCCACAATTTATTTTCATTTATTAAAGGGAATAAATTAATGAACTAACTTGGGAAATTTTGAAATGATTTATTTAATAATTGAGGGGTCATTTGATTTGGAAAAATGTATATCTAACATTGGCGAAATTAAGAAATACGGTTCTGAAACTTTATCATAAAAGCACCAGTAAATGCCTATAACTGACGCGGAGGATTTTTATGACATGACATAACACTACAATTCAACTTCAATAATCCAACATTTTTTTAATTTAGCGCTGACAAAATTATGAAAATATTTGCTGGTATCTCTATTAAAATAATTCAGACCGGTATTGTTTATTTTAGGAACATAAAAGATAATGTTTGTTAAATAACTTAGCATTAAAATATTGCAAATGAATGAATTTTTAAAAACTTAGAATCACTCTTAAGGGACCCATTCACTAGATTATCACCGATTATTTAATTTACCAGACGGAAGGTGAATCGGCTTGCAATTGAAAATAATTTACACAGATTGCCAGAAGATTGCTGTGTGAATGGACGTCGGCAACCGAATCACTCAACTTTTTTGAAATTTTTAGCATTTGTGTATGTGACTGCTTGTAGCGCAAGTCAGTAGGGTCCTCGTCGTGTTTTAATACTTTTGATAGTTTTGTTTTTATACCTGTCAAATGAAAAATGTTCATATGGAAGAAGAAACAGAAAGAACGCGATGGTACTAAAGAGTTCCTGAAACCATATTTTTTATTTTTATTAACGATCACTACACCAGCTCTTTGATTATTGTTCAAATTGCAAAACTGCAGAGTAATGAATTAGTTGACAGCAGTTCCTGAGGAACCAGATTGTCAGGAAATTTTTAAGAAATTTGATCGGACGATGTGGTTGCTCGGTAATATCTCCTTTAGCCTCAAATAAACAAGGGGTCCCCTTAAATTTTTATGGGATTTTGTATGCTACACAAACCGAAATGCCACCCAGTATATTGACAGGATCGGGCTGGCAAGTAGCCGCACGAATGCATGATATATTATTGAAAAAATATATTATAATTATCACTTAAAATTAATGGATTAAATTAACGACATTAAACTACTAGGTATATTATGTTCCTATAAGATGCTGGAAAAAAGATATTGGCCAGTTTTGTACTTTTTGGTTTTTGCTTCCATTTCACAAAAAACAACATAATCTATAGTTACGTCGCGCTCATCAGGGATATTTATTTCAGTTAAAAAAATTATCTTAAGGTTACATTTAGTTTATTCAGTGGGTTGCACTATGGATGCATATAATAGTAATGCAATAAATTTAAGAGACGTTAAGTGCCACTCCTGCAAATTATATTATGATAAAAGCTAATCGCTGACTAAGGATGCAGAACTTTACTGATTTAATAGGTACCTATCTTAAAGGCAACACAACGAGATATAATATAAATCAATTAATGTTCTCATCGTTTATGATTGCATTGCTATCAATAAGCGATTAAAATCGACACCATCAATAGGTAATCAAAAAACGTACATTGCTAAAACTGAAAAGATGTCATTTCAGATTCTGGTACGTTTTAAAAATGATATGCAGGGTGAGTCGGAAGGAACGGACCAAATTTCAGGAGTGTATTATACACGCGAAAACCATGTAAAAAAACCCATATGTTCTTATCCGATATTCATTAATTTGTTTTCAAGTTATAGCGCAATATCAAATTTTTTTCTAGCTCCTGATGCACATTTTGCTCGTCAGGTCAAGCAACATTTAGACGAAACATTTCCAGGGCGTTGGATTGGTCGCGGTGATCCTATTAATTGGCCTCCAAGATCTCCAGACCTCACAGCACTAGATTATTGTTTATGGGGCTGGTTTAAAAATGAAGTGTACAAAGTAAAAGTGGACACTCGGGATGCACTAATTCGACGTATTAGAAATACTGCAGCCAATTTTAAAGAAGAACATTTATTAAAATAACGCTATGATCAGGAAACCGTTAATATATGAACTTTCCTTTATTTGGTATTACGCGATAACTTGAAAACAAATGATTATCGAATAAGAACATTATGGGTTTTTTCAAATTGTTTTTGCGTGTATATTACGCTCCTGAAATTTGGTCCGTTCTTCCCAACTCCCTGTATATACGGTATAGTTATGTAAATCTAACTTTAAACAATTGACGCTATGTGTAATATAATTTCATTTTGTCTTTGTTAAGAATAAAATTGTTTCGAAGCAGAAAATCAGTATTTATTGGCATAAAAAATAAGAATCAATAATATATATTCCCTATTAAGTGATCTTCATCTGCATAATGACGTATCCTATGGTGCTTTTACAACTGACAAATAAAAATAAATTAGATGGTTCCCGAGACGGTTCCAAATATGGACAATGCGGCGGGTGGGCCAACCCAACTTACACTTGCGAACAAGATCGAAAATAGTTTTTTTAAATCGCGAATTATCGGATATTGTGACGCAAACCAGGATGGCTTTGTAGGGCCCTTTGAAATAGGTTCAATAAGATTAACTCCTACTGTGTCCCAGAAAAGAGAGGCGATTACTTTCTGGCTATAGATCGTATACACTCTGTAATATGGCATCTTTAGGAGGCAGAGAAAATTCGTGAACATTAATGCATGTAGGTACCCATTTTAATTAATGTTTTTTTGGATTCCAATGATAAATGCAACTATTGTGTTCTGCAAAAATTGCAAGTAAAAACTCGGGGAATGTTGTTATTTTACAGACCATAATTAATAACTGAAAACGGTTATTGATTTATATGTTGAAGGTCAACAGTATCAACTATTTCTGACGGGTTGTTTCAGTTTTAACCCCATGTAAAGCAATCGTCATTGGTTTTATTTTTAGGAAGCAAAATATCCATTGCCCTTACATCATTAATAAAATACAACAAATCTTACCTTAATACTATCGTAGCAAGCTGTCACTCGGCCGTTTTGTACTTCCACGTTGGCTGGGGGATGTGCGAACTTGCATTCGGTATCCGGTCTGGAACACTTTTGCCTCTGGAACTCTCTGCAAACTTCCAACTGTAGCCAGCGTGAGTCTTTTCCGTTCAGTAAATTTACCATTGCCATTTTGAAACTATCTGATTATTGATTCGAATTTAACGGTAAAATTCTTCTAAAATTCACAGGGTAGGTATATAGTGTGGACGCGAATATCACTGAGGACGTAGCGCGACGTGGGCAGAAACACGCAAAAAGATTTCACAATTTAATGAATTAATTCAGAATCAGGTAGAATTATTGTCCATTTCGAGTAACTACGTTACAGATTGGTAATATCACGTAAACTTCGGTGCTTCTTTGACGGCTTTTATTAAAACTAAACTCGGTCACAACACAATGTTTGTTCCTTAAAACAACGGACTAGACGAAAAGGAGCTTCGGATTGCTGCTTTGTTTTTTTTTAATGTTATTACTACAAAATCGCACAAGCGGGTATGCAAAAAAGCGAAGCGATTGTCGATTTAACAGAAGAGGTTTCTAGCGCATGTTGCAATTCCTGATGCTTGTGTAGTGGATGCTGACGGTCGTGCGTCTTCTGTCTGCAAAGCAAAAGCAACAATTAGGTCCACCTCTACTAGCGCGACTCGTGAGACAACTTCGACCGGCTACAGACGCGGGATGCTGCGCCGGGCGACGTTGCCAACACGATCGCTTAATCCTAGCATCTACTGTAAATATATAAAGAGAGGGAAGAAATTAGCAAACCAGTTTCTATTAAGAAGTGGTTTTGTAAACGAGGGATCCTTCTTTAGTTTTTTATGTCAACTTTAAAGATATATTATGCTTTTTAATAATAATTGTTAGTAAATTTTTTAAAGTAAGTTTCAATTGATCCCTATATTGCACGAGTTGTATTGCTACAAACTTTATTACTATAGTATTTGCATACTTTTGAAAAGCGCCGATTATTTCTAGGGAACTTTGAAATAATTCTTGGTATAGGTATCATAAATTTACTAAAATAGCTACTATCTAAAATATGCAGACAAACAAAGAGAAAAATAGTAGTGTTGTAGCCAACAATTCTGGAAAGTAAAAAAAATTCTGTTGGCCCTTTTTTGTATTAAATATAACTTAAAATGTTTGCACGACGCTAAACATTTTTCAGTTAAAAATACATACATTTTTTCAGTCCATATAATTAGGATCTAGCTTTTAGCGTCGGCAAACTCTTAAAAAGCATTTTAAAGTACATATTTGCTTCGTAAATAATTTTGCAAAAGAAGGCACAGTGTAGGTAAACGTGCAAAGCATTATACATATAAGTTCGTAGTAGTAGTTCGTCGGGCTTAAACTAAAGCCGTTTATTGCCCTCCGCTGTATTTTTCTTCAAATTGGAGTATACGATTTATTTTATTTTAAACGTATTGAAATACTTATCCTCAAGAGGATTCCGTAACTACCCAGCATTTGCCTTTTTTTTATTTTCTAGTTGTTCCGCTGGCCGGTGTCGCGTCTCCGAAAGTAGGTTTCGGCGCGGTTGCATTGGCAAAACAAATCTAGATACATTTTTACTGTAATTCGTTAGTTAAATTAAATAATTAACTTTGGGTCTCAAACACGTTTTGAAAACTGCCGTGTCTGATTAGTATAATACAATTCCAGATATTCTAGAACCATTTCAAGCAAGAAAACAGCGAGCGGCGGATGCATAAGCGCTGCACCGAAGCGGTTTCGAAACCGCCCAACGCGATTCACTTTTGTGTGTGGTTTGCATCATTTAATAACCCATTCACATGTGCCAGCTCGGCAGCTGAAGCGGCGGCCGAGTCGGCACAAACCGCTGTGTGTGTAATCGCCCTAAAAGTTAAGATTTCGGTTTATAAAAAAACTGTAATTTTTTTATTATGATAAAAGTTGTTTAGAATTAGTTATAAAATATTGAAAAATCAATAGATTGTTGCTAAATTGAAAAATAAATTATTTAATAACATATAATATTATATAATATATATACCGGATGGCCACGGAAGGTGGTTCGCCCCTCTAATTTTTTTGTTTTTCAAGATAATGGAATAATATTTTGTGGATTTGTATACGACATAAAATTGCATTTTTTACAGAAACAAGTTTGACATAAAGAAAAAAAATTAAAAATCAACGAACTGTCACTCGACAATACATCGAAATGTTGTTGTCATAATAACGAAATCAAGGTATCTTGTATTATCAAAGAGCGATTGGAAAAACAAAAAACAGGGTGACAGTGACATTAGAGACCGGAAAAGTGACATGAGAGACCGGAAAAATCTTTTCCGGTCTCTAATGTCACTTTTCCGGTCTTGCGATCGGAAAAACGTTATTTTCTAGACGAAAAATTGTCCAGAAAGTGTAAATTTTCTGGTCGGTTTTAAAAAAAATAGTTTTTTTCCAAATTTATTGTTTTATCTAGACGGCTATGAATACCTTAAAATCACTTATATTATACAGGGTGATTCAAAAGTACTTTGACAAACTTCGGGAGGTAATTGCTGGCAATATTTTAACATGAAAAGTTCTTATAAACAGTGGTCCTTGGCGACTTCGGTACGGAGATACAGGGCGTTGAAATGTTAAAAGGAATAGTAATATTTTTTAAATAACTCCTTAACGAGTTATTTTTTTTTTATGAAAGTTATTGAATTAAATAAACATCTAAGGACACTTATTTTCAAAGTACAACACGTTCGTAAATTTAACCAGTGGCGTCGATACAAAATGTCACTATCATATTTTTTGTGAAAACTATGCTACACCACTGACTTATTTTATTTTAACTTTCTTTTTATGAATCCCCCCTTCATTTACAACAAAAATGATCACGTCTGTTTTTTGATACGAGAGACGGTTTAAGGGTAAATGATTATTTTATTTGACTATACATAAATATTAAAAAATGTGTTTTAAACTGATCAACCACTCGAATATTTATTAAAGTATTTTAACGAATACCTATACATACTAATAAACAAATATGTATATGCCTAAGGAATGCATCTGAGGATGCCTATTTTCTAAGTATAACAGGTTTTCAGTGGCATACATATTTATTATTTATTTATTAGTATGTTTTTAATATTTTGTTTTGACAAGGCGGCTTTGGAAATGCGTTTTTAATATATTGTATGTTGAAAAGGCGGCTTTGGAAATGCATTTGTCGATAAATTAAAACATATTTGACAGTTAGTTACCATTGAAAATAACAAAACTGAAAAATAAAACTCAATGGTAACTAACTGTAAAATATGTTTTAATTTATCGACAAATGCATTTCCAAAGCCGCCTTGTCAAAATACAACATATTAAAAAAGCATTTCCAAAGCCGCCTTGTCAAAACACAAAATATTAAAAAATAACATACTAATAAATACTGAAAAAGTGTTATACTTAGAAGCCTTCCTTAGGCATATACATATTTGTTTATTAGTAAGTATGTATGTAGGTATTCGTTAAAATATTTTATTAAATATTTGAGTGGTTGATTAGTTTAAAACACATTTTTTAATATTTGTGTATAGTCAAATAAAATAATCATTTACCCTTAAACCGTCCCTCGTATCAAAAAAACACACGTGATCTTTTTTGTTGTAAATGAAGGGGGGATTCATAAAAAGAAAGTTAAAATAAAATAAGTCAGTGGTGTAGCATAGTTTTCACAAAAAATATGATAGTAACATTTTGTACCGACGCCACTGGTTAAATTTACGAACGTGTTGTACTTTGAAAATAAGTGTCCTTAGATGCTTATTTAATTCATCAAATTTCATAAAAAAAAATAACTCGTTAAGGAGTTATTTAAAAATTATTACTATTCCTTTTAACATTTCAACACCCTGTATCTCCGTAACGAAGTCGCCGAGGTGCCAAGGACCAGTGTTTATAAGAAATTTTCATGTTAAAATATTGTCAGCAATTACCTCCCGAAGTTTGTCAAAGTACTTTTGAATCACCCTGTATATATTACGTTCTTTAACCTTGGGAAAAATACAATTTTACTATTTTTGGTCCAAAGCTATGTGCTGTGTAAAATTCAACCTTTAAAGTTGTATAACTCATCTTCTCATACCACACGCTATTAGGTTTTAGAAAAGCTGCCATTTAAAAACTTTAAAAAGTTAGGTAATTTGGAACTTTCCTAAAATGAAGCATCTTTTGAGAATACATTTAGATTTAAATGCTTCAAGTAGCCTGTGACCAACAAAACTGATAGAATAAATTTATAAAGATGCCCTTATAATATTAAGTGGTATTTATGTTTATTTAAAGTTTTACAAGCCAAAGACAGAAATAAATGTCACATTCCAAAAACTAATTACTAATTAAATATCGACTTTTTCACTCCTTGTATAAGTTCTATTTTCCATGTTTTTTAAACAACAAACTAATTTACTTTGGCAGAAGCTGTCGGCATGTTAATTTTCTTCAAGGCATCCTAATGATTTTGTTTTATCAGTTATGTTGGTCACAGGTTACTTGATGCACTTAAACCTTATTTTATTCTCAAAAGATGCTTCATTTTAGGAAAGTTCCAAGTTAAATATTTAAAGTTTTTTAATGGCAGCTTTTCTAAAACCTAATAGTGTGTAGTATCAAAATAATCGTACTAAAATCCTCTTTTTTCTTAACCCGACGAGCCACCATGTGGCCGTTTAAAAAAATAAGTTATACAACTTTAAAGATTAAATTTTACACATCACATAGCATTGGACCAAAAATAGTAAAATTGTATTTTTCCCAAGATTATAAAATTGAAATAAGTAATTTTATGGTATTCATAGCCCTCTAGATAAAACAATAAAGGAAAAAAATATTTTCTTGATGACAATAATTGACAAGTGACACATCGTTATATTTGGAATGTCATATGGAGTAAAAAAAAAAAGAAAATATACCAGGTGTCCCATTTAAAAATCAAAAGCTTATGTCACTTCCGGTTAAACCAAAAGTTCCATAATGTTGAGTCACCTGTCAGAAAATGCAATTTTATGTCGTATACAAATCCCCCAAATTTTATTCCATTACTTATCTTGAAAAACAAAAAAGTTAGAGGGGCGAACCACCTTCCGTGGACACCCGGTATATAGGTAAGGTATATATTATATTTTACCGGCAAATATTTTTTTAAGGGATAGACGGTCCATAGCCTTAGGAAACAGTTATTTATGATGTAAACTTGAGAATACTATATTTTTTGCAATATGGCACATTGCATGTGGTTACGTTCGTCGTTCATGCCAACAATCTTAAAAAAGCGGCTAAAAATATTTTATTGGTGGTTAAAATTATTCAACATAAAAATAAAAATCTGCGGTGCAACCCACGCGGTACAAATTGCATGGAATCTTTTTTTCTTTTTGAAATATTTAATAAATTTGCAATAAATGTTATCTACTACATTAATAATGTTTTGGACTTTAAACTGGGGTTATTACCCAAATTTTTGTGACAAGGTTTTTTTAATTGTTTCTAGAAAAATGTTGTTCGGGTTTAGGAAGAATGTTATTTGGATATATTTTTAATATGTTCTAATTAACGATGTTAGTGCTGAATATAATAAATTTTATTATATTTAGTGAAAAAGCCCATTATGGGAACCCCATGGTTAAAAAAAAGTCCCCAGAAACGATCTAATTTTTTTCATTTGCATCACAATTAATGATTGGCGTGGTACACACTGTAGATTATTACCGACACCAACTTAGCAACTATGTATGAAACTGATATATTTTTGGATAACTAAGTATCCTTGTTATTTCATTCTGACTCCGCAACATTTGCCGCAATCTTAATTCGCGTTGATTGCATATAATATGCAAAGGTCAGGCTTGGGATAAAATCATTCTTATAAATAAAAATGTGACATACCTTTATAAATTATATCTCTTCCAAGTCACCTCCTACTTCTACAAGAAAACACGACTGTCTATTAATTCTTGCCATTTTATAAAATAGATATTTAAGTCTATAAATTATTGACTGTTTATAATATTCACTTGACGTATGACACTGACGTTACTCATAGATGTAGGTTTTTTGGCAACTTGATATTTTCGAGGATATTTTTTATGTTTTATGACCCGATTGTTAATATTTATTTTTCCAGGAATTTGTTTTATTGGAAATACTTCTTCGACCAAGCTGTAAAGGGTGTCCCAAATAAGATAAGTGATATGCTATTGCTATCACCGAAACAGTAAAATCTACTAGGTCGATCAAATTAGCGAAAATGTAGCAATTTTAGGGTCTACTTATAATTAGTTTATACAGTTGTCCAATTATGTATAGTTTTTGATCTACAAGGGATTTTGTAAACATGTTCTAAATATGAATTTATCTCATTTTTCACTCGCCCATTCATAGTAGTAGTTGAGGGGAATCTTGGCAACCTGGCAAGTTGACCAAGGCGCTCATTTTTATCTCTTCCTGAATATTTTCCCAACTACCTTAACCACCGCGTGGTCGCCTAATCTTTCCGATCTTGTTATGAAAGTCAGAATGTCCTTCCAGGTGAGAGCGATAACTTTCTTTTATAGGAGAACCTCCAAGCCAACGACCTGATGCCTCAGTCTTCCCTGAGCCTCACACGTTGCCAGAAACTGCAGCGGCCATTTCCTCCACTACCTGGCACCCAGGACAAATTTGGTGGTCGTACACGCCAATCAGCATCATATATATTTCCTTAACAGACAATGCCGTCAGAATTCCGGACACGAATTCACAGCCCGCCATTTCAATATGGATTTATCTACTCTTGTTATCAAATTCTTAGCCTGTCTGCATCCTTGGGTTTACGCCATTACTTTGTTCCGTAGAATACCGTCTGACCTCCACCTGTTGATTTGAACTTCCTATTGCTGGTTGCGACCCTTGGAAAGAAGTCTCTGCCCCAAGTCTGGCGAGCTCATCTGCTCTAACGACGTTGCCTTGCACTCCTTGGTAACGACACCCAGACCATGATATCTCAAAGCATTTCCAGGGCATCTACGCACTCAACTCAACAACTTCCAATAAGTACTGATAACTGATGTAACCCTGGGTTTGCATACCGCCTTGAAGGCAGTATGAATACGTAGTAACATTTAACGAGTATGTATATGTGAAATAAAAAGACATAAATGTTGGTGCACCACAAGGTAGTACCGTGCGGGCAAAAACTATTTGCATTAAATAGGGTCTTGCATTTAAGCACGTAATGCTTAGCCGTAGAGCTTAATACCTGTTGGGTGTCAGTAACTACCTGAATTAATAATCAATCAGTTATTCCGTCATCTTTGACAGTCGTTACAAGTAATTTGATTCATCGCTAATTTTTCCAATTTCTTGAACAATTTACACAATAAGCTTTACGGAACAGCACAAAACATTCATGGTTGAAGCGTATTTTCGAAACGGGGTTAGAGTAAATGGTGAGTGGCAATACAATCCGGGTTTGTGCATACACGATTTTCACGAACATTTTCCTAACGTTGCTTTTATTGCTGGGGATTTTTATCATTGCCTGAAAAGAACCGTGGCTGTGTTTAGGGAAACAGGTTCTATAACACAAAAAAGGAGCAGGAAGACCATCTGTAAGAACAGAAGAACTTATTGCAAACGTTCGTGAAATAATGCAAAATACGCCAACAAATTGTATAAGACGCCTGAGCCAAGAAGTGGGAAGATTTTATGGAACAAGCAGGACTATTCTTTAGAAGTAGCTAAATTTATTTCCTTATAATACAAGAAATACAAGCCGCAGATTTTGAAAGACGCAGGAATTACTCTCAATGGTTTACCCAAAATTTATTGAGAAGAAATGATTTATTAGACCTGACATAATTTTTTTCGGATGAAGCCTGCTTTCACCTCTCCGGTTATGTGAATTCTTAGAATACACGCATGTGGAGTAGTGAAAATCACCATTTTTTAAGAGTAAGAGTACTAAATGGATTAGGAATATATATTATATTAGGAGTATTTATAGTAATAAAATGATTGTTAAATGTAATATTTTATTTTATTCTGTTTTTTGTAGTTCAATTTTATATATGTGTTCACAACAAGATAAAAACAGATTATAAACAGGTTTTACAAAATAGAGCAATGATAATAATGTTGGGGTGATGGGGTGTGATAAATCTTATTAAAATAATACAAAATAACTATGCTAAATTAAATTGTTTACAATGGATAAATACAGAAAACTTTTTAGTACTTCGTGTTTTTGAATTCGTATTATTAAATTGTATGATTCATAAAATAATTTAAATATACACTCACCGACTTTAAATTCGATCCATCCAAAATTTTGTTCAAGTTTAATGAATGGTAACTTTTTTTTCCGTAGTCCGATTAAAATGATTTTTTTTAAAATTGTAGATACCATGCTTCAGCTTTAATTAGATTTTTTTCCGTTTTTTAAAAAGCTGCATACTTGGTGAAATATACAGTGGAATAAAAAGTATGTTTTTTTCCTTTAAGTTTGTAACACCCTGTAGAGTGATTTTGCAATATTAGCTCTAATAAAGAAGCAAATTTGCGAAGTTTAATCTGATCCTAACAGATTTCTTTTTTATTTGGCTTGATATCTTTCTCGGTTCAAGAGACACGATTTTTTTAAGAAAGCACTAAACATTTTATTAAAAGATTTTAGTTTTAACATTTTTTGCAAAATATTTTTATTTAAAAAAATAATATACCTAGCGGTAAAGAACTAAAAAAAAACATCAATAACCGGTAATACCACCCCGAGCACGAACAACTGCCTCCATTCGCCTTGGCTTGGCACTCCTTGAAGACTTTGATCGGTTTGACTCCATACTTCGATTAGTGCTTCTTTTAACTGTTCTAACTTATTCAGAACCGGAACTCGTTTTCAAATCTTTCTACCCATCATGTCCCAGACATGCTCTATGGGGTTAAGGTCTGGGCTAAGTGATGGCCAGTCCATTTTTCGTACTTCTACGTCTTGTGTAACAATTATTGCAGTGTGAGGACGAGCATTATCTTGCATCAATATGAACTTTGTGTTGTAGAGAAATGGTTTTGCAAAAAGCGCTCACCTGATCTACGATATATTCTTTGACGATCATCTCGGGCTGTAGGTACATTGTTTTCTGCCAGATTCTATTCTCCTCGAAAAATTACCAGTTTCGTTAAAACGTTCCACGGCTCTCTGAACACTGGATCTTGTAAATCCTAAAACTCTAGCAGTATAATACTGTGACCTTCCATTATTTACTAAAGCTACTGCTCTTGCCGCATCATCTTGACCATAATTTTCAACTGACAAAAATTTAAACACAGCAGAATAATAATTACATAAAAACTGTCAAGATATGACTTGTTTTACAAAGCCATAGCACCCTTTGTTTTATGTTACAATTTACAATTAAAATTTTTTAATAAAATGTGTAGTGTGTTCTTAAAAAATTCGTATCTCTTGAACTGAGAAAGGTATTAATCCAAATAAAAAAGCAATCTGTTAGGAATAGATTAAACTTCGCAAATTTGCTTCTTTATTAGAGTTAATATTGCAAAATCACTCTACAGGGTGTTACAAACCTAAAGGGAAAAACATACTTTTTATTTCCCTGTATATTTCACCAAGTATGCAGCTTTATAAAAAACAGAAAAAAATCTAATTAAAGCTGAAGCATGTATCTACAATTTAAAAAAAATCATTTTAATCGGACTACGGAAAAAAAGTTACCATTCATTAAACTTGAACAAAATTTTGGATGGATCGAATTTAAAGTAGAGTGTATTAATTAGCACCATATTATGAAACTTTCTTGACACAATTTAATGAAGTTCATATTCACCAGATAAGAGGGAAACAACTTTATTTATTTTACTTGAAACGTTAATTAAAGTGGAAAAATGACATCCTATTTTCCAGGGTTCGGAGGATATATATCGTGATATATATCGTGATATATATCATGATATTTATATTTTGATATATATCACGATATATTCAATAATTAAATTTTTTAAATTCGATTATTCAGAATATATCAATCGAGAAATCAAACAAAAAAAAAGTTTTTATGTTTTTAACTAACATTAAGGGTGGGTCCGTTTTGAAAATATGTTCACCTTTTTTTTTATTGGATATCTTATAATTATTACCCAACAAACAATTATAGTCTAAAAAAGGTGACTTTTACCTAAGTTTTTAACTATAAAGCTCGACAGACCGCTTTACATAGTCAGAAGTTAGTAATTTATACCACTTTATCACCTAGTGGGGAATAAAACCAAGGTAATAAAGTGGTAAGAAACACCTAGGAGAATTGTTCTTCATAGACGAGGCCAAGTAGTCTTCTCCGTGGTAGTAAAGAGGTGTTTTTTACCCGTATTTTACCTATGTGGGCCTATGTTGGGCCTGTTATGGGCTATGAAGTTTATAGAAAATCATAACCACAATTTTAGAAAAAGATAACAATAGTATTTTGTTTTTATTTGTATCAAAGCACAGGAGGCAGGAGGGTTCTTAAATCAGAACATGTCATGTCAGCCGCTATTGATTTTTAAAATGGAGTGGTAGTATATAGATAGGTATGTACTTATAAAAATCATTATTTCATCGATGTGAAGTGAAAAAATGGGTGCACGTAAAAAATTTTCGTATAGATTTCAATTTTACCTAGAAAAACTAACCGCGCCCCAGAAAAAAGGCATTTAATTAAGAAATACAAGGTAAATTAAAATTGAAAATACCAAAAATTTAAAATGTAGCCAATATTTAGTGCTTGGACGAATAAGTTAGCTCGTTTCTGTGCTCGGTTTTTGTCATATATTTGTTGTTGCTTTAGTGTTACAAGTAATCTAACAAAATTAATTGAAAATAATACACCATGTTGAAAAAAATATGGCGTCAGTAAAATATTTTTCCTAAAGGTCGTGATTTCCTGTGGTTTGAGCCTTAAAAAAAATTGGACCTATAAGTCAACCCGTATTAGGTTACGCTATAGGAGAAAATTTCCTATTTTGTATCTTCCGTCTTGATAGGTCTAAATTAGGAGAAATATTCGTTTATATGGCATAACTTTATAATCATGAATGTTTATGAAGCCTAATTTGGGGTTTTTAAGAATACTGCAGGCCCTATGTACGGCCAATTACTCCATAAAATGCGAGATAAAATGTTTCTATCGGGGTTGCTGCATAAATGCCTCGCAACGGATTAATAGCCACTATTATAATGTAACTAACCTTACTTTTTGGCCGAGTTCGAATATTAACGTACAACGTTTTTTTCGTTGTTCCGGCGTTTTGTATAGCTCCTACCCTTCGCCGAAAAAATGGAAACTGATTATTTTAAAATGGAGAGGGTCAAGCTCCTCCTTGGATTATTCTTATGTTCCCCACAAGTGGAAAGATTATCACAGTGCAATAAACTTTACAATCATCATTCAAGTTTTCTAAGCCAGAATCTCTTTAAAGACATAATTTTTGGAAGATACGGCTTTATATCCGGTAAAAATCACTTTGAGGACAAAATATTGGCTATCAAGAAATTATTTAAGTCATAACTATAACCTATTTTATACTTTAAAGCCTTCTGGGCTTTAAGTACAAAATGTAAGACTAATATAGGGTATACATCACTTCAGAAAGTGTTCACATTATAACCTGACCATGAAGATATGTTAAAGACAAAACGAAGTAATTTGTTCTTCATTTATGGGCCTAAAAGATTATTGGGCTTTAAGGCCCAATCTAAGGTAAAAAATAACCTGGTTGGGCGTTTATTACTGACTTTCCTTAGACCTAACTATCAAGTCGATTTACAAGGTAATTATCTACTCTTTTGGACCATCTCTTGGGCCTCTTATATTTTCCCACTTTGAACACGTATTAATAAGTTCGAATTACTTTGTTTGGGCCAAACTGTTAGTCTCTTTGGCCGTTTCGTCTAAAAAGCCGATTTGAAGGTAAAAAATAGACTATTTTTTACTTAAATAGGTCATTTTCTCCAAATGAGAGGTCGCCAAGGCTTTAAATGTTTGTTGGGTAACCTTTGTGATTTATCTGTTTAGTCATTACTCATTAGTTTAGGTCATGTTTTTTAAGTCAGTTTACTTTAATAAGTATCCTACAAAAATATTTGGTTTTCATTAAAAAGAAATATCTTAAAATGATTTATATATCCTTTGATATGATACTTTCGAAAATATCATGATATTTTCAAACCCTGCTATTTTCACAGAATATTGTTATATTTTGTTCTAAATAATAAGTCATAAAAATATTATATATGAGGCTAGAAGCATCTGAAATTATAACTACATAATTATATACTTTCGTCGTTTAGAGTGTTTAGACGAAAGCTAACGTTATGAAATTTTTTGTAACTGAAAGATGTATTTTCTTATATCGTCGTAGAAGAAAGTAATTTCATTGTCAGAAATAGTTTTTTTTAAATGCTTCTAATACATGATTTCCATTATTCAATTTCACATTAGGTATGTAAACAAAACCCAATTTTTAAAAAGCCGTATTAAAATTTGAGTTGTCGGGGTACTAATTCTGGTATCAATGAGTAATAGTTACCGACTAAAAATTAGTCATTTGTTTATATTAATATAATATTTTTAAAGAAAGTAGGTATATTAAAACTAAACCAATTAAAACATTAAACCCATAAAGTTTTAGTATCAGCGGAAATAACCATATAAATTTAAAGCCATCATAAACACGAAATAAAACAGAAAAATGCATGTTTTCGCTTAGTTTTTACATGAAAACATTTATCGTAGTATGCGTTGACGTCGTCCCTAGAACCATTCTGTTACAGAGAATTGTAAATTTTGTAAGTTTCAGTTATAAATATAGTAATGCTAATTTTAACTTTTACATTGTATTTAAGTTTAAAACAATATTAAATTATCTCGGCGATTTTTCACCAAGGGCTGCTGACATCTTATATAAAATGGTTGTTAATAATAAGGAGTTGCAATCAATAAACGTTTAGCAAAATGTTTGCCGTATTGGCTTAGGTACTCCAAATTAAAACGTCATTCTGTGGAATCATTTAAAAACCAGGCTGACTTAAATTATTTAAACACATTTTTAAATCTGCAGCGGGCAAGAAGAGTGGATTGGTTAATTACATTTTAAATTAAAGAACACAGCCCGATTAAAAAAAAAGTATAGTTGAAAATTTTCCAAGAAATATAATCTAGCAAAAAGTTTCTAGCTTTTTAATATAAAATTAAATTTAGTTCTTTTTCTGTTTTTTTTTAATGTATAAATTAGCTCCAGCGTGGTGTGTAAGATAATGTTGTGTATACTACCCTATAGAACCAGTGGCGCACACAATGGAGGGGGGGGGGGCACTGGGGCACGTGCCCCCCCAACACCCAACAAGTAGCTCAAAACCGAAGTACCGAGATTCTTTATGTACATTGCGCTTCGCACTGCTTAAATCTTGCTCTTTCTAATTCCTCCGAAGTACAAGCAATAAGAAATTGTGTAGGAACCATTGAAAAAATCTATGTTTTCTTTAACACACCAAAAAGACAATTAGTACTACAAAAACATGTCTTATTACCAGAATCGAACAGTAATCGATTGAAACAATTATGTCCAACCAGATGGGTACAAAGGCACGATTCAGTAATGATTATGGTTCAGCTACTAAAGCCAGTTCTGTCTTCGCTACAGGAAATATCTTCATGGATAGATAAGGATTCCAGTTCAGGAGCATGTATTCTAATCAGTGCACTAGGTCAATCTAGTTTTATTATTTCTCTTTTGTGCTTAGAAAAGCTTTTAGGGTATACTCTTCCTCTCAGCACAATTCTCCAAACTAAAGATGTTGACCTTGCATTTGCAATAAGTAATATTAAAGATGTCATCGCATCCATACAAATGAATTTTGTAAAATTTTTGACGAGGCTAAGCAGAAAGCCAAAATATTTGATGCTTAGATTCAAATGCCAAGGCTAACTACAAAACAAATGCATATAAGTATCTAACATACCCAATGAGAGCTGTATAAAATATTACCAGATATCAATATTTTTGCCGTGGGTAGATTCTTTTCTATCCAACTTAAACGACCGATTTACAAAACATGAAGCGATCCTTAGTAATTTAATGTTGCTACTTCCAAATGGAAACCCCGTTAATCAAAAGCAAATAGAAGATTTTCATAACTTGGTGTCTTAGAAGCAGAGCTACGTCTATGGTACCAAAAATTTATTAAATCCAGTGAGGCATCAATTGACCGGATTGAGTCCCCTTCTATTCTAAAGAGCACACTTGATGCGATAAATATGATGAATGTGGATGCGTATCCAAATATTTTTATACTACTTAAGATATTTTCAACATTACCGGTGTCGACAGCTACAGCAGAACGAACATTTTCAACTTTGAGAAGGCGTAAATCTTATTTAAGAAATACAATGGGAGAAAATCGGCTAAATGGACTTGCTAATTTAAATATTCATGGGGCGGTACATATTGATACCAATGAAGTCTTAAGTATTTTAAAAGAAAGAGGACCCAGGAGGTTGGATTTTGTTTTGTAAATGTGTATTTTGCTTGCATTATTTATAGATATTTAAAAAAAATTGCAGCAGTTTAATTACCCCCCCCCCCCCCCTCTTTTATTAAGGTAAAACTATTAGTATTTTATATAGATTTTATATTGTGCCCCTCCCATGATTGAGTCCTGAGTGCGCCACTGTATAGAACACATGTTTAAAAAATATATACATAGCAGATAATATATTTTTTTTTTTAAAACTACATCAGTCTGGTTTATAATACAGACATTCAATATGTTTCACTCAGCTCCACAACTTTAAACTATAGTTTTAGTTTTAGAGGCCAAACAGGAAGTGACAATAAATACCGTCAATTTTTTATCAGGTAGGTATTGCAAATGAAATTTTATTGTAGTTGTTAGAAGTTTACCTCAGAAAAGAATATTTCTTACTTTTATATCAAGGACAAGTAACTTTTTTTAAAGCTACGACTAAATTGATAGAATGTAACCAGACGAAATGACAATGCAGTTATTTGTTTCAAAATAAATAATTTGGTTTGGTAGGTGTATGAAACGTACCGACAGACGCGGTGTTGTAGAATAATATGTTCTATTAAATATTGTGTAGTCATCGTTGATAATTAAAAAATTGGCCACCGATAAAACAATTTTAGCAGAATGAATACTTCTAATGGCGCGACTTTCTAATCGATTTTACATAGCTATAAATTATGTTATATTTTTTTTTGTCAGTTACTGTATTGTCAAATAAATTTCCCGAGCTATCTATAGTGTGATTTGAAACATATTTTGTTTACAAATATCTCCCCCTACTACATAAAAAATGTAGCCGACGCTCTTAATAAAAATAATAAAGTGCCCATCATTCATATCTAAGTTGGATCTATAGTGAGTGTGATATATCATAGTACACCAAATTGTATGATTTTATTTTTATATAAAACTCTAAACCATAAAATACCTTTTATTTTTTTACCGTCAAACCTATATAATTTAATAATTTCAATTAATATCTAAATACCCTATATAAAAGTACATTACACAAAATATATAAAATATAGTTTTCCCATATTATGAATACATGCACCTGAACCCAATTCGAAACAATGAAAATTTAAAATAATGCCATACAGCTAAAGTATTATATATGTAGTATAATATAAAATATTTCATATTATGGAATATTTTATATTTTAAATGAAACCTTTGGGCATAAAACTAAAATATTGTATGTTAAATTGAAAATGGTATTCGACACTATTGTACCTGCAGAAATAATTTACACCATTGTTAAACAAATGTGAGATACGAGGATGCGAGACTTAATAATGAAACATATCGGAGTGACGGTTTAAAGGGAAAGTAGCATAAACGCCTAGCACGAAGAAAACACTGTAAACGAAAAGTCGACTATAATCCTAAATTCGTTGTATCGTTGGTATCTGATATCTTGCTCACTGGAGGTGTGCCCCAAGGAAGTATCCTTGGCCCTCTATTTTCCATTTATACCGCGGATTTTAGTACTTTTCGCAAGACATGTTTGCACACCAATATAAGGCCGATTCTTAAATATATCGTTATTTTTGTTATGAGAACGCGGAGGAAGCTTCAAAGAAGATCAATGAAGATCTTAAAATAGTTCTGGAAATATCTAACGCTCAAGGGCTGCTATTAAATGGGAACAAGTAACAGCTGCTTAAAGATGATGATAAATTCAAAATTAAAGTTGGCAGTAAGGTTCTAGTACCCAGTGATAAGTGTAAAAATTTGGTGTTAACTATTAACGATGAAAACCTTTAACCGTTTCTTTAAACATTTTAAGATTTGACATTTTTTTAATATAAACAGGAACATAATTTTTTTTTTAAATGTATAATCATAAATTATAGATTTCTTTACAAAACTTAAAGAAGGTATAGGTTAACATATATTATAGTCTTGTCTGGTATTATATGTAGGTAAATTAATATTATTTCTATGTTTTTTTGTAAGATATTTTAGTTAATATGTTACAATAGTATTTTAAATTTTTTCTAAATGCATATTTAAAATTATTTTTAACAATTTTTTCAATAATTTTAGCAAATTAATAGATTGGTCGAAAAATAGAAGGACACATAAGCCGGGTTTATCATCATTCATAAACATAATTTTAGTTGGTAATGATAACTTTAGCAGCTTAACATTGAAATCAAAGGACAATATGAACCAGTTTATAAGAATTTGCAATGCATAAAACATAACGTTATTGGCTAATATGCGACCTTGAAAGATGCTTAACTTTTAACTTTAGAAACTAAAAATTATGAAAGTTCATCAAAATCCGCATGCGCAAAATCTTCTGACAGATAAAATAACATAACCCCAAATTTTCATTTATAAAAGTTCATTTTAATTTTTTCATTTTCACTAAAATTATTCAGATAGAAAAATTAATTCAAGTTCAATTGCCTTAGATAAGGAGGCTTTATGCAACTTGAAAATTATTTTATGGGAGCAAAAAAACTAGTAAAAATTTCAGCACAAGGAAGTGAATACCTAGTTACGTTATGTCTACTGAGTGTCAGTTTAAAACTTAAAATTGTTAAAAATTAAAAATCATTATAAACTATATGTGTGTCTTAAGTATTACGTTTAAAACTAATTTTACGTTTATTAACTATGCATTAAAGTTATGAATGGTGATAAACCCGGCTTTATAAGCTCTGACGACTGATGTTACGTTGCTTATGTGCTATACATTGGTTGTATTTTCTTTGTTTGTGGTGTTAAATATGTTAGTCCGCGCTCAGTTTATTAACGACAAATATAGTCTACAGAAAGACGTGTTTAAAGTTTTTTTTATAGAAAGCAGGAAAATGTGATAACCAGTCTCCACTCTTTAATAATTATGACTGGTTGACCTTGGATGATGCAGTTTATAACAATACTTAAAAACTATTATTATCTGATCAACCCTCGTATCTTGGTAACAAATTGATACTACGTAAAGTTCTCCACAATAAAAAAAAACTCGCCATCGGCAACGGCTTTATATTCCTTGTTACTCCTCTGTCATCTTTTGGTGATCCTTCGGTAATAATGCTTCCAAAATAGGTAATGCTGATTGAACAATGTGTTTCGGTTTCAACTTTAAAAAGAAAAAATTAAGAATTAATTGTATTGAACTGAACTTTATCTTTATTTTTTCCTATTATTTTTAGCTATTATAATATTTACAGGTTTTAATTTAAAAAACTATTCTTAAAAATATTTTTACAGGATATTTACTTAATTATCTTTGTTTTGTGTTTTAGAATAATTTTATCCTTATTTTTATAACCGTAAGGTTATATAAGTAAGGTAGGTAAGTAACGGTAAGTAAGTAATCTTATTAAGGTTAGATGTGAGTAGATGATTAGCTGGATCTCGCCGTCAATTATTTATATCGATATTTGTGAATATTGTTTGTCGTGATATAAAGACATCTTCATCTATTTTATTTATTTATAAATACTTGAACCCCGAGCAGAAATTACTATTTCATACTGGGCGAACATAGACTCCGGTCCACCAGTCATGATGCATTTGTTAAACGATTTTATTTACGACAAAAATTTCTTGGTGGTAGGTTTTATTATATAAGCTGTCTATTAGAACAGACGTCCCTGCAAAAGTTTGTAGGGTTTATCTAAAATTAAGAAAAAAAAATGTCACTTGATAATTTATATTTTATTCCTGTAGTCAACAGTTTGTTATCGAATCGAATAATTATTAAGGGGTTTCTTACTTTTTCTAGTCGTCGCATTTTTAATTTAAAATTATTATTGGTTAAAGAATCTCTCCCTGTATCATGACTTCATCGCGTACTGCCACCGCGTCGGCGGCAAAAAAGAAAGACTGCCACCGCGTCGGCGGCAAAAAAGAAAGCATGACAAGGATAGAAGAGTAAACGCTGGGATTTTACATAAATTTTTAGAAGAAAAAATATTTGAAAATAACATTTTCCCATACTTCAAATCACCTTTAACCCAAAGGCACGGAATAATAATTCAATTTTATTCTAAAAACCAGCTAGTGATTATATATTTCTCTATTCCCCCTTTGAAATTAAATCTTTTAAAAATTCCAAATCTTATAAATTATTAAAATTTTGTCTCGAACGATGCAAAGGGAAAGGGTTCGATCTTATTTCCCCCTTTGAGTTCAGTTTCCTAAGGCGAAACGTCACAAGATGTGTTGCATAATCAAATCAGATTGTTGACCGGTCCACTTTGCGAACAGATGGACGAAGGCTATTCGCTCACCCTTAACCCTTTCACATGTGTTTGCGTCCTTGAGATGGTATACGGTAGAATCACTCTGAAGAGCGATGTTGCCAAATAATGTCTGTATAATATCTGAACAAAAGATGTCTTTTACTTGCTTATTGTGGAATTAGGAAAGTAAATATATTAATTAGCTTATATTAAATTAACATAAGTAGGGTAAAGTAAAAAATCAGGACAAACATTTTTAAAATGGATTAAAATAATGTAGGCAGCAAATTCTATATTATCAAAGAAAAACAGAGTTTTCCGAACACTGTATAGACTTTTTTGACGTATCAACAATAAAATTAATTTAATCTATTCGTAATCACGTGAGCAAGAGCAACCAATGACAATAACATTACACTTACAACAAAATAGGAACTTTCGATAGCATCAGAACACTGTCCATATTCACTAACGTAAGCCAGGTCTAAATTTACACCCTCAGATTAAAAACCTTTCCAAAATCCCTTGTATATTCGCGACTTTAGATCCCCCGATCGGATTTATTCGGGTTTCTTCGACAGTGATTTTTTGGAAAATTACGATCTGTCAACAAAATATATTTTTTCGGCAACCGTCCGGGAAGTACCCACTTCCCGGACGCTTTTCCTTTGAGAAAGTAGCATTTCTCCGGCCTAGTCCGGGAAGTACGTACTTCCCGAACTAGGCTGGGAAGAATCACATCAATATTAGCAATTGCTCGAATTTTAATATAAATAAGAATTAGAATGTTTCTGTTCGGGTCTGTTCGAATTTCAATATTTAATACAAATAAGAATTAAAATGTTCGAAATTTTGTTCTACCAAGAAATATAATAAAGAAATGTGTCTCATTGATTTGTTATTCTACACGGTTGCCGAAAAAATAGTGTACGCAACACGTCCGAAAACAGTTTTTTTGGACTCGTAGACTTCCAGGACTCGCCTACGGCTCGTCCTAGAATTTTGTCGACTCGTCCAAAAAAACAGTATTTTCCGGACTTGTAACGTTAATTACTATAAATGGAAACGCGATTTTTTTAACGTAAAAGAAGTAAAATGGACAAAAATACTCCGAATGAAGCACTTTTATCAAATATAGCTTGACTTAAGCGGTTATTTCTCCAAGAAAACGCTTTCGTTCAGATTCACCAAACCATAAACAAGGTAAGTCATCGCTAAACCCGTTTTAGCTCCTAAAATAGTTTTAATTTTCATATTCGCTAACATTTAAGCCAACGAAAACAAATCAATTTAAAGCTGTAAATGTAATATTTTGACCAAAATACGGTGTCTTAGAGAGACAGAAATTATGTGAATCGCGATGGGTATTGAATATTCTTGGGGGCCAAGGGGTACCAAAACCAATAGGAAGTGTAATAAGACCTAAGTCTTTGGCCCTTTAGCAGTCGTGTACCTATTTGTATATGGCATTGAAGCAAGAAAGTACCTAAGTAATTTTGTTGCATATAACATAAACTCGTACTTATTTACGGGATGCTCTTTTTAGATTGTTACTACCAGAACCAAAGCTGCTCAATTTTGAACACACACATTTAAAATAATGTGAAATTATTACCTACCAGTCTGCTGCAGAATCTACTAAAATGTTACAATAATTAGAACACTCACGTCATGGTGTAAATGTCGCTCATAATGAAAGAAGCACCCACCCAGGAGTTAAACTGAAGGACTCTAGATATTGGACTTATGACTTATTTTGTAGGTAAGAACCTATCATCGTATTTCTTCATCGTTAACATGCACCAACCTAGAAATTTTTGTATTTTTCCTATGTTCGATAAGATATAATCTGTCATACTTGTATTGGAAAAAAAATCGTTTAATTTCCCGTCCTTTATATAATATTTTAAATATTAGATGCATGTTCACCTTTAGCCATTATTCAAAAAAAACCCTTCTTTTATTTTATGCCATAAATCAAAAGTAACATTTTTAAGATTAAAAGTTAATCAGTTGCTCAGTAAATTAGTACATTTATAGGTATAGGTATTTCCCTCTTCTTCATACGAAGTATTATAGTTTTATTAAGTTTTCTTAAGGTATTTTATTTTTTCATAGATTTAAAAATGATGGTAGATACTTAGTTAGATATGCCTTTTTTGTATGTTTAGGTTGTGAAACTGTACTAAATAAAGTATTGATAACTACCTACCTCAGTATTTAGAAATATGCATGGGGAAAACATAAACTATTATTGAAGATTTTCAACAAAATTTGTAAGTACGTATTTTATTCAGTGTCAGCACTGTGGCACGTGGGATAGACTTAAGACTCTATTTAAGTCCTTGATTTACTGGAGGAACACAACCTTGGTTCTTTATACGATCGCGCGGTGAACCTAGCTTGGGCGAAAGATTTCCATCCATTCCAATCGTATTAACTACTTAATTAAATAGAATATTTTTCTTTGAAATGGCCAATATGTTTTTAAACCGTTTTCCGGACAGCGGCCACGCCGACCTATCGTTCTTTTGTTTTTTCTATAAATTGACAGTCAGATAGTTTTATATCGAGTGGTTTACTGCTGTTTTAATCAAGAAGCGTATCTGAATACCATGAGACCTAATTTTAGGCTAAAACCATAGGTTTAACTTTAAACCTTTAGTTTAGATTTAGCATTATTTACAAAATCTTTGAATCTGGTCAAAAGACGAAAACACATGTCAGAGTGGGAAACTCAACAAATTCAGTAAAACATAAACCGAGTTTTTTCTCATAACTACCTTAATTAGAGCCAATTGCATAATACTTTAACAGTAATATTTATGTACTTAAAATTGGCGAAAACAGCAAAATCTCCTTAAAAATACGATAGACATCTTGTGAGTGCAATTCGTTATTGACAATAAACATGCTATAATTTAGAAGTCCTGCGTTAAAACTCAGGTGGTGCCCGATTTATCGCCATTATTAATCTTACTTAACATGGTGTAAGACAAGTTAAATAAAAAAAAATTAACTAATGCCTCCTTCATAATTTGTATTATGTAAATTCTGACAGTGAATTATTTCACCATTAAGAATTTTATCTATAATCGGTCAACCTCGTTTATGGAACTTAATCGTGAATAACTTAAACTAATAAATCGACTTTATTGGAACATTTTATTTCATACCTATTTTAAATTGAACTAAATTTATTTCTCGGCATTAACTAGTGTCGATATAAGTATTCAAAACTGTTAAAATTACAACACAAATTTATTTAAGTTTTTTCTTGGTTCACCGTTTCAAGCGTATAGGTACCTTTTATTAAAGGCAGTTAATTAAATACTATTAATAAAAATTGTACTAAAATTTTGTAGTTACAAGACTCATACTTAAATTTGTACTTCGTTGGTAAACAATGTTAATAGTAACTTGTTTTCGAATTCAATAAGAGATATTATGAACAGAATGCTTAAAGCTGAACGGATTGCTAAACAGGCAAGAAAAATCCTATCCCATTACAACCTAATTATTATGCTATATTGAAAATACCGCTGGTGATGACATATTGACAAATCGAGCAACCAACTTATTCCCGAAAGAGGTGCCAAGATCTTAATCCACACTAAAGCTTTGTTAAAAACTTATGGAATATAAGTTAACATAAAATAATTTAAAACAACTTCTCTTTGGTTAAAGCAACGAAAAAACTTTTTAAAAAAAATTTACGCTAGAACCTGAGATGCATATTACAAAATTATTGTCAAGTATACAGGGTTTCCCAAAACTAAGATCCGCGATAAAGTATTATAGAGCATTTTTTAAACAGAATACCTTATAGCTGTTTTAAATTCTAAAGCTCAAATTAAGTTAAGTGACTTAAGCAATAACTAAAAACCTTAGTTTTTATGAGAAATGCTAGTTAACCGTTTAAGGGTTAGAATAAAAATAAAATTTTATTTTCGTTATCCGACCGTGGATCGTCCGAACTATTTAAAAAAATAATGAAATTTGTAATTCCTTCCTCCCGAGAATGAAAATCACATTACAATCCGTTAATTATTATGGATTTTGTAAAAAAAAATTACAATTGCAAGCACGCGATTGCCAAATCCTATTCTTTATTTAAACCTTACTCCGGTCAATCTAGTTTTTAGAAAGTTTAACATAATAAGGTTATTTTTAGATACGAATTGAGTGGAATATAACTAGATTATTTATGGGACATTAAAATTCATCATGTTTTAATATTGTAACACGTCTGACACTGTCTGGGCATTGATTGGCATATTTAAAAAGTTCGTTAAGTGTATAATCAACTAGTCTTATTGATTGAATTATGTTTTTGTTACTTCCGGGTTTACCGGAAGTTATAGTCATGGTTAGTACTGAAAAAAAAAAAATAGAACCAATAAAACGATCATTATTGACCCATTATTAACGTCGTTTTTCTTTGCCTTGTCAATTATTATTGACCATATATTGACCATGGTTAATAATGAAAACAATCTATTTGCAAGCCCATTGCAATTGATATTTTAATTCTGCACTAATAACATAGAAGGTGATTTCTTGTAGCTAGGTAACCAGCCACTTATTACTGACCAGCAAAGTTAACTTGAATGAAAAAAGTTACAGGAGCAATTGTTTGAATACATATCTAATTTTTTTTATAATTATGTATGTTGTAAGTGTGTTAATAGTGGAAACAAATTATATTAACCACGGTTTAGACAGCTTATAGCCTGCGCATCTTAAATCCCTCGTCGCTCCGCTCCTCGTGACTTAAATCAGACGCTTGGGCAATAATAATCGCTGTCTAAACATTGGTTAATAATATTCTATAACTGCAAACTCCATATGAAACAAATTTGTTGTTTATTCCAGTAAATATATGTTTTGTTTTTTACAAAATGACGTAATCAGTGGAGGAGGTATTGTTTAATTTTTTTAGTTCGGAACCTACTACCCATCTACTCGTTTCATTATGATTAATTTCAGTTATTATTAAGTAGGTTCCACCTGTCCCATTAATGGCCGTAATAAATAATACAAAAGAAATTACTAGGTGTAATATCAAGATAAAAATAAACAGCTACAATAATTTTTGTGTAGGTGAAGTAAAGTAAATTAGTCAGTCGGTAACGCTGTTTACCATTTATCTATGGATGTTGTTAATGCTGCAGGATGCATTGTACCTACCTACTATTATTTAAATCGTTTACAGATATTTTAAATTGTCAATCATAAAATTATAAGTGCCGAATACAGATCTGGGATGGTGGATGGAAAGTATATATCAGTTTGCTAGCAACTTGATGGTCGTGAGTTCGAATCAAACCATGTCACTTAATTATTTTTTGTTTTATATTGATTGGTGATAAAGGTCTTTGTTTTTTAAATCAAACAATGAAATCGCAGAAAAAACTGTTAATTGATTGAGGTTATTGGATTAATTAACAAAAAGTATAAATGCAGAACCATTCGCTATATTTTGTGCTATCGTTGAGCTAGCGTTTCGCTTACTTTACATCACTTTGAGCGATAGAAGTCTCCTCTGAAAAAGCAATTTTGCGCTCAATCTTGGATACTCAAAAAATATATAGTAGGTAAGCACTGTATCCAAGATATTCAATATTTACAACTTTTACTCTGTAATGAAGCACCTGTATTGTGTTAGCCGTGTAAATATGAAAAGTAATAAATTACAATATATAACTGTCGCGAACGTGACAATAATCAGTCTGTAAAGATGTAATAATACGCTAATGCGCACTACTTGACACCATTACATTTTTTTGTTTTGTCAGTTGCCGATACCATTCTTAGCATGATGAATTTTGAAGGATTTTAGGTGTTTTTTTTTGGGTACCACCAACGTGATGGATAAATAACAATAATCTTTCATTATTAAGGTGCACCTGTCTTATTTATGATGAACATAAATAACAAAAAATATTATTTGTAATTTATAAAATAGACAAATAAACATGGTGTAGGTGAGGTCCATCAAAGAAATGCTGCGAAGGATTTTATAATTTATGAGGAAGATGCTAGTTCTGCCATGTGTAATATTTTAACAATTCTAAATAATTTCAATAACACCAAAACCTCTTCGGTTTTAAGAAAAAGTTTTAGTATTGTTTTTATTTAAAGTTAAATCATTGGAAATATATATTACAGTCATTGTTTTTTAAATAGGCCATAGGTTAAACGTCAGAGCAAGACTCAAACTGGCGAATTCGTTACAGATCATCCTGTAGGTTCTCTAATGTAGCCTTATAGACAGTAGAGACTGAAAATAAGAATTTCTTCATACGACCCATTATTGAAGTAGCCACGACGACATTATGCACGATTTTTTAAAAATAATTTCATGTTTGCAATTTTCCATAGTGATGTAAAAAACCCGTTTTTTTGACCACCTGAAAAAAAACGTGAAAAAAAACAATCCACGTTTTTTTTCATAAAGGCATCATTTAAAAATCCCGCCATAAAACAGACCGTGCACGTCTGTCATATTGCCCGACTCGAAGTTGGTTACATGCTTATGTGAGTGCTGTGCGCTGTGGTGCGCCTGAAATCATTCTAATTCGTTCATCGAGTCGTTGTCGTTACGAAAACTCGTGGAATGTTCATACAAGACAAGTTTGTGCAAGTTTTAGCGTTTTAAGTTTTTTAAATCGATATTATTTGAAAAGTACACAACACTAAGCTTCTTTTAAATAGCAAAGCCGCAAAGCAAAGCCAACGGCTAAACGACTAAAGCCATTTTTTCTTGTGAAGCGTTTTTGAAACTTATTTAAAATATAGTTTTCTTGCTAAACGATGCCGTCACTTACATTGTTTGTATAGTGCAACTACAAGGTTTTTGTGTTATTTTTTTTTATAAGTTGATGTTTTATGGTCGTTTTTTTCTTTAAATATATGTTTATTGACAAATGTAAAAATACTTTCGTGTTGATTGCACTTTATTTTAAAAAACTCAACAAGATAATACAGATTTTTAATTATTGTGAAAAAAAACGCAATTTAGAAAAAAAACGTACCCCTATGTTTTTTTTTCAAAAAAAAACGTCGAGTTTTGAAAAAAAACATCAACGTTTTTTTTCATTTACATCACTAATTTCCCAGTGCATATTATATACAAACGGTTGATTAAAGGCGGGGTCGGATGTGTGTCCTAGCTTCTTGCACTGCAGACTTATTGTGCGCCCCAGTCTTGTTAGAAAATAGTTGTTCCTTCTAGAACGTCCAATAGGTTCCAACCAAGTTTGTCATGCGGGAGGTTGTGGCCACGTTGAATATTCCCGAGACTTTAAATCTTTTGCGGGTTACTACTTCGCAGCTGTGTATACGACTTGACGGGCGGTTTCGTCCTCTTCACCGCAAAGTCTGCATTCAATAGGTCCCAGTGTAAATTCCTATTTATTGAAGGTGTTTTCTTGTCACAGTGGCCTGTCAACAAGACAGTCACTTGTTTTAACTGGGTACGCGTTAGAAAGTAGCATTCCAGTTAATAGTTTATTCTTTAGGGTTTACCAATTATGGCCAGTGCGCGTGTTTGACCAGGTGTGCCGTTCAATCGATATAGATTTTTGCGCCGATCTGTCTAATGTTGTTTTAGTTTTGATATTAAAAGGGTACAGGGCCCCTGAATTTTTGAGCACGGATCACGCTAGTTCATCTGTTTTTTATTGCCTTTTATCACTGAGTGACCAGGAACCCACTGAAGTTCACCTCTGTTGTTCCTGGTTACTATACAAATAATTATTTTCCTTTTAAACCTGGCTAAATAAAACCACTGTCTAAACCACATACTCTCAAAGTCCAGACTCGTTGGAACGCTACACGAAGTGACTCAAAAGCGACAAGTGCAATTTGTGATGTCATTAATTTATTACCATTATTATTATTACTTCTGGCTACGACCTTGCCGACGACCGAGAATACTGAAGTGTTAGTGAAGAAAGTGAAAAGAAAAGTGGAATTTGTTAAAAATAAGTTAATACAAAATAAATGTTTTCTTAAAGGTGATTTCATTTTTTGATTTGTGATATTTTAACAGGAAAAAAACTATTGGTGCTAAATAATGTTTCTTGTTCTTTACTTTTATATTATTTTTAATTTTTACTGTATACAAGAAATTGAAGATTTTGAATGGTTAATTCGAATAAGGCGTCGAATGTCTATTTTCGTAGTAAATTTAGTTCATAGTTTAAATACAAAAATCTAGAAAAAACATAATTTCTGAGAATAATTTAAGTTATTATTAAGTAGGTTCCACTTCGCCTTTTAATGGTCGTAATAAATAATAGATACACAGGAAATGATTAGGTGTAATATCAAGATAAAAATAATACAATAATTTTTGTATAGGTGAAGTAAATTAAATTAATGTTGGTAAAGGTGTTTATCATTTGTCTATAGTTATTAGATATTAATGCTGCAGATTGTATTATAGGTACCTACTATTAATGAAATTGTTTAAATCAGGTTAAATAGCACGATACAGAACTAGACCTAATAATAATAATAATAATAATAATAATAATAATAATAATAATAATAATAATAATAATAATAATAATAATAATAATAATAATAATAATAATAATAATAATAAAAAAATATCAGGTAGACTGGATTATAAACAAAAGGGTAGAAGTATGTGGAAAGAAGTGTTATTATACTGTTTAACAGCAAAGTAAATATTGGTTTACATGATGCATGGCCTGGCGTAACATAGGAAATCGCAGGAAAAATTCAAGATGGTCAAATATTGGCAAAATAATTTTTAAATTCCTGCTACTTTCGAGAAGAAATTATGATGTAAAAATATGATATAAATAAAAATAATAAAATAAAGGATGAGAAAACATAAAATAAAAAGCAAACAAAATATAATTTAAACAATTAAAAGTATGTTCTTTGTTGGGTTATCCAGCATTAAACTTGCCGCTTTTGTTTTATGGGTTCCCTTTAATAAATAAAAGTAAATAGATTATAGTCTAAACATAACATAGCAAACCTAATGAATACCAATAATTAACTTAAACCTGTAATGGTACACAATGCGTGTGATTATTGTAGAATTTCTACCGTTCGTGTAATGAATAGTTCCGTAACGATCATCTTTGCAAACGTTTGCATCAATCATTTTAATGCCGATAATTAATTATTACTATTCAAAACCTGGTATCGGGCATGCAATAGGTAAAGTCCGTATATTTGGGGTAGAAAAACTAAAATAAATTCTCTTAAAACTTACTTGGTAATTATTCGTAAAGCATTTTTTTTTTAATTTGACGCTTTATAATTCTCTTTCCCTTGGAACGGTATGTCGTGTGTTATTTCGGCAAACAGATTGGAAAAATATGAATTAAAATGAATTCTCTTCAAAAGTTTTTATGACAAGATCAGAAAATTAGAGGATCTGGAGTCAAAATGGCGAGCATTTTTAACAACGACACGTGTTAATTAATTATTAAAAGAAAAAGAAAAATTAAAGCAATAATTAATTCAGTTGAGTATGGTAGGAAGAGTGTTTTTTTTAATTTGATTTGTATCAGCGACCAGCTTTCTTACTTACATTGTAAAAGGATATTCTATAAAAAAAATTAAAATTCTCGCGGGAGCGAAATGCCACTTTGCGCTCGAATTACACACAGGATTTTTTCTACAACCGGTGTTTTTATATAAATCTTTGGTAAAAATTAATAATTATTTATTTTAGAAGAACGATTTTAAAATCACGCGTTGGTCACGAAATTGTCGACATCTGTAAAATACCATCAACGCCTACTTTTGTGTCAAAAGTCGCAGAAACACTGACACAGACGTTTCTTTACTATGGTTTCCATGGTAACTAAGCGAGCGTTTTGGTTACTTTGTCGCTAGGCAAGAGACAAAGGAAAAAAACTAGTGTTGGGATCACTCGAGTGAAAAATAACCTATCATTCGGTTTTTTCAATCACTTGAATTATTCGATTATCTTCGGAAATAATTCGAGTGACGAACATATGGTTTTTATTTTCCTACGCGTCTCCAAAGTTGCTGCCCGCATGTCAATCACTCACTGCGGCCAGAGCCATCTCCTAGCAAGCGGCTACACCGAGTGGTTTCGGTTATTATTGGCGATATTATTCAAATTAAATATTGCATTACGGGTTACCTGTATAAGATAATATGATTTATTGTTTAGATTTAAATACTGCATTACGGGTTGCCTGCGTAGGATAATAGGATTTATTATTTTATTTAGATTTAAATCGTCGGCGTCTACTGAAAACTTAATGTTTAGTGGTGAGTATTCAGTATTCATAAATATCATGAGTTATGCAATATCGTGACATCTCAAGGTCAAGTAGTCAAGTTGTGTTATTAAATTGTAAGATCTGGGAACCATGCCAAAAAATCCACAAATATCTCCGCCACATTTAATAATCCGCAAAAAATCAATCGATTAACAACACCGACTCAGTTATTCCCAATACAAATGCTGTATATCAACATGAACGATGAACCGCCAATGCCAATCACAAAACAGGATGCCAATATTAATATTAGCATATGAGTAAAAAATCGATTATCATTCGGTTTTTTAAATTACTCGAATTCTCGGTAGTCGATTATTAAAATAAGTCGATTTTTCCCAACACTAAAAAAAACGCTCGCTCCTCGAAAAGGTGCAACTTTGTGCTTTCTCTAGGAAGCGCCAATTTGTACATTGCGATCGGTTGTAAAAAAACGATAACATTCAACCCGCCCAGTTTAAAATAGAAAAATTCACGATGGAAAAATAATTCCCTCAACACCTTGTCAGAAGAAAAATAAAAAATTTTACAGACCTCAACGTCACTCTTTTTATGTAACAAGTAGAAAAGGGGGAAAGAAAAAGAGGCCTCCGCCTGAATTATTGTATTTGAATGACTTTAATTTCGCATAATAGTCTTTTTTATGGCGGTAGCATCTTCCTTTTTGTGGCGGTTTCATTTTCACTTTAATCCGGAAAAAGAATAATTGCGTAATTGTAGAGGTGTACGTGGATTTTCGGTCTGCGAAATTTCTTTGCCGAGAACATAAATACCTGGTTTATATCTCTACTGTTGCCAATTCCAAGGCGGAACACACCCTAAAAAGAAACAAAATGGCGCCAATTTGCATACATTGCCGCTTACTGTTTAGAGAATGCTAAATGGAAGATTGCCAATTCCTTTCTTTTGGATAATAAAATAATACCCCAAATGGGTAATGGACATACGTTTTTTGTATAATTATTTAGCAGAGTAATTTCCCCAAGGAACTCCCCTTTCGGTAAATGAGAGGACGCACTGTCAAACAAATATGTAAATAGGCAGGGTAAAAGAGAAATTTTTTTTTAGAGTTTACTTGGAAAAGGTGAACATGTAAAGAATATAGAACAGAAATAATTGTATCTAAAAATATGGTAGAACTGAAATTTCGTTTATTTTCTGATAAACATGTTTTGTAAAGTGTTTTTATAAAAAAAATATACTTAATGCTTTAATTTTGATAGATATTTAACCTTTTTTAAGAAATAAGCATTTTGTTTTTATTGTAAATTGAAAAATAAAAATTATTCAGGTATTTAAAAGATTTAGGTATATATATTTAATTTTATTGTTTTTCTGAAAATTTGAATAATTTTTGAAGCTTTATTGTAATTTTTCCTACGACCACCTACGAAAATGACAATAACAGCACGGTTAACTTGGCTAGAAAGTGCTAAATATCACACGCGTGTTGAAAAAAAATATTTCAACACGAGTGTGGAAATACAAAGCACACTATATTTAATTTAAACAGGTGTCAATTTGACAACAAAACTATTTATTAAAAATAGCGTAAACTTACGGGACACGTGGAGTGAATTGGGGTGCTGGGTGGGGTAAAGTACACTGGGGCATTACTGCAAATAAAAAAAAAATCCTTTTTTTCGTTATTTTTGGGAATCTAAGAGTATTATTTATGATAAAAATAATATTATCAAAAACAAAAAGGGAAAATATGTCAGGCAACCCACCAACTGTCATGTTAACATGTCAACTGAGTTGAACCACAGAAAAAAAGGGGTAGCTAATATAGAGCAGAAATAGAATACCCTAGGAAATACCGATTTTTAATTTTGCCATTATCTCGGATAAAAATTACCATACAATGTTTAAGGATATGGGACAAGTAAATGTGCTTTATGTAAGTAAATTTATCTTAGCTATATTTAAAACAAATCGAAAAAGATTTAACTTTTATAATTAACAAGCTATCGATATTTAACTCCATCTCTATCTTTCTATAATGTTGAGCAAATGTTGAGGTTATGTTGTAGTTTTGTATTATGTTGTTTTCGTATTTTACCTATATTATTGTTTTATTAAAAGAATGCAAGCAACTAAAAGATCAAAAACGAAATTTATTCACTGTACATAGATAGTAGGTATGATGTGCGTAAACAAATAGGAGAAAAAGTTATTCCTTTTATTTAAATCTAGGTAAGTTAAAATGTGTAAGTGGGCATTCTTTTTTTTTTTAATTTGATTAACACAATTATATTGTATGGTCGTAGGAAAAATTGTGTACATTACTCGTGTGAAAGTGATTTTCTCACACTCGGAGAATTTCCGCACTCGGCTGACGCCTCGTGCTAAATACCTCCTCGTTTGGAAAATACCACTTTCAACACTTGTTATGTAATATACTATTTCAGCTTTGTCATCAAATTATCCGCACAGGTAAAATAAATCTTATTTCGTGTGAAAAGCATGGTCTTCTAGGATGTTTAAGAGTATAAACAAAGACATATTACCGGCCAGAAAAAAAATTACATTTTGACGGATCCCGGGATCCCTAAGGTATGTTTTTAGAATGAACATTATAGATAAAACAATCAAACGCAGCCTTTTTAATTTTTTTCAACTCTTAAGAAGTTTAATCATTATGTAACAAAAACTAGTGATTAATTGGAATTAAAAGGGAAAATTGTGCGGCGGTGACATTAATACATCTCAAAAACTAATCGTTTCCATAAAAATCGGTTTCAAATTCGTAATCTACGCCCAAAGTTTAATATTTCTGAAAATATCAACATTTTGGCGTAGTAAGCGCATAATAGTAATTTACCGAAACAATTATAACAGTTTTCTTTTTCAGAGAAATTCCAATCTGCATTTTAGGTAGACAGCTACTCGTACAAGAATAATTATAAATAGAGGAAAAAATAACAAAATTTTACCTTTAAATTGTATTTTACTCACACTTTTACGAATCACAAATCACAATGCAGTTTAAGCTTATTTATTCGTATAGTTCCTTCAAAACTGACGTTAGAGACTGACAGTGTTATCGTATCCAAATTTGACTCAGCCATCTATGTTATTTCAATGTTAATAGGTTTAACAAGACTACTAGATTTGTAAAATTAAAGAGAATAACGTCATGATTTTGAAAACTCTGCTTGCTTTAGCCATTTTTTTTAATCACGTCACGAATTTAGGGAGAGAAAAGATTACAAAAGTTTTTACGAAAAATTTAAACTGAAATTCATGACCGTCTAAGATGTAGGTGTGTGAAGATAAAAACGTAATTCTTAGGCCATAGCAAAGGAAAAAACCCAAAGTTCCAGTTATTCTATTGCTTTATCTGACGGGCAAAGTTTAAAAAAACTTAAATACAAAGTAAAAATAAATTAACTTTAACTGAAACCGGTACGATCAATAAAATTCAAATTCAGACAAGACAGCTAGGAGACTCCAAACAACGATGTGACGTGCGCAACAAATACGTTAAAACTAATAATATGGTGCGCGACGATTGCCGATCGCTACGAACCCTCACCAACGTCTTGTGGATTATAGGTTCAAATGGATACATTTCTGGAATATTTGTGACAAAATTACTTAATAATTGTAATAATTAAATAAACACATACATAAAGGTATCTGTGCTTATTATGGTGAAAATAGGTCAGTTCTTATAACGATTCTATGAAAAAAATTTATACTTACTACTAAAAACTAAAAAAACACCCAGACTGGCTGTCTTAAAACTTAATACGACAGCTCGTGCGTGGGTACCACCTGAAGGGATAACACTAAACATGTTTCGTTTCGTAAGAGTTACTCCATTTCATTATGGACGCGGGCCAACGACCCGCCATTTGGGTGGCCCCAAACATGCATTAATTTTTACCATTCGAAATTCGCCTGCTTTGTGTGTCATTGGTGTGAATTATTATTTCTCAGGTTTTTGGCTAAATGTAGACGTCAGGGATAGGTGCCAAGCTTTGTACGAAATGTGCATGGAGCCATGTATGTGTTATGTATTTTTTTATATTAACATGTTTTATACGAACCAACAACTTAAACCAAGTAGGTACGTAGGTAAGTCAGGTACGTAGATAGCTTTTCTTCCGGGGAGGGGTACCCTCACATACTGGTGTAACTAGGATTTTACCGGTGAGGGGGGAGGGGGTATTATTTGGTAAATAATTTAATCTTAATGGATTATTACTTTATTACTATTTATTAAACAAAAGAAAAATGACCACAATAACTAATATAGTTTTTTTTGATCCGTTATAATAGAAAACATTTGTGACTAATTCGCCATTACTATTTTCTTATCTGTATTTCGTTTATTTTTTGTTTTCTTTAAAAAGCTGTTTTAAGTAGCAGTTACCTACAGTTTAAAGTTTTAAAAAATTATTTGATAAAATGAATAAAAGTAAAAGTATTAAGTAGGTACATAATAATATGTATTAAGTGTCATGTAACAGGCCAATATTAGGCCGATTAATTACCCCCTAATTACGCCGGTGCTTCCTCAAAAAAGTGCTATAAATTTTTATAAAGCATTTAACAAGTTAGTGATAATGCGGTTAATATAAGCATTAATAGATGACACAAACTAGCCCGATGGGGGGAGGGGGGTACTGACCCAGAGAATGCCCCTTATCAACGTGCCTGAAGGGCATATAATAACCGGTTTTGTAAAAATTTATTTTGTTGTTAGGCATGCGCATGGAACTTTATAAATTACAACATAACCCACATACTCATAATATATAGAAATCTTAATGTAACAAAAACTGTGTTTGTCCGGAAAAGAAAATCGACTTCCAGATGAGGTGGGACGTTTACATTTTCCATATAACTGGATAATGCTTCCAACATGTAGGGAACAATCTGAATAATAATATCCAAAATTTTTAACCATGAGCCGAGTTATAGAAGTTAAAAAATCTAATATATTTTTTAACAAAATGGTGATGGAGTTGCCAATGGGTGGTCGGAAGTGAAGCTATACGCCGCGGAAACCGTCTCGAGTCGATAGTACGTAGAACTATGGGCAAACTGTACCCACTAATAGGCCCAAGGAGCACAATGGGGCTCAAAACCAAGCTGCAAATGATAAAAGCAGTAGCTAGACCACAGCTGACCTACGGCTCAGCAGCATGGGGCTATGCAGCAAATACATATATAAAACGGCTGGAGGCCACAGAAAATAATTATGTAAGAAAAGCAGTAGCGGCACCATGGTTTGTAAAAAATGCACAAATCCATAGAGCTCTTGAATGGGAAACAATAACAACATCCATGAAAAGGAATGCAGTCAAACTCTTTGAACAAGCAGGAACTCATCCCAATGAAGAATTAAGAAGATTAGTGGACTATGATTCAGTATATATAGGACGAGGAAAGAATGAGGGTATACTTTAAACGCCCAAGGAACCAGCTTTTGTAATAGCTTAAAGAAAATTGCTGCTGGAACATAGAAAGAAGAAGGAAACAAGAAGTATTATACTTAGCAAGGAGTCGTTAAATTAGACGCTGCCATACCTAGTTTAAGTAGTTAGTAAACAAAAAAAGCCTACAAAAAATTTATCCACCACACAATAACTTACTACACACAACACTGCATCCATACACAGACACCTACACTAACAGAAGTAAGTTCTTAGCTAGTAACAATCGACACCCTACAAAACTTACTTCTGCCCAGACCAGCGCTGTTGGTTCTCTCCCTGAAACAGCGGGGTCCCCGTTGCGGGGATGCGTGGGCACATAACATCTCATCTGAGCACAAACATCGCAAACACAAACACTAACTTAGTAAGCAATAGTTTACTACTGCTCAGACCAGCGGTGTTGGTTCTCTCCCTGAAATAGCGGAGTCCTCATCCGTGGGCACATAATATCTCATCTGAGCACAAACATCGCAAACACTTACACAGTATGCTTCCTACCTAGTTAGAATACAAAGCCAGCTTAGTACACCGGTACCAAAGCCTTGGCGAGGTATGACGCAAAGCACGCATTAGGCGTGCAGAGCTGAAATACTAAGACGAGTGGTCTGAAGGTTTAGACGTCTATGGCGCGGAATTCGCAGGAACACGGGGAGTTTAGTCGGTGGGCAGCCCCATCAGGGTTGAATCCGACACTACTCTGCCTCACAGGGTGCCAGTCTTTAGAATATTCTATCTAATCTATATCTAATAAACGTAGAACCGTGGCCCGCTTCGCTGCTAGTTTCTAATATAACTACAATTAAATTTCAAATAACCAATGACTTATTCCGAACCACAATAGATATTTTACGAATTACATTTTTTGAATATTTTACCCATACAATTATTATTATTATTAAAATAATTTTTTTTTAAATTACTTCTAACCTTTTCTTATATTTCGTTAAAATAATCTTAACTACCATGATTAACACAATCTAAAATGCATTTAGCCTTTAGCGGGATTACAACTGGAACCGACACTGGTGGTGGTCGATGACGCAAGAAATATAAATAGGTCTGTATAGGTTAGAGCATTCAGAATACATTTCTGTTGTGGGCTTAGGTACTTTATACAAAGAACAAAGAATATTCTCCATGGACAACAAAAATAAACCCTGTATATTATGTGCATTAAGGAAACCTATAATTATTAGAATATAAAACTTTGGGGGTACAGTGTGCAAAATGTCTATTAAAAAAGGGGCCTCCTTCAGGTATTGCTTTTTGTAGGTATTCCGATAAAAAATAACAACTTTTCAAAATAAATAGCTAACATTATTTCAATACAGACTGGTCATGCGGAAAATCATAAAATTTCATGAAATTGTTTAATATTATTTAGAGTGAAAATATTCGAATGCCAGAAAAATTCTCTATTTCTGGAAAAATGTAATTAATTACAGTACATAAACAAAACGAAAATTCGCTTAGAAAGCTTAACGAAAGATGTAAAATTTTAAAAAGTGAAGCATTTTTAAATATTCTGGATTTCGTATATTTTAAGAACGCCAGTCGACAAAATATTTAGGTCGGCTTAGACACATCAGGGTTGTCAGGTTTAGGAAAATGTCCCTAGATTTATAGAGATGATGTTTTGTAGAAAAACGAGAGAAGGACTTTTCAATCACATGGTGCCAAATCCTGTCTATACAGCAGGCCATAATATAGCCTAAAAAGGTAGATACACTTGAAGAGGATGGATTGGAATTGGTCTGCATTTTCGTCAAGAAGACGGACATTTTACATTTTTAATAGCTATACATACGTAACATCTAGACTTAGTTATTTCAATAGGTATATATGTAATTTTGTATTTCTACCTTAACATATTGATGTTATCTTTATAAAATGATATACAGGCAAGAGTATAAAAATCCGGCGGTAAAAAGGTCCCCCCATAATATATTTTCCTTTTCTTTGCAATGAGTAAATGATGTATGCCTTTAACAGTATTTAAAAAAAAGAGTCGGTTTTAAACTAACGATATAAAGGGAAATCGAGAAAATATAAAAGGTAATCTGGCAATCCCGAGACATATTTTCTTTTTCTAATATGAGAGTGTCGGGATAGACGATTTGCTTTACGTTTGAAATGATGTTAAAAATATACTGAAAAGATGTCGGATTTCGTTAAAAATGAACACCGTTGACGAATGAAAGTTGAAATATTTTTCTTTTTGGAGCCATTAGTGTTAAAATATATTTCGCAGTCGGGTTTAAAGATTTATAGTCACAATGCTGAGAAATGGTATGGTAAAATACAGGGTGAATCAACGGTCGAGTAAAGTACACTGTTCCCCTTTATTTTAAGAACTAGATAAAAATGTTAAATACAAAATTTTTAGGAATCGTTAAGGTGCATATACTGCATATTCTAAAATTCTACTCGAATCTTGCTCCAAAATAAAACTTAACGTGGTTATATTAAGGACTAATTTTACTTTTTCACTACTCTGTATAAGCTACCTCAAAATCGAAATTATTTTCTTAGAAAGCAGAACTTGTTGTAAATATGCTGCCAACTTAAGCAGGCACGCTGTATATAACATGAACATATTATCGTAGAGGATATTTTCAAAAGAACGACAGTTTTGTTAATAGCAAGTTGTATATAAATTTTAAAAGTAAAAAGTAATTAAAAGCATTTAATTTTAAAACTATGCTAAATACTGTTAACAATCAAGCACCAAAATGAATAAATAAATATTTATATTTACCATGTGATTCTCGTTTTAAGCGTTCATTTAAAACGTAGAACGATGATAAATATGCATGGTCACGGCGTTCCTGATTCTTTGCGATCCTTGAAATAACAGACGAAAAACGATTTGCAATTTAGATATTCCCACGTACGTATAACATCGACACTTACAAGAATCATATTTTCATAAATTTCAGTACATGTCATACACCTCGGCCCTTGATTTAGAAGATAGAGGTGCAGTAGTATCGATACTGATATCGATGGATATGAAATAATATTTGGTTGATTTATTTCTGACGACGCTGAAGTGGCAAAAAGTTTTAGTGAAATACATTAACTGAAAAAAAGAGTTATAAGAGATATGGATAATAATTCTTTAAAAATTTATAATAGCAGGCGAAGTGTCTTCGCTGTCACCAAATTTCTTCAGCTTGGCACCATTAAGGCCTAAAAATATTGATACAGGAAAATAAATGAAAATATGTTGCTCCTAGACTATTATGAAAACCTTTTAAAAAGGTAAGTGGTATTTTTGATTTCATCTTGCTATACGTTAGTAGGGAAGAGTGGGGCAAGTTGACGTACGGGGTAAGATGACGACATGCGATTATCTTCTAAAGTATAATATTTTAAATTTTAAGCATAGGTGCAAACGGACTATAACCCGGCAACATTGTAATGATGCCAAGCTGAATCCGTCAGTATTGTTGCTACGCGTGTTAGAGCATGTCGATAAATTACGCTGTTGTGGCTATAATATTTTCGTAAATGAAATAAGGTTTATCTACAAAAAAAGAGGTAAGTTTACTTATGTATATACTTATAACGTATTTATAGACACTCCCTAAGGTGTAAAACGTTCAATAAACAAAACAATATGTGTTTGTTTTTTTCTTGTATTTTTCTAAAATAACGTTTAGGTTAGGTTGGGTCAAGTTGGCGCGGCCAAGATGAGGAATTCGTCAACTTGCCCCCTTATAATGTAGGTAATGTAACATTTACCATGTTTGTTCTTTTCAGATGGTAAGAAACTATAATATTAGAAAGACTGAGCGGCGCAATTGGTCAGAAGACAACCAGATCGCGGCTTTATATGCCGTTGAACATGACAACCAATCGGTCAATGCTGCAAGTATTAATTATGACATTCCCGAAGCAACACTAAGAAGATTCGTTAAGAAATAAAGGAATCTACAAAATCTTCCAACGTCTGGTGGTCGGTTTAAAAGAACATTTAATGACGAACAAGAGGGCGAATTGACTAACTATTTAAAATAATTAAATGTTATGGCATTTGGTTTTAATTATCATTAAAAAAAAAGTAGAGCCAGAGTCTAAGAGTAAAGACCGAGGTGAAGACATTTTCTGCCCTGGTTGTATGGAGCCATATGAAGACCCCCCTATTGACGACTGGATAATGTGTAGCCAATTTGATGGGGAAAGTGAATTTTTTTGTGACTTGTATGCATTAGTCATTTTGCCCCCATTAGGTACTTCGTCATGTTACCCCACTAAGGGGCAAGTTGTAAAAAATGTTGATTTTCTTTGTTCTGTTCTGCTGTTTTTTATACGCATTGTAATTTCAGTTTTGAAATACATGTTTGATTATTAACCTATTAATATGTTTATATTCCTATAAATAAAATAAATAGGATTATTTGACAATATATTTATACCATATTTCCCTTAAGGTCGTCAACTTGCCCCACTCTCCCCTATACGAGGTAGAGATGAAAATTTTCAAAATGCTCTGGACCGTTTTCGATATGATTCTTTAATTCCACGGTAAGATGTAATCGTTATTGTGTCAGGTAAATTCTTGAACAGTTCCTGCCGCATGCATTGGATGCATTGTCGTGCTGGAAGAATCATCCTCGCCATATAGGTACCAGTCCAACCGATGGAATCATGACTCGAACAAGAATATCTCGATAACGAGCAGCCTTCCCTGAACAATTTGCAAAACTCCTGGGAACCCTAGCACTAATCCAACCCCAAATATTTATCGAAAAACGTTTATATTGATTAGTTTTGTGGGTATATCTATCGTCTTAACTCATGTTTTTGGTTTTATATAAGTACACGAATTTTGCCGTTGTTGCACGACTAACATGTTTTTCGTCAGAAAATATTAATCCATAAATTATTCTGGTTAATATGTATCCCTACAAGATTCCACTCTTCTCGGCTTATTTTCATCGGTAAAAACTAGCTTTTTAGCAGCACATCGGTTGTTTATATCTGACACTTCTAGTCGACATCTTGCTGTTCTGGGGGATCCGGGGATATTGCTTTCCTCTTTCACGTTTAAGGTAGTCTTGAAAGGATGTTCTCTTAGATCTTAGAAAGTTGACAAGCTAGGTATTTTTATCATCAGTAGAGATCCTTCTCCTATCGAAACCGGGTTTGCTCTTAATTTCCCAGTATATTATTTAATTCTTTTCTTGAATTATATCACTTTATTCTAGCTTATTCTCAATTCCTCAGCAATTTCTCTTACAGCTATCCTGATGTTATGTCCCCAATATCGTAGTAAAAAACGGTTATATAACAAACAACGCTTGAAACTTCAGCTATTTAGTAATACCAAGTTCATATAGGTCCTTGGTAATTACATGTTACTGGTTATGTTTTGTTACAACCGAATGCCTGCTACTATACTGTTTAAATATAATAATAATAATAATAATTCATTTATTATTTCCAATACAATTGTCACCAAGAAAATATTTTTTTTTCAAATTTATTGTTTTATCTATTTTTTTCTTAACCCGACGAGCCACCATGTTGCCGTTTAAAAAAATGAGTTATACAACTTTAAAGATTAAATTTTACATAGCACATAGCATTGGGCCAAAAATAGTAAAATTGTTATTTTTCCCAAAATTAAAGAACTAAAAAAGTTATTTTAAGGTATTCATAGCCCTCTAGATAAAACAATAAATTTGGAAAAATGAATACCTTAAAATCACTTTTTCAGTTCTTTAATCTTGGGAAAAATACAATTTTACGGTTTTTGGTCCAATGCTATGTGCTATGTAAAATTTAATCTTTAAAGTTGTATAACTCATTTTTTTAAAACGGCAACATGATGGCTTGTCGGGTTAAGAAAAAAGATGATTTTATTACGATTATTTTGATACCATACACTATAAGGTTTTAGAAAAGCTGCCATTAAAAAACTTTAAAAAGTTAACTTGGAACTTTCCTAAAATAAAGCATCCTTTGAGAATAAATTTAGATTTAAATGAATCAAGTAGCCCGTGACACGATCAAAACTGATAAAACAAAATCATGACTTAAAAAAAATTGACATTTCGACAGCTTCTGCCAAAGTAAATTAGTTTGTTGTTTAAAAAACATGGAAAATAATAGTTTTACAAGGAGTGAAAAAGTTGATATGTTATTAATATTTAAAGAATGTAGAAAGAATTGAACCGATGCATGCTGCTCTACTTTACGCACAAAGATATTTTAATTGGCGTCATCCAACCCGGCACTATTAGGTATCCAAAACTGGTTCCGAAAATTCGAAATTAGCCTAATAATAATAACAGATCAACTTTTTCACTCCTTGTAAAACTATTATTTTCCGTGTTTTTTAAACAACAAACTAATTTACTTTGGCAGAAGCTGTCGGCATGTCAATTTTCTTCAAGGCATGATTTTGTATTAGGTATCAGTTTTGCTGGTCACATCAGGCTACTTGATACATTTAAATCTAAAATTATTCTCAAAGCATGCTTTATTTTAGGAAAGTTCCAAGTTAACTTTTTAAAGTTTTTTAATGGCAGCTTTTCTAAAACCTAATAGTGTATGGTATCAAAATAATCGTAATACATTTTTTTTTCTTAACCCGACAAGCCACCATGTTGCCGTTTAAAAAAATGAGTTATACAACTTTAAAGATTAAATTTTACATAGCACATAGCATTGGGCCAAAAATAGTAAAATTGTTTTTTTCCCAAAATTAAAGAACTAAAAAAGTGATTTTAAGGTATTCATAGCCCTCTAGATAAAACAATAAATTAAAAAAAAAAAAATTCTCGGTTAAACCGGAAGTTCCATAATGTTGAGTCACCTGTCAAAAAATGCAGTTTTATGTCGTATACAAATCCCCCAAATTTTATTCCATTATTTTGAAAAACAAAAAAGTTAGAGGGGCGAACCACCTTCCGTGGACACCCGGTATGTATTATATATTTTTACCCTTCTAACTTAGTATTAGGATATGTACTGACAACGAATTTCCATGCCTGTATGAAAAAAGGATAAAATATTTAATGGGATTTCTTACAGAATCGCACAACTAATTAAAAAAGGCCTAAAATACTTATGGTACCTAAATAATTTGTCGATAGTAATTCTCCATCTCTATGAAAAGATTTTAGTGCTGTTCTGTGATTAATTTACATGAAGTTGTTTTTCCAACGCGAAAGCTTCTCGACAGACCGTCGTAAGTGAGTGGGTAATTCACACCGAAACAGTTTTAATTTATTATCGAGTGACTCATGAAAAACACATGTAATTACAAACAAAAATAAATTTAACAGATAAATGCGTGGTTGAGAGGTTAGAAATGCAACCGAAAAAATAAACTCGTCTAATTAAAGAATGGATGTTTGTTTTTTGTTGGCTACTTTCTAGATACTAGAGCGTTGCTGCTTAATCTTTTAAAATTTTCTCTGTTTTGGCGGTCCATTTAATTACGAGTACACTATTACGGCACATGTCATGTGAAAGGGCAAGAATAAGTACTACGCCGTTGCTGGTAACTTTATAAACACAGTCGCATGGCATAAAACAAGATAAAAAATAAACCAACATAAAAAATCCAAGACTGGCACAAATTGTATACATTTATAAATAAACAAATTGTTACAAATCTAATCGACGATACAGATTCTAAAATTTTTCCAGTATTTCATAAGAAACGACAAACTTTTTACAACATTTAAAACACAATTTATCAGATACAACTTGTAGGTCTGATGATGCCCGAATAAGGGCGAAACAGATGTAACCTTTTTTGATTTTTTAATTAAACAAATAATTTGACGAGACGCCGACTTTGTGTTCTTTTGATTTGTTTAATAGAAACGGGTCTCTTGGAGAATGGACTACTTCTTTAAATTTAAAACACAATCTAATACAACCAAAAAGCTTTATAACACCGTATTAAACACCTCGATTCCACAATTTCGAAACTAAACTGTTGACAGTATTTTGTACCAGAGAAAAGAAAAGTCACACTGTGAAGCTAAGCTATATTGTAATATATTATTGACCGTTTAACTTAATGAACTTTACATTAAGGTGGGAGTATCAACATGCTTGCCAACCTATAACCTATTTCGCGTAGATTTATTTATGTTTTCTAGCTTTTATACAAAATTTAAAGAAAATCAGTATCGACTTGATATTCTATAGGTAATAATTGACATATTTAATAAATATCAAGGAATTTCATAACTTATTTTAGGAGAATTGTATAGCGAAAAATATCGGATAAGATTTTTCTTAATATTATTATGTCATTGTCACTCGTTGTTCTTTCACTATACAATTCTCCCAAAATTAGCAATGAAGTAAATTGATATTTTTGTAATATATCAGATACTACCTAAATAATGTACCGACGATATTGATTTTCTTTAAATGTTAGTTATTAAAATAATAAACTTAAAAAATCAACCCGAAATAGGTTATAGGTTGGCAATAGATTGAATGACGTTGAGAATTCAACCTTAAACAGATATAGCTATAAGCATACGCATTTATTAAAATGAAAAAATCATGGCCTGGATCCAAAGATTTAATTTAATAATTGTAAGGGTTTAGGGCAGGGATGCACAGCCTTATAGGGAACAGGGGCCACTCGGGAAAAAGATAAGCTAAGGACGGGCCACTGCCACAAACAATATTAACACAGTTTTTTTTTTAAATAGTATGAAATACAATGATAAGAATAAAATTCGTTGGCAGGCCGCACAAATATCTAAATATCGCTTTTAAAATTCGTTGACAGGCCACATAAATATCGACAGCGGGCCGCGGTATGTGCATTCCTGGTTTAGGGTTTAAAATGCCGAAACTTTATTCATGCCTAATTTATCATGTAGATGAGGCACAACGTTTCGTTCATATATTTTTAAGGTTGCATCAGTACTACCGTACGAGCAAAATTTATTTGCATCAAAGAGGGCCTTGCATTTAAAGACGTAATACTTAGCCGTATAGCTTAATACCTGTTGGGTGTCAGTAACTACCTGAAGTAACAATCAATCAGTTATTCCGTCATCTTTGACAGTCGTTACAAGTAATTTGATTTATCGCTAATTTTTCCAATTTCTTGAACAATTCACACAATGGGCTTTACGGAACAGCACAAAACATTCATGGTGGAAGCGTATTTTCGAAACGGGGTTAGAGTAAATGGTGAGCGGCAATACAATCCGGGTTTGTGCATGGACGATCTTCACGAACATTTTCCTAACGTTGCTTTTATTGCTGGGGATTCTTATCATTGCCTGAAAAGAACCGTGGCTGTGTTTAGGGAAACAGGTTCTATACAACACAAAAAGGAGAAGGAAGACCATCTGTAAGAACAGAAGAACTTGTTGCAAACGTTCGTGAAATAATGCAAAATACGCCAACAAATTGTATAAGACGCATGTCCCAAGAAGTGGGAGGATCTTATGGAACATGGAGGACTATTCTTAAGAAGCAGCTAAATTTATTTCCTTATAAAGTGCAAGTATTATAATTTTGTAAACAACAAAAATAAATTTGTATTTGTCTACTTATTTTATTACTCATTAGTTTGGCATATCATGTCATAATATGAATTTGACAAAATTTTAACCTAGATTTGGTTAGATATATCGTCCTCATATTATTGTGATCTAAACCAAGCCCTACGTTTTTTAATCCAAGCCCTCTTTGATGCAAATAATTTTTGCTCGCACGGTAGATGGTTTTAAGTAGGTAATGATTTTTAAGAACAATTGGAGAGGCTGTGAGGCCAGAGAATTTATTTTTTCCCCACGAGTACGGCGAATTCGCGAGCCAATCAAAACTATTGTTAAATAACGTTTTCGCGTGTTTATTGTGGTTTTTATCAATTTTGTTGAACAATTTGTTGTTATTTTTGTGATATATAAATTTTCAAAACAAGTACCGTGCGTTCAATTTATCTTGATAATATTTTGATTCACTGTAACTTTTTGTTTTTAAAGATATGAAAGTAAACAAAAAAACAAAATGTATATAGGGTTGGTTGCTAAGTTTTTTCCTAAGTTACATATAAAACAAAACACTATCAATTTTCTGACATATAAGTCTGCCTTATGTTTTTTTTAATGGAACACCCTGTATATTTTTACATTTTTAAATTCCACATAAAATTATAATTATTTTTTAATAAATGCATTATTAGTCTATACTTCATAGTTTCCGAGCTATTGACTCTCGAAAAGTGACATTTTTGAAATTTGATAGCTTCTAACTTTCTAACAGTACGTTTTAGAGCAAAACGGCTTACATATCCCTATCTTCAATTTTTATTATCTTCTCAAAACAATCAACTTCCAGTTAAACCGGAACAACTATATTTCCTGCTTTCGAGTTACATCCGGTTTAACCGTTAAGTTGATTTTTTTGGGAAGATAATAAAAATTGAAGATAAGAATATGTAAGCCGCTTTGGTCTTAGACGTACTGTTAGAAAGTTAGAAGCTATCAAAGTTCAAAAATGTCACTTTTCGAGAGTCAATATCTCGGAAACTATGAAGTATAGACTAATAATGCATTTAATAAAAAATAATTATAATTTTATGTGGAATTTAAAAATGTAAAAATATACAGGGTGTTCCATTTAAAAAAAACATAAGGTAGACTTATATGTCAGAAAATTGATAGTGTTTTGTTTTATATGTAACTTAGGAAAAAACTTGGCAACCAACCCTACTTTTTGTTTTTTTTGTTTACCTTCATATCTTTAAAAACAAAAAATGTATAGTGAATCAAAATGTTATCAAGATAAATTGAACGCACGGTACAGCTATTAACAATGCAACTGTGTTTAGTGCATAATTGTGTTATAGTGAGAAAAATGCCGCGGATGATGGAATATCTCCTAACAGGTAATTAATCTCAATAGATGCATTATTTATAAATGATATCATAAAGATATTTTTAAAATTGATTATGATGTCCAGATATTATTATTAGCTAATTTTTTTTGGCCTTTCAACAAACCCAAATATCATAACAAATTTTCATAGTTTATGCGAGTCGATCGCTACGAAGTTATAGTCGGTTAAAATGATGCTGCCCACTCAAATTAGTGGATGGAAACCTATAAAAACCAAATCCCCATTCCTCCAGAGATATGATAGTGTGGCATTTATACAGCCTATTAAGCATTCTACTCTTTTTATACCTAGACCTGTGGTATAAACCAATTGTTGAACCAGGATGTGGAAAAGTCTATTTTAAACTCTCAAAGCATTTTTTATTGTTATAGGGGAAAAAGTTTGATATTCATTATTTCAAGCAGAATCTTGTTTTAAATATGTCTTGAATGAATCTTAACCCAAAAGTACTAAACACGTTGAATAAAAAAAAATGTTTCTTTCAATACGATAATACAATAAACCTTGAGTAGTCTCGAAATTGTCATAATCAACCAAACGTGATTATTTATGAAGCTGGGAAAGTATTTATCTTGGTAATAATTAATTTACTACTGATATGAACTTTACAGACAAATAGTTTTACACCCATTATTAATTAAATTAAAACCAGTTAGCTATTTATAAGGTTTTCTCTCTGCGATTTGCATGAATTAAAACTAGTTTAATTATTATGTGCACTTTACTATTTTTATACAAAATTACATCAGGAGTAGTTAATAAACTGTGAATCAATACGTATAACGCGAAAAATAAAGTTAAATGTGCATCTTTAAAAACAAAGACTTTTTTAGTAATACATAAGCTATTTTTAAGTTAGTAGGTGAAGAGAAGTCAATATACAGGGTGTCCTATACGGGCAAAAACAAGAGGTAGTAGACCTGAAAATAGGTCATTTATGTCTAATTAAAAAAATATCCAAAGTTAGTTTTCAATAAATTATGTTTTATTAAGACAGGTGTTTATTTAAATTTTTCTAGCCATCTAGCATTTAAAAGCAAATATCTCAAAAATAATAGAAATATTGACATGAATAAAAAACAACTTTTTTACGTATAAAAGGGTTATTTCATAATTTGAGGTAAATCGGTCAGAAAGGTGAGGGGCAAAAAATATATGAGAGAATTTACTGAACTCATATTGTGTAACCAGCCCCCTCTGGTCGGTATCTTAAAATTAATTATGAAATCGTCGTTTTTGTCCTCAAAAACATAACTACACCAAATTTGATTCTTATTTTAACCATTTCCAAATCATCGTCAATTTTCTAAAATAAATTTTTACTTGGATCACACTGTAACTCTCTAACGGAGGATATTTTCTCATAATAAAATAAGATCCTACTAACTTAAAAACAGCTTAACAATAACCCTTCTAGAGAACAGCTATAATTTCGTTTAGTAATACATGTTTTGGCATTTAAGTGGGTTAATCTTTTTAACCTTAAATTTTGTTATTTTAATCGTTACAAGTCTGAAATTATTTTACACAAAAATTGACGTTAAGAGCAAAGATATTTTAAATTAAATACGTTAATTCTAGTTTCCCCTTTTGGCGTCATTTTCGTATAATGTCGGACGCTCTTAAATATAATTTTCCATATAGAAGATAAAATATTGCGGTATCAAATACCTCCCTAGTCGGATTCGTGGTCGAGGGCATATCCAAGATTTTCTTTCTTCTTGAACACACGCTTTTAGGTTTTTAATTAGTTTTAATCGGGTCTCTGGAGAAATTTGACGAAAATTAAATTTATATTAGTCTTTGAAGCACTGTGCTTTAAAGTTCAAAAAGGAATATTCAAAATATTTAGATTTTAATTATTAAAAGCAATTAGTCTTTAAAGTTAATATAAGTTTTCTCTAACCATTATGAATGTTAATAAATAGTAATGTATTTAATGATAGTTTTCCGCAGCATTTTAGGCAAAATTCAATTGTAAAAAGAATATAAAATACATCAGAACTACATAGATTTCTTTGAATTACTAAAGTTCTGATAAAGATAAAACACTGTATTAAATATGAATACTTTTTACGTCAAAATCATTTGGTAACAATATTATAATAATGACTTGCATATTGTATTTGCATAACCCAGGTGAATACTATAACTTTGAGACATAAGAAAATACATGCAAAAAGCTAAAATTGTTTATAGTTGTTCAATATTCATTAGAAATCGGTATTCAAAATTTCAAGTAATTAAAGAAGAAAGCTAGTTATGTGGTAGTGCATTGCAAAAGAAAAAGACAGCTTATTTTGGAAGAAAAATCAACATATAAAAGGTAAACATTTTTGTAAAAAAATTAGACTAGCAAAATAAATGTAAGCGCAGATAGAACAAAAAAAGCAGGAACTGTAATTCGCAGAATAAAGTAGCCCACAGACTATGGTTTTGTTGGCAGCTTTGCTCTACGAACCGCTCGACGAGCACTCTGTTCGACAAAAACGACGCAGAGTGTTTTATAGTATAGGTAGCAGTAGCGCATTAGCCCACAGACTGCAGGTTGAAACTAGGTAACATCCTGTTCGGCACCCGAGGGTGCATTTGTAACCAGATAACTTAAAATTCACTGAATTTTTATTTTTGATTTTTTATTGACTTTGATTCTTAATTTGACAATTTCAGCGATATATTACCTAATCACGGTCCGCAGAAGTGTAATACAAAGAAAGACAATAAAGAAAATACATTTTTGAAAAATCAGTTAATTTTTAAGTAGTTATTAAAAATATAGGCACCATCGGGTGCCGATTAGCGATATTCCATATAGGTAGCTTAAATTTGCAGTCTGCCGGCTACTACGCTACTGCTACCTCTACAGTAAAACGTGACCCGTGCGTTTTTTTTTGTTCGAATAGAATGTTGGTTAAGCAAAGTCCTCCGGCTCTAGTAGTAACATTAATTATTACAGAAGCAACCCAAGGTAGAAAACCTAAAAATTATAAAAGAGTTGTAAATACAGAGCAGTTAACCTTAATTTTAATTTGTAAATTAGTACATACTATAATTTGATATTTAAAAAGTGTTTATATTTCACAGTTTAAGTTTATATAACATATCCATCATTTTTGCATATTTAATACAGTCTAAAATAAATCTCATTGCTCTGTACTGTACAATTTGTAACCAATTTTTATTCTCTTGTGATGCCTTTTATAAAATAAAACTAAAATAGGTAAAATGTGAAAAAATAATTTTATTGTGTTGTAAACTTGTATTGACACTTTAAAAAAAGTTGAAATCCTAATTAAAACACCTATTTTTTTGAGACTTTATTATATATAATATAATTTATATAATCAGAAAAGTTTAATAATCTATCTACCGCTAAGTACGCAATTAAATTTTTCTGCAATTTCAATATTTTGATAAATAATCTTAAAACCATTTTGATTTACTCATATTCAACTTCAATTTATTAACTGTTAACCATTGAAGAGGTTTTTGATGAAGAAAAATAAAAATAACTGGCCCAATACATTATAGGTATTTACGGGTTAAAAGCTCGTTGTGTAATTAAATTATTAGTTTCCTTCCCTGGACCTTTATTACTGAAATAATTGTTGAAACTTTGTAATTTTAAAGTAGGTATACATCAGATTTTAACCAAGAATTAATAAAATCAATAAAATAATTTAAAAAATATTATTTTATGTCATTGTATTAGAAGGCAGCAGTTAAACTTGAGACAAATTATGCTGAAAAGTAAAATTAACAAAAAAAAGGCAAGTCTTTAATTTCATTGTTAGGAAGACAACTTTTCAAGTATCCCTTATAATAACAAAAGCTAATTATTTAATATTTTAAATGGCGCAAATTGCTAGAACAGACAAACGCCCATTTTACATATTACTTAAAATCCATGACAGGTTACAATGTTCCCACAAAGACTTATAATAAATTGGAAAGTCACTATAGCAATTTATTATTGTTAGAAACTAGCGTTTTCTATTTTTATAGCATTTGACTTTGCATGCAAATGAAATTTAAAGTTTAAGGTTATTCTACCCGACAGACGGGCATTAGAAAAATTTTCTACTGCCCACCACGGCACCAGGTAGTACACCTTCGCTAATTTGATAGTGGCTAATAAACTGCCTAACACTGCAGTGGCGTTCTCTAATTGACGGTATATTAAATCGTCAACAAAGATTAGCTCTATTTTAGATATTATTAGCCCCAGCCAATGGGTGGGTGCATCCCAGTAAACACACATACGTTTTCTCAACGTAATAACAACGTGTCAGTGGTTGATAAGGATTGTACGTTAGATTATGTAACCGTTAATTATTCGTTTTAAAATACACGTTATTGATAACGGGAAAAATATGTTATTTTTACACTATATGTATTCAGAAAGTTTTGCAGCGTTATATTAATTGTGTTTAAATTATTTATTAAACAAGAATAGGCAATGTTAAAAAAATGTTTACTTTAACGAAATAATAAAATATGAAACAGAATAAAACAGGCACATAAATCCGTAATTAAAATATAACGGTAATAATATATAATTTTAAAATCAACATTTCAACCCATGTTCATAATCGTATAATCAAAGTTAGTTTAAACATTTCAAATAACATTTATAGTAAACGATTATTGGACGCGTACCTTAAAATATTTTAATGCGTTTACGTGAACCATTAACTAAAACAAAACGTTATTAAAATATAATTTTTACACCAAGATTTCAAACCATGTTTATTGTAACGTGTAACCAACCTAAATTTAAAAAAATGAAATAACATTTAAATTAAACGTTTATTAGAGGTGCATCTTAAAATATTTTAAATGGTTTTGCAGATACGTTGATCATTAATTTCTACAAAACGTTTATACTGAATAGTTTTTACATCAACATTTTAAACCGTGTTTAAAGTGACGTGATATCAACATAAATTAAAATATTTAAAATAAATTTATTTTAAAAGTTTATTAGAGGCGTATCTTAAAATATTTTAAAAGGTTTTGCATCTACGTTGACCATTAATTACCACAAAACGTTAATATTGAATAATTTTTACACCGGGAACTCTAGTTGCCACTAAGTAGCTTTTGACACACAGTAAAACGACCAAAGAAACGTTTTAAAGCGTTTTTTAAATTTCAACCCAACAAGCTTAAGACCGGGAAATCGTATTCGTGGACGAAGATCACGTATAACATTTGTGTTTCTTTGTGTCGAGTGTTTATTTATATAGTATTATATTTATGAGGTTGTGAGTTTTAACATGTTAGTTCTTGCTCCGGGTTGTTTAGTGAGAAATAAGAGTTAAATATAAGTACTAATATTATTTTAAAATATTTCATATTCCTATGACCCTGTTCGGTTGTTTGACGAAATAATGTAGCTGTGTAGTGGATTTTCTAAATTAATCCGATTTTTCAAGAGATCATCAGTACCTAATTGATATTAATATTTTACTCTATTACAATACAATTAATTTTATATTAGAGAAAATGACGAAAACATGTTTTAATATAATTTCAATTTTACACTTATAATTAGTTTTTTTTTAGGTAAACAGGTTGGCTGCTTTAAAAGGAGCAGGAATTGAAGGTGTCATCCAAAGAACAATTATGAAATTTTTACTACTTTATTTGTAAACGTTATCAAAACGTTATTTATATTTAATACTATAACGAAAAATAAACCTTTCAATTTATTCATATTTTAACGTTAATTTTTTAATTATTTGTAATGTTTTTTGTACCTTTATGCTACGTTATTAAAAAATAAAATTATCTATTTAAACCTAAAAAATCTTTCCAATTAGATATGTCTCATTTTTATACCGACCCTTTGTACTAGCACGTTACTTAAAATGTGTGAAACTGCGACATTTTAAAATTGAATGTATGTTATAAAAATACGCTGTAATGATTTGGTGTTTCGCTTTTTTAAATGTCTTTTCAATGAACCTGTGTTTACTGGGATGGGTGTAATTGAAATCTAACACCGCTCGCGGTATTTAACTAAATATTTACCAAAGTTCCTAAAATATTGCAAGGTGTTGAAAACAAATTGCCGAAACATACTTTTAGTATACAAAAAAATTCACGATTAGTCTTTTGACATCACCCGCAGCTACTGGTGGATTGCCACGTCACTATGTATATTTTAATTGACAATCAGGCAGTCGCTTTGCAAGGAGACAGGCCCGTACCTAGTTGTTTATTGAGTTATGTTTCTCCGATTAGGGAAACAATACATGCGTATCAAAAACTTCGTTCTTTATGAGTTTAAAGAAAACAAAAAAAAATTACTTAATTGACTTATTTCACTTGTCACTTTAAACTCAGAACTGTTAATTTAGGACGGTTTTAAGAGCCATATTTACCAACATTTAAAATAGCTCTAAATTGGCAATGATATAGGTTTAACATGACAGTTGCCGGAATAATTCAACCAATGCCTATTTGAGCCAACAGATATAGGACATACCTAAGGCTAAGAATTTCTTAAATTTAAGTTAAGTACCGATTTCGTATGCACTACTATTGGTTTTACACTTAAGAAGGCTTATGACAGCCCTAACTTGGGGACACAATGATTTTGTAAATAACAGTACAAATCATACAACTGATTTACGAATTGATTGAAATTTAAATCAAAGAATATAATCAAATACATTAAATCAAACATCCCTTGGTGTTAATCAATTAAATTTTTACTGTGTACAGCTAGCAAAAATCTCAAAAAAAAGCAATACCCAGCTGACTCATTCCTATACGATACTGCCCGTTTAAAAATCATAATCACTGTCAAACTAGGACCATTTATAGCTCAAAACTTTTTAGTTAATGGTACTGTTATACTGTATTCACTAATCAATTTTAATTTAAATCCATCCCAATTTGACAGTTAGCGATAATTTAAGAAAACGTCTACCAAGTTTGAGCACTCCAAAACCAATACAATAAATAGTGGCCTATTGCAATATATAAACCAGTCTTAAAACTATTTTTTTTTGTTGCAACTGTTTTGGTAGACCAAGTAAACAGTAAGTTAAAATGCTTTGAATAAACAGATTAATTAATTTAATATTCATTCAACAAACTCGGAATGGCATTCTCTCAATTTAAATTAGGACCAAGTCAGATTCCTATCATATCTCGAGTCAGCAAGATTGACCTCAGGGGTTAATGAAGCTACGCGAGCATAAAGTCTTTTAGGTGAGCTTTCAAGACGCGTGAAATGCTTGGAAATGTTGGCACTTGTCGAACAATCGGGTCGGCCAGAACGTATTTATAATATATATATTTATTTTTATATTATATATATATAATATTTTTAGCCAAAAACACCTACGTCACTCAATTTTAACGTTTTTTTCAATAAGAAAGATAAACAAGGTGATTGAAGTTAAGTAGTACTTTATTAGAAACAAGCAATTTTTTTAAACTTGGTAACAGGCATAATTGACTTTAAACTTTTTAACAAGAAATGTTTTAACCTTTAAGAGCGCTGCTCACTGTTTTGACACATGCATGAGTGGGAACTCGGCCGTTGATGGAAAAATTTGTAAACATCTTTTGTCTCTGAGACTTATCATATTTTTTTACACAATAAAAACATTTGTCATTATGATTATAATTATTTTCGTCATTTTCTGATATACCGAAAGAAGTAGCCAACTTTGGTATTTTAAATAAAATACCCTGTATATTGGAGCATTTTTCGACCTTATTTAAAAAAAATATAAGACATAATATAGGTACTATACTCTTGTAAAATTTCGTGATTTTCCGAGAGGGCTAATTAGAGTGTTGCGGTGAGAACTTAACTTTACTGCGATTTAACCAATCAGCTGTGAGACGTGAGGTTTTTTGACCAATAAGAATGTGAGTACTGAGATAAAAGAAATAGTTCTAGCCAACGTGGACTTCTGTGTGGATTTTTATGTTGTTGCCTTTTGCAGTTGGTAAAATGAATAATGTACCTACTAAAAATATACATTGTCTTGTTGCAAAAAAGAATCACGTAATATTACTATTAACTTATACAGCGACTTCTTTTATACCTTTGTATGAAAAATAATTTTATTAAAAAACACAAATAACATATTTTGAAACACAGTCATCTCCTTATTTGGAGGAAAACCATCAGACGAGCATTACATACCATAATTACATAATATTTAAACACCGACAAATGTTGCGCTTCGGTATATTCTATGCTCCAGGCAGTTTCAAAAAGGTCCTAATAAATCATGGCGAAAAGCAGACATCTCAAAATTTGTCAAAAAAACATCAATCCCTTACAGGAGAATTGCCAACTATCAAAAAATATTTATTTTCAACATTTTATAGCAAAAAAGCTATTAATGAATATACTGACAACACTCCTGTACAATACCCAACTAGCATCAAAGTTATAGAAATCCTCACTGATTGACACTGTTACTATGTTTAGGTAAGAAAATAGTAATTGATACCAAAAAACTTACTATGGAGTTTAGGCCTCTAGTAAGTCAGAAAAATTAGTGGAATTTGCGTAACACCTACCTGGTTTTGTGACCATATAGGGCCATTACTTTGTGGTAAGTTTCAGGGTTGCTAGAACCGTGTCGCGTCAATGTTTAGCTACTTGTATAACACCAAAACTTTAAAGTAAAAAATAATTGTCGCCATAACGACAAAAATGTTACTTTTAAGTCGGCGTGACTACAAAGTGTTTTTAAAGGTACCCACAACCACATAGGGACAATAAAAATACCATACAGTTAGCCACTTCTATGTAACATTGTAAAGTAACCGATTCGTAAGCGTTTCTGTGTTTTCTTACTATAAAGTAATTTTTAGGTAATAAATTCTACTATAGAGTAAAATAAACTTTAAAGTAGAATTTTTTGTGAACTCGCTACTTCCGCCATGTTTTATAGAAAAATTAGGACGCCATTTTTGGAAACATTTTAATTTGCGTAAAAGTACACAATATACGTCCTATATTATCTGTTTAATAACAAAAACCTTTATGTTTTATGGTTTCTAATTATTAGAGACCTTTTAAAACTGCTAACTTCTTAAAATAAATATTTTTATATTTTAGTATTTCTTCTATTTTAAGTATTTTTTTTCTTCGTGTGGCTTTATATTGAGTGGGCGTTGTTATTTTCAGATTTATCATAATTAATTTTCACAGAAAAATTTTATGCGTTTTTGTTTTACAAAAAATCAAAGCCTAAATTTTGATATATTATTTTAAATGATTAGGTAAACAAAATAATATAAATCGACATATTGTGAAGTTGATAAAGTATATTATTTAGAGACGCAAACACAAGATACATTATTTTAGTTGAAGGAAAGAGAGACCAAATAAATATCTTCAAGGTTTAAAAGGCATGATGGGTAAAAGTCCCATTTTGGTTGAAATTACCATACATTTACGGTTTCGCGACGTTCCTAAAACGGTTTCGCAACGTAAATTTTACAGTTCCGGTAACGATACAGGCACGTAAACGTTACTGCAAAATCTTTCCCCATTTTGGTAACAACGTGGTGAAGAAACGGTGCCTAAACGGTTCCCGATACTAGTAACAGCAACTTTAAAGTTCTTTATGTAGTCAAGGTTACGTAGCGGCGACTAAAATTGCTAGTTGGGTATTTGCAGGTGGCATTTTCGGCTACTTTAAAATATTTATTGCATGATGTTTTGGTGAGAAAGACTTTTTCGTTTATATTGTACACGTACTAATTAAATACCTTTACTTTTAAAATTAGGAAGAAAATTCAGGACTCTTGTTTTGGAATTGGTATGTCAAAAAACACGGCAGAGAACATTTCGGATATCATCATATTCATTGTTATTTTTTCTTAAATACTGTAAAATATGTTGAAACTAAAACCAAATTAACACTCTGTATCTACGACATCATCCACTTTTGGACTGAGGTAAGTTGGGTTAGATCGTCATATTTAAGACTCAGGAATTTGTGGTGGGTAGCATTTTTTCCGCAACTTTTAGAGTATTATCATGTCATAAAAATCCTACGGGTCCGTTATTAACATTTTACTGGTTTTATTATAAAGTTTCAGAAGCGCATTTTATAATTTCCCCAATTTTAGATCTACAGTTTTCAAAATAACAACTTAATTATTGTTATTCCAAAGTCAGTGTGATGACATTCCATACGGCGGTAAACAGTCTCAAAGAGACCGACGTTTACCGCCGTATGGAATGATTGGAATGTCATCACACTGGCATTGGATAAATTATACTAGATAAATCACGTCCGAATTTAGCAAGTTAGTCAGGTCAAATTATTATCCTTAAAAAGGAAAATAAATTATCGGTTGAAAATTAACCAGAGAGTCAATATTTGACCTTCTCAATTTTGCATGCGATTTTCTATGTTGCACCAGCCCATGCACTGTATACCCTGTATATTTGGGGTCCGGAACTACACGTTCCATTTTTTAATGGTAAAATTTCTTTACCGTCGCATATTCGTCACATTCAAAAAGTACAAGAACCAGCAGATTCCTATATTACAGAAAAAAATACAACAGGATGTCAAATCGCATTAGTAGAATGTAAAGCATCTCTCGGTTTGTGAATCCATCGGGATTGAATAAACGGGATTGCGATCTTGTAACTGGAATTGCAGAAATAGTTTTTAGACAGACCGGCGGCGCGGCTGTCTTGTTGCTGGGCGGCCTACATTCTATAAATAATATTCTGCGGGTCGGGTCGGTGAGCTTAGTAAGCTTAATTGTTTTTTTATGCTTTTTAACACTGACTTCAAAAAAGAAGGTTATGAATTAGACCACATTGGATTTAATTTTTTATATACTTGACTAAAAAATGTTTAGCGGCGTGCAGACGCATTTTTTTAAATTTCAAAAAGTTTTATGCCTGCTCTGGAAATCGAACCCAGAACCTCTCGAATACCAGTCGCACGCTCGACCAATTGCGCTACGGAGACTCTGCTATTCGCTCGAACAGCTTTGGTAACATAATTTTTTCAAATTTTATGTTAGTTCTATACAGTTTCGAACCTGCTGGGATTCCTAACCCCGGAGGCTGTTCGCAGTAGATTCCAAACTGTGTACAACGAACATAAAAATTAAAAAAGTTATACGACCTAAGTTGGACGAGAGAATATCAGAGCCTCCGTAGCACAAGTCGTAGAGCGTTCGACTGGTATTCCAGAGGTTCTGGGTGTAAATCCCAGTGGCGGCATACATTATTTTTCAATTTTAAAAAATTTGCCTCCACGCCGCTAAATATTTTTCAGTTATTTATTTAACACAGACACTAAACAAAAAATTTAAAAAAAAACTTATTTTATGTATGCTCGAACATTGCCTTTTTCTGGATTGACCTATTTTAATTATTCTTTTAGCATGAAGTTGGGGGTAAGAATGGTAAAAATGGAGCGGCGAAAGATTTTCTTGTCAAAAATGTTAAGTTCTATATTATTTTTGGGCTGAGGCCAAAAGAAATACAATTTTGACCGATAAATTTCAAAAATACCTAACGCGGTTGGAGAAGTGGGTGACGAAGTTACATTTTTATTTAAAAGGTTAAGAGGTATGTTGTTTTTAGGGTAATTGCGGTAAGGGACGCCAATCTTGATGATTGATGACCAACGGACTATTGCAAAGTTAGGTGTGGTAAAAGAGGATGAAATATCTAATAACATTGTCTTAAACGTTGAGTGTTGCCTGTTTTCAGGGTTATTGAGGAACCCCCTTATGAACAATATTTTTTTTCGTATAAAGGATAATATAATTTTAAAGAATGGTTCTTCATACGCTAATTTCTGCTCAGCTAAATGACGACACGAAAATGGTTTTTTTCTTTAATTAAAACGAACAATCCTGTCGCAATAAGCTAATATTAAAGCTAGAAGCTTAAGAAGGTGGTAAGTTAGCATTATAATAAAAAATTATTTTAATTTCCATAAAATAGTTTTATTTGTTGCATCCTTTTAATGTCGGTTCGCAATTTGTTTTTCGTATTTTAAATTGTTCTACTTTAGACTTTTAAAAATATATTATTTCCACCAAAAAAATTATTAGTTCCTATTAAACCACTTAAAACAAAGCATAATTACCAGTCATCACTTAATAATGATCCTTTTGTTAATAATTCCGTTTGCACTACGTGGGTGCAAGACCAGGCTTGCTTACCTGCAAATAAAAAAAAAATTATAGTAATACAAAAATTGTTAAAGCCCACCGTTTAATTAACTTTCTTGAATAAAAACAAAAAACTATCAATCGGTTGGTTACGTAGCCTACAGGCATTTTAAAAAACAGTGGCGGAACAAAGTACCAGTGTCGTATTACTCACATTTATAACTCTACACTAACAATCATTCGTAAAATTTGTTTTTTGAATAAGGTTTCTATCAACAGATTTAAGGCGCTCCTTGTTCCAAAACTTCGTCCAAAATTTAAGTTTACGTATCGGAATGTTTTCGTGTTTAACCTTTTTCGCACTTATATCATAGTTACCTATATGTTTCCGGCGATGACGACAAAAAATTAAATTTTTAAGAAAAAGTTGTAGGTAGATACTTCATAAAAAAATTTGCTTGCTGTAAGTACCCTTATTCTAATGTTTTTGGTAAAATGGTATGGGCACCCTGTATAACTCTTGTTTTTATCCACAATCGTATTTTCTCAGCTAGTAATTTTTTTTATAAAGAATAACTTTTCCTAGAAAAATAATTTTTTTTTGTCCGTTTGTCCTCATCATCAATAATTATTAATATAGTTATATTTATATTTTATATGAACATTTTTTGCTGTGACGACACTGTTGTGCAGTTGTAAGATCATTAGAAATAGTCGTATTATTTGTCGAAGTAAATCTGTTTAACAAAAGAAATGAAAGTAAAAAGGCGTTCCATAATTGATTGTAGCATAATCCTTGGCACAATTTTTCAATTTTTAGTTTTTTATTTTAATTAACTGACACATTGCATTTCGGATTGGAAGTATACGACATAATTTTCTATGTTAATGGTAGAGTGCACTGTTTAAGGTGTGTAAAATCATAAGAATTTTTTATACAAGAAAAAATAAAACTGTATATAGGAACCTACTCTTTTCTAGTGTAGTTATTGCTTTTGCAGAAATATCTAAAAAAATATTACTCTAATGTTTCAATACCAATTCTGATCCCATCATCCAAGAAAAAACTAAAAAGAACTATCGAAAAATTTCAAAAAATTATCTAGAAAATGTTATAAACATTTTTCAAACTGCAACAATTAGCTCTATACACAAACAACAATTCTGGCTCCAAAGTACAGAAAAAAATCGTTTCTCGTTATTCTTGTTTGCTTTTCCCAACAATCAAATATATGAAGGGAAATAGGTAGTATACAGTATACAGGGTGTTACAAATTCGACATACCAGCATTGGAATCTCGGAAACCATAGGAGTTAGAGAAACAGTTAAATGGGGGCAAAGTTGTGCAATTCGGTGCTGATTATAATGCCGCTTTAAAAGGTTTTAAATTCGGAATACTTCCGATTTTATTTGAAAAAAACTTGTCAAAATCGTTTTTATTATTTCCTGAGCTCATTTACTAGCTATTTAAAAATAAATTACACTTTGTCATTGCCACTTTTTCTCCTCTACAAAATGACGTTACTAAACTAAAGCTCCGCCGTTTCGTCTCCGAGCGGCCATCACCAACTTTACTTTTTTAAATACGGACCTAGATTTTTTTTAACCGATTTTTAAACCCTCCTACCCTCAAAATGTAATGGCGATATTACTTTCTCATAATGATGAATTGTCCTTACTTATTTTTTTATATTCATATTTTTTACACTTCTTGTCAGTCCGGCCCTGGCAACGAATCGCAACATTAATTAAAAACTTTATTTTATTTAAAACCTTTACAAAGAAGTTTTATGAAAAAGTTTGTCTAAAGTTTATGTTAGGTATTTAAGTAATACATATAATAACCAAAAAGAATTTTGACTATTTACACATTTAGAAAATTAGAATTTATAAATAGTTAATTTAGAATTATTAGAAAATTCCTATAAAATAAATTATATTACTTATGTATGAATGTTTTAAATAAAATAAAGTTTTTAATTAATATTGTGATTCGTTGCCAGGACAAGAACTGTAAAAAATATGAATTTAAAAAAAATTAGTAAGGACAATTCATTATGAGACAGTAATATCGCCATTACATTTTGAAGGTAGGAGGGTTTAAAAATCGGTTTAAAAAATCCAGGTCCGTATTTAAAAAAGTAAAGTTGGTGATGGCCGCTCGGAGACGACACGGCGGATCTTTAGTTTAGTAACGCCATTTTGTAGAGGAGAAAAAGTGGCAATGACAAAGTGTCAAAAATAAAAACGATTTTGCAAAATTTCGGTTTTTTTCGAATAAAATCGGAAGTATTCGGAATTTGAAAACTTTTAAAGCGGCATTATAATCAGCACCGAATTGCACAACTTTGCCCCCATTTAACCGTTTCTCTAACTCCTATGGTTTCCGAGATTCCAATGCTGGTATGTCGAATTTGTAACACCCTGTATAGGAATTATTGAAAATGTCAACCAAAATAGTTGTCCATCTTTTTAAAAAGTGAATGTGTTCTTTGTATAAACAAATTACCAAAAATTAGTATAGAAAGGGGACAAGATTATTGACATGACATAAAGTTGATAGTTAAAATACAATGAACAGGTCACCCTTAAAATTGAACCATTAAATTTAGTGCTAAAAGTATAATATTTACCACACGCACTTTTAAATCTCTTGAAGCTTTTTGACGAAGCTTCCCTTAAGAACTAGTAATCGGTAACAAAAACTCGTTATACTTTATTTATATTTGATTTTATCCAATTTTTTATTACATCAAACTTGACGGCTCAAACGAAGGTATCATATAACCAAACGTAAACCGGGACAAATCCAATTTAGACCGATTCCCCAAAAACCTGCTTCCCCTAATAAGCTGTCAATAATCGAATTCTAATCAAGATTAAAAAGGAAAACCTTCAAATTTACAATGGGAACTTTGGGAAGCTTTATAACGCCGACTTAAATCAAATATTGATCTTTTTGTGAACGAAAGTTGTGCCTAAAAATAAGAATTTTAAATGAAGTTATGCTTAATTATGTTTAATTTAGGATTTTAGGGTCCATCATCAATTTCTGGTACTAGCCTCTTCTATCTTTATTCGAACATGATTAAGTATACCTACTACCTACTAATCATATAAATCATTATTTCTTTATTTTGATCATTTATGGTATAACATTTTAACGACAGCTGAGAACTAATTATAAAGTAGAAATATGACATAAATGTCAACGGCTGCATTGACGCAGACGGATGTATAAAAATTCACCTTTCGGATATTTTATACGAAAAGTATAACCCAGATATACCGAGTGGTGCACCACCAGACTGGTCATGGGAAATCCCATGTGAATTTGGCTATTATCCACAAATATTGGCTCCCCTATTAATTATACATCAATATTGTATTGAACTTTTTTTGAAGGTCCTCGTATGATGGACTCGCACACCTAATTTCAATATTTTCTTATAAGCCAATTAAAACATCTTCGTAAAATTCTTAAAAATTAAATAGGGCTCTCTGTTACTAGACTTTTTTAAATTAATTTGAAGAAATAGTCCATACTTAAAGTGGAGTTGAAAGTATTAAAAGGAAAGAAAAACACAAAGTCATCCTCCACAAAGTTTAATAGAAAAATTATGAAATCATAGGTCTCTACATGTTTCGAACGTAGAAACGTTCATCATCAGGAGACAGAATTTTTTTTATTTTGTGCTGTTGTTGTTAGCAAAAGAGAAACTTAAAAATAGAACGTTAATTGAGCTTTTATGGACTCAAAAATTGAAGTTTAGAAGAAACACGATATGAAGAAAATTGGTGATGGTAAAACCATACTGAGTATTTAAAACATTATTAAAGTGGGCGTAAACAAACCAAGTTACATTGGGAAAAAAAGGGAAAACCTTGCCAGAAAGGTGTCGAAGATTATTTAAAAACTGTCTTCAAAAATCAGACTTATCGAACATAACTAGTCTTTAAGACATTGTGAAGGTGAAAATTTGATAACAAAATGATATATTCCGTAAGAAAGAGTTTTTGGGGTACTGAGGATCAAACCTCAGTAACCCCTCGAGAGGTTAATTTGAAAAATATAAAGTTAAAAATCAAAAATTTAAACATTTTCCAACAATTCCTTTTAAAAGGTTATTCACCTCCACGTGCAAAAGGAAAATTGATCCTCAGTACCCCAAATACTCTTTCCTACGGAATATATCATTTTGTTATCAAATTTTCACCTTCACAATGTCTTAAAGACTAGTTATGTTCGATAAGTCTGATTTTTGAAGACAGTTTTTAAATAATCTTCGACACCTTTCTGGCAAGGTTTTCCCTTTTTTTCCCAATGTAACTTGGTTTGTTTACGCCCACTTTAATAATGTTTTAAATACTCAGTATGGTTTTACCATCACCAATTTACTTCATATCGTGTTTCTTCTAAACTTCAATTTTTGAGTCCATAAAAGCTCAATTAAGGTTCTATTTTTAAGTTTCTCTTTTGCTAACAACAACAGCACAAAATAAAAAAACTTCTGTCTCCTGAGGATGAACGTTTCTACGTTCGAAACATGTAGAGACCTATGATTTCATAATTTTTCTATTAAACTTTGTGGAGGATGACTTTGTGTTTTTCTTTCTTTCTTTTCTTTTAATTTTTTAAATTAGTTTTGGCTAGCAGAAAGCTTAATACCAAAGATCATTCTGCATGGAAAATGCAGAAACAGCTCAGACGAGAAAAAAAACTGTCATTCCACCACTTCATGGACAAAATGGAATGGCATATACAGATCTCGAAAAAGCCGAAGCTTTAGCTGATACAATGGTAACAGAAGGCAGGCTAAATGAACATCCAGAAGAGAATGAAGAGCTACATGAAGAAGTGATAGAAACACTAGAAACTCTGAGAATGCTAGATAAAGCACCGGAGCTAGGAAATCCTGCTTCTCCAGGAGAAGTCAAGGAAATAATAACAAGACTGAAGAAAAGAAAAGCTCCAGGAAGAGACGGAATAAGCAACCAAATGCTGAAAAATATAGGCAGGAAAGGAATAGCCGCCATAGTGAACATAACAAATGGCGTAATGAGACTGGAGCATTATCCAAAGGAATGGAAACATGCTGAGGTCCATACTATTAAATAAAATACCGTGGTATTAACGCAATTCACACATTATTATGCACAATGGACTCTTCAGAGTTTAGTAATAATATTACCGTTTCGCCGCCCTAATATGATTAACTGTGCATATTATAAGGATTATATCATTCCCATAAAACACTTAAACTAATTTATCTTTTTAAAAACGACTTAGTGCGCCTTGTTTAAATTGTTACTGATGAAGTCATTTTTAAAATGTATATTAGGTCATGTTAATAATCTGCATTGTTATGGCTAACAATATGTCATAGTTATTGTGGGTTCTAAAACTATTTATTTGTTATTAAAATTTTGACGTTGGTCACTAAAGGGATATGAATATTTTTATTAGAACATTGTAGTTTATATAATATTTTATATTTAAAATTACCGTGCCACATTTATTGGTAAGATATTATGCCTTATACCGGGTAAACACTCTTACTTTTTAAATTGAAAAAGACAGTCGAATTTTAAAATTGCGCTATACATTAGAAATCGACGCAATTATTTTAATAGTTCTTTTATGTCCAAAAATAAATGTCCTTTAGTTTAGTTATTTTTACGGCAACATGCAGCTTTTACCTCATACTAAATCTTCCTAACATAAGTATATTATTATACTCTAAAAGGTGCGAAAAAAATGCTACCACAAATTCCTGATTCTTAAATATGACAATCTAACCCAACTTATCTCAGTCCAAAGGTGGGATGATTTTGTCATCATTTCTAGAAACGTCAAATCCAGTTTGGGGTTTTCAAAGTTTCCCATAAAAGGTAATCCATCGATCGGAGTGATATCAAAGATCGAGCTGGCCAATTTGCGGGTGCATCATTGCCTCTACCTATCCAATTATTGGGATACTGTTCGATCAAATAATAACCTACGTTTAACGAAAAATGTGGAGAAGCACCGTCATGCATAAACCTCATTTCTCCAAGGGCAGAATATCTGGGTCGTTGTCAAATTTCGCGCAGGTAACCGTGACTAAAAATGATAAAATTATAAACAAATAAAAATACTTAAACATGAATTTTCTTTGTATCCATCAAAATAACTGACTTTTGTCTGTTACAGTCGGCCGCAATGTTTAACTAATAATTTATGATTTATTCCAGATTTTGTGGGTTAGGGTGTAAAAAATATACAACTCTGTTATCATATTTATTACGAAATTAAACAATTCAGTTCCAAATATTTTGGCCTTAATGTTAATTACAGTCTTTTATCTTATAATCACATTTAGAATCACAACATTTTTTTAAAGTTTAACAACAATTTATTTAAATTCAGAACAACTCTGTTACTTCTTGAATTTCAAAAGACATTAAATTTTCCCTAATTACTCTAAATATTAATATATTAACTGCAAACTATAAACCGCGGTAAACTATAACATATGATCGTATAAATATCCAACAAATTAACGTATTGTTATATTACCATATTATATTAATTAGCTTTTTAAAAAAATCTTTAGTATGTCCTTTAATCCTTGGGGACAGATAAGTAACAGGGTTGTAATACAGTAACATCGTTGTTCTTTTTTTTTTTCTTACTTGACTATGTTGCGCTTGAGATCTTAATAACATTATAAGCTTAAATATTAATATTGTTTTACATATAAAATTTAAGTCTAAAGCTAAAAAATATAGGCATATTTAACCCTGTTACCACGCGCTAGTAACAGAGTTGTGTAGTAACAGAGTAGTAAATGTTACATTCCATACAACATAAATCATAGAGTAAAGCGTTAAGTACACTTTTTTTTTCATATTTAGAATATTTACCTCTTTGACAACATACTGAACCTAAAATAATTAAAAATTCATTGATATACTCACGTAATAGATTGGTTGCACAATAAAAACACGCTGCCTGTACAACGCCTCACACCTCCTATATCCCTCCCGCCGATCTAACGATCAACCACGATTAATACAAACATCCCGTCCAAGCTAGTACAAAGTCTAAGCAGCGCCATCTCTATTTTAAGTTGCGATTTTCTCGGTAACATAGTGGTCCAGACAGTTTCACATTATACGCGGGACCAAGTTTTAAAAAATATTTATTAAGTAAATTTTGATATTTATTGCTTTTAAGACATATTTTATAAATATTAAAAATATTCCGTTTATGGTAATAATTTATTTAAGGTAGGTTCATATAATAGAAAATGAAGTTATTTGATCTTTATTATAATGGAGTGGTACTAGGGACATATAGAATTTGCATGGAAAACCACTCTGTTACCAGATATGACCACAATGTTACTTTAGAAAAAAAATTAAAAAATTAAAATCAAGTCTTTAGTTTAGTAATCAATGTTTATTAGTGTGATGTATTTTGTATTTAATGTAAAATTTGTAAGATATTGTGTGATTATTACTAATAAAAAAAATAACACAGTTGAGGGACAAGTTTACCTGCGCGAAATTTGACAACGACCCATCTAATAAGTTTGGTAATTCTTTCCGCAGATATTATAAATCATTTTCGCCATTTAGTCAAGATGGTAAAAGGACAGGACCAACTATAAAAGTCTATGATTCCTGCCAACAGCATTGATCTTATACTCATGCTGATAATGGGTTACTTTAGTCGCATGAGGATTTTCTTCAGCATATTTGTTTATTTTTCTCGACAATTTTAAATGGAATCATATATAATTTTAAACTTAAGCAAGGAGAAGAATAAATAAGAAGAATATCTTTGAAAACCGTAAGCCAATATCTTAAATAATGATTTATTTCCTTAAACCTTAAAGTAAACACTAAAATTTGTGGTGCGTTAAAATGCTGACCTCAAACGAAGAGGCGTTTGACGTGCTTAAAATGTTAAGGAAATAAATCAAAATTTAAGTCTTGACACCTATACCTACTATTTTATATTTTAAATCAAAACTTTCTTGCATTTTTTGTTTCACATCCCATTTACAATTTTACTGCAATTTGTTTTATTAAAGCAACGATCCTGTATTATTTTTGATGTAAAAAATCTAAATTTACATGCAGAACATTAAAACATTTAAACAAGTATTAAATTAATTTTAGTTTTGTAGAAGGCACAATGGTATAGTATTTGTAACTTTTTGCCTATAAATACAGTATTAAAATGTTAGTTTGTCCTTATGGAGCTAATTTTTATATTATATTTTCCATATCTCCGGTTTTAAAAAAAGATATTGGCTTGCGGGGTTCACAGATATTCTTCCTAATTATTCTTCTTTTTGCTTAAGTTAAAAAATCAATCCATCCAATCAATCAATCCATTTAAAATTATTGCGAAAAATGAAGAAATTGTTGATTCTGCTAAATAGCGCCCTCTAGCTGTCTTAACGGATTTCAGAATGACTTCGTTTTTCTATAAAATTGAAAAAATAAAAACATCCCTATTTAGCAAGTTCAAATTTATTAAATTGCGATAAGCCAAACCAAAGTTGTCAATATTTTTGCATAGCAATATTTGTCCCCACCTACCACCCTTAAACAAAAAGGTAGAGCCAAAACTCAAAAACAAAAGTTGTCTAGAATTTTCATTAGATTTAAAAAATATTATATTTGGTATATGTTTACTATGAGGATTTTTGAGAAAATCCCGTTTTTTGTTTGGCCACTATAGTTACGTCCCCTAGGGGCCAACCTAGAAACTTAAAACTAATGTCCAGCAATTTCTCTTAGTCACTTTTAGTAAATATTTTTTTACGCAAACCGTAAGGTAAACAGTTTACAAGATACACCCGGCGTCCCTTTTTAGTTGTACACCCGGTACAAAACATGTATTACTTCCTATATAGCTATCTTTGAGAACTGTCGAGGAAATGGCGATTGAATATACGTATTAAACTTACACAAAAATAACGTTTTGACAAAAAACAAATTAATATAGGAAAAACGGCATGTGTTTATTTTGGTTTATTTACGGGGAACTATATACTAATATCACACCAGTTTCAGTTCCTGTGTAACCGGAAGTGCTAATAAATACCGGAAAAAGTGCTTCAGGAGCCTAATAAATTTGGCCGTAAAACAATATTTAGGCAATTAAAAACCAAATAATTGACACAAAATAACATCTATCCAAAGTTCAAATGCTCGAAACGTTCGCCATGCATTTCTCGACAATAAATCAATTCTTTTCCGAATCTCCCGTAATACTTTTTGAATTTGTAGCGAAGAAATAAAGTTTGTTGCTACGGTAATTATAGATGTTCTTAACTCGGTTGTGTTTTATACACTTTTACTTTAATATAAGCCCAATAAAAAAAGTCTAGTGGAGTATGGTTTGGAAAGCAGACCGGCCAAATTACGGGACCATTGGTCATGGAAAACGTACGATAATAATAAATAGCAAAAAATATAAATATTTTATCACTCCTATATTGGTATTTGCTAGATATTATAATTAATTAAGGAAGAATGAAATAATTTTTCCATAATATTAAAATTTAACTATGAGCACCATACATTAAGATTTTGCCTTAATTTTTAATAAACAGCTATTTCTTGATACATTTTCCTCTATCACTCAAATTAGAATCATTTTACTAGTAGTGATTTTTAATAACTTTGTTATAATTTACCCTGTAACCCTGTATAACATCGGTCTGAGACAAATTGTTTTGTTCATTTATCCTCTTGGACACACTGTATAAATATAATTACCATGTTGGTGGTGCTGTGCATGATAAACATAGAAAGGAATGATATTAATAAACAATACAATAGAACTGCTATTTTTAATCCGCGTTCTATTTTATATTAGAAATGTCTGCCAGTGTGTGAGTGCCCATGACCTATGCGAAAACCTTTCCCAATACGCCAGACAACAATGAAGTCTATAAAATAGTCTAAGTTGCCAGAGTAAAATTTTATCTATGATAGGCAAACTGTTGTTCTTCAACGCCGCAAATTTGTGTTTATTATTGCTGTACAATTTAAAAAAACAACTTTATTAAAAATAAAAGATAAGAACATATTAAATAATATGAAATAAAGTGTTGCTATTTTATTTAACAAGTTAATCGTAAAAGTAGATAAGCTAAATATAGAAGTATTGAAAAGCACTGAATCACTTATTGTTGATTTGATTTTTATATTTTTAAAAAAGTTGCAGACGTTTGTCTGTCACAAAATATTATCATTACTTAATAATTAATAAAACAAATATAAATTTAATTTCACTGGATAGCTAAGGGTTCAAACGTTGAATGAAATGTAATAAAATATTGCTAAAACCAATATAAAACGGCAAACCAGCCCCTCATTACATTAAATTGTGCATTTATTTACCCCTTCATGGGGAGGCTCAGCCATTTTCTAATTAGTGTATCAGCGAGGTAAGGTTTAAATTTAGTAATTGTTGAGAAATCTATAATAATAATAAATGCATTCAAGAGTCAGACCACTAAATCAAGAAATATTTTGCTGGCGAAACATTATTCAAGCGCAAATTTTAATGAAACCACTCGGCGTAGCCGAAGCAGGAAATTGTGGGCAAAATAATTGGTAACGGAGCAGTTTTATCCTGCGCCACTTGCGAACAATAGAGTTTAAATAATAAATCATCATGTATATAACGTATGAATTTCAATAGCGCATGTATAAAAGATAACAGTGTAATTTCAATACAAGAAACCAAATTTGCAAGAAACGTAGTATCTACTGAAGTAAAATGAAATTCATTTGTGGTATTTCGCATTATGGTTTAAAAAACTATTTTTATTCTGGAAAACTCTCACACTTTAGAGAGTATCAGGGAAACCCGGGGCAATACGGTGACGTCACGCATTTCATATAAAAAAAATCAATCAAAAAATAGTTTATTCTAAAAAATTTCTGGATTAGATACAACAAGTCTTTTGGCATAAAAATATTTAGCTTAACTTACACCAAAACACTAAAACATATTTTTTTTTTAAAACAAACAAATATCCCATCTTGCCCCATATCCCGGGCAAAATGGGGTGGCAGCCGGAGAAAAATGGGGTTTTATTTACAAAAATCACATAGGTGTCTGATTTCTAAGGGGTCCTTTTCGTCCACGCCGGCACAAAAATTGTGAGACAATCTTTGACAGGCAATCCATCCTTCAAAAAATAATGTATTTTGCTTTAACTCGATGTATACTTTCTTACATACGATGTTTTAGGCCACCAAATAAGATCGCTTACGTGTAAAACTGAAAAATTGAGCATAACTTTCGAACGATGTGCTTTGAACGGATGTTCTGCAAAGACTTAGCGATGTTGTTGTCGAGCGGATCCAAGGTTACTGGGGTACCCAGTCTTACCCCAAGAGCCCGTCTTGCCCCTGGCGTCCCTACTTCTTTGCCATACAAATGGCACAAGATAGGCTTTTGAAATCAATATTAAAATTATAAATTAATTGTAAAAATACGTACCAACAGGTGAATCAAAGGCTGGTCACAGATTTTAACTGAAACAATTTGTTAGCTTTTTCAAAAGCATAATTGCTATACAGGGTGTCATCAAAATGACTTAATATATTAATTTGGGTGATTTCTTGGTTGTCCTAAAGAAACACTCCATACTTTTTTTATTTGACCGTATAAAAAGAATCAACGACGATTGGATCGTCATTGGAAAGCATAACATTCTCAATTAAGAGCGACGAAAAAAGCCAATACCCTTTCGAGTCCGAGACACGGAAAAATTTAATCCTAACCTAACATATCATGGTCGGTTCCGGGGAAGGTAGTTTAGTATTAGTAGTAAAAAGCTAGGTTAACAGACGAGTTATGTTAATTTTATTGAATAAAAATATGAATAAAAAGTATGAATAATAAAGTGTATTATTTAAGCCACAATATCCACGGAGCCAAACGATTTATAACAAATTTACTTCAATTTGGGGTTGGGTAGTGATAACGACCTGTTATCGTTAGAAAGTGATGGAAACATTTGTTGAGTATTGTGAATTACTTGTTTGTGAATATGGAAAAAGTTTAAGTCGTGTATGTTGGATATATAACGATTTGTTTGTTTTTATTATGGTTATACATTTTGTTGCGGTCTTGCATTTTTAAGGTAGGTTTAATTTAAATTTTTTATTAAAATTAACTGGGAACATAACACGTGTTAATTTGAAATTCCAAATAGCCAGTAGCGGCACCGTATACCAAGATAGAAAATGGTGAATTTTCTCGCTTATTAGAGCAAAGCGAAGTTAAAAATATTTGTCTACGATTATGTCAGGCTTACGTGTTTAAATATATTAAGTCAATGCCCAATGCCATAACACCCTGTATATATCATCGATAATTAAAAACTATATTTTATAGTGTATCTAAATTGGTAAATTATATGGAAAGTAATAAAATTAATTTTTTATGCACTGTTTAGTTTTTTTATTTTTGTATAATTATATTATTAGTTTCATTGAATGAATAAATGAATGAATATTCCTTATTTCCGTACATGTAAAAATATATATGACATAATAGATAAATTAATTCATCTCTAACTATACAAGTAAACTACTCACACAAGATACTATGTGGGTGTTTAATGTTTTCACCTTTTAAATTTGTTTTTAGATACTTACACTCCTTGCTAACTATATCTTAAATTTTTTTTGTAGTTTTAAGTTATTATTTTATATGAAATAAATTTGACCCTAATTATTCCATTCAAGATAACAAAACGACTATGTGTAGCGCAAAATTGGGAAATCTGGCAACTGTGTCGATATCATTGTTCAATTCGCCATGCCCAGACACCTCCAAATGCCAAATTTTTTGAGCGCAGCTTTAGGGGTTTGGAAGATATTTGAGCGTTCCGGTACTTTTTACTGAAAATGCGGTGTTGTCATATCCCAGCAACTAGTAGGAATAAAATTTTGAAAATTTAGGATCTTACTAAGTTTGAGACGCCAAATTCATTACAGTAAAAATAAATGGGGCATTCAATTTAAAATTTAAGATAATGAAATGGCTATGTGTAGCGCAAAACTATGAAATCTGGCAACAGAGCCGATATCATTGATCAATTTCTCATACCCAGAAACCTCCAAATGCCAATTGTTTTTAGTGCAGCTTTAGGGGTTTGGAAGATATTTGAGCGTTCCGGTACTTTTTACTGAAAATGCGGTGTTGTCATATCCCAGCAACTAGTAGGAATAAAATTTTGAAAATTTAGGATCTTACTAAGTTTGAGACGCCAAATTCATTACAGTAAAAATAAATGGGGCATTCAATTTAAAATTTAAGATAATGAAATGGCTATGTGTAGCGCAAAACTATGAAATCTGGCAACAGAGCCGATATCATTGATCAATTTCTCATACCCAGAAACCTCCAAATGCCAATTGTTTTTAGTGCAGCTTTAGGGGTTTGGAAGATATTTGAGCGTTCCGGTACTTTTTACTGAAAATGCGGTGTTGTCATATCCCAGCAACTAGTAGGAATAAAATTTTGAAAATTTAGGATCTTACTAAGTTTGAGACGCCAAATTCATTACAGTAAAAATAAATGGGGCATTCAATTTAAAATTTAAGATAATGAAATGGCTATGTGTAGCGCAAAACTATGAAATCTGGCAACAGAGCCGATATCATTGATCAATTTCTCATACCCAGAAACCTCCAAATGCCAATTGTTTTTAGTGCAGCTTTAGGGGTTTGGAAGATATTTGAGCGTTCCGGTACTTTTTACTGAAAATGCGGTGTTGTCATATCCCAGCAACTAGTAGGAATAAAATTTTGAAAATTTAGGATCTTACTAAGTTTGAGACGATCGATTAACTGCAGTAAAAATAAATGAGGCATTCCATTTAAGACAATGAAATGATTATGTGTAGCGCAAAACTAGGAAATCTGGCAACAGTGCCGATATTATTGTTCAATACCCAGAAACCTCGAAATACCGAATATTTTAAGCATAGCTTTAGCGGTTTTGAAGATATTAAAGTGTTTCGGTACTTTATACTAACCTGGCACTTTTTTTTGTCAGGGAGGAAACCCTTTATGAGCACCGGTTACTTGTTCCTCCGTTCACCGATAGTGTGCGAGTCCGGGATGCCAACTTGTTTACGCACTAAAACCTCTGTCCTCGCAAAGACTGCCCCGGAATCACCGTAAGGTATACTTATTCTTACCACTAAAAATCAGTACTGTAGTTCTCAACATTTTTTTTATATGAATACCTATCTATTATGCAACATGGTTTACTGAGATCGTAAAAATTGTCCATAGATTATAAAGCCCAATACTAATGATGGGTTGTGCGAAATAAGAATTGTCTATTGATATATCAGTGACATGTAAAGACGGTCCCTAAAATGCAAATCCAGACAGGACAGCTAGAAGACTCCGAACAACAATATGACCTACGCAACAATCACGTTAAAACTAATATTACGGATTACGGCGCGCAGCGATTGCCTATCGCTCCAAACCCCCCCACCAACGTCTTGTGGATTATAGGTTCTAACGGATACAATTCGTTTTAGGGGACGCTGTTCTGCTTTCTTAATTGTAGAGAAATTGCTTTACTGGAAACAAAATGCGTCGCATTGAGAAGATACAATTTATTTCTTAACAAAATTGCTATATTAAAAGTCGTTAGTTATTCAAAAAGACTGTGCTGCTAATGGAACTGATTACTACCAATAAAAAACTGTTCTAGCAAATCTGGAATTGATGGAACACTAAAGCGGGTTTGATACACTGGCAATTTATTTAATATGGGTTAATAAAAACTAAGCTATCAATACAAACTATATCTTAGCAAACCTGTTGTATTAGATTATTTTCCTCAGAGAATAGACTAATAGAGGTCATTGAATTATTTTAATTAGGTCATAAAGGTTATTTTTTTTACAAAAGTAACTTTTCAAACATTTGCATTTCTCTATTTCTTCAAAAAATAACAGTTTTCAACCGTGATAAAATCTAGTTTTCGGTCACAAACGTGCAGCTAGCTACATTTACCATTTACAAAAACGTATTTATAATTTTAATTTTATTATCATTTAGACAATAACAGAATGGGGAAAGAGCAATGCGGTTGTCAGCATAACTGAAAACTGTTTTGTAAAATAACAAGCCATTGTTGAAACTTTAATATTAGCTAAATTTTAATTCAAAGTTTTTGCATAATTGTAAATACAATACGATTATAATAAACAAAGAACCGCTAATAATACATTTTAATAATATAGCAAATTCTTTTAAGAAAATACAGGTTTGGCAACGGAATTGGGCTCACCATTGGGATCTCGTAAAATATAAAAGATGCAGCTAAGGTTAAATTGGAGTAAAGTTGCGCAATTTGAACATGACTAATGTGACCTCGAAAGGTGTATTAAAATTAAATTCAAATTGTTGGTATTTTGGGAATAAATATGACAGGGCTAGGTACTCTTTTTCAATGTCCAATTTGCTACCACGGTTAATAATAGTTTCTTTTCGCTATTGAGCTATTGGGTTGTAAGGTTCTTTATTGAAAGCTTTTCATACTGAGCTATGGGCGCCAGTCAACCAAAGAGATTGACAAAGAAAGTAGAGAGATAATATAATTTATGCTTACGTGTCTAGCAGCCTTTTTGCTGAATCAAAAATTATAATCATAAATAAAACACAATATATTTTTTAAAATCAGGTAATTAAATTTATTAATGATAAAGAGGAGGTAATATAAAATCTTCATTAAACAAGTACCAGTCATAGACTGATACAATAGATGTATAATTCAACATACAAAAAGAGTAGTAAGTATATCCTAAAATTCTTAATCACAGTATGGTAATATTGGTAATTACACATTTGACCTTGACAAATGCAGGTTTAGCTATCGAAATAGGGCAGCCTGACAAAAGTAAAAAAAAAAATAATATTGTGGTTCCAGCAATAAATATCAATTAATAAATAAATATCAAGCAATCCTATATTGCATAAAAATAAAGCTAGCAAAGGAAAATAAGTTTGAAATAGTTGACGTAGTCAACTATATCAAGCAAAATTGGAAAAAAATATCATTAGAAAGTAATAACCAATAAATCAAGAAAAAAAACGTAATCATCTTATTCATCTTATGTGTAGAGTTCGGCTATCCAGCATTCAGTCATTAAAAACAAATGTAATCTTCAAATCGACCAATTCATCAGGTACGTTCTACAGATCACAGCAAATCGTCAGGACGCACCGCAAATGTCTAACGCAAATAAATAACTTCTGTCTCCAACGGGGTTGCTCGGATTGACTTCCAAACCAAAATCTCCAAACTCGTACTAGCTGATTAATTCCATAAAACCAAGGGGTGTAGGTTGAAGTAGTGAAATTTAAAATCAATTATTGTTGAATGAGATGTATGACGATAAACTTAAGACTGAATTGGGGTTGAAATGACGACACAAAATACTTGTATTCAAGCATAAGTGAAAGGTCAAGCTCCAGGCATGCGAAGTCTTGGGGTAGAGGCAGTAAATTAAAAAAATTCGTACTAGGAAAACCTAGCTTGAGGGCAAAGAAAAGGTAAGAAATTCAGGCAGGATAAGCCTAAAATAAATTATCGTAAAGGCGAAAACATGTTTCTGTAACTGAAAGTTAAAAATTTAATTTTTTTAGAGAAATGGCGGTAAAAAACTATTAGGTTAGCTAGTGAAAAATTGTGTTATCAGGTGAAAATTCGGATTAACAGGTTAACAATAAAAGGTGCATATTAATAATTGAAATTTCTAATAAGACGTCATGTAATTCTTGATTTAGATTAGAGGTTTATAATCCATAACGATAATGGGTGGTCTCATCAAAAAATAAAAACCTGAAAACAAAATACAGTCTGTTAGGGGAGACACGGAATTTTTGAGTCTTATTTTTTACCCGATGTTGTAGCTTTTCCCTTCTTTTACTGGGTAAAATTTATCCCTGCATTAGGTTGGGTGAAAATAAAATCCCGCCGTAAGTGACATATTGGCGGATATTGACAAATGAAAGACACCATTATTCTCAAAGAAAAATATCAGTTTCCGCACTCAAACAGGAAAAAAGTCTTTAAAACTCACATTCTCGCAAGAATCCGACCTTCACACGAAAACACCTTATAAGCATTCATAAAAATCGATCTACGAATCTTCCCAAAAATAGGTGAATCGGGTGGGCAACCAAACAATCAAGTACAAATTATCTGTATAACAGGTTGTCTACTCGTAGTGGATTTTAAAATTAACAAATTTTTGGCGATTCTGCGATAGACAGGGCCGTAATAGGGAATTTTTATGACAATTAATGGAAATAAATGTAAAATTTATAAAGTTTCAAGTATGTTAGAAAATTACCAAAATAAGTTGTAACAAGTATTAAATAGTGGTTACACTAAAAAGCAGTCGAAAAATTTGGAAGTTTCCTAGTACTTCTAAAGATATTGTAAAAAACCGAATTTCTTCCTAGCTTTATTTACAGAGATGGCGAAAAATTAATTTAACATTTTCATTGCTGCTTTTTATTGTTTATAACATGCTGCTATCAAATATCGATTCTGACATTTCTTCTTTCGGGTATCATCATCAGGTAAGTATTTTTAAATAACGATTTGTATTGTTTATTGTAGTTTCGCAGACTTTATGTGCAATAAAATAATAATGCAATACTACTTTAATCAAATAATATTAACATTTTGACCCTAATTATAACCTCTTTAATTTTTATATATAAACGGTAGGAGATGCATCTAAGATTAAATGGCGGCATGGTTGTCAACTGTCGAAACGCATTATTTTAAGAAAAATATGAATTTAACAAGAAGAGCTGTAAAAAAACTGCACTTCGTTTGCCTTTAAAGACATCTTTTCGAAGATTGCCATTGCACTGGTCGATTCAAAGTATCGATGTTTCAGAGCGCCACATGTCTTTCTCAAAAATCTGCCCCTAAGCTTTAAACATGCCGACGTAAGTTATCTTTTTTATCCACAATATTTTACTAAAATTTTAAAAATAGAAAGTTAATAATTTTTACCAATAATTGCTGTAACTTGCGATGGGCGTGACCTTCCAGCGGTCAAGGAAGGGAAAGGGAACATACTGCGAATCTGTCTTCTTTTCCTTCATAAGCCACTGGAATTCGTTCACCCTATGCAACATTTACACCTTTCTACTATTATTTTTTTATTACAAGTTTTTTAGCAACTATTCACGTTCATAAACAAGCTAAGCAAAAACTTTTTCATTGGTATAAATCTTAATTTTTAAACCATGTAATTCCAAATGTAATCCCAGATTTTATCATTTTCTGTCAGACTTATCAGTATACGGCAATTAAAAGCATGTTAATGTCCTTTAATTTTTTATTTACTTTTTACTCTACCCACGTCTTATATCATTTCAGAATTTATTAACATAATTTGCATGTTACGTTCTTTTTATATGAGTGAAATAAACCCGTTCTGATTTAAAGTCATATAATAAACGAATTGTCATATTTGTAAAATAATTTTACCGCATAGTAAGCAAATTAAATTTAATATGTAGTATACAGGCTGTTATGAAAATGACTTAATATATTTAAATGTGTGACTTCTTGGGTGTCCTCGAGAAATACTGCATACTTTTTTCTGGACAGTCTAAAAAATTGGGTAGGCACCCCTTAAATAAGACCGAATTTACCGTGAGCCCATGGGTAAAGAATCAACGACGATTGGATCCTCATTGAAAAGCACCACATTCTCGAGTAAGAGCGACGGAAAAATACAATAGTCGTTCTAGTAAGAAAGACGGTAAAAGCAATATTAATTCTTATCCTAACCTACCGTAACATATTATGGTAGGTACCGGGAAAGGTAGTTTAGTATTAGTAGTAAAAAGCCAGGTTATTTGATGGGTTTTGTTCATTTTATTAAATAAAAAAAATTGTGTGTGCTTAAGACTACACGACAGAAGTGAAAACTTCAACAAGGTAAAATTAATAATATCAAATACAATTGTTCGGCGCAGACGAGCGTTACACATCCGAGCGTGACGGCTCAGTTTAATTCAGTGCCCACAAAAAATGCTAAACGCGCCTAAAGAAGTTTTCACTTTAAAAATTGAAGTATGAAGAGTAAAGTGTATTATTTAAGCCAAAACATCCACGACGATGAACGATTTAACAAAGAATTTTAAATGTCGAGTTGGGTAGTGATCATGACTTGTTATTGTAAGAAAGTGATGTGAAAATTTGCCGTGTTGTGGACTTGTTTGAATGGGAAAACGATCAAGTCGTATATTGGATTTATAACGATATGTTTATTTTTATTATGGTTGTACATTTTGTAGCGTTCTTGGATTTTTGAGGTAGGTTTAATTTCAATTTTGTATTACCATAAACTGGGAACAAAACACGTGTTCAGTATAAATAAATTATTCATGGGATGTACTTCTTGTTACGAATATTTTAAAAATCAAAATATTTGTGAACTCGAAAAAATTTAAAGTTATAGTTTTCCCTTTCTAAACTTTCAAACAACAAAATTTTACTGAAATTTTTAAAAATTATTTACACTAATTTTATCCAAAATTTAATATAATTTAATCCGTATTTACATTAACCCGAACCATTAATAACCCGAACGTCATAACAAAGATGGCTTCGACCCACGAACGGCACAGTAGATGTGACGTTTTAAAAATGACGTGCACCCGGTGTATGACGTGGTAAATGCAGGACATGGTTTTAAAGTAATTAGTTTTCTCGATGTATCGGCCATTTTGGAAAGAGGTCATCAGATAGCAACGAGCAGGGTAATCAGTTTTTCATTAAATGTCACTTTACCAAAATGTGTTTATGGAAATAAGGCAGTGGCGTATGCGATGGCTGCTGATTGAGGCTGTTTTACCCAAATGACTAAAAAATAAAATAAAACAGCTTTATATTTTTATACAGAACCAATTAAAAATGTTTACAACCTTGTGCACATTGTTTATCGCCAGTAAAATAGATTGTCGATTCTGTTGTCATAACAAATGGACGTAGTCTGACAGTTAAAGCTTTTAAAGTAATCTAAATGTTATAATATATTAAGTACGTAAATTTGATATAAGTTGTCATAAGAAATTGTTCAGTTTTTTTCATTAACCTATAAACAAATTTGGTAAAATAATTTGTAGTACCGAAATATAATAGGGTATAAAATATTATGTAAAATATTTTATTTGGTCTCTTATCATTTTTAACGTACTGGGCAACATTCGAAACCCAATAATGCCAAAACGAGATGCCACTTACCTTTTTTGGTAAACGACGTATTACACCACTTTCGCTAACAATTTTTTGACGAACAGTACACAATATTGGTGACTCTGACGTCAATTACCCAGGAAAAACAACAAACCGTTATTCCCATATTCAATAAATATTAGATTTTAGGCAGGGGTCCTGGAGAAATGATCAGCACGCTATACCAGTTTTAAAAAATGCTTTTATGGGAATAAATGGGAACGTGTTTTGCTTGTTTTTTGCGTTTAAAGCTGTAGGTACTTGATTTGTTTTGTAATGTTGACGTTTTAAAGATATATTAGATTTAGGGCAGGGGTGAAAATGAGCAAAATATCGTACCAGTTTTAAACAAAATGCCCTCATATGGGAATGTTTTGCTTTTAATTGGTGCCGTTTAATGCATGATGACAGACTCGACTAGGTCGATTCAATCCAACTAACTTAATTAATTAATTTTATTGATAATGTTTATCAACTTCCTTGACAGCAATAGCAATACGTCAGTAGTCGAATTAATCTCTTGAAAAATTATTTGTTAAGGCCGATCCCCACCTAAGCATTTCACACTGCATTTTTGAATCATGGATGCAACAGCTGATTTTATGATTTTTTAACGCATATGCATCAAAGTCCTGACCACATTAAAGATTTTTTAAATTTAAAATTTGGTTGTTGATAATTTTTTGTTTTAATATTGGTGCAATTTGACAATACAAAATCGGTTGAGTTTGATACAGTTCTATAAGTGCAATGCCGGAGTCTTCGCTCCAGATAAGTAGTCCCCAAACTCAAAAAGCAGCAAAAAAACGCGGTAACACCACATATTAAAACTGAAAAATGTCTTGTTTATTTTTTTGTCAAATGAGCGAAGTTATAGTTATAAAGCAATTTCTAGGGAATTTTGACAAAACGCATGGGAATGTGCTAATAATTAGACCTTATGTTCTCTTTCAAAGAAGAAAAACGCTGCAACTTTCACTCACGCTGAAATGCATAAATGTGAATCCCAAATTGCATTGAAAATGCATAGGTATGAATCGACCTTTAGATTTTTTTTATTACCGTTAACCGTTAAGACGTGTGTGCCTTGTGCAGGTAAAAAAATACTTTTTTAAACAAAACCGCCCAACAGAATTCCCAAGTCTGGACTTGTGTGGTTTGAAGTTAATCGTATGAAGAACAAATAAGAAGTTAAAACAAAGGGCAAAAATAGTGTTCATTGCGCACGCTGCGCCGTAACTCTTAACCCCAAAAGGATCTTTCTGAATTACCTCTTGCATGGTCGAAACTTTTTGAGATATGTATTACCTAATATTCGGAACAGATCTGAACCAAATAATTTGGACCAAATGGATAAACTGCAAGCATTTCCAAAAACTACTTTACAACAAGTTTGCCCAGTTGCCAGAGAGTATGGAAATGTTCAATTGCAGCGAATTTAACGGAGAGAATGGATTTCGTCCTGATGCACAAAGCCTTTTGGTCGGTCTGTCTCTAATTGTGTAATCAAGTAAACAGAAACAGTAAACTTAGTAAAACTGGTGTGTAAATTTGATGGTTTTAAGCCCTAAGCTGTTGTTACTTAATAATTCATGTAGTGGGATAAGCAGTAAACATGTTTATGCCCTAACTTAAGTTTGAAAAAAACAGTTTTCTCACGAGTGCTCTATTGTTTTCCTTTCCCAACACGTTTTGTTATTGTTATAACATAACGGCATGAAGAAAACTCGCGCATTAGCAACTAAAGTATTTTTATTTCCAATGTACACAGATGCAAAAATTAACCCCATGCATATCAGGGGTATTTCGGTTGCAAGCAGCATGGACCTGTTTATATTTAGTCTATATATTGGAAATAAATAGGCTATATGTCCGACAATGTCACATTTGTAGTCGATTTTACTTCATCTTGGAAATAATTTATTATTTACTCATGGAATTACCTGTTTTTGACAGTTACAGTGTAAGCGATATTACGCCTCTATAAGTTTATAGTAATGCTGGTAAAATTATAGAAGCAAGACAAAGGATCTCTTGAATACGTTTCTGGACCCACATTTCGATTCGACATATTCTGACGGCCCTTATATCGTTTTTAGTTTTTAAAATTGTTCCGAACCTATGGCACCAGCGGACGGTGATATCGCGATATAAATAAATGTCAAATAGACATGATACTAAGAATCAAAATGTTTCAGAAAGTCAAAAATATACAACGAATAACCATAGATAAACAAAACCATGAGGAACCATCCAATGTAAACGTTTGGGACGACGACTTCCTAATATTTAGCAAATGCGAATATTCATCAAAGTCACTGCGCTTCTAGGCATTTATATCGCGGCCTCGATTCTCGGTTACGCCCATTTAGGTGGTATGTCTAGGTTTACTTAGTCTATGGTACCTATAATCTAAAAAACATGGCATCGGTGAGAGTGGATGGTAAAGACAAAATGCAAAGAATAGGAAAAAATACTAGAAGCGAATTGTTTTTTGGCAGACATACAACCAGTACCGATTTTGTGAGTACAAAGACCGTGGTTATATCCATGGTCTGTCAGTTATAATTGTCACAATTTTCCATCGCTTTTCAGTTTTAACAGGGAACTGATAACATAAAGAAAGTCTTGAAACTATCAAATTTTGTTGTTCAGGTCTCCTTAAAAATACCTTGCCGGTTGACAAAATACTTTTAGAAATGACGAAGTTTTTGTTTTTGTATTAATAAAAATTATTTCAAAACTGACGCTAATAATAATTGAGGAATGCATTACAATAAAATAACGAATTCATAACAACGTAACAAACAGCAGCCATCAGTAAGCACATAATAAATATGAATTTTAAATGCCAACACAGAGTCGTTAAACTTACTTTATATACGTGAATCTAGAAAGTCACATAATCCATAAAATCTGTTTTAAACTGACCTATAAACTTTAAAATTTGCAAGCGAGAGTAATAGTGAATTAAGTGTAGTTATTTAGCACATATTTACAAAAGGTAATGGAAGCTCATCAAAAGCTAGTTAAAAGCTCGTTCAGCTCAGTAACGAAAGGCATAGATGACATCGCGATATCGCCAAAATTCATTGGCGTACTATTAAAATTTAAACAATACCTATTGCATGAGCGTCTCTGGCCTTTGTGGATAATAATAGAATGTATTTTTAAATATATTTGCTTAAAAAGTTCACTAGGCGTTTATCGATCAACCTAATCGATCAATCAGAATTTCCAAAAGATTGCCCCGTTAGTAGACGATGTCAATCAAATTGCAAGCGATATATTGGTTGCCATGCGATTATGTATTTTACTAGGTGGATGGTAAATCGGCTTGCGACTGAAAGCAATTTACACAACCGGGTCCGCTCTCCTTCCTTGAAATGTTTAATATATGCATACTGAGAATTCACATACTCTTTATACAACTGTTTAATACTATATATGAAAGCAACGCGCTTTCCTTCTGTAAGACAACGAAAATTGCTAGACCGTTGTAGACTGATAATATCACGGTAATTTAGCCAATAGGAAATAAGAGTTAATGGTACCATAGAATGGTTTATAGCCATTATTGCCCTGAATACTCACAGTAATTATCAAGTTCTATTGGGGGTGTAATCTGGTTTAATATACTGTATTAGTTCCGACTGGCAGTTATAATGAAACTTGACATTAATCATATACAACTAAAAATCAGTACGGTAGTTCTCAAAACTTTAAATTACTTCTAGCAAACCTGTTGTATTAGATTGTATTAAAGAGTCCATGAAATATTATTTTTTAATTAGAAACGATAAGTACCCGAGCGGTTTGAATATTTTAAAAATAAAAAGTGCAGAGAGAGATATAATGGTTGACAACCAAATTGCTTTAAAAGTCGCCTGAAAAACAAGATTAGGAGATTTTTAACCAGTTTTATCGGACGACTTGATTGCTCGTTAATCGGCCGGGTCCCTTTAAATCATTTGAATTGCACCTCAAAAAAAATTGGGCTAATAAAAACGAAAGTGTTTCTTATCACCGTGATAAAACACATGTAACAAGCAGTTTTCTAGTTAAATTACAGAAACATTAATAATAAATCACAGATACATTTGATATTACCTAAGTCCCAAAATGTTTGCAAATATTGTCATTTAAGCATCCATTATCTTTGTTTGCAGTAAAGCTTACCTGAAAAAAAGAAAGAAAACATTAGTATTAATAATTATGACAATTTTAACATTACAAAAATTAACACATACATATTTAAACAGAGTGCTGATAAAGTTTGGAATAATATATTTTCCAGGTAAACGCAGAAAAAGCTGGGACACGTCGATTTTATTATATTTCTTACATGTTGTTAATGCAGTATTTAAATAACTTAAGTTTTGAAGATGATTTAGTTAGACCATAATAAACCGAAACGTCAACAATCCAAACTTATAATTAATTAACAATTTGGACCGAAAATACAAGAAACGTATTTTTATTATATTATAGGTAGGTGCCCCCTCAAAATAGACTGCTCCCCTTTTTTCACCCCTAAGTGAATTTAAAAAAAAATACTAATCACGTGTTATTATATGTTATTAATTGAACCTATATACCATATCAATTTTTAGAACTTCGCCAGCTATAGTTTCTGGGATATAGAAATTCCTATAAAAATGTTTACCCCCGCTTTTATCCCCAGTGGGTCGATTTTTAAAAAAATATTTTCTTAGTGGAATCATTTATAAGGAGAAAACATCCTCGAAATTTCATGATTCTAGGATTACGGGTAGTGGGCGTGGCTAAATCATTTATTCATTAACTTTTCAATTTTATATATTAGTATAAATTACTAAATAATTTAAATTATTGACATGAACCTAAAATTAAAATATAAAGAACAGATGCTGCTAATGAAAAGTTGTTACCTAATTTGTTTTGAATCTAAAAAAAAAACATTTCGATTATCTTTTTTTTATTTAAAATTTGTACAAATTTGTTGGAACTAACCAATGTACCTATTTTTCCCCAAAAAAATTTCCTTAATCAGACTAAAAATAAAAAAAGTTATCGAATCCAAAACATAAAACAAATTTTATGATGATCCTTTTGCACGCATAGTGTAGAAATAACTTTTAAAAATTTATTGTCATTTTCCGATTCTTTTAACAAATTTTCCCAATTACATTTACTGTGTTATGAAAACTATTTCGTGTATAAATAACTTAATATAAATATTTATATAATATAATCAGAGCAAAATAGGCATAAATATGATGCGAATTTCATAATTGGATATTTAATTCACAATAACTATTCTTTTTACCAGTTTCAAGATTTTATCCCACAAATTGACAAATTATGATGACTGTCATTCGAAACAGAATAAACCAAATCCAAACAAGATTACTAAGGTCGACCTTTTCGGCATTATAACCGGACCACTTCGTCATTCGGTCGCCAACTCGTTTATCCTTTCAACAGAAGTCCAGGATCGATGAGTGACAGTTTCTAAATAGGTTACTCCGAAAGAAAATAAACGTTTTTCCAGGATTCATCGGTTTTTCCGATGCGTATTTTGTATTTCCGCTTTGTGCGTTGATTTCCTGAGTTGTTGGGAAAGAATGTCAAATATTTGAGCAGTGTTTGTTCCAGATAAGCCTTTATTGCTTTTAAATGAATTAAGAATGAGGGAAATATTGTATAAAAGTTTTATGATTTCTAGACACATTCTATCATGGAAAAATAAATATTTGATACATCAGGGAGAGTTTTAAATGTTATTTTGATAACATATTTTCCCAGAATTTAATCTTGTTTGAACAAAAATGATTATGTTTGCAAAATATTTATATATTTTCTAAATTGATTTCTTAACCTGCTGGAAAAAAGCTTCTATCGTCAAGTTTGAAAAACTGTGTCGACGGAAATCGAATTAAAAATTATTTTTAAGATTATTTGCATAAATTGGTTGTAAAAAGATACCTTATATTGTTGAAAGCAAACTAGCTTTGGTAAAACGTTACTAAATTGCTTACTCCGAAAGAAAATAAATGTTTTTTCCGAATTAATCGATTTTCTTCTTTGTGCGTTGATTTTTGAGTTGTGGAATAGAATGAAAAATAGTTGAAAAGTGTTTATTTCTTATTGATCAATTATTTAAATGACCCAAGTCAAAGAATAGGTAGGTACCTTCCAATTGTTACATTTAAACAAACTAAAATTATTTGCTTAGCTAAGTTGTTAAAGGAACGCTTCGCGAACAACTTCGTATAGTTCGCATGGGAAATAGAGATGGGCATACTACTTAACGGAGGCAAAGGGGGAGGAAAAAATCTTTGCTGTGCTAAGTTAAATTTTTAAAAGGAACGCTTAACATAGCTGTTGGTTATGCTTTGCTATTTAAAAGAAGATTAAAGGAACTCGGGTATTGTTCAAAACAGTTTCAGGATTGTTAGGCAATTCTACCCTGATGCATGGCGAAAGAAATAAAACATAAGGGCGACTTTCGTAACGATACTTTGATGGAACATGTTTTCCGGGATTTCTACGTTCTTCCTATCGGGTGGTGCACTGCCAGACTGGCCATGGGAAATCCCATGTAAATTTTGCTACCCTCAAATACTGGCTCCCCTATTAGTTTTACATCCAGATTGTATTAGACATTTTAATCTACGACAGTGCCATTATGACGTATTTAGCATTATCATTTAGATGTCGTTATGACCTTCATAATAGCACTCAGTGTCATTATGAATTCATAATAACATCCAAATGTTAAGATACAAAAACAAAATGTTGAGCATACTCTTTTTAACTGCCCTAGATGGGAGGAAGAAAGAACAACGTTTGCCCCGAATGCCTCGGGTAGGGTGTTCACCCCCGAAAATATGATGAGGAGTTTAGTTCTATCAGAGGACGATTGGGCACACGCATACACGACAATCCGAAGCATATTGGAAACAAAAGAAAGAGAGGAGAGAAAACTAACACAGACGAATAAGGACAGCCTCCGCACTGAAGAAATGTGAAAACGGTACCGGTGCGGTGAGCCAGATGATCAGAGGGGAATTTTTTTAGTCGGTAGGAATCCGACACTACCCAGCCACTAGAACACCATAGGCTTGAGGGTGTCTTTTGAAGATTTTTGTACCCCTCTGGACCAAAAAAAAAAAAAGAAAAATAAAGTCGGTGCAAACTATTTATTTGTTATTATTACTTAGAAAAACGGAGTGCATTTATTTATTGTAAACATCCGAAGGGACACTTTCGGATTCAGAATCTCCCATATTTAAATTATTTTTGACCAACCCTTTGCATACAATAGAAAATTAGACGGCAATAATGACGTTGTCAAAATCGAAATCGAAACAATCAAAAATGCGGTTACCATGATATCGACTAATATGGACACCTGAAAATTTTAAAAATTACGAAAACGTTATCTGATATCAATGAAATTTAGACGAATAAAATCTATTTGCACTGTCGTAGATTATATTTTGAATGATACACGTTCGATATGAACTTTGTTAATGAAACTTGTGCAATTAAACCACTCGGCTAACGTGTTATAGTAATAACATATAATAGTGTTCATATCGAACTAGTATCATTAATAACTATAAAAGGCCTTTGTACCGTGCGAGCAAAAACTATTTGCATCAAAGAGGGCCTTGCATCTAAGGACGTAATGCTTAGCCGTAGAGCTTAATACCTGTTGGGTGTCAGTAACTACCTGAATTAACAATCAGTTATTCCGTCATCTTTGACAGTCGTTACAAGTAATTTGATCCATCGCTAATTTTTTCAATTTCTTGAACAATTCACACAATGGGCTTTACGGAATAGCACAAAACATTATGGAACATGCAGGACTATTCTTAAGAAGCAGCTAAATTTATTTCCTTATAAAGTGCTCTCAATGGTTAACCCAAAATTTATTGGAAATAAATGATTTATTAGACCTGACATTTTTTTCGGATGAAGCCTGGTTCCACCTCTCCGGTTATGTGAATTCTCAGAATGCACGCATGTGGAGTAGTGAAAATCCCCATTCTTTTGTAGAGTTCACATTGCACCCTCAAAAAATTGGTGTCTGGTTAGCTGTTTTCCGAAGAAGAATTGTTGGTCCTATTTTTTTTCATGACACAGTTACAGCATAGCGGTATAGAGACAATATATTGAATCCATTTGTGGAGCAATTACTTGACGACGAACTACGCTTTGGATATTTTCAACAGGACGGTGCAACCGCCCATACAGCCGCCGATACTATTAACTACGTATGCAATTTTTTCGACGACAGATTGATCAGTTTTTGATCAGACATTGAATTCCCACCTAGATCACCTTGTTTAACGGTTATGGATTACTTCGTTTTTCCTCATTTAAGGAACACTATTTTTAAAACACCAGTTGCAAATTTAGAACAATTACAAGAAAGTATTATCCAAGAATGTGGTAACATTTCTCCAGAGATGCTGGTCAACACTTTCGAAAATATGAAGAGACGTGTGAATTTATGCTTGGAGCATGGTGGTGGCCAATTTCAGCAATTTATGTAATTATTTTTCTTTTTCCTTCTGTATATTCTTACTTTGTTAATTTTGTATGTATTTGTCTATAAGTACTTATTTATTACTCAATAGTTTGGCATATCATGTCATAATATGGATTTGACAAAATTTTAACCTAGATTTGGTTAGATATATCGTCTCCATATCATTGTGATCTAAACCAAGCCCTACGTTTTGTAATCCAAGCCCTCTTTGATGCAAATAAGTTTTGCTCGCACGGTATGATGGATTCGCAAACCATTTTATTATTTTCTAAAAAGTCAAATAAAAATTATTTAGAAAAAACTCTTCGTAAAGTTCTTAAAAGATAAATAGTAAATGAAGAAATCCATTAATAGACATTTTATTTTTTCTTAATTTCAATATGTTTTACATTATTCGATCAGTTTGTGATCAATGTTATACAACAATAAAATAATACTTTTCCAGAATTAATGAATTTTTCTGTATGTGAATTGCGTAGGTTTTTCATGTTTTTATGTTATTTGATGTCTGATACTAATAAAGTTGTCCAGTAATTAAAATCATTATTTCAGACTGTTTTTTATTTTTGTTTAAGTTATATTTTATTTTGGAATTAATTGACGGCCAGGCACAGTGGGCGTACATTGAAATTTTTGTTTCAACATAAAACAATTTTTAGAGCTTTAGGTCTTGCAAATGGTTACGTGGGACTCAATCGTGATATCGGGCCCTTCGTTTAACTAATTCGCCTTTCGTCGCTTTTCTTATTTTACTTATCGTCGATAACCAACCACAGCCGCTGCATCCTTATGTGGTAAACTTACAGCCAAGCGGCAAGTATCATATGATAGTTATCCTCAAATAGCCTTTAATGTCACGTCGACCCGCCGGCATCTACCTAAATAATAAATAATATCGCGGGTCTGGTTTTCTGTTCTTGTCCATTAGAATTAGCAAAATGAAGATAACGATATAATCGACCACACGAGTGGCAAAAAAAGAATTGCGCGCATAATGGGATGACGTGCTAAGTATCTGATATCATGTTTTTAACTTTTTTGCATGTTTTTAGGACAGGTTTGTCACACTCTAGGACCATTTTTATTATTGGGATATATTTTTAATAGGTTCTTATTTAGGACGTCAATGCTAAATATGTTAAATTCGATTATAGTGAAAAACTCCATTGCCTTGTCTTGCATGATATGCTTTTATTTCTCTATTTATTTCGAACAGGATTTTTAATTCTATACAATCATATTCATTATTTAGTTGCGTTTGTTTAAAAAAATTTTCTTGTTAAAAAAAACCTTATCTACTCTTGAGTGACACATAATGGGTCACTTCTCAAGAAAATGTTTTCAGGGGTTTATCGTTTTTTTCTGATAAAAACAAAGCTTTATATTTTTCCACTTTGTGCGTTGATTTCTTGAATTGTTGTGAAAGAATGTCAGTCCTCTGTTTGCGCTTATTTATGATAAGAGCATTTATTTATTTTTTATTAATCAAACATTTCCGCTTTAACAGTTTAACAGACAGATGGTATTTTATATAAAATAAATGACTTGGAATATTGACATGCAAAATTGTCCCCCCAGCCAGAACGAATTCAGAAATTTGACTTTGAGTTATCCAGTTTTCTTAAAGGGACAAGATTGAAATTATGCGCAAAATCGACGAGTCCCAGCGATTTTTTTCTATGGAGCGATAAATAGGAGAAATCGGTCTTGTTTCTTTTCCATTGGCTGTATGTAACCAGTATATTGCCAATGGTATGCAACTAGGCTATTAAAAAGTGAGGCCACTATGCGATATAACAAATGTTAATCAGCTGTTTCTTCGATGCGAACAGAACCGGTCACTCATTATTATCATTTTATGTCTTGTGGTGTTTGTGTGATTTTTAAGTATTATGTTGTCTAGTTCTTATAATAGAGCCACTATAATAGCGCCTTTTAATTTGTAACTCTGGTAACGGTACTAAACTACCTTTGCTATCCTATGTAATAAACAAGTGTTTCAAAAATTTGACACCAAAAAATAGTTAAAAATAGATTTTAAGCCGGCTCTGTTCAGTGTTTACATGTTCCACAAAATGATGTGAACTGCGCAAAGTCTGTACCCCTCTTTAGTCCTCCATAGGGGTCACAATTTGGTAACATGCGCTTAGCAATATACTGTTTATATATAGAGCAGAACCGATCCCCAGGAAAGGTTATTTCGATACTCTTATTTTTTTCCACTATCTTTAGAACTTTTTGCCGGTCACTGATGAACTATTGCCTTCAAGTTTTAAATATCGGAGATATTTACAAAAAAAAGAAGAAAAGTATCAAAAAAAATTGTTATTTTGGAAAATATTTAAAAAAATGTATAGTTTTCCTACCCCATTTTTAGATTTTATTTTATGTTTATTAAAAAACTATCATAATATAATCTTTAGGGTAAAAATATTTAGAACAGCAAAGTTGTATTTTGATTAGATCTACGAAGCGTATTATGAATTGTTTGTATCTCTCAGAGTTTTTGAGATATTGACTGAAATATGGTATATATATTTTTGTTAATATCTTGAAACTGCTAATTAAAAAATAAAGTTTCGAATAAAAAGTGTATTTTGTAATCTTCAACAAAAATGTTACAAATTCAGTTTTGCTCTACTCAATTTTGTTAACTAGTGTGTATGTGCTATAATTTAAGCTGGATTTATAAACTCGACGTTCACGTTGGCGCCGGCGCTGGCGTTCGCGCTAGTAGTTAAACCATGGAAAGATAATGCAGCTGTTTATAAACTTCGCTGGCGTTGGCGTCGGCTGCCGTTCGACTTGAACCAAGTTTAACTTTTCGGCGCTGGGGTTCGTAGCAAATCCGTAGCAGTGACGTTAGCCAAGAGCATTTCATTATTTAGATGACGTGAGTTGGCCTTTTGCTAAACTTTACCACATAAAGGCATAAAAACTACACCAAGGTATAGTGTTTCTTAGGTCAATTTAATGACATAAAACAGTATGAATTTCCTAACCATAGGCGTCCCAAACAAATAATTAAAATGCATATACACACTTATAAGTTTGTTTTACATTAGGTGTTTCTACATACTACACTTTATAAACCCACTGTATATATAATAATATTATATTAAAATAATAAATATAAGGTAATTCAAAAATTCTATACACAAAACTAAAATCAGAAAAATAAACCTGACACGGCACGACACTGCTCAGAAAATGCTTTAATTTTTTTTACCAGAACTCCATTCTCGGACCATTGTCCAGCCCGTCCACAAGTTCCAAATTACGTATATTTTATCTTTGTCTCTTCCACGCCATCGGCGGTCATTGGCCTATCTCTGTCTCTGTCTGCCAGAATCGATCGTTGAACGGGCTGGAGACCGCTTCAGCTTATACCAGCCGCTTTAACTGGCGCTAGTATCCCTTGGCAACCGCAACAAATTATATGCTGTTGCCAATTCTTCAAAATTTTCGGATTTGTAAGCACAATGTAAGTATATACGAGAAACAAGGGTTTGTTAATTAGTTGTTTTTAAACACTGAAAACACTTTTTGTCTTGATTTCAGTTATATTGTTTCTTAAGGACTAAAGAATGTATTATTATAACAATGAATGGCTTGTTATTTTTTTCTGTCACACTCAAAACTCCTCGGTTTAAAGTATATTTGCAAACTAGCTCTCAAAGAAAGTTACTGACTAACAATTGAATACTGATATAAAATAAAAATTTTTAATAAAAAAACTTAAAGAATTGAAGAAGAAAGATCTGACAACCCTGGTTGTGAGGTCGGTCTCTTTGAGACTGTTTACCGCCGTTTGTATGCCGTATGGAATGATTGGAATGTCATCACACTGACTTTGGATAAATTATACTTAACAAATGATTTGATAAATCCATTTCTTAAGTTTTTACTAATAACTTTTTAATAACCACTTCGCTGTTGAAACAAATTATAGTGTTAGGTTATGTTAACACCAACGACGCCAACGACCAACTCCAAGTTTATAAATGATGTCCACGAACGTCAATTGCGATACTGCGAACGCTGGCGCCAACTGCAACGCCAACGCCAGCGAGAGTTTATAAATCCACCTTTATGGTAGTGCATGTCAATTGCATAGCTCTTCCTTGGTCCCAAAAGACGGGAAAAGGGGAGGATGTTGCGATGAACCTCTTTAGGGGTTGAGAGGGGAGAACCCTTATGTCTTGTATCCATTGCGTGGGCTCTTAATGTAAATTTGGACCTATCAGGTGAGTGATATACATAATAATATGTACCAGTTTCATCCTCTGTTACTAGTTTCGAAAAACCTTCATGGTCTGCATAGTTAAAAGGCCACAAACTATATCTCAAGGAAAGAGTATATATATATGAATTATTAGTTCTTATTCTGCAGCACAGATAGCGCATTTGTTATTAAACTTAGTTAGTGTCATTTTTGCAAATAAAAAATTAAATTATTTGTGGCGTTAAATTATCAGAAAAGAACTATGTTTCCTAATAAGGAATACCTACAATGTATAACTTATGGTGATCTCACTCGCTTACATTAAAATTTTATAAGGATATTTTTAACATTGTGTTTTTTATGGTGCATGATTATGGTAATGTTTAATACGTTTCTTGGTTGCGAATTTTGTCTGCTCTGTAAAATAATAACTCATGTCCATTCTTCCATTTTAGTAAATTAAGCCCCATTGTTGTTCTATTTTTAGACAATCTTTTTGACGATATAATTTATTATTTTATTTTAGAAACGATACACTGATGGCCACAACGGAGATGCTATGTATATTACACAATGCAAAATTATGTAAGGAGGAAAATTATTAACCAAATAATTTTTTAATGTCAAATTTTGTGAAAAATTATACTTTTAAACACTTAATAGTCTAACAAAAAAGGTTTTGGCGGGGTGGGGAGGGAAGGAGTAAAGGTAGGTATTTATTCCCTTATATAAATGATTAAAACTTAACTTTTTAGAAGGCCGATTTAAATAAAAAAGTTAGTGTTTCTCTAAGAAACAGATATGGGATCTGGGCACTACAAAACAAGTATGCAAATTGCAATTTCATTCGGAAACTTAAAAAAAGTTTTGTAAATTAAATAAAAGTTAGACAGTGAAAAATAAATAAGGCCGACCCGGCCAACCCGATAAAACCGACAACAGCTAACTTAGGAAAATCCACATTAATCCTGCCGCAATAGATGCGATACAAAAGAGAAAGTCGAGCTAAATGTCAGAGGCCTCTCAGGAGTTGATTCAAGTCCGATAAGACAAGCTGAAAATGGCAGGGGAGTCTAATCCGATGACCATCGCTGCCTCTCTCCTGCTATCTAATCAAAAAATCGATTTAACTGCTGTAATAGACTATAAAAGGGCCGTACTCGTCTTTTATTGAGCTTATTCGCAACCAGTCCCAATTAGTATTGAGCGTTATAAAGTTGCTTAGATTGGTATAGCATACGTATATTGATCCATTAACGATCCTAGCGAGCTTATTAGGAATTGACAATTACACAATAAAAAATTCAATTGATTAATAGGAAGGGATGTCTAATTTAATTATATTTTTTAATTTAAATTTTGATCAATTTGTAAATCAGTTGTATGATATACTGTTATTTACACAAAATAACCATATTGGATTACTTTAAATCAATTAAATAAAATATGCCAACCTTTAAAATTATGTTTGATTTGACGCATGCGTTTACCAATCATTCGGAAGTTCCAGCCCATAAATTTCCTGTAGCACGTCAACAGACCGCGACTTTAAAGCTATTTTAATTTTATGGTAGTTCAGTCTATACAAAAGTATAGGTTGAGAAACCTTTTGGGGGCGTCTTAAAATACCCCTGAATATGTTCCATAAGCTTCTTAAATCTAATTAAAAAGGATTTAAGATTAAATAAAAAATTATTATTTTATTACACATCGAAACTTGATCATCATTGATTAAAATATTTAATATAAACTGATTAAAATGTAAGCAGTAATGATTTTATCAGTTGGCAAAATTAATCCTTTAAATCAATCTGGTATGGACCTGGATTTAATCAATACTGAGTTCATTTTGATTTAAAATGTAATAATTTAAAAAAAAAATGTGTACCTATCGTAATTTTTAAGGCATAACAGAAAATTCATTAGGCGACTTTCCAAGCCGAAAACGACCAAATTGTCAATCTGCTTACTCGATAATCGCCTAGTACCTAACTATAAAAAAAAACTAAAGATACGACTTCTTATAAATATTATATTATAGTTCAATAGAAAGAAATAAGCATTCTTGAAGGTTACTGAACAGCAGTCATTTACAAAAAAAAATGTAAAACTCGACGCTCGCCTTAAAACCGTTCTAATAAGCTAGAAGATAGATGCGGGGTTGCCATTTCGTCGGCATTTCCAAAATGACAAATGAGCTGGAACCGAAATTTATGATGGATCAGATTTTATACACCGTATTATAAATTAGGTCGGGGAAAGCCTTAGGGAAAACCCACGAAAGGATCGACTTAGTAATATAGCTATACTTTATTTTCAGAATATAATTTTGTACAAAATAGCTCACCCCGACTTAAATTTATATTTTTGCTGGTAGCACAAAAAGGAAAAACTACCCAAATATTATAATAAATATTATACTTACCTATACAATGATATTTTATAGTATATAGGTACATTAAAACAAAATAGGTTAGATTGATAGTATGTTTGTTTGGGTTTGTTCGGGTTAAGGGTTTTAATTATTGAGCGATCTATTTTGGTCTTTGTTACGTGAATTTCCTGGGTTTAGCTTACAATAACGGATAACAGGCATTTTTAATGATCCGCAGGTAAAGTAGGCTACCTATTTACTAATCAGACAATTTTGATTGTGAGCAAATCACTTCAGACGAGTAGCTAGACGAGGAGCAGTGATTGACCTCCCCTGCATGGCGTTTCTTGTTACCCTCCTACTAAAATAATAGGTGTGATTCCTTAAAAACTTTTTTGTTCGATACTATTAAAATGGAAATTTAGTGAAAACGATGAACTTTACGCTGTTCAAGATTTCAATTTTGAAGCAATAGATTACCTCGATCCACGGAAATATCACTTCCTAGTAAAGAGGAACTAATTACGGCTAAAAATTATTTGAAAAAAGTTGAAAATACAACTGTTTTTGGAAAATTATATTAGCAAAAAGTTGCATTTGAAAATACTTACATAACATTTGCATGTACACTGATAAAAACGAATGGAATTTTACACATTATTTTACAAACTTGCTACAGTGTTTTTACAAGATAGATGTAAATTCAACACAAAAACATATTTGATATGGTATATTTACATTTGAAGGTGAACTTTTTCATATTCAGTTGTAATTTTTCAATGTAAGCGTAAATTTGTCCATAAAAATGTATTAATACATTTTACTATGCATTAATACATTGAACTTTGTATTAATACATCTTAGTATGTATTAATACATTTTACTACGTAAAATTACATAAATAATGTATTTATTGGCTTAACACAGCCGCACACCGCCGTTCTCAAGTCGCCATTTTTTTGTTTACTCTGCACACGTGCGGTTTAAAGTGTTCGTCTAGAGAGTCTACACGGAAAACGTGTTTAAGCTTTGAAAAAACTGGATATTATTGGAGTCTCCTTAGTGTTGGAAACGAATGGTACACCAGTGGACGAAGATGAAATTATTTTATTACTAAAGCCCGAAATATTAATATTACTCGACAATAATGAGAGTTGGATTCCGATAGAACATCAATCAACCTATGAGGCTTTAACTGCTACCACGTTGACCGTTAATTCGTCATAGTTTTCTGAATCGCAAAGCTTTCAGTCATCAACTGATGCAGATGTGCAGATGGAGTCCGAAGTGTTAAACGCTATACCAATTATTATCGATGCAAATATGGAATACGCCTGGACCCATAATATGGATGTACCATGGGAAAAGATTCCATCAAATTTATTGAAAGTTTTTTATGTAAAAGTACATAAATCAAATTAGGCACCAGTAGTAAAAATACATTCACAATTATGCAACATTTACATCGTAGTTTAAAAAAAAAAACATGGTAGTAATACACATTCCGTTATAGTACGAATACTGTAAATACAATCGAAATTTACATTGTAGAATTACAATTAGATACGAAATTTTACGTTTCAGTATGTAACTTTACATTGCGATTATTTCCATGGAAAATATAAAAACACACTGAAAGTGTAATATTACATATGAAATGTATTCTTACCATCACTGAACGTGGCATCAAATCAAATTTTTCGGTCTTAACTAGAATTCTCCAACGGGTTACAATGGTTGGCAAATTAAGTATTTTTGGCTTTCCAAAAAAGAAAATGCAGAACTTCAACATGGCGCAATTTCATCGGCCATCTGGTAAATTAAATAATCGCTCGGCAACCACAATATCGCTTGCAATTTGATTAACAGCGCCCACTAACGGAGCAATCTTTTAAAAATTCTATCCCAAACGACTAGATTTTCAATCTGATTGATTTATAATCGCCTAGTGAATGGGGGGCCCCTCACAGTTAATGTCGTTGATGTCACAGTCTTGTCTGGTTAGTTAGGTAGTTATCGTTAATTATTGTGCAAACCAACATAAAATCTGCATTTTTTTGATTCTGCATTCAAAAAACACAGGGAATATGTAAAAAGGCTTGTCGGCAGCAAAATGTGGTTTAGTCCGTGTAATATGGTTTTATTTAATCTTTTATTTAGCATTAGTGATGGAATTTTAAAGCCATCAACAATAGGATACATTCGAAAAAAAGTCTCAAGGTCTAACAAGAGCATACATTTTTAAAAATATTGTAATTTCTCCAGATGAAAAATATTTTTATTTCATAACAAAGAATACAATAAGCCGTATAACAACAACAATAATGGCGTTGAGCGGATTCGGAAGTGTATTCAGATGATATCGCTATAAAAGCAACAGCTGATAACAAAAGGGTTAGGCGCATGCTCATCGTAACATCATTACTGGACGTCAAGAGATATGACCGGTGAGCCTTGCGTGTTTTCTTACCCATAAAACTTAACTTTTGTTTGCTCACGAAATAGAATAATTAAATTGTTGCGTGTTACGTATGCGTCAGCAGCTTCCAAGGCATTTGGGAACCGCTCAAAGACATAATATACAAAGTTGACATAGTTTATGCAATATGATTCTTTTGTGTAAATAACACTATGTCATAGAATTGCTTTAAGAGTTTATTAAAAATTAAATCAAAAAATACATTCTTGGACCTTATAAAACCTTGGGTATACTAATCCATCCTGGGAACGAATACGAGTTACTGCGGTCGAATGCGGCAGCTATGTATACTACTTAGCTACTCAGCCAACAGATTCATAATCCTGAAAAATTCAGAAAAATTTTTTTTATTCCAAACCCAAAAAAAAACACGATTTCTCCTAATGCATACAACATGTTTTAAAAAGTTATCGGGCCAAAAGTTAAGCAGCTTTAGTCACCCACAATCCTAAAGCACATCTGCTAATTGATTTAGTGAATTGTTTGGGTTTGCCTAAGGTCAAATATTTTAAGTCGAGTTTATTTTTAATGCCGCTTAAAATTTCGGTTCAGTTATTCTGGGTGATCTCATCCGAGTTTATTTAATTTTTTTAAAGTGTTATTTCATCAATTATCAGAGATAAGTGCGGAGAAACCATTTTGGTTAATGTTCTGAAATTTGGAAATTTGTTTTCAATGAGATCTATAAAAAATAGTGTACGGAGTGTTTACAGTTTGAACTGGTGAGGGAATACTAACTTTTCTGTAAAAACTAGGCAATGTTAATAATTGCAGAGCTTTGCAAAATTTGTCGAAATTAAAAATAGGTTTAATTTGACAGTATAAGTAGTATAAAGTAGCATAATATATCAGATGCTTGTAACATCAACAAAAGTTGAATAAATACAAAACCTCTATGTCAAAAGTGAAAATATGCTTTAAAGTCAAAAACAGACATATTTCTTTATCGACAACGCTTGTAGATATTTTAAGTAACAATAAAATATAATATAGTGTAGAAAATTTCCGAAATTTTAATTCAAGCTCGCGGGAGATTCGGCACGAAAATTTTATGCCGACCCTATTTGAAAATAGAATTAAATTGGTTAAACACTCATGTAATCGACATCATAGTAGGCTGTTGTTAGTGTTGCATAGGAAAATGGCCATGATTAAAGAAAACCCATTCAATATAATTTCCAAAATGTCCGATATAAAATGTAATAAAAATAGCTTTATTGCCGATATTTTAAATTTCCCTATGCTCCACCATAATATGGTGATTGGCGTATATAGGTACTCTAAATACAAGTAATAAATAGCGTATTTCTTAGTTTTTTTGAATGTCGGCCCCTAAAGGAATGAAAAGAGGTTATAAAAAGGATATAATATTTTTTGACGGACTTTTTTGAAACTAAATACTCTAATATACAATTAATAAAACATGTATATCTTTTTTTTTAAATCTGTTCTTCTAAAGTGGTAAAAAGGGGGTATAAAAATTTCTATTTATACTATTTGTCATATTTTCTGGAAACTTAGCAGAAATACTTTTATTTAAAGAAAAAGAAATAATGTAAAAAAACAGCAAAGAAATTTGTTTTTAAAAATATAATGGATACCCATTAAATGTTCCATTAGGTGGTATTATATGGTACCTGTTGCTAAGTCGTGGGTACCCGCTACTAGTATGATACAATATAATGTCTTCTAACCCAATAAACTGATTGGTTGCCATGATGATGTATTGTTCCCATAGCAACGGTGTTCATATTTACTTTAGCAACAGATATAGTGAACCTAAAATATATTTGAATAAAGGCCCATATACACATGACAAGTACTTGCCGCCAGTAAACTCGTTTTGTTTGTATGTATGCTATTGTATACACATTGGATAGTTTACTTGCTCAGTTATCAAAATTCAAGATGGCTCCGAGTACGATAGTGCGTGCTGCTGTGAAAGTTATTGTAGCTGGTATTGTGGAAAACATGAGTATTTTTGAGGAACAAAAGAAAAAAAAAAGAAGGAACGAGTATGGGTCAGGAGCTGGCTTAAGCGTCGGAACGCTTTAGGGGCTTCTGCTTAACTTTTAAAAGAGATAGCAATTGAAGATCCAGAATAATAATATAGGAATTTTATGAGATTATCCCCAACAATGTTTGAGAAATTATTAGTAATAAAATATTCAATCGTTTTATATATTGCTATTTTATTATATTTCAATTATTATTATTTTATGGGAAACTAAGATCTACACGGCAACTTGCCAAATATAATAAAACCATGTTTAGACGCGGACAGCTACTTGTCATGACACGCAAGTTGGCCACAAAACTAGCCGCTGCCTCAACTTTACTTGCTGCTGGCCGGCAAGTAGCAAGTACAACAATCCTTTGGGTTACACATGGGAAGTTTACTGGCGGCAAGTACTTTCCGCCAGTAAACTTGCCATGTGTAAATGAGCCTTAGGAACAGGTGAAGAATATTTTATTTACCTAAAAAGAAGACCAAAGAAAAACTTTTAGAAAGCTTCCAGAAAATGTCAAAATTATTACTTGAACCGTTGGTTTAATCCGATTATGTTGTAGGTATGTAGTGTCCTCAGTTAAGTTGGTTGGTTAGAGAATTTACACCGTTTTGGAGAGTTGCAATCAATAGACTTAAAATATACAGTGTGTTCATTTGAAAACTTCCCACCTCGATTTTCCTGCTTTAAAACGAAAATGTGGAAAATCGCTCGGACCCGTCGATTTTTATTTCGAGGGGGACATCTTTTGCGTATATTGCCAATCTTGTTACTTCAAGCCCCTAGGAGGGTGGAGGGGAGGGGGGGGAGATCTAAATCTTAAATGGATACCCCTATTTTATATAATCTTTTTGGATTCTGCATAAAATTCTGAATATTTTTTAATAAAAGCATTATTAGTCTATACTAAACAGTTTCCGAGATATGGACTCTTGAAAAATGACATTTTTGAACTTTGACAGCGTCTAGCTTTCTAACTGTACGTATTAGAGCAAAACCGGAAGTACTATATTTCTTACATCCGGTTTAACCGAAAGTTCACACTATTGGAAAGATAATAAAAATCGAAGATAGGGACATGTAAGCCGTTTTGCTCTAAGACGTACAGTTAGAAAGCTAGACACTGTCAAAGTTCAAAAATGTCATTTTTCAAGAGTAAATATCTCGGAAACTGTTAAGTATAGACTAATAATGCTTTTATTAAAAAATGTTCAGAATTTTATGCAGAATCCAAAAATATTATATAAAATAGGGGTATTCATTTAAGATTTAGATCGTACCCCCCCTCCCTCCTAGGGGCTTGAAGTAACAAGATTGACAATATACGCAAAAGATGTCCCCCTCGAAATAAAAATCGACGGGTCCGAGCGATTTTCCACATTTTCAATTTGAAGCAGGAAAATCGAGGTGGGAAGTTTTCAAATGAACACCCTGTATAATAAACCATATAAATCAAACAAATACCAGTGGGTTTAGATAAAGTTGAAAAAAGTTCGAAACCTGACGGGGATTGTTTACTATAGGGTAAAGTACGGATAGTTGCCTCGGTGGGATAGTTGCCCCAGTTCTCAGAACTCCATGACGGAATTAAGTGCCGCGGTAACAAGAACTGGCAACCTGTAGTACTCGAACGTCTTGCACGTCTTAGTATCAAAGCGACTTTGGCGAAGCATGCATGCCAGTTTAAACAGCGTTTTTAGAACTACGTTGTGTAAAAATCAGTGGAAAAGTTTTTTATGGTTCGAATATTTTGCTAGATTACGAAAAAACGTTTAGATGAGTTGATGTTTTTCGATTTTTTTGATGAAATACCTTTCAAATTTGTGCAGTACATCAATATCTAAACGTAATTCTCTAAGAGGTTATAAAACCGAAGTGAGGCATCTATCCATACCAAAAAGTATAGTTGCCCCAGTTCAGCGCCCGGATAGATGCCCATAGAGGATAGATGCTCAAATAGTTGCTGGGTGGGCGATAGTTCGGAGGATGATTAGTTAGTTTATAAAACATTACAATAGCCAAAAAAAGCCAAAGAAATTGCTTTTTGCTATTCAGAAAAAAATATATTTCTTAATACATCATATTTAATGGAAGAATGTGAGCCTTTTGAGTTTTTTCTTCACCCTACTTGACTTGTCCAGCTCTGCTTGTCACGTTGTTGTAAAGCATCATTTCTAGTGATTGCCAACGACGCACAGTGATAGAAATCGCAAATCTAGAATTCCAAAAGTCCAATTTTTGATTGCAACCTATTAACAAAACAATCATAGTCGTCTCTTTAGAAATGTGTAAGAAAGAAAAAAAGTTAAAATTTAAACCCGTATTATGAGAAACAAATTTGTACTTGTTTTCTAAACAGCAGCTGTTTTTCATTTTACGCATGGAGATAATATTCATTTGATTTACGCGAAGTGTAGAAAGCTGGTAGTGGTGGATCTAATAAAGTTATTATTAAAAAAATTAGGATGGATATTTATGGAGGTAAGTATTTTACTTATAAAATATTATTGTTGTTTTAAAAGTTAAAATTAACTCACAGTGAATATCAAAAATAATCGGTAAAAAATAAAAATAAAAATGATTATTTTTGTAAGAATTGGAGGAGAACTTTTTTGCGACTCTGTACGACTCGGATCTATTTACACTAAAATTTTCTACAATCATTATACCTTTAAAATATCCAAAAAGTTTTTGCGTTTAGTTGCGTTTCTACCTAATAATTAATTTTTTAGGTGTTTCAACAAGTATTAGGCGAATTGATCTATTTAGAGTTTTAAAGGAGCATGTCTTCTCACAATATAGAAATGCTGAGTGCATGGCTTTTTAAAAAATTATGTACTGCAACAAGTATGAGAAACGAATTTCTCAGACAATGACATCAAAGTACTTGATAGGAGTCTGGATAGCTTTTCCAAAAGCCTTTCTAATAGATGGAAAAAAGCTACAAGGTTTTAAATTTTATATACTTAGTCTTTAAATACGAGTACTATACTTTCTTAACTTTTTCTGCATCTCTAGTTTGTCAAGACCATCAACTACTAGATCTGATGATAATTTTATTTAGCCATCTTTGTTATACTTTTCAAACCTCTCCGTAGATCTACAAAAAAGGAAATTATTATTTAAAAATTGTAAAATTAATTACTTTTAGTTTTTAATTTATATCACCGAACCGAACATAGACAAAGACAAGAAGACTTATTTAAACCCATACAAAGTGAGCCTTCTTGTCTTTGTTTATGTTCGACATTTATTTACATGCAGAGAAAGTTGAGAAAGTATAGTACTCGTATTTAAAGACTATATAAAATTGAAATCCTTGTAGCTTTTTTCAATCTATTAAAAAGGCTTTTGGAAAAGCTATCCAGACTCCTATTAAGTACTTTGATGTCATTGTCTGAGAAATTCGTTTCTCATACTTGTTGCCGTATTACATAATTTAAAAAAAAAAGCCATGCACTCAGCATTTCTATATTGTGAGAAGACATGCTCCTTTAAAACTCTAAATAAATCAATTGGCCTAATACTTGTTGAAACACCTAAAAAAAATTAATTATTTGGTAGAAACGCAACTAAACGCAAAAACTTTTTGGATATTTTAAAGGTATAATGATTGTAGAAAATTTTAGTGTAAATAGATCCGAGTCGTACACAGTCGCAAAAAAGTTCTCCTCCAATTCTTACAAAAATAATCATTTTTATTTTTATTTTTTACCGATTATTTTTGATATTCACTGCGAGTTAATTTTAACTTTTAAAACAACAATAATATTTTATAAGTAAAATACTTACCTCCATAAATATCCATCCTAATTTTTTTAATAATAACTTTATTAGATCCACCACTACCAGCTTTCTACACGTCGCGTAAATCAAATGAATATTATCTCCACGCGTAAAATGAAAAACACCTGCTGTTTAGAAAACAAGTACAAATTTGTTTCTCATAATACGGGTTTAAATTTTAACTTTTTTTCTTTCTTACACATTTCTAAAGAGACGACTATGATTGTTTTGTTAATAGGTTGCAATCAAAAATTGGACTTTTGGAATTCTAGATTTGCGATTTCTATCACTGTGCGACGTGGTGACAGACAGCACGACAACAATAGTGCTACGAGTCAGATCTTGGTGTTGGCATATATCCGTACTTTATAAGGCATCTATCCCACCCCATCAGGATAGTTGCCCAATTGTGACATCTTCAGCATCTTGGTGATAGTTGTTCATTCATCAGCCGTATGAAACTAAATTGTTGGTAGAATAAACATGAAAGGCAACGTAACCATATGCATTTGAAAGGACCAGTCTATTTTTAACAATAAAAATTTATTTCCATTTTTTTCAAAAGTAGGGCATCTATCCGTACTTTACCCTATACCTAAATGCTTAAAAAAATATTTGTAGTTTTGTAGGTATAGCAGTGCGTGTTTCGCCGTATTTCTTTGTACTCGCAAAATAATGAATACCGATTGAACTTAATATCGGTACCCAACCTTTAAATATTTGTTCACTAAACCATCTAAATTCAATTATATATTGCGTGATGCAGTCAGTTATTTATATAATAGACTATCGTAAATATAGATAATTATCAAAGCGAAATAATAAAATAAGCACCTCAGGCAAAATACAATGAAAAGTCTGAGACTACCGAACCATTTATTATTCCTTTTATGAATTTAAGAGCATAGTAAAAGTTTTCAATTATTTTTTTTAATATAATGAGATACCTACTAAAGTTAATTTTTAAATACATAATCAAAAAGAAAGTTGACGGGCTAATATAACTAAACCTTAATATACAGGGTGTTAGTGAATAAGTGCGACAAACTTCAGGGGGTGCTTCTTTAAGTGATTTTAAGAAAAATAGTTCATATAAACATGGGTCCGAAAATGCATAGTTTTTACGATACAGGGTGTCAAACTTTTAAAAAAAAATCGGATGTTCGTAAATATCTCGATATTCTTTTATTCGATTTTGTTGAAATTTGGTAATTTTATTTATAATAACAAGAGGATAATTTAGCCTCAATTAGATTAAAATTTTTAAGTCCAGTGGCGTCCCGGAAAACAGTCCAACTAATATTTTTGACAACAAAACTGCGCGCCACTGGCTTTTTTAAAAATTATGTATTTTTTTCGAATTAAGCAACTACAAATACAAATATGTTATTTTTTGAGTTTTTTCATATCTTGCTTTGTTTTTGAGAAAAAAAATAGAAACCACTTTATTGCATGTCCCCGGGACAATAAGAGTAAAAAATGTAAACTACTTACTATGCTATTAAGCAATTAATTACACGAAAGTCGTCTTTTGAATTTTAATATTTTAAAATCTATGCGAAAAATTCGAAAGAGAACTTTTGTGTAATTTTAATTGGTTATTAGCATAGTAAGTGGTTTAAATTTTTACTCTTATTGTCCCGGGGACATACAATAAAGTGGTTTTTATTTTTTTTTTCTCAAAAACAAAGCAAGATATGAAAAAACTCAAGAAATAAAATATTTGTATTTGTAGTTGTTTAATTCGAAAAAAATACATAATTTTTAAAAAAGCCAGTGGCGCGCATTTTTTTTGTCAAAAATATTAGTTGGACTGTCTTCCGGGACGTCACTGGACTTAAAAATTTTAATCTAATTGAGGCTAAATTATCGTCTTGTTATTACAAATAGAATTACCAAATTTTAACAAAATTGAATACAAGAGTAACGAGATATTTACGAACATCCGATTTTTTTTTAAAGTTTGACACCCTGTATCGTAAAAACTATGCATTTTCGGACCCATGTTTATATGAACTTTTCTTCTTAAAATCACTTAAAGAAGCACCCCCTGAAGTTTGTCTCACTTATTCACTAACACCCTGTATATGTAGTTTATAAAATTTTCATAAAGTAGATATATAAACCATAATATTAAATACCAGGTAAACTAGAAAAATATAAACAGTATAAATAAGAACAATGACTTTGTTTTTAATCTCAGTTTATTTAAGTATTAGTGTTATCCACATCAAAATTGTATTAGATTTTTTGTAGGTCCTCGTATGATAGACTCGCCCACAAAATTTTATGATTTTTTAATAAGCCATATGAAATTTAAAGTAATTTAGATAAAACTATTACCTCAATGAAACCACCAGTAATATTATGATAATGTCAAAAGTTTTATTTTTATTAGTTTTAACATGTATTACAGTAGAAAAAATAACAATTATCAAGTGGTATTTATAGTGTTTCTTAGGTCAATTTAATGACATAAAACAGTATGAAACTCCTAACCATAGGCTTCCCAAACAAATAATTAAAATGCGTAGGGTATTGTTTCAATTTTTTAATATGATAATAATATTATAAATAAAGTAACTTTAATACGTAACACGTTTTAAACAAACATTATTGATTCAAAATGCAGTGACAATTTAATTGTTTTTTTTTCCTTTCCTTACCTTACCTTTCTTCACAAAATTAAATACGTAAATAACAGCAAATTAAACCACCTACTACACTGTCCTATTCCCTTTACAATCTGTGGCACCAGTGCTAATGGCTGAATTAAGTGTTAGCAGGTAGAAAAAATTCATTCGCCTTTCTTGTCTAGGACATATAAATTTGCAACTACCTTTGTCTAGACCGGCCGTTGGCGCCCGTACCGGCGCTTGTCTCCCATGGCAACGCGAACAAATTATATGCTGTTGCCAATTCTTCCAAATTTTCGGATTTGTAAATGCAATATGTAAGTATAGGTGAAACAAGGGTTTGTTAATTAGTTGTTTTTAAACACTAAAAACACTTTTTATCTTGATTTCAGTTATATTGTTTCTTAAGGACTAAAGAATGTATTATTATAACAATGAATGGCTTGTTATTTTTTTCTGTCACACTCAAAACTCCTCGGTTTAAAGTATATTTGCAAACTAGCTTTCAAAGAAAGTTACTGGCTAACAATTGCATACTGATATAAATGAAACATTTTTAATAAAAAAAACTTAAAGAATTGAAGAAGAAAGATCTGACAACCCTATTCTTCTTTGCAACCGTTTACCGCCGTTTTAATGTCCTCAAACTGAGTTTGGAAAAAGTTTATAACTCAAAAATTCTATACACAAAACTAAAATCAGAAAAATAAACCTGACACGGCACGACGACACTGATCAGAAAATGCTTTAATTTTTTTACCAGAACTCCATTCTCCGATCTAGTCGCCGGCCCGTCCATAATAATTCATAACACGTATATTTTATCTCCGTCTCTTCCAAGCCATCCGCGCGCACTGGCCTATCTCTGTCTGACAAGAATCGATCATTGAACGGGCCGGGGACTGCCTCTGCTATACCAGCCGCAGGTAGCTTCTGCTACCAGTACCGATCAATATATATTTTGATATTTTATTTCAATTCGTCAGGCGGTATTTTGTGGTATTTTGAGCGGACCACATAATGTCACGCCGTTTTAATGTCATCACACTGACTTTGGATAAATTATACTAAAGTGTTGTTTTCCTCCAAATGTTTTCATTATTTCTTTTTAAATAATTGTGTTTATTAAATTAGTAAAATCATTATTTTTCTTTAATACTGTAAAACATGTTTGAACTAAAACGTCCCGTAACTTTTGACAATATCATAATTATATAAAAAAAAGCTCCACAATTTTTTATTAGAATAACTAGGCGAACCTAGAATAATTCATAATAATTCAAATTTATGTTTCGAGTGTAAAAACACTCATCATCAGGAAAACAAAGTAAAAGTTAAAATGCTGATATTGTTAGCAATAGACAAAATAATAGTGGGATTAAGCCGTAATGGAGCTTTTAATGGTGTACAAGAGGTGTAAAATTGAATAGTCAAAAGACCGACAATGAAGACTTCAGCATACTGAAAACTCAAGGGTTAGTGCAAAGGCACTGTCCTGGGCAGAAAAATGAGGAGAGCAAAAGAAAAATTAGGGAGTTTTAAAAAACTTATTAGTGAAAATTATTATTAAGTAGTGAAAAATCTTGAGTTTTATTTAGCTTTGTCAGAGACATATGAAAAACAACTTTTTTTCTTCTTCTTTCCATCTCACTTCAATACTTTCACATGTCTCCTGAATAAAACTCAAGATTTTTCACTAGGTACTTAATAATAATTTTCACAAATAAGTTTTTTAAAACTCCCTAATTTTTCTTTTGCTCTCTTCATTTTTCTGCCCAGGACAGTGCCTTTGCACTAACCCTTGACTTTTCAGTATGCTGAACTCTTGATTGTCGGTCTTTTGACTATTTAATTTTACACCTCTTGTACACCATTAAAAGTTCCATTACGGCTCAATCCCACTATTATTTTCTCTATTGCTAACATCAGCAATTTACCTTTCACTGTGTTTTCCTGATGATAAGTGTTTCTACACTCGAAACATGTCGATTTGAATTATTATGAATTATTATGAATTATTCTAGGTTCGCCTAGTTATTCTAATAAAAAACTGTGAAGAAAGACTTTGTGCTTTTCGTTTTTCTATATCATTTAACTCCACTTTGAGTATGGACTACTTCTTTAAAATATCATAATTATTTCTGGTGGTTTTATTGAAGTATGTAATTTTTAAGATTTTACAAAGAGTTTTTCTAAATAACTGTTAAATGTCTTTTTAAAAACTAATAATAAAAGTTGATGGGCGAGTCCATCATCCAAGATTTTTAAAAACGTCTAATACCGTTTTAATGTAAAATTAATAGGGGAGCCCATATTTAAGGGTAGCAAACAGGCGCGTAACTACAGGGGGGCCGCCCCTCCGGACGTCGCTAGGCCCCCCCCCAGAAAAAAAGGATGACTTTTGTAAGCTCGCTACTCGCCTCGCAAATATAGGATCAATTTTTACATAACAATGAACGTACATGCGCGGCGATCCCGATCGACCCGATCCGATTCTCCGAGCGAATATATTATATCGAAATAATCTTGCCAAATATCACTCGACCATCATTTTTTTATTGGTTAAATTTTCCATTTTTCACTCAAACTTTTTTGGCAATACTCGCTGAACTTTGGGCTTGTTTATTCAAAAATTAAAACCCTCGAGCTCGCTCTCGGGATCTAATCAGAATAAACATGTCCAAATTCAACTAGAAAAATTTCCAAAAAAAGTTTTCGTGACAGCTGAAAAATCTAACCGATAAAAAAACGCGGTCTTGTGATATTACTGTTGATTATCGATCAAATTTGTTAAACTTTGGGCGTGGTCCAAAAAAATTTTGCCTGCGGCGGGCTGTCCGCCTACATGAACCGCCACTGCAAGTCACAATAACAGGCCCACCCTAGGCCACCCCCACGTCAGAGGGCTAGTTACGCCACTGGTAGCAATATTTACACGGGATCACCCATGACGAATCTGGCGATGCACCACCCAGTTCATATGCATTTCCTACTTGGGAGTCAAATTTCGACTTCAATTCATTTATTATTTTACTTTAAAAATAGCCTTGTAACAAAAAGTTCGTTTTGTAAAATTGAAATACCGCAGTGTTCTTAAATTTTTAAAAAAGGAACAGAATAGTTCTTAAATTATTTATAGACGATCCTTAAATTTTTAAAAAAGGAACAGAATAGTTCTTAAATTATTTACAGACGAGTAATTGCATTACATAGCGGCACGTGCCTTACAACCATTTACGATAACTCGAGAGGTGGAATGCCTCTAGAGGCAAACAACCATGATATTTACAGGAAAGTGAAAACGATGGTTTCAGTATAGGGGTTATCCGCCTGTTGCTGTTATTTATTAATACGTTAACAGAATTACATCCTATTGACCAAAAAAAGTCCTTGCTTGTGTCCCCTTTTTCACGACAACCCATCCGTCGTAAATGTAACTTTCTTGAGCTGGACTTCCAAATTATTCAATAATAATTTTATTACATAACAAAAATATTTTGCAAAATCTATACTTTTATATATTTCCTAATAAGTATCCTCTACGGTAAAATTATCTAGCTTAATTTGGCAAACCATCAGACAGCGACTATGTCTATAGCGGCCAATTTAATTAGCAATCTGTTAATAATTACATTTTTACCATTTTACAACATTACTAATGGCCCGTCTATGGTTCGCAAATAAAATTTAAGTACATAAATTTTGGTTAAATAATAATGAAGTAATGAATAATTCAAAAATTGCATCAGCAGTGGCTTGTGACATCCTGTTTATGGTCCGTTTACCCTGTATATGCATGAGTTGGGACCAAAAAACAGTTTATGTAAAACAAGACCAGATATAGGTGTAATATTTTCCTTTGTATTTAATTTGGAGATAGTCTAATGAGCGGGTGTTTCAGGAGAAATATTTTTAACGAAAACAATGCATGTTGAAATTCTGAACAAAAACTCCAATATAGTGTGCTGCTCGGAACAAATTAGTAACAAAGGAGTAAAGTTATCGTTTTTATAATTTGGCAGCAGGTAAAATAGATTTTAAACTTTTAAAATATTATATTTTCACGTTTAAATCACTTCCGGTTATACCAGAAGTTATGGCCAACTTTGTTATTTCAAATAGAATACTCTATATCTTTTAGCATTTTTGAATACCTTATTAAAACCTCAGTAAATTTTGTTAATAATAATCTATAGGTACCTATCTCTAATCGTTTTTAAGCTAGGAATTATAAAAATTATTACCTTCTAATGCAAAAACATACCGAGAAGAAAGTTCAGTAACTTTGAAACTAATAAAGCTAAATATGTAAAATTTTGATGGCTTTTGACCTAAACATAGATCTTGAGATTTCATAAGTTAGGTTGTGCATTTTTCATACTGGGTTTTCTTAAAATTGTGACCATTTAGCCATTTAGATAAATGTGTGGAACGTGTTTTATCCTACTAAAGTGTAGATAATGAAATTTCCTATCTAAATGACCAATATGTCACTACCTATTCATATTTTTAGTCAATTTGGAATTATGAGCAATTCAGAAAACTTAAAATTTCTGTTTGTTCATAAGACATTATTTTTGTAAAGTAGGCTTTGACTGCGACTTTTACAAATGATAAAAGTAATTTTAACTAAGTAAATTAGATAATGACAACAGGACTAAGGCAAGTATCAACTTACTTAATAATTTCACTCAAAGCCTACTTTACAAAAAGAATGTCATAAAATTAAACACATGCAAACAGGGATTTAAAGATTTTTTAAAATTGCCTATAATTCCAAAACGACTAAAAATTTGGATGGTGGCATATAAGACATTGATATGGGAAATTTGATTCTCTGTACGTTAGTAAGATAAAACACAAGGTGTTTTATCCAAAGTCAATTACGCCTGCTACCAAATTTAAAGATAACTTCACTCGTTTCAGTCGTTTCCGAGATCTTCTAATAGGCCACTCAACGTGAATCAACCTGTATATCTGTTTTTTTATGCAATGCAATCTTTACAGCTTTTTTAGTTTCCCAAACTTAATAATACTCATTTGTTACATTGCCAGTTAAAATTATCCAAACAGAGTCTGCAACTTATCACCTTTAACATAAATATTTAAAATTCAAAAAATGTTTTTTCTGGCTGGCGTTCTCTGATCTGTGTATTGGAATAATAAATTACTAATTAACATTTTTTTTATTCGCGTATTATCTATTTTGAAAGCCAATTTTTCATTATGTCTATAATACGCTTACTTAATACAATCTGTAAACAGGATGATGTGTCGAAACGTTACGTCATGGCGACGTCCTTGAGTGTATTTAGCAAGTTTAAGCGACAAATTTTATAAGGCCTCTAATATAAGTTGCTTTTTATATATCAGATTAAAATAATAATATTTTATAGAGTGACCGGCAAAAATGCGCACCATTTATGCGAACACATTTATTAGCCAAGTATAATGCATGTTCCGATAACTTAAAAATCTTTCGATCCCGGCTCGAGGATTACTTTTTTCTGAGATATAAATTAGTATTTATTACAAAAAAAACCTTTCTTTATTTTAAAAATCTAGTTTGACATATTATTATGTCACGTTATTATAAAAACTGGTATGGCGGCAAATTAAAGAAAAATTTAATTTTACAAAAAGTGCTGTTAGGTGACGCGGTCATATTAGGTTTGTTCCTACAGCGAATCCCCGACAACTTCATGACAATTTTCAAACCAACTTTACGGCGCAAGTCTGATTTCTGACCGGTTTTAAACTCTTGTAGGAACAGGCGTTCGAAATCAACTAACTTCGGTTCGGTGTTTAAAACTGAAGAAATTTTAAACGATGGACATAACCTCAAAATTGTTTATTATTATTTCGTTAACTAAACTCGTGTGGCTCGGCCCAATAAATAAACTTAAACAAAATAAGTAACTTATGTTAAATAATATGTTGTAAAAATGTTAATATCTCCTCCAAAGATTGGCACTTTTCAAATCAAAAGTATTAAGAGACTATGGGAAGTTTTAGCTCAAGGAGTAAATAAAATATTAAACACCAACCTAACAGCAGACATTTCTGAATCTTCATCAGATGACGCACTGTCGCTCATTTCTCAATTTAATAACACGTCCATGGAAGGTGGCTCGCCCATCTAACTTTTTTGTTTTTCAAGATAATGAACTAAACATTGGGGGGTTTGTATACGACATAAAACTGCATTTTTGACAGGTGACTCAATATTATGGAACTTCCGGTTTAACCGGAAGTGACATAAACTTTCGATTTTTAAATGGGACACCTGGTATATTTTTACTTTTTTTGGCCCCACATGACATTCTTAATACAACGATGTGTCACTTGTCACTTTTTGTTACCAAGAAAATATTTTTTTTTCCAAATTTATTGTTTTATCTAGAGGGCTATGAATACCTTAAAATCACTTATTTCAGTTCTCCAATCTTGGGAAAAATACAATTTTACTATTTTTAATCCAATGCTATGGGCTATGTAAAATTTAATCTTTACAGTTGTATAATTCATTTTTTTTAAATGGCAACATGGTGGCTCGTCGGGTTAAAAAAAAAGAGGATTTTATTACGATTATTTTGATACCATACACTATTAGGTTTTAGAAAAGCTGTCATTAAAAAAGTTTAAAAAGGTAACTTGGAACTTTCCTAAAATGAAGCATCTTTTGAGAATAAATTTAGATTTAAATGCATCAAGTAGCCTGTGACCAGCAAAACTGATAAAACAAAATCATGCCTTGAAGAAAATTGAAATGCCAACAGCTTCTGCCAAAGTAAATAAGTTTTCGGAACCAGTTTTGGGTACCTAGTAGTTCCAAGTTACCTTTTAAAAGTTTTTTAATTACAGCTTTTCTTTTTCCCAAGATTAGAGAACTGAAATAAGTGATTTTAAGGTATTCATGGCCCTACTAGATAAAACAATAAATTTGGAAAAAAAATATTTTCTTGGTGACAAAAAGTGACAAGTGACACATCGTTGTATTTAGAATATCATATGGATTCAAAAAAAGTAAAAATATACCAGGTGTCCCATTTAAAAATCGAAAGTTTATGTCACTTCCGGTTAAACCGGAAATTCCATAATGTTGAGTCACCTGTCAAAAAATGCAGTTTTATGTCGTATACAAATCCCCCGATGTTTAGTTCATTATCTTGAAAAACAAAAAAGTTAGAGGGGCGAGCCACCTTCCGTGGACACCCGGTATATGTGGACGAGATATCCAAAACATACATGTATGTATCTGAAAAAGTAGTTTAGAATTAAATTCTATGACCATATTATAATGCAATATTTTAAGATTTTATTGTAAAAATTGGAAACCCCAGTTTTTTAAAAATATTTTCTATCGACTGACAGGTTTCCAGTTTCTTTTTCTTTTTAGGTATCTTGGCTAATATAAAGCCCATGGATTTGGATGAAAATAAAATAATTTAGAAGTTTTATAAATGACCGCATAAAATCGAAAATAGTTGTTATCCAAATAAGTGCGGACAGAGACACTTTTCCGCACCGATCTACCGTTACCCGAACGAAACGTAGCGCACGCCGTTCGAAAGAAAAATTCTGCGCCGTGCGGAAAAAGGATCTTTTTAAACTAAAATGCATGCGCTTAAAAGGCAAATCGAGCATGCTTGTTGGAAAAATAAGTTTTTGCCGGACGCTCCATGTTATCCGATGGGTTGGGTTGAATCCAATGACTGTATCAATTTCCATTTTGCTGTGTGCTAGAATAGAACTATTTTTCTTTTTTAGTATCTATTTTTTTATCGATAGTTGCGAATACATATTCTACTCGCACATAAATTTAAAAACTTGTTTTTAAATTTTGTCCTGTCAATTGAAGAAGAAACTTTTATCAGAATACATAGGCTTTATCATTAATTAACCAAGCTACCGAAAAGACAAAAACTGGTGAGGAATTTGTAAATTGATAAAAAAATATTTAAATTAAATCATGAATTTTGCAAATGGGCTTATAGAATTGCATTCGAAACAACTTTCCAAACGCTTATGTTGAATATAGGGCTGGGCGATATTGAAATTCCAATATCGAATATCGATTTTAAAAAAAAATATCGATATAGTCGATATATCGATATTTTATTTTTTAAATGTCGATAATATCGATATATCGATATTTTATTTTTTTCTGAAAAAATCAAAAAAAAGTTATTAGAAAAAAATTTTCTAAATGCAGTTTCTAGCCCACATGCAAAATTTCAGCTGCATAAGATAATTTTGATTTTTTACCTATATTTTGTAAATTGTACCACTTTTGCAAAATAAGACTCAACGGAACCTACATAAAACTTCTTAGTTTTGACAAAATGCTTTATTTCAGATACATTTTCTTTAAAGTAGCGCCATATTAAAAGTGTGTTTTTCTACAAAAACGTTATTATGGCATAGCTTAATAATCAATTATAATATAGGGGTTTTAAATTAAATCGTTGAAAATATAAACTTTACGTTAAAGTAAAATTTATTTTCCACTTAAAAACACTTTACTGAAGACACTGTGTTATTTTTTGTCTTAATATTAGGGTGTATTACTTTTAGACACAAACTACGTTTTCAAAAATACTTATTTTATGAAGTTACCTTATCGAGTCAAAAACAAATAAACTTTGCATCACATGCGACCAAATTTTAATAGCCCAATTTTAATTTTGTAAATAAAGCTATTAATAAAAAAAAACTCCCATATGGTGACACTGTATATCAATATTGTCTTATGTGCCCTTTAAAACTCCGTACTTTCATTTCAAGGGGATACTCTAATTATGAAAACAGAAGAAAAAAGATTGAATTAAATACTGGTCCTTAAATGTGTTATAAAGACGATATTGAAATTCCAATCGAATATCGATAATATCGATAAATATCGATAATATCGGTAATATCGATAATATCGAATTTTTGCCCAGGCCTAGTTGCATATCTCGTCACCTAACCGCACTTTTTGTCAACTCATATTTTTTTTTGCCGCTTTACCACACGTGACGTAGGTCAAAATAGATTTTTAGGTTATCGGACATGCATAACCGATCCCCCAGAAAAGTTTTTTCTGAGATTTTTCGGTTCTCTGCTAATAACCGATGTGCGTCTTAGCACACGAACTAATATTAATAAATGATTATTTATTTGTATAAATATTATGTTTATTATTATTATTATATTGTGTTTAGACAATAAAGGTATTCTTGTAAAAAATAATAAGGCTAATAGTTCAGGAGAAAAAACGATTTTTTAAAATCATAATAAACCATTATCCAATATATGAAGCTTATATTACCTATAAGGTATAAGTAACTATTAAAAGACATTCATATCAACACTAATAGATTCAGTGGAAAAGCCGAAAAATGACAATAAAGTTAAAAAGTATATTTTCAAAAAAAATCAAACTTAGAAAAAATCTATCAAATAAATAATTTATAGAATTTAGTTTTACCACAAGGTACAAAGATTTTTTTAAATTTAGCTTTTATTAATATGCTTCGTTTTATTGGCCCAAAAGGGATTTAGATCAAAATATTTTGTAATTAAATATTTGAATTTTAAAGGATTTCTATTTTAATAAGAATAAATAATGTATTGAAATCAAATTTGGCATATAGAAAAAAAAACTTATTTTCACTGTGCACAGCGCAACGTAAGTTTCTGTCCTGGTATACATATTTGTTGATATGTTTCGACAAAACGACAAAAGCCATCCTTATTTGCGTATGCATGACTATTCTATCTCCAAACACAAGTTAATTAGAGGTTTATTCTCTGCTTAGATAAGGTTTAAATTATATATTATATAACGGATACCTAGAGCAAAAGCAGAAACCATAATGTATGTTTAAAAGGTATATAAATAAAAAAATTTTAAAATCTGTTAATAAATTATAGCGAGCAAACACACCCATAACCCCATAAAGAGCCAGAATGTTAAAGAGTAATTTATTGGTAAATATTTAATGAAGATGGATATTGGATACATACACCATATGCTTTTCATTGTTTTGCTAGTCAAGTATTCTTCAAAGACAATGTATGGACAAAACAGTATTACATATTAAAGGCAATAAAACAAAAAATGTGTTCTTATTTAACGAATTTTGCCAAACATGCTGCAGAACAGATGTTTAAAAAAGTATAATAAATAACCGTTTGGAATTTAAGCATACGTGATGCAAATGTGTAAAGTGTGGGCAATTCGCCGACATTAAAACAATTTTTTTTCTAATAATGTACTCAGTGGTAACATGGGTCAAGAGAGGGTGAAAAGATCTAAAGAAACCAAAATGTCTTAATAGTTAAAGGTTGTAACAAATGTTGTTGACTGTGACGTTTTCTCGTGAACTAAAATAGAAGAAAAACTATCTATACAGAAAATTTATAAGTATAGGTGGTAAATAAATCAGTCGTTAAATACTAATTGGTTGTCACCAGGCTTTCGTCAGTGAAGGGCTAGCTCTAAACATCTACTAGAGCTATGAAAAGATTAATGCTGGGTTTGTTACATAGGGCCAGAGTTTCCAACACAAGGTTGCGAGAAATAGGGGGCGCCCGCCGACGAGATGGACCGACGACATTAAAAGAATATAGTCCAACTGGATGAACGCAGCACAGGATCGAATGCGATGGATTAGACTACGGGAGGCCTATGTCCAGCAGTGGACGCAACTGGGCTAATTGATGATGATGAACCTAATTTTTGTCATCAAATAATAACTGTGTCACTGAATAGAGTAAATCAGGACATGAAAAGCTACTTTCAGGGCTTAGGTACTCTAAGAACATATGTTTTTGAACAAACGTTATTTAATGCTTTATAAATAGTAAACATTTTCGAACCATGATATTTTATTCGTCTTTTTTTAGTCTAATCAGAACCTCAACACCAACATTATTTTACTTTAAGATATGATGGATCCCGGTACCAACATCTTGCAATCATCCGTTATAAAGATTATTTTATTAGGAATATTTTCCACCTTGTTCCTTTGTTAAACATTGTATGACATCGGAGGATCGCAAAACTTATTTTCTGCCACAAAAGACAAAATAATAAACGACATAAAATTATATTTGACACACACAAGTAGAAAATGGTTGTTATTATTAAATGTTATTAGAAAAAAACGTATACATTTAGCTTTCGCTATTTATTTGCACCTCGTGCTTATGTTGTATGACGTTAGACGTTACCTATACCTACCTATATACATTTACAATGCAAACAAAGTTAACAGAGTAATGGCAAACAATATTTCATTAATGAGATTAGGAGGCAAAATATACTTTATCACACTGGCACAGAATAAACAAAGCCACACCAAGCCCACCAAATTTTATTGATAAAAATTTTAACAAGTTTATTATCGTTGTTAGCACAGGAAGTTTAATGTTACCGCGTCATTTGGATAATACAAAATAGACATATTATTTTTAAATATTCATGCATGTATTTCTTGGGCAATATAATAATTTGTAGGAATATTGAGACGTCGACTCTCATCGAATTCTCAGAATAAGAATATTTGCTTATTGTATTGTGTAAATAATTAGCAATGTACAGTAAAGGACAAAATTAATGCACCAACCTGACCTGAATGCCTTTTAAGGTGCCCTTTCGTTGGCGCGATCCGTTCTCGCAGCTTGACACTATTGGCAAACCCTAAGCACAGAATATATAGTTACGCATAGCTATATATTCTGTGCTCCAAGTTTCAGTGGCATTTTATGTGAGTATGAGATAAAATATTAATATGATAAGATACACTGAGAAAAATGTCTTTCTAGTGGCAATTAAGCGATTTTTAACATTTCTAGTATTGGTTTTTTAATTGGATAAATAAGATTATAGTTCACTACACTAAATTACTCTCGACATAATTTTGTAAAATATTTTTGATTAATTCGGGCAACTAAAAAATCGAATTGGAATATATATGGTTAAATTAACAAAAGTTTAATGTAATCAATTATTACAGTTTACTAATATTATTTACTTTCAATTTTCTTAATAAATATTTTATTCAAGGAATTTAGATATTTGTTAGCATAGTATGCTATAAGAAATCTAGAGATTATAATTTAATACTGCAAATAAAACAGATATTCCAAAATAAATTTATTTTGCCAGAGTTCCACGAACTAAATTTTACTGTAGGCAAGTTAGTTGGTGATTCCCAGAAGTACGGCTCGAGTCTCAACGTGAAGACGACCGCGACGCGAAGCATTTAATTCGAAGCGCGCGGGTTGGTGCCCGGTGTCGGTATTTTCTTTTGTTTGTCTTCAAGTGGTCCAATTATAATAATATAGTTATGGATGAAATGGAGGAAATATTAAAAACCTGGGGGTTTCCCATGTTAGTACCTGTGTTTGTCGGTAAGTCATCAGTTATTATACCTATTTTATTATCTAATATTTTAGTTGTTATCTACTAGGTAGGTATATGGTTCTAGAATTGCCGCGCCGCGCCGGGAAGATGGCGTACATTATTATATTTATGTATGTGTTGCGAATTGCGCTACGAAAATCCAACAATTTGACTAAATTTTCCAATGCGCACGCTGTATAACCGTACCAATTTTTCTATACAAATAACATTTATTAATGCATTTATAAATATTCAATGGAATTTAAACCAAATTATTTTCAATAAGTACGTATAGTTTGAGAAATCCTGTCTTAAATAATTGTTATAAAATATGGCTGCCAAAATAAATGTGATAATAATTGTTTTAAACTTGACGATTATTTAAAATTTAATTTTTTAACCAATTAATCAGAAAATGATAAAAATAAAATAAATATGCACATAGTAATTTAAGTAAGTGCATTATACAGGGTGTTTTACGGTAAATGGAACGTTAGAAGATTATAGAAAACGGGTCAATATCTCGGAAACTATTAAGTAAATATACTATAATAATATGCATTTTTATTAAAAAATAAATATAATTTTCCGTATAGAATATACAGGGTGGCTCATTAATAAGGGACGCCGGCTATAGGTATCTCAGGATTTGTTAATCGGACGACCCTGAGAAAAAAAATATTGGTAAATCAGCAAGGTCCACCGCTAGAGGGCGTAAATCCAACCTCGGAGCAGAAAATATTGTTTTAATCAAAATTGTTTTAAGTGAACCTATATTGAAATTTTTCTTTTGTAACCTACTGAAAATATCACAACTTTTTTGTATTTACGTTTTTTCCCTACCTTGTCAAATAAAGGGTGGGGAAGGGGTAAACGTTGGTTTGAAAAAAAGTCAAAAGGTTTTTTTTGGAATAACCGATTTCAAATAACTTTTTTTAATTTTAAAGCACTTTTATGGGCGCTCTACTAGAATAATAACATTTTGAGTTCAGTTATTTTTCGTGTCAGTATAGGCGCTTTATGACAAGGTCGCAGATTTTTATGATTTTCTCGAAAATTTGAAATGGTATTTTCATTTTTCTCTAGGAAGAAGAGCATCAAAATATTACAGTTACTGGTGAAAACCGCTGTCCGAAATGTTTATTCCTTATACAGTGTCCGGCAAAAAGTTGGAACCATATGGGAAACTTTTTTATTATTAATTTTACGTATATATTGTAACAATTATAAATTAATTTTAAAAAATACCTTGAGTGTTTTAAATGGATCTATAAATAATTGTTACAATTAATTTAACTTATTTTAGCACAATAATATATTATTTCTAAAACATATTGTTTTATTTCTTACAATCTGATATAATAGCGCCAATAAAATGATATTATTTTTGGAATAACGCATTACTTTTGAGCCAAATTGATTTCGTTTTTGCAAACTATAGTATAGTTGTCACAAGAATATTAAAATCTGTTCAAAATAAAATATAATTACCACAAAGAATTATTATTCATTACATGAATTAAATCGTCATTGTGACAACAAAATTTTAATTTTGCTAAATATGCACTATCCAAAAACCAAATAAATTATAATTTACACAATTTAATTTCTATTAAACATTTTTGGTATAGTTGTGGATCAATTAAACCTTTATTGAAATTCCAATTAAATTATGTAATTCTTTGAATTCGGCGATTTAGTTGCTCGTTACCAACTCGATTATTTAGTTGGATGAAATATGGGTATTGGGAATTAATCCTTTTTCTCAGTGTACCAGCATTATTTTTTCTATGGAAAAAAAAATTTTAACATCACATCTATACATTATTTAATGATGATCATTCTAGGTTTATGCCCACAGATATGAGCTACCACCTAGGGAAGACAGCCAGACTCAACCAGCTGGGGCTGTTGTTAACCCTTGGTGGTAATAAAGTCTAAGCAGTGTCAGTAATCGGTCCATTCTAGCTGTAATTTTACAAGGCTATTTGAGTTCAAATCGTAAGCGAAAAGTTGTATAGTGGGTATTTGGTGCAGAAGAAAATTGAAATCTTGTTGGCTGAAAAAATAATCCAAAAAAACCAACCTTTAACTGTAAACTGTAATAATAATAATGATAACAGATCAGTCAGCGTTGCTGGCGCGGCGTAAACAACGCACGGTGATCCCTGCGTTAAACAGGGGAATCATTTATTTTCTGCTGGCCGCGTTTTATTGATACTATCGACGAAATTTTATTTGGGTTATACGTTGCACAGCGCATTTTCGAGTTCTTTTACGTATTTTTCGTTTTATGTTGTAAACTAATTAATTATTGCTTTTAAAAATGCCACAATTATTTTAAATGGAAGGGATTTTTCAAAAATCTACCTATAAAGGGCTAAGAACGGGGATAAAAATTTGTATAGCAATTTCTGTATCTCAAAAATTACAACTGGTGGAGGCCAAAAAATTGGTATACATATATCTATAAGTTCCTTTAATAAAATAATAATATACCTGTTTCGTCATTTTTTCAAGATTCACTTAGGTCTTGAAAAAAGGAGTGTAGGTAGTCTCTTGTGAGGAGGGGTACATATAACTTTCTATAATTTTAAGCTATATTGCTAAAAATTGATACGCTTACTCTGTTAAAATAATCAAGTACGTGTTTTGATGTTTTGGAAAATTCTTCCCCTAGAGGGTGGAAATGGGGTATAAAAGTTTATGTTAGAAACTTACGCCTACACCTAGTTCGCGCATAAGTTACATACTAAACCATGACTAACCTCAAAAAGTCACGTGACACATGGATCTTCAAGCAGTGTTGTCGATGTTTCTGTTTCACGACTTCTTCCAAGGTGTGCGACCGACGTACGCTGCAACGAACAGGCACCTTTAAAGGATATTTTTTTATTTTCTCCAAATGTTGAAATAAAGTTAATTCGTTTTAAATTAGAACATACAATCATTATTTTTCCTTGAATACTGTAAAACATGTTGAAACTTAATAAAAAAATAATACATCTAGTAACATTTGACATTTTAATAAATATTAGGTACTGGTGGTTTCACTGTGTCAGAGGCGTATTGAATTTTTAAGCATTTTACGAATAGTTTTTTTTAGATACTACTAATTGATTTTGTTGAAAATAATAATAATGCCTTCATACAACAAACTCAAAAAATGCCTAGCACAATTTTGATGTAAAATTAATAGGGGAACCAATATTTGAGGGTTGCAACATTTCCATGGGTTTCCCATGGCCAGTCTGGCGGTGCATCACCCGGTATCAGTGCTGTAATCGGCTGGATATGTCTTTCCGAGTATTCTGTTTTTGGCTTCATACTTTTTTATCATCGATTTTGTAATATTCGACTTAAGGTTGAATTCTCAACGTCATTCAATCTATTGCCAACCTATAACCTATTTCGCGTTGATTTTTTGAGCTTATTATTTTAATAACTAACATTTAAAGAAAATCAATATCGTCGGTACATTATTTAGGTAGTATCTGATATATTACAAAAATATCAATTTATTTCATTGCTAATTTTGGGAGAATTGTATAGTGAAAGAACAATGAGTGACAATGACATAATAATGTAAAAAAAAATCTTACCCGATATTTTTTGCTATACAATTCTCCTAAAATAAGTTATGAAATTCCTTGATATTTATTAAATATGTCAATTATTACCTATGGAATATCAAGTCGATACTGATTTTCTTTAAATTTTGTATAAAAGCTAGAAAACATAAATAAATCTACGCGAAATAGGTTATAGGTTGGCAAACATGTTGATACTCCCACCTTAAATTAAGTAATTAAATAAAAATCATGTAATGGCGGTTGTCACCGTCATCCAAAAAATCCCCGTGTTGCCAAACATATTTTTTAAAAATTATTGCCTAATAAGTTAATGAAAAATATGTGAATGTGGCTTTAAAAAGTAGTTTTAATGCCTAATTCACTTACAAAATTTCGTCATACCTCGTCAAGTAGTCTTTAAGCTTTTGTAAACATGTTTTTCTTAATCTAAAACGTCTATATCGAATAATATCTCAAATTTTTTTTTCGCGATTACAAGACTTTTCCTTGTGAGAAAAGTAAAGATGGTCAAATTAAAACGATTTTTATAAATCCAATCAAATAAAATGTTCATCAAAACGGCTCAAACGCACACGTTTTCCGTAAATGAGTTATCGCTTTGTTTTCCTCTATAAAAGTTTTATTTATAAACTTGGTTCTATTCTCGTAACCTGGATGTACGATCCACCTACGCGCCAGTTGGTTAAAATTTCATAGAAGTCAATGTTTGTTTCGCGTTATTTGAAACATGTGCTTTTCGTATTATTGTATTATGTAAGAGTAGACTTTTTATTAATATTTGATGTTTCATTATCTAATTGAGTAAGTATCTTTAGAATTCCAATATTTATTATCTGGAAATGTTTGGCAGACTTCTAAATCAAACATGTTTGGGATTTTAAGGTTTTTTGTGTTTTTTCGATTTTTTTTTTCATCATAGAAGATTTAGGTAGGTACTTGATTCTAAATTAAAAAAATTACAATGCACGTGATCTTTAAATTTTGCCTTTAAAAAATGTTAAATGGTCATATTGTCTGCAAATGTTCTGAAAGTTGTTACCTACAAATTGGGATTTGTGCTATGCATATGACACTAGTTAAAATTTAATTCTGTAAATTATTTCTGAATTTTTTTAAAAGTGCAATGTACTACAAATTTTGAAACCTTGGAAATTTTTTTAAACTTTCTGTCTGTTTAAAGGTTGTAGTCCATTATGTTACTTGAATGATACCTAGAAGTTTTAAACTTGAGATGGGTGCAGTCACGTAGTGTTTAATGTGTGCGAGGTATTATTCTTTACTTACATCTTAACAAAGGTTTCCAGATATTTCTTATATCTCATTATGGCTTACTAAAACAACCTGGGTTCTGGTGTATAGCACCAGCTTTCTTGAAATTCCTCTTTCTCTAGTGTGGTTCTTTATGCAGGATTCCAGCTTCTAACCACATGGTATGATGATCATGTGTCCAGACATAATCAGCAGCACCTGACTTTTCGGTATCTCCTTTCAGCGTAGTGTTTATGTGTTCTTTAATCCTTATTTGGAGTGGTGTTGGTGATTTACTAATATAAGATTGGCTGCACTCGCAGGGAATCCGGTAGACATGGTTTTTCCTGCCTTTTTAAACTTTCTTGTATTTTTTCCGGGTATTCCCATAAAATTTTTGAGTTATGTAAAGTGTGATAAAGAAAACAATATCCAACATCTAGGTAGGTACAACTACCCTATAAGTATACACTGAGAAAAATTTCTTTCTGCTGGCAATTAAGCGATTTTTAACATTTCTAGTATTGGTTTTTTAATTGGATAAATAAGATTATAGTTCACTACACTAAATTACTCTTGACATAATTTTGTAAAATATTTTTGATTAATTCGGGCAACTAAAAAATTGAATTGGAATATATATGGTTAAATTAACAAAAGTTTAATGCAATCAATTACAGTTTACTAATATTATTTACTTCCAATTTTCTTAATAAATATTTTATTCAAGGAATCCAGATATTTGTTAGCATAGTATGCTATAAGAAATCTAGAGATTATAATTTAATACTGCAAATAAAACAGATATTCCAAAATAAATTTATTTTGCCAGAGTTCCGCGAACTAAATTTTACTGTAGGCAAGTTAGTTGGTGATTCCCAGAATTACAGCTAGAGTCCCAACGTGAAGACGACCGCCACGCGAAGCATTTAATTCGAAGCGCGCGGGTTGGTGTCGGCTGTCGGTATTTTCTTTTGTTTGTCTTCAAGTGGTCCAATTATAATAATATAGTTATGGATGAAATGGAGGAAATATTAAAAACCTGGGGGTTACCCATGTTAGTACCTGTGTTTGTCGGTAAGTCATCAATTATTATACCTATTTTATTATCTAATATTTTAGTTGTTATCTACTAGGTAGGTAGGTATATGGTTCTAGAATTGTCGCGCCGCGCCGGGAAGATGGCGTACATTATTATAATATGTATGTGTTGCGAATTGCGCAATTTGACTAAATTTTCCAATGCGCACGCTGTATAACCGTACCAATTTTTCTACAAATAACATTTATTAATGCATTTATAAATATTCCATGGAATTTAAACCAAATTATTTTCAATAAGTACCTAAGTAGTTTGAGAAATCCTGTCTTAAATAATTGTATATAAAATATGGCTGCCAAAATAAATATGTATGATAATAATTGTTTTAAACTTGACGTTTATTTAAACTTTAATTTTTTAACCAATTAATCAGAAAATGGTAAAAATAAAATAAATATGCACATAGTAATTAAAGTAAGTACAGGGTGTTTCACGGTAAATGGAACGTTAGAAGATTATAGAAAACGGGTCAATCTCTCGGAAACTATTAAGTAAATATACTATAATAATATGCATTTTGATTAAAAAATAAATATAATTTTCCGTATAAAATATACAGGGTGGCTCATTAATAAGGGACGCCGGCTATAGGTATCTCAGGATCCGTTAATCGGACGACCCTTAGAAAAAAAAATTATTGGTAAATCAGCAAACTCCACCGCTAGAGGGCGTAAATCCAACCTCGGAGCAGAAAATATTGTTTTAATCAAAATTGTTTCAAATGAACCTATATTGAAATTTTTCTTTTGTAACCTACTGAAAATATCACAACTTTTTTGTATTTACATTTTTTCTCTACCTTGTCAAATAAAGGGTGCGGAAGGGGTAAACGTTGGTTTGAAAACAAGTCAATAACTTTTTTTTGGAATAACCGATTTCAAACAACTTTTTTTAATTTTAAAGCACTTTTATGGATGCTCTACTTGAATAATAACATTTTGAGTTCAGTTATTTTTCGTGTCAGTAGGTGGCGCTTTATGACAAGGTCGCAGATTTTTATGATTTTCTCGAAAATTTGAAATGGTATTTTTATTTTTTTCTAGGAAGAAGAGCATCAAAATATTACAGTTACTGGTGAAAACCGCTGTCCGAAATGTTTATTCCTTATACAATATCCGGCAAAAAGTTGGACTCATATGGGAAACTTTTTTATTATTAATTTTACGAAAAACAGTTACTTATTCTTCATAAAAAGTTCCGCTTGGTCTAAAACCTAAAATGCAACTATCAAATATAAACTTTTTCCAGGCGTATACGAGGTTTATCAAAAATAAAGGTTATTTCTAAAGCATATTGTTTTATTTCTTACAATCTGATATAATTGCGCCAATAAAATAATATTATTCTCAAATGCATTCAATAGTTGACTAAATAAAATCAACATATTGTTACAATTATAAATTAGTTATAAAAAATATCTTGAGGGTTTAAAATGAATCTATAAATAATTGTTACAATTAAATTAACTTATTTTAGCACAATAATACATTATTTCTAAAACATATTGTTCTATTTCTTACAATCTGATATAATTGCGCCAATAAAATGATATTATTTTTGGAATAACGCATTACTTTTGAACAAAATTGATTTCGTTATTGCAAACTATAGTATAGTTGTCACAAGAATATTAAAATCTGTCCAAAATAAAATATAATTACCACAAAGGATTATTATTCATTACATGAATTAAATCGTCATTGTGACAACAAAATTTTAATTTTGCTAAATACGCACTATCCAAAAATCAAATAAACTATAATTTACGCAATTTAATTCCTATTAAACATTTTTGGTATAGTGGTGGATCAATTAAACCTTTATTGAAATTTCAATTAAATTACGTAATTCTTTGAATTCGGTGATTTAGTTGCTCGTTACCAACTCGATTATTTAGTTGGATGAAATATATCTGGGTATTGGGAATTAATCCTTTTTCTCAGTGTATGAGTTATTTAATAATTATTATTGGTGTTATTACATTTGCGTGGCATTGGAACGAATAGAACTATTTTTGAAATAATTTTTGCATTAGTAATTAGCACAAAAAAGTCAAATGTTTCAAAATCACTTTAAGCTCTTTCAATCGAAAAATAAATCTGAAAATATTTTTTTAGCTTCCGTCGTTTTTGAGTAGAATATATAACTGCTAGGAGCAAGTGAAAAATAAACAAGCGATGATATAGTACCCTTTATACTGAATATTAAATTTAAAAAAAAGTCGACAAACAATTTTTACTTTTGTAAATTTACAAAGCGTTGGATCAACACTATGGATGTTCATTACGAGTATAAGTTCACATTTAAATTTTTAGGCAGGGAATGTAAAGAAATGAATTGCAGTAACCTTTAGCAACCATAAATGCCTTAGTGTGAAAGCAAGTTATGACTATAAACTTTAGAATATCAGGTCAGAACACAATGGGCAGTTCTAATAACTATTCCGACATATTGCCCGACAATAACTTAATTGTGCTAAGGCTTTCGTTCCGCCAAAGGTAAATTGTAAACGAGTTAATTTAGTAACGCGTTTTAGAAAAAAGTACTTTCTAGGGAAAGAGTTTCAAAAGAGAGGGTTTTAGAAATTTAGTGCATTTGAACCTAAATTTGAAGAAACAGGTTTGGTATGAAGGGTACCGAAATGATTTTTCTAAACAAGATAATGCTGATAATACACCAATGAACTCAGTGAGCATGATACAAGACCTGAACTGGAAGTAGAATCCGATGAATTAAAATTGAAGATGGAGGTAGAAAAAAGGAAGAGAAGGGAAATGTAGTTATGAAGTCCCATAAAGAAAGTAAATTAAATCCTACAAACGAAGCTACTAAGGTAAAAATAATTTCGTGCGACGCACGTAGGCAATGTTGACATGGCGTACGTTTTTTTTTAGTGCTTGATATTAGCAGTGTCACATCTCTTTTAACAGGCGAATAAATAAAAATATTATACAAAAGGCAAACTTCCTCAAATTACTTAATGGTAAGATCAAGAATTGAAAAAATAATGCGAAACATTTATATTCCTTGTCAGACATGTTATTAATTCATCCAGAATGAAAACTAAAACTTTCCATCTATACGATAAAGCTGTATTATTATGTTTAGGTGCACTGTAAACGTGGGCGTATAAATTAAAAACAAAATTTGTAACATTTATTTGAAGTAAATGTATTAACTTAAAAAAATAGTTTCAGATTGTTAGCATAAATGCTTGCCAATATTAAGTTTTTCTTATATTCCTAAATTATGCAAATTTTTGTCAATTTTCTTAATAATATATTGGTTAATTCATCTAAGGTATAAACATAATTAAAATGCAGAATTCGCCCGTGGGCCAGACAAGAGGAAGAGGTCACTGTGGCCGCGGGGACGGTGATAGTGTGATGAATTTTTGACGATGGTGATCAAGGGTTAAGGTTATATGGGCCAATAAAAGACCTGGCACACAAGAGGCGTGATGGACTGGAGCTACAAGACTGCCTAACAACCATAATTGGAATGATGATTAATGAAGTCAAGAAAATTGACAGGTAAAGAATTATAGGCTTCTTCGGGTCAATTGTAAAGACATCTTGGTAGTCGTCAACCGTCCACATCGATAATGTTCAGTTAATTTGGGTATTAGCAATAGTTACAAATAATATAAAATATGTAAGTGTGCTATAGTTAGTATAAAGGTAAAATATTTTTATGCTTTGAACTAATGGTATATATATATTTATACCTTAAAAATATCATGTAAGGTTTTCCATTTTTCTCTAAAACATTTTGTACCTACTATTGTAGGAAGCAAATAAAGCACTGTAGAAGAAATAAATCCGAACAAAACTTTAAATTATTTTTATATACGAAAAGGCGTTCTTTTCTACAAATGCTTTAGGACATTCAACATCAGGGGCGTGCTTGAGGTGAAATGTAAAGCACAACAATAAAATTATTACCAACTATATAGTCTTATAACCAGGGTTGGCTGGTTTAAACCAGGATGGTTTAAACCATGGTTTAAACCGTGATTTAAACCAGATGGTTTTTTTAAAAAAACCATATGGTTTAAACCAAAAACCCATTTCTTTTTTAAAATTTTTATTATTGGCATTTGAGTTTTTATTTTTAGTAAAAATACCCTTCTTACTACTGGCAATGCGAACACGTCCCTGTGTTAAATGAAAATATCTTAGTGTTGGCAACACTGTGTTTATTTTACCTCCACCCCACCAGCCAGTCCAGCCCCGCTTTAGATTTGCATTCGGGTATTCCCCTATTTCCCATTTCGTACGTGGTCGAGAAATAATATTATTTCTCTTTGTCGCTGATAAGTTTGGTTTATTTTTCGGCTTTGTTGCGATATAATAATGTCAGGCACCACCAATTTCAGGTTATCTACTATTACATAGCAATATTCTGCATGTTTTTGTTTTACTTCCATACTCTATACCAAATATTTTTTACATACTTAGCATTTTACATTGTTATTTAAAAATACTGGCTTAAATTTAAAAAAAAAACGGTTTAAACCAAAAAAACCTGGTTTAAACCAAAAAAACCCGGTTTTTTGTTTTTTTTTAGAAAAACCGGGTTTTTTTCCAACCCTGCTTATAACTTCAAATATTAGGTACTTAAATCACCGATTCAACAGTGATTTTTTGGACCAGTCCTAAGCCTATTTAGGCGAATTTCAGTTTCAGTACGCAATAAAACATTTAAATTCGATTATCTCAGAAACGGCTACTCGAAGTGACAGGTACTAAGTATACCTTTTTTGGACAAAATATGCCAGGGAATAAGAATTTATAATTAGAAATTTAATAGAATATATTTATTATACACATAGCTCTAGATGTAGGCAAAGTGCTGCTGGTGGCGCCCTCTGTAATGTACATCGAAACTGTAAGTAATTAGATCTCGATTTCTCATCCTAAGAAACCCTAAGTACCAAATTTCGTGCAAATCATGCTATTATTAAGAATCACAAAAAAGTTTTTAAAAAATTTGACACCCTGTATTAATGAAACTATCAACGTTTGTACTATAAGGTAAACTGCTCTAGATCCTCCCATTTTAGCCTCAGGAATTTGTACTAGAGTTTTAAAAAAACTGATTCCATGAGTTTTCCGTTTATTTGTAATAACTGTTTTCTTTTTCAAAGTAGTTTAAACGAAGTATTTGAGACGACCGCCCCCAATCGTAAAAGATGGTGACAAAATATAATTTTCTGTGTATTTTATCCAACTGGTATTGAAATATGAATCTTGCTTGCACAGGTTTCTTTGAAAAACATCTATACCTTGTTTTAGACCATTTCTGTATGGGTAAAGAAAATGTGATATTAAGTATTTTCTATAGCATATTCATACAGTGTGAGTTTGTAATTTGGAATAAATTCAGTAAATCCAGTATTTTTTTTTAAAGTGCTCGATGGACACGTGTATTAATATTTTAAGTTGTGGTATTTTTTATCAAAAAAATATTGATACAGTGTGGCCCAATTTAGAAATATGACGATATCGATAATTTTTTTTAGACATTTTTAAATTGCATATTAAGTTATACATAATAAGTATCAAACGTTAAATTTTTATACCTTCCCAAGTAGCATTTTTAGACACATTACGGCAAATGTGTCTAAACTATTGTTTCTGTTTCCGACACAAATTGGAAATTGTTGGCAACATGTATGGAAATATTTTCGAAACGTATACATTTTAAATGGCGCATAAGCACGTGTTTCCAAGTGGTTGGTACGAGCTGTGACTTTCGCTGTTTCGACGCAAAATCGAAACTTTTATCGAAAATGTTTCGAAAATTTTTCAGAAATGTTTGGAACATGTTTCCATAAATGTGTCTAGTGAGAGTTCATTTTACAAAGAGGGCGCTGAGTGTTGGAATTGTAAATTGTCAAAATGGAAACATTATTGGAACAATAATTAGATATTTACTATCTATCTCTCTGCAGGTTGTAAAATAAAAGAAAGTAAACAATATGATGACAGCATAATTTCGCCATAATGAATTTGTCACCAGAGGATTTTCTATAAGTGATACATTTTTTTCGTATGGTTTATTGCAGAGGAGATCCAAAAATCGTTTACGAAATAAATTTTATCGTGCAATTTAGTAATTTAGCTTTATATTCTTAAGACGCTCCCGGTATATTGACATTTACACACAAAATAAATACTTTGTCAAAAAATAAAATTTTAAATGTTTTTAAAATTTTACTTAATTCTTCTTTCAATTGATTAAGCTAGCAAAATGGAACTAATGTAACCACTTTTTTACATTTCAAATGACGCAGGAAGTTAATTAAAGTCCATTTTAATAATATAAAAATGAATTTGCCAAAATGGCTGCCAGAAAGCGAGAATTATTCTGGTCTAAAATGGAGTCGACACACAATTTCTAGTATTTGGTTTCTATAATGTTTCGATAATCATGTAGCTATAATTCATAGAAAATGTGTCGAAACATGAAGAATGTTTCGATATTGTACCGAAACCATGCGAAACAAACGTCGCTAAAGTAAAAAATGCGCAGTCCCGTCAAGAGGAAGGTTAAGCTTAGAAGCATAAAACTTCTGTATATCGTCACGGTATACACTACCACTTTACACTTTCTGTGACATATAACCTACAAAATTGGTTTGTACTTTGTTGAACGTTTAATAAAACTTACTTATAACTTATTCCTAAGTAATAATCTAAAACATGTACTCAATTGTCGAGACAAAGGAAAAAAGTAGGTTGGTCCTAACGGCTGTGCCGACCAGCTGGATAGTCGGAGACCACCTACTTTGGCCCGATCAAGCCAAGAAACCCGAGCTCGACGAGCTCTTAAAAAACCCATTTTCTGTCCCTAGTGCCTTGTAAAACCTCGAAGAATGTTTAAACTGTTGTTTTCTTCCCATATTAACAAAACAAAAATGTACAATTTATAGGTTATAATCGTTATAATCAGAGGTTATAATAATTGTCCGGGTGCAGTAGTGTAAAGGTTTCTGGCAGTTTCGAAAATTATTTTCTGCGCAAGTTTCGTAATTAAATGGATATCACTGTTTGGTAAATATTTCAAAGCAGAAGAATACCAATTTGTTTTGAATCACTTAATTCGAAAATGTGTCGCTACAATTTGGGAGCACATGTGTCTAAACACAATTTCATAATATTATATAAAAATGTTTCGAAACATTTTCTTTTGTGCGTTTCCTAAATGTATCGACACTGTAGTTTGGAAAGTATTTTGAAACTAACAGTTCTTAATCGTTTCTAGTAACTAAATTCGAAAATGTGTCGCAAAAGTTTCGAAACACATATGTCTCCACACAATCTAAATAATTTTAATCGAAAATGTTTCGAAACGTTTCTCAGCAAAGAATTTGTGTCCAATTTGTGTCTATAATTGCTACTTGGGTTGGCATAATGTTGAGGAGTTGAAAGCACGAATAAAGGTTAATTTCTCTCGAAGTAATTAGAAATGTTCATTTTAAGCATTTCTTGACGAAAAAGTATTAAAGATGGACAAAAGGTTTTTTTTATTTTTCAATAAAGTTAATTTTTGTTTGTTTAATATCTTATAAATTACTATTTAAAAAAATGATTGATATTTTAATTTGTATAATGCAGTTAAGTTTAAAAATATTACATAGTTTCTTAGAGTAACGCTCAAGTGATTATGGACCACTTATCTGTGGTTCGAACTGTAAACCTTAAAAGCTCGAATTATAAACTCTCCCTGGAGTTGGCGTCAGCGTTCTTAGTCGGCATTTATAAACTTGGCGTTTGCGTTCGTTCGTGCGCAGTTTTGTCAAGACTTTGACAGCTGCCAACTATCACATGATACAAATAATAGAATATTATTGGCTTGACGTCACCACATTTGTTACGAACGCCAGCGCCAAAAGTTAAAGTTGGTTCAAGTCGAACGGCTGCTGGCGCCAACGCGAATGCAGAGTTTGAAATTTCAACTTTTGTGTTAGCAATTTTGTTTTGATATTTCTCAACCAGGAAAGCTGTTTCACGTAGCCTGAGATTGAACGTCAAACAGCTTTCCTTCAGAAATTTCTTTAAAAAATTAGTCTTTATTTAGGTCATTTGTAGGTTTTCCTATTTTCTACAAATCGTCATTCAATAGTATAGATATATTATGGCATTTTTTTGAATATGTTCGCATAAAAGTTTTCGCTTTATTATTTTAAGGAAAACATCACATTCCTGTTTCCATAAACTGCACGACCCTGCCTAACATGTATATAAAGGAAAATTTACAAATAGGATTTTACAACTTTCGAAAAGCTTGTTTGTTGCTTTGAACCCGAACATTTAGAAACATTTGCTTTTATGGCCAACATAAACGACGGATGAAAACAAAGTTCAAGGGAATTTTGCGAAGTGCTGACCGTTATGATGAAATTTGTTTCTTCGCAAAATATTTTTCTTTTTTGGATACTTAAGGGCTTTTCAATAACGGTAATATTTTAGAGACACGAGTATTTTGTTGTTTAAAATACGACGACATCAGTAAATACCTAGCAACTAAATTTACGGATAAAAGAAAATGCAATTTACACAGTAAAGAATTAAATTGATACACAGCAAGGGGTGTCTCATTTAATTTATTTGATTTAATATTTAATCAATTCGTAATTTACACAAAATATTCATATTGGATTATTTTAAATCGATACTGATCAATTAATATGCAAAATAAAACATGCAAACAATGTCAGGATTAAAGGATTTTTAAATGTTTTGAAGATGGCAACGAGAGTGCTGATGCGCTCGCCAGGGAGGGCGCAAGCATGTCTGTCGAACTAGAAGAGAATACTGCATGTGGCTAGACTACTGGGATCAGTCAAAGAAGAGATAGATCGAATAGCTTAACAACTTGCGCAAAGCAGATGGACAGATACACAGATGTTACTGATAACAGGAAAACCGCAGCGATTACAGCACAGTCGGAAGGACCTAAGAAACATCACTGCCGTAGCCACCGGACATTGCCTGTTCGGTAGACACGCTGAACGTATGCAAATACTATGGAGAACTAGAGGGTAGGAGGCCGATCGACAATGGCAGCATTTTCAAATTCTGTCCCGGTTTTTTGGTTAGTTCGCTATTGGCCGATAGATGCTCTCGCGTCGCAAGTGGGCTGGGGTCGTCTTCTTCTTCTTCGTTTTTTACTTTTACTTTTGACAAATTGACATTTTATTTTCCAAATAACAAATAACGTTTGAATAAGACAAGACGAGACAAATAACGTTGTATTGTAATTGATTTCCATATTTATAATGAATAATGGTACAGTTTATAAAAGTAGAGTTTGCTTTGTGTCGGGGTATAAGACAGGATTTTTTTCATAGAGGAAACGCAGCCAAATAAGTCTCTTTCTAGCTCCAAAGGTATAGCTAGAATGTTTAGTACCCTGTATTTTAAAAAGTATAGTTGGAACTTTATACTAGAGATGAAACGGATATCCGGAAACTATCCGGTATCCGGCCTATCCGGCCTAAATTTAATATCCGCCCGGATACCGGATATTTAATAATTATCCGGCCGGATACCGGATATTTAATAATTACGACGCAATTCGTGACAATTCCCTAAAATCAACTTTAATACATAAATCTTTTTGTGGTTAATAATAACAAAATGGCTTAGAATTTATGACTTGCTTTTATTTAAATGTGAAAAAGTCACAAAGAACAAAAAATAACCTTCTGAAAACCTACCACGAGAAATTTTAACCTGGCACAACAAACAAACAGCAAACTTATTCTTTTCATTATCTATTTCAAAATATTGCTAAACAGGCGATCTTTTTTTCGCCGTGGACATGTTTTAATTGTTTTCTACGACGCAGATCATGTAGCAAGCAGCGAGCAAACAACTGATTTCCCTTACAATGGCCGCACGGTCTTCCTCGGCCTGCTGATCGCGTTCGCTGCGCCTGTGCGTCGGTCGACTCCTCACAGCAGGCGCTAGCCGTTTGGCCGGATATTCGGCCGCCGGATATCCGGCTATCCGGCCTCGATGATCGCCGGATATCCGGTATCCGTTATCCGGCCAAATAACTATCCGTCTCATCTCTACTTTATACAGCCCGAGTTTACTAATAAGTATAACAAAGTAAGTGTAAATTCATATAAAATTCCTTATTTGTACCTTAAAGAACTAATTTAAATAAAAATAGTTATTGCGTCCATAAGAAACCATTTATTTGATAGCCCACTTCGAACACGAGCGCCATCTTACGGCGACTCGTAAAGCTGAATTACCGATGCTAATTTGGGACCGAATTCAATGCATTGCGATCGGCCTCCTACCTCAAGTCCTCTATAGCAAATACCAACTGACGACTTATGTAGAAGATGCAGGCAGAGATGAAGAAGAGGAGGAAAGTATTCAGCATTTCTGGTGTGAATGCCCCGGCCTCGCGAGAAGATTCAATGCACTGGGCGAACCATTTTTTAATGATCTGGAAGAAGTGAGCAGCCTGCAACTGGGTCGACTTACTAAGATTATTAACAGCAGTGGCTGGTTTGAATGAGCTGTCAAAATTCTTCTACGATCGCGTTAACCGTCAGGAAGCTGATGCAAATAGGTTCCGCGGAACATGTGTGGTACCACAACGGTCCTTATAGGACTAACTACGTGTGACTGTTTGGACAATGCCAGAGGTCTGCCACTCTAACCTAACCTAACCTAAATGCTTTGAAGGCTCGTGGCGCATGCGTAAATCGCAATAATTTTATTAGTCGGGAGTACTATTGCATTACTTTCCTGTTGCAGGTCGGCAGGTGGCAGTTGGCCGTTGGCTTTCAAAGTTATGTGTAGGTACCGATTCATTTTATCTTTGTGTGTGGCATAGGCAAGTGGATAGTTGTAAACACACTAAAGACGAGTTTTACAATAATGCTACTGCCTAAAAGATTCTTAATCTTCATGTTAATTTTGTATGTTTGTATGTTACCTTGGACCTTGGCCATCCAGTGCGTTTACAACTACCCGCTGACCCATTCTGGCTAATATATAATGATTTTGACATAAAATATACTATATAAAAAAGAGTTTTGTTTTTAGAGAACACCGAGGGGTAATTCACTGAGAAAAATTTGTACACCATTTTCGATAGTGCCGAAATTTCTTCGTATTTTCCTTGTATTTTCGGTATTTTCCTTGTATTTTCTGTATTTTTCTCGTATTTTCTGTATTTTCCTTGTATTTTCTTAATAATTTTTTTCGTATTTTCTGTATTTTCCTTGTTTTTTCTTAATTTTTATCGTATTTTCCTGGTATTTTCTAGAACTTGTACACCATTTTCGCCAAAAAATTGGCTTACTAAATCAACGTCCATTGGAAAAAGGTTTTTTTTATTAATAACGGAACTGGCGACCTTTTTTTTTTTAGAAGTCAAACTAATTCTCGGCAACGTTGTTTTTCCAAAATCTTAAGTCGGTTATTCCCATCACTAAAACCGTCGAAAACCCGGCAGCGTTGTCACATCTTCCAACGATTTAACGTCATTGTCAAATTGATTGCCCCACGTATTTTCTATATTTTCCTTATGTTGCCTGTATTTTTCTCGTATTTTCTTTGTATTTTCTTCGTATTTTCTGTATTTTCAGTATTCTCTTCGTATTTTCTGTATTTTCTATATTTTCTGCATTTTCCTCGTATTTTCTGTACTTTCTAGAAGTTGTACACCCTTTTCGCCAGTGAATTACCCCTCGGAGGAAACTCAGCAATATGCTCTTATCTTACAAATTATAAAAACGTTTTTCTTACTTATGTTTTTCTCTTCCTAGCTCCCATCAAAACTAATCAGACAATTTGGAGAGGAGCAATTTACTCGAATATGCAGATTAGTTCCTTTGAAGGCTTTAAAACTAGTTCATGCTATTCTGTTTCTATTAAAATGTCCTTGAAAAAAGCTGTAAAGAATTTATTGCTCTACCAATCGACATTAACATTTCTTTAACAACATCAACAATTTGTAAAATAATTCTTGTCTCAGTCTACCACAACAGAATGTTTAGATAGAAGTTTGTTCATCTAACCAAACAACGGATGGATAATCTACTCGAAATTTACTCGTTCGTGTAGAAGTATAATGATGCACAAGAACTGGCCGATGAAGCTTTACATGCAGAAGACAATATTCATATTATTACAGTCTGGTTGAAAGGCGACGAAACAACATGATATAGCAGCGGAGATGGAAGAGGTTATATTACTTTAAAACCAAACAAACATCTTTTAACGGCCGGCGAACGGCAGACAAAAATAATATTTACATCTTACTTATTCGGTGTCACATTCCACACCTATATGTATAATTTATTTCGGGATAACTTAAAATAGACTTTATTTATCTTCAAAATTATTATTTAATCCGATTTATGGCTGGTTTTTATGGACCGATAAGAGAGCAGAAATTTATTTAGGACAGTTTCTCGTTTACTGTTCTATTATCTCTATACTGATAACGGTTTGCAAGCTTGTTTCTATATTTAATCAGTATCAATGCAAAAGATAAGGGACGAGAAAAACGAATTTCTGTGGGGTTCTACTTAACTGAAAAAGGTGACACTTAAAAATATTGCTTGAACATATTTTATAAAAGATAACTGACAACAAAATTGATTATTTTAATCAAATAAGTATCCGTAAGTACCTACATTCATGAAAACTTTAAGAATAAAATCGTTTTTCACTGTAAACGTAAGTTTTGCTCCATTTTTTTTTGTAAGATTTAAAAGCTTAAATAAATCAACAGCAATTAAAATGTGTATTAAAAAAAAAATGTTTCGCCTCAGAAAAAAAGTTATCTACGCCTATGTGCCATACCGACTATTCTTTCTGGTGCGATGAAAACTTATTATTATTGGTAGAAAAATCTTTAAAACATGAAATTATTTAATTTCGTGAGTATCATATACAATAAACCCAAAATTTGCGCCTTGTAGATTATGCAACCCTACATGTTAAAATTCTTGATTTATTACGCGCTTTAGCAAAACCATTTAATTCTCGATACTTTAAACGAAAGTGTAAACGAAACTGCTGACACAAAAACGTATGCGGTGTGATAATCAGTCGAGTTCCCGCGAATATCCGCTTTTATATTAAATTTCAAGGCATTACATCATTAAAAATAATTTAAAATGGAAAAATAATCTACCATATAGGTTTCCAATATCGTAAAAAAGGAAAACCAGTTAAGAACAGCGTGTATCTCTACAAATTACAGAAATATGTATATTAATGCATTTATTTGCAATACTAGTGCCGTAATATATCCAGAATTAACTGAATTAAAACTAGGGAGGGTCTTCCTGAAAAGAAACTCAACCTCAAGTCTATGCCGCCCGCCCGTCGCGCACCGCATAAATTGATGTTTGTTTAATACCATTAGGATACTCGGTTTCGACTTTAAAAAATCTTTTAGAGATAAGTGTGAGAATAGTATATAGTGATAAACTTCGCTCTTATCGTGGGTATTATGAACTATTGTTTCTGTTTTGGCATTGTATATATTTTTCTCCCACTAAAAGACTCTTATTATTATTATTATTATATTTCTTTTTTCATTTTACTACCAGAAGTAAAATGAGTCAATAGTTTTTTATATTACATTACCTTGGATTATTCGGCGCGCGTCGACCTCACAGGGATATAAGGCAAGTGGTTTGTGGTATAATATGCGACATTCGTGATCGTATCTGTTTTCTTTCTTTTTCTTTTTATAGACAAACAAGGATAAGACAGGTACTGTAGGCGATGCTCTATTGTTGTAAAATTTGGTGATTTTCCCAGAGGGCTGATGACTTAACTTAACCAATCAGCTGTGAGAAGTGAGGTTATTTGGCCAAAGAGAATGTGAGTACTGAGATCAAAAAACCGTGCTAGTCAACGTGGACTTCCAGAGTAGTATTTGTAAATTTTTATGTTGTTGTCTTTTGTAGTTGATAAATTTGTTAATTGATATCCAAGTTGAAATATTAGTAGTGTTAATTCACGTAATTTTTTTAATATTATATTTGAAAAATGGTAAACGTTGGTATATAGGATAGGTACCTACTAGTACTATTTGGTAGTTTTTACTTTGTCTGTAGAACATGACTTTTTGTTGATTTTATTCCGTGCAATCTATAACCATGGCAAATATCTAGAGACATAAATTTAACGATCATTTAATGAAAACTTAATCTACCACCTGTATGTACCTACCAAAAATATACATTGTTTCTTACAAAAAAAGAATATCGTAATATTACTATTAAATTAGAGAGGTACCCATACTTCTTTTTATCTAGTTGTATGAAAAATACTTTGATTAAACAACACAAATAGCATCTTTCGAAATACACCATTCTACTGTCAGTAATTTCCTTATTTGCAGGAAACCAGGGCGCGAGGATATATATCAATCGATATTTATGATCCGATATATATCAAGATATATATCAAAATGTCCTTAAATAATTTGTAAATAAAAATGGCAACAAAACGCCGTAAACTGGGGTTACTTTGCTCCATTTTTAAGAGAAAATTTGAATATTCCATTAAAAAATCTTAAATTATTTTGTGCTGTTTAATTATATAATATAGTATAGATATGTTTAAATGACAAAAAAGTGGCAACAATGTATTCCATTTGGGCTACAATTAGACGCTTCTCATAGTCTGAGTGTGAAATTAAATTAAACTCTTTTGGCTAGTGTTGGGATCACTCGAGTGAAAAATAACCGATACCTCGGTTTTTTCAATAACTTGAAATATTCGATTATCTTCGGAAATAATTCGGAAATCATTCGAGTGACGAACATATGGTTTTTATTTTCCAACGCGTCTCCAAAGTTGCTGCCAGCATGTCAATCACTCACTGCGGCCAGAGCCATCTTCTAGCGAGTCAGCGAGTGGCTACACCGAGTGGTTTCGGTTATTGGTGATATAATTCAAATTAAATACTGCATTACGGCATTACGGGTTACCTGTGTATATGATTTATTATTTAGATTTAAATACTGCATTACGGGTTGCCTGCGTAGGATAATAGGATTTAATAATGAAATTAAAGTTTACGTTTTCAGTTATTAATAGTTTTTTAAAAATATGTTCTTCTCATACTTTACATCATAATAATGTTATAAAAAAATATGTCATAAAGCATATACAGGGTGATTCAAAAGTACTTTGACAAACTTCGGGAGGTAATTGCTGGCAATATTTTAACACGAAAAGTTCTTATAAACACTGGTCCTTGGCGACTTTGTTACGGAGATACAGGGTGTTGAAATGTTAAAAGAAATAGTAATAATTTTTAAATAACTCCTTAACGAGTTATTTTTTTTTTATGAAATTTTGTGAATTAAATAAGCATCTAAGGACACTTATTTTCAAAGTACAACACGTTCATAAATTTAACCAGTGGCGTCGGTACAAAATGTTACTATCATATTTTTTGTGAAAACTATGCTACACCACTGACTTATTTTATTTTAACTTTTTTCTTATAAATTCCCCCTTTATTAAGAACAAAAAAGATCACGTGTGTTTTTTTGATACGAGGAACGGTTTAAGCGTAAATGATTATTTTATTTGAATATACACAAATATTAAAAAATGTGTTTTAAACTGATCAACCACTCAAATATTTATTACAGTATTTTAACGAATACCTACATACATACTTACTAATAAACAAATATGTATATGCCTAAGGAAGGTATCTGAGGATGCCTATTTTCTAAGTATAACACGTTTTCAGTGGCATACATATTTATTTATTAATATGTTATTTTTTAATATTTTGTATTTTGACAAGGCGGCTTTGGAAATGCTTTTTTTGTCGATAAATTAAAATATATTTGACAGTTAGTTACCACTGAGTTTTATTTCTTCAGTTTTGTTATTTTTAATGGTAACTAACTGTCAAATATATTTTAATTTATCGACAAAAAAAACATTTCCAAAGCCGCCTTGTCAAAATACAAAATATTAAAAAATAACATACTAATAAATAAATATGTATGCCACTGAAAACGTGTTATACTTAGAAAATAGGCATCCACAGATACCTTCCTTAGGCATATACATATTTGTTTATTAGTAAGTATGTATGTAGGTATTCGTTAAAATACTGTAATAAATATTTGAATGGTTGATCAGTTTAAAACACATTTTTTAATATTTGTGTATATTCAAATATAATAATAATTTACGCTTAAACCGTCCCTCGTATCAAAAAAACACACGTGATCTTTTTTGTTCTAAATAAAAGGGGGATTTATAAGAAAAAAGTTAAAATAAAATAAGTCAGTGGTAAAGCATAGTTTTCACAAAAAATATGATAGTAACATTTTGTACCGACGCCACTGGTTAAATTTACGAACGCGTTGTACTTTGAAAATAAGTGTCCTTAGATGCTTATTTAATTCACAAAATTTCATAAAAAAAAATAACTTGTTAAGGAGTTTTTTAAAAATTATTACTATTTCTTTTAACATTTCAACACCCTGTATCTCCGTAACGAAGTCGCCAAGGACCACTGTTTATAAGAACTTTTCATGTTAAAATATTGCCAGCAATTACCTCCCGAAGTTTGTCAAAGTACTTTTGAATCACCCTGTATGTGTATATTTTAAGTCAGTAACCCGATAATCCCTATCAAAATAGTTTCTTAATTTAAAAGAAAATAAATATCAATAAATATCACATTTTGGATATATATTAGATATATATCAATATATATCGGATATTTTGATATTTATATAAATATCATGATATTTTTGTGCCCTGCAGGAAACCCAGACGAGCATTACAATTAATAAATCAAAGGGAAATAAATAAGACACTTTAAGTCTTCCTCCACTGGTATATTAAAATAAGATTTAAGGTTTAATGACGGGTAAATTCACTACATGTTTCGAGTGTATATACACTCATCATCAGGAGAATCGAATAAGGAATCTAAGAAATACAATAGGTGCAAACTGAGCTACGAGATGATGTAAACAACAAGCAAAGCATATAAGAAAATAAGTTTGGGTTAATAGCAGCAAGCTAAGTGTTATATTTGTGAGACAACACCATAAGTGTGAGGAGAGAAGAATATTTACAATTGGGATGGTAGTTGTTGTAAAAGTTTATTTGTAATCAAACGAGGAGTAGCTGAAAAGGCACATATCAGTAAACTAGTAACGTGATTGTGAGGAGACGAATATTTAAACTGAGGAGTAGCTGGAAGGTCACATACTAGTGAAACGTAAGTGTGAGGAGAAGAATACTTAAAAATGGAATATGGAGTAGTAAAAAGTTTTTAATAAATTGAGGAGTAACTGAACAGTCACATAATTAGTGAATTAGCAGCCTCAGTATCTAAAAAATGATAGAGATGTTTTAAAATTGTAGTTTTTTAGATCTGAAAAGTAAAAAGAATTTTTTCTAGGTTAGAATTTTATCAAAAAAAAATAATATGTGTAAACTTACATCATGAGGGTATCCTTATTTAGGAGTAGAAGCAATAGTCATTCAGAATTTTTGTTCTGGACATTGCTGATCAAAATTAGTTTAAACAATTTTATTGCAAAGGTGAATAGGTGAAATAGAGCTGACATGACAGCCCAAAGAAGACAAGGTAAAATGGTGGAGTATTCTCCTCACAGAGTGAGTGTGTAGTTGAAACTTACACAGAGAAGCTAGTTTTGACATCTTTGGTGGAATCACAGAGAAAGGGAGGGATGACAAAGGTTGTTTAAATAAGAAAAATGATGGTAACAAGATTCCATTTTTAAGTATTCTTCTCCTCACACTTACGTTGCTAGTTCACTAGTATGTGACCTTCCAGCTACTCCTTCATTTTAAATATTCTTCTCCTCACACTCACGTTACTGGTTCACTGATATATTGTGCCTTACAAATAAACTTTTACAACAACTACCATCCCAATTTTAAATATTCTTCTCTCCTCACACTTTTGGTGTTGTCTCACCAATATGACACTTAGCTTGCTGCTATTAACTTTATAACTTTTTCTCTAATATACTTTGCTTGTTGTTTCCATCATCTCGTAGCTCAGTTATGACTGTTTGCACCTATTGTATTTCTTAGATTCCTTATTCGATTCTCCTGATGATAAGTGTATATACACTCGAAACACGTAGTAAATTTACTCGTCATTAAACCTTAAATCTTATTTTAATATACCAGTGGAGGAAGACTTAAAGTGTCTTATTTCTTTCCCTTAAACATACACTCCACTTAAAGTATGGACTATTTCTTCAAGTTAATAAATTAAAGTATAGACCATCGGGTATCAATGCTTTACCATCAGTACATATCAAAGCACCGACACATTTTGCGCCTAGGTATATTGTATGCTCCAGGCAGATTCAAGACGTTCCTAATAAATCATGGCAAAAAGCAGGCTTCCCAGAAAACATCAATTCCTTACCAGAAATGGCAAACTATCAAAAATTATATATTAGGTATGTCTATTTTTTCATGCTTTCATATATTTTTGATCTCTATCGCCAAATTTGAGTATGTATTAGATACTTGGTTTTTTTCTCCATTTTGGTTTTAGGGAGGTTGCTCGAGAGGTTGTGTGTTAGGGGTTAGGGGGTAACCTATATCGATTATAAAAGTTTTTTGTTGTTCTTATCAATAAGAGGAATATTCGAACGGTTGTAGTCTACTGTTTTATCCGTTATTACTGGCCTGTCCCAGTATAAGAGGTATTTAGGAAGGGAAAGGTACTACTCGGCGCGACCAATTCGGCGCGAAGCCAATTCGGTGCCGCGACTCGCCGCGGCCGATTTGGTCAGATATTAATAAATTTTATATTAAAAAAAAAATAACAAAAGAACATGTTTGTCTCACATTATTTAATTCTATATGTTCTTAACATTTTATCTTAATCCATGATAGAAATTTATAATTATATTAATACTTTTATTAAGGGTTGTTTGCCCAAGTATATGTTATTTTGGCGAAAGTATATGGAGCTGTTGTACGAATTCTTTATGGTCTGCTACCAAGTAAGACCAGACAGACCTACACTTCCTTTATTAGGATGATAAAGGAACTAGCTCCGAATTTGCAACCAACCCGCATTTTGTGCGATTTCGAAATGGCGGCCGTCAGCTCTTTTCGCGAACAATTTCCAGATGTGACGATATGTGGTTATTTTTTTACACCTTTCGCAAAATTTGCAAAAGCATCTGGCTCAGTAAGGGTTAAAAGGGAGGTACAATACTGAACCCGATTTCGCGTTACATGCCAAGATGATTTTAAGCTTAGCATAATATATGTCCCACCCGCTGAATTGGATGCGGCCGTAGATCAGCTCTCTGCAAACTTACCAAATTATTTGCAAGACCTGATGAATTGGTTCGAAGATAATTATGTTGGCAGGCCAGGTAGAAGAGGAAATGCAAGACGCCCACCTTTATTTCCTATTTCCATGTGGAATCTTTACGAAAGGGTGTTGGAAAGAGTTGATCGAACCGATAACCATTCCGAAGCGGCCAACAGGAGACTACAAAATGAGTTGAGTATGGACCACCCAACAATATGGAGGTTCATCGACTCCTTAAAAAAAAATACAGAAGAGTCGTGCTTTATACTTAGAACCAATTGTTGCAGGACATGAGCCCCCTAAAAAATGAAGAAAGTATCAAGAAGCCGATGATAGAATATTGAGGTTGGTGAATGATTTTAAAAATCGTAATATTTTAGACTTTTTGAGAAGGCTTGCTCAAAATTTTGAAATGTTACATAATTAATTATGTACTTTTATATTTGTCATGTAAATATACGTTTTATTTTTATACTTACGTTTAACAATTCGTTTTTTTTTTAACGAACTTAAAATATATTTTTGTAATACCTACTTATTTTTCATTTTTTTCTAAGTTAGATTTTAACCTACACGAAGAATGTCATCGCGCCGAGTTGTCCTATAGACCCTTTAGGAACTGGTTCGGGTGAATATTCATAGAATGGTGGGAGGTTATCTTTATATTATTATTACTAAACACACCAAATACACTTTACTGTTGGGTACCTACTATGTGTACAGAAAAAAAGACCAGTAACTAATTATATGCAAACAACACTCGAAAAACTTTTTATGTAATAACCGGTAAAAATCTAATTTCAAAAACTTTCACCCTTAAAATTTAAATAACGCGCTACCTTCATTTAAATTAATTTGAAGTTTTTCGTTAATTTGGCTAAAAACTTATCGTAAAGTTAGTTAGGATATTTACAGATGCATATAACTTTCAAACTTTTGCCCTTCCTAACTTCACATTATATTGCTAACGAAAGTTTGAGAAATTTTAATTACTGATTAATCTGACTTAAAATAGATATAAATTTTAAGAAGTTTGAAAAGGAATTGTAACTGATCTAGTTAGTTATCCGATGTTATTGAAAAAAATATATGTTGTACAAATAGCTTAGATTTAATTATTTATCTCGTTATTTATATTACTTTTACTCCAGAATTTTCGAAAAATGCAGGATGCGTATTAAAAAGATTGAAATTTGCAATAACTTCATTTTAAAAATTGATTGTTTTTTACGCAAAATCCAAGCGTTTACACGGCGCTTTTCTATCTTTCCCATGCTGTGTTTCTTGCAGAGTACGCGACGCGATGGCGGCACGCGACAAACGTGATATTACAGCGATAAATTCTTTAACCGAGCATTGTCTATTTATAAATTTAATATTAGAAATGCAACCACTGAAAAATAGTTATAATTCCATTAACGATCAATTCCACCATTTAATTATTGTAACTAAGTATCTACATATATCATTTTAGTCAGAAAGGTGCTTTTTTAAAGGAGGATAGACTTTATCATGTTCACCTAACACTTCTGTACTATTTTGCGTCCAGCCTTGCGTGAGAGTTAAAAAAAAACCTTCCAAATGGGGTTGAAAATACATTTTAATTAACAATAAATAATATGGAAAAATCGTTTTGCAAATGTTTTAGAGCATTAAATTTTGCACAAGACGGGTTATTACTAGGGCTGGGCAAAATAATCGATTAATGAATTCTTTTTTTTATTTGATAATCGAAAATTTATTATAAAATGAAAGAATATGACATTTGTAATGTAAAATGTTTAAAATAAAGTTAGGATCTTTTCGGAAAATGCTTATAGAAAAAAAAATTACAAAGTTGTATAAAATTGATTTTAGAACATAGAGCTATCATACCATGATAAAATTTTATAATTGATTATTCCGATTAAATTGATTAATCGAAAAAATCGACTATTCGATTTTTAAACCATGTTATAATCGAATAAGCGAATATTTTTTATAGTCGAAAATAGATTATGAAATTTTATAATCGCCCAGCCCTAGTTATTACTACTTTTTGTTTATTAACAATTGACAGTATCCATTATATCTTTAGTAAAGATCATAGTTCCGGCACAGCTCTTTTAAGTGTCACCGGTGATATTCTGGAGGGGCGACTACTCTTAAGTCTTTGACACATTAAATTATCAACTTCCCAACCGTCAAAATTCACATGATTCTATGGCCATAACTATTAGAGATATCGTAAAAATGATTATAAACTTTTTTATTCAGATTTACACTAGACCTAATGTCTGAAAAATTGTTTCTAGTACTGTTTTTATTTTGGAGCTACGGGTCAAATACAAAATAATAACTAAGTGTTTTTCGAAACAATAAAATACACCTTTCACAAAAAAAAACCGCCTCTCCTCTGCCTAGAATTTGTTTTAAAGCAGTTCGTTTATTGAACTCATAGTGTAATAGTGACACCATTCATTGTGGTCATTTCTTGGCAGCACTTTATAGTACAAGATAATCTCGGAGCAGAGAAAAACAACAACGCGCTATCTTTACAATGTTAACGGATATAAAAGATAGATAAATCAAGGGTAGGTATCATAACATAAACCTTCGCTTCGGCACGGCAGAAACAGTTACCAATTTATATTTAATATTTTGAGACTCTTTTACTTAGGAGTTGATTCACGCATACCTATACTAAATATCACGAATAGTCTCGTTTTAAAACAGATGACAGCGGTTATTTGTCATCGATCAGCTGATATTGGGACATAATAATATCCCTAGATTTGTAGCGGACCGTAATGAGCCCAAACACCGAGTTATAAATTGCGTTTTTGTTACATTTAATTGTAAGTACCTACAATTATTATTCATTTGACCAAAAATTTAGATACAGGTAAAAAAATTTTAATTCTTTTTCATTAGGGATCATAAATATTAATGTGTGCCTTGCTTGTTAGTTGATTTCATCGATAAGTAATAAGTTTTATTTCATCTGAACGCCGTTTTTGTTCGTTATGGCTACTTTATACCTCAATTAAATTAAACTAAACTAAGAAAATTAAATTAAGAAATTAAGGCGATGGTTTATACCTCCACATTAAGTAACTTAATAAAACTACGAGAGACAAAGAAGGTGCTCCTAACCTATCTTATTGGTTCTTGTCCGTTTTATCATAAATGCATGGGAACTGTTGTCCTAATTCAATCAATGTACCGTCGTTAACAACTATCGTGAAACTTTTTGGAATAATCAAAATATCAAAAATATAATTCTAAAATTAAACAAGAATTTAGGGTTATGTGTACAAATTCTCCTTTATTACATTCACCGAAATGACAAATGACATGACGGGAATCACGGATTATGCCGATCGCCCAACGAATTATGTCGAATCAACTAAATTAAACTAAGAAGTTAAAAGTTGGCTAACTTCTTAGTTTAGTTTAATTCCTTAATTGTAGGTATAAATGGTTACATTTGAATGTAGTATTTTAACTTCCTAATTCTCTTAATTTATTAAGTTTAGTTTAATTTAATTGAGGTATAAAGTAGCCATTAAGGTTAGGTTTCTAATGTATAATTTTTGCATTTTACATTATCTATAGATATCCTTTCCTGTTTCAAGAAAAATAAGTAGAAATTAAGTATTTCCCTGACTTAGGTAGGTAGGGGAGAGTTGGACAAAACCGGGTAGGTTGATAAAACCGGGTATCGCCTAGTTCTACCAAATGCCAAAACAGCTTTCCATATTATTAACCTTTAAAAAGCAGCTATTTGATTTTGAAGGAATTATTTTTATTATTGTTATTAGTAAATATTATTATTGTTTGGCAATAGTAAGGTATAATAGTAAGTAAAATTATGTTACTATAATAGTTAAAATAGCTAACCATATTAGTATGTAAAAGGATAGCGAACAAATATATAATTCTATTTTCTGTGTCTACGTACCTTACATAAGTGAAATTATTATTTGATATTACTATTATTATTGTTTGTATGACAATAAAATAAAGTTTTTAACATAAAGATAGCCTACATACAAGTTTAGAAATGTAACTGTATCAATAAATTGCATTTTAACAAACAAATTCCATAAAAACCACTTTTGGGTCTACGTACCTTACGTAAGTCAAAAACTGTTAAAGTAGGGTTTCCACTGACCGAAAAATTTAATCCCTGGCTAAACTAAAGCTTTTAACTTTATGTTAGCCTACATACAAGTTTAGGAATGTAACTGTATCATAACCAACAAATTCTATAAAAATCGTATTTGGGTCTTCGTACCTTACGTTAAGTCAAAAACTGTTAAATTAGAGTTTCCATTGACAAAAAAATTAAATCTCTAGCTATATTGAAGCTTTTAACTTTATGTTAGCCCACATACAAGTTTAGAAATAATGTAATTGTATCATAACCAACAAATTCCATAAAAACCACTTTTGGGTCTACGTACCTTATGTAAGTCGAAAACTCAAGTAGGGTTTCCACCAGAAAAATTAAATCCCTGGCTATATTGAAACTTTTAACTTTATGTTAGCCCACATACAAGTTTAGAAATGTAACCGTTCCATAGCCCACAAATTCTATAAAAACCATATTTGGGTCTACGTACCTTACGTAAGTCATATATGGGGATTTTCTTGACAGTGAATGTAATAACTTGAATTCAATTAGTTTATGTTGAACTGTAGGTATTTTACCTATAGGTATACCTAATCTGAACAAATAAAACAAAAAAAAATCTGTTCTAAATATGAGTGACAGAATCCTATTTTAAGTTGTGTTTCAGTTAGTTTAGTATTTTTAAGGTTTGGATATTTATAATATTATAAACTTTTTAAATCTATTTTGACACTTTATCTTTAAACCATATAGAAATTCATGCTTATTATTACCTACCTTAAATTATAATATTATTTATAAAACAAAACTTTCAAAAGAAATTATTAGGTACCTATTACTTATTATTTGGCAATATTAAAGCGGTAGAACCGAGGAGGCTATTGCATAAATTGTTTTAGAAGGTATCACATGTATAATTTTCAAGTCCGGTCCTGTAATTCATGCCAACTTATAAAAATTTAATAGACCAAAATTGACAGAGTGTCACGTGACTTTGCCTCCATCTTGCGAGAGTATTCAAGATTTTTACTATATAAGTAGAACGTTAAATAAAAGTCTACCAAACTACGAATAAAACACAGGGTCAATGATGGTCCTTTGCATGCATTTTTCATAAAAAAAGGTAAGTTTTCTTTGCTTCCCATACCCAGAGATTAAGTGGTTATTATTTATGATGGACATATTATATACAAACTAAAACTGTCAATAAAGTTCTTAGAAATATTATCAGCATTCATAAATGATCATGAATTATTGGTTCACATAGAATTTGAATTAGGTAACAAATTCATTTGCTGCACACATCCGGTAATTTCGTAAGTCATGACTATGATCCGCAAAACCGGTATAAATGTTGACTACATTAACAAAAAAGCCGTATCTGATGCATATAGAAATATGAAACATTTTGCTGTTTCACTATGAACTAACTGACCTTTTTGATACCCAAGGAAAATTAAATGGGTTAAAAATGATTCTAGGTGCTATATTATTTTTGATAAAATTTAAATTAGGTAACAATTTAATTTGCTGAACACATTCGGCAATTTCGTTAGTCAGGACAAAAAAGTCATGACTATGATTCGCAAAACCGGTGTTGTAATCTGCATACATTAACAAAAAAAGCCGTATCTGACAGAAATATGAAACATATTGCCGTTTTACTTAAAAACTAACTGACCTTTTTGATATCCAAGGAAAACTAAAGGGGTTAAAAATGATTTTGGGCGCTATATTATTATCGATAGAATTTGAATTAGGCACCAATTTATCATTTGCTGCACACATCAGGCAATTTCGTTATCCAGGGCAAAAATGCTCCGTTACGTTAACAAAGAGATATCCTCCAAGATACCGCAAAGATACAATTATTTTGCTACTGATATTAGTGATGCTAAACCTAACAACGGTGTCGGTGACATTATACTAATTAATACGTGAAGTAATAAAATAAGGCAATAGTTATTTAAATATACCTACCTACTACTACCTAGATAATCTATTCTAAGAAAAGGTAACAAGGATATTATTCTTTAATACGCTAATGTAGATTTTCAACTTTTAAAACAACCCAATGTTTACTCATTGCATTTTTCCTACATAATTATTCATAATGTTTTTTAGGTACTGTTTATCACTTCTGTTTGCAGAACTTCGCTTTAGGCAACCGCGAGTAAAAACCAACAACTTATAAAACATCGCTGCCAAAAGGCCTCAAACTTAAAAACGTAAACCAAAAGATCCTCTCGTCTTTTGTCTGCCGTATTTGTGCTACATAAAAGTGGATATTCCGTTTTTGGGGAAGAATAGCAAGTAGCAGTTTTTAAGGAAAGATGTGCCACGTTTGGTTAGAAGAGTAATTTGTTAAACGAGTGAAGAGTGTAAATTAGAAAACAAAAGAAAAGCAGAGAAATGCTAAAAAGTATTTGTAATAACGGTGCTATTGTGCTGCTTATTCTAGCCTATTTTCTGCAAATGATTAGTTGGAAGTTTTAGTAAAAATATCCGAACTTTAGGGAAAATAATTCGTCTTTCGGAGGAGACGTAAAGCTGTCGGTCCCGGCCATCTCTGGTCGTTAAGTCACGCTAGAGGCGCTTGCGCGACCTGATTGTTCAATAATGCATTATCTTTATTATTCGGCTTGTTATTGTTATAGTTGGTTTATACTAGGTGTGCTTGCATAACGTCCGCCCCCTCCCCCTCCCTCTGCTAACTCGGGAATGGATTGAAATATATTATTTAAATTCGATAGTGATAAGTAAATTACTTACTGGTAACCAAAATTATTTATTTTTTGTTATTCAAGATGGAGGAAATCCCCCATTTTGGAAAACACATTTAAGTGGAAAGGGAGGAAGGATTAATTATTTAAAAGGTATTTTTACGTTAAATTCAGCAGTGCAATTTAAATACTTCAAAATTGCCGTTTCAAAATGGCTATTCGGAAAAATATTATTGAGGGATTTCCGCCACCTTGAATAACAAAATCAAAATAACAATGTTTTGTGTAAAAGTACCATTTACACAAAGATATATTGAATTGGAATAATATACCTATTAAAGATGGCGGAGATTTGCCAAGAATATATTTCTTTTTCATATTTTTTCGAATGGCCATTTTGAAACGTCAAATTTAAGAGTGTTAAAAAGTTAAAATTGCATGAATTAAAGTAAAAGTAAAGTACCTAAGTATTTTAGTTATCATTTACACATACTGAATTTGAATAATATAATCTCAAGCCATTTCCGAGTTAGAAAGGGGAGGAGATTTACGGAAGCACTGTATAAAATGCAAATCCAACAGGTTTTATCTTGAATTTCGGGATCAATAAAAAATAGGTAATAATTAAGTAATTTAATTAACTGGTTCGCCTTACTTAAAAGTCGACATCAAGTTTAAGCGAAAATAGCAATTTAAGAAAGAGTGTAAAGTAGAGAACAACAGAAAGCTGAAAAGTACTTTTTACTTTTACTCTACGTGAAATTCGCCAAACTATTTCATTTTACGAGAGTGAAACGTCCCCGATTTATAGTGTGTTTGGTATTATAGCTTATTTAATTTCGACTGATGATTAGAAATTTGCCGAAAGGGCATCAAGTTTTTAATAAAGTAAAGAGAAAAAAATCCAAATATGTGATTAAATAAGAAAATAATTGATTACCTATAGAAAGCATTCGCAGAGTTAAATTATGGTGAAATGTTTTTTTGGTTAGTAGTAAGAAAACATATTTAGAAAACCAACCGCTCTCTTTGCTTGCAACGTTTTTGCAGAATACAATAAATGTAAATATTTAGTATTTAGCGGCAGTTTTCAATAAAAAAAACTATTCTTAACCGACTTCATAAAAGTAAGAGGTTGTGAAAAAAAGCATACGTACCTAATACTATGTACATTATAAGTACCTACGGTTTTTTTTTTAATTATTTTTTATTGAAATAATGATGTGATTAGGTTAAGAAGAATTTTATTATAATGTTACGCGGACCTCGTACGCGGATTTCAATTTGTCTAGTTTAAATACACTAAATTAGCAGACATCGATTTAAAATATTATAAAGCAATAAGGTATAATAATTTTTAACTTCACCAGATACGCAGTAATGAACAAAATTGAATATTAATGGGCTATACTATATAAGATATTACATAAGGATATTATTTTATAGAAATTCTACATAGGTACTCTTTCTTGATCCCGAAGTATACTTAACATTGAATGAAAAATCAAAGAAAAAACAAACTGAATAATGGGTTTCTGATTTACAAAACAATTTTCATAAATATACGAACGTTCCCATTATAATTTCTTGTAATTTGCAATATTATGTACGGGTAACTTATTATGTTGTGTTATATCAGTCTTATTTTACATTTTACAACATACAACAGTTACTTTCGTAACCAATGTTTTGGAGTAGAATAAGTACTCAAAAATAATATTTAAATATTTTAATTATTAACTACCTATATAGACCTAAACTTTAAGAGGTGGTGGAATTAGACAATTTTTATTATTTAATTATTAGGTAAGTATAGCGCCCTTACTAGTAGATTCGAATAAGTATAGCGGAAATGAGGGCAGGCAATGAAATGACACAATTGTATTTATCCCAACGTTTCGTTTTATATAGGTAAAAACTTTCTCAAGGGTTAATAAAAAGGTCTTTAAGCCTATAAGTATGTGTATATTCATACTGTGGAATATGACACCACCTTTTCCCAATATACCTATGTAGGTATCCTATCCAATGTGTTGTCATATTCCACAGTATGAATATACAGGCTTCAAGACCTTTTTATTGACTCTTGAGAAAGTTTTTATATAAAACGAAACGTTGGGATAAATACAATTGTTCTCATTCCCGCTATACTCATTCGAATCTATTATTTAAGTATTTTTCCGAAAAAATAAGAAATTGACAACAAATTCGATACCAGATTCTTGCCGTTTTAAAAGTTAATATTAAGAAATTCAAAAGACCTTATCTGTTGTAATTCGATTTTAAATATAAAGTGAATTGAGGATGTATCCCAACTATATAATATATATACTATAACATTGTGAATAAATTGCTTATAACCTTGAAACTTGCCGAATTCTAGTAAAATTTACAGCGAAATTTATGCAAGGAACTTGAGCACTGCTATTTTTAGTTGATGATAATTAATTTTTAGCACTGTTCTACGTTCTCCTACCTATTGTTTATAGAATCAAGATGAATTGGTAAATCATTTTTACAGCATTATGACTCAAAAATAACTATATATTATTTAAATCCATTTTTATCACGAAGAAAGTTATGTTTGTTTATTTAGGTACACTTCCCAAACTTTGCTTTATCTGAGTTTTAGAAAATATTGTCCGTTTCATTTCGGTTTGATACCTCATTTACTTATAAGATTTGGCTATAAATATGTTAATTGGGAACAAATCCAAAAAATTTATAAAAAAATTAGCTTAAGTTGAGAAATTGACCAATTTCTTAATACCTACATACTTTTTGCCTTGGACCGGGTTTTAAAAAATACATTTTAAGATATTGGGAATGACAACTTCAACGGGTATTAAATAAAATTGGCACCAAAAAGAGAAATAAATACAAGAATTCCTCGTAATCAACAAACCGGTAGGAAGTTAACTACGAGTATAGAGGAAATTAATGTCTTGCATTGCATTGACATTTTTTCAAAAAAATTGTTTTTAGGACAGTTTATCATTTTTATATTATCATGTGTAATTGCTAAATACTCATCCGTCAATTGTATATTTATTCCTACTTGACGTAGAATCGTACACAGGAAGTTTTAAATTAGGCGCGCAATTAGCATGCATTCCTTAAACAGATGACAACTACGTAACAGTCCATGCAGAACTCACTTTAGAAAAATCAGTAGACTGTCCAAGAGAGAGTATTGGCTGACCAAAAAATTCCAAAAAGTCAAAAAACAGTTTGCACAACAAGCTTTCAAAAACTACCGGCTCCCGTCAAAGAGGATCGCACCACGTTGTCCCTCCACTGGCGCGCGGCCTGGGCAATTTTCCAGCAGATGTTCAAAGACGCCTACGCAGTGTCGTCCGTCGTGCGAAAAGTTGATTTTTTTAGATTTCGACAAATTTCCAAGAGAGAGAGTGGATGTGTGTGCGCGCCTCGAAACAGACACAACGTTTCTGAGAAAGCTTCGGCGGGCAAGCTAAGCGGTCAGGCGATGGCAAGGGACTGGCGGCCGCGAGAGAAGCGCGACGCGTCGAGGCGCGGGGCGCCGAGCGACGCGGGGGGAGGGTGGTGGGCGCTGCGCGGGCGCGCGCCCTAGCGCCGCCGGGCCGCCTAATTACGTAAGCCCAGGCGGCTGCGGGGAGACTCCGCCGCCGGGAAGACGCCGCGACACGCACTCACGGGGCTGCCCACCAACCACCCGCCAAAACTGCGGTCACTTTTTCCAAGTTAAGGAAGAACGTTCGAAAGATTAAAACTTCTTAAAAGCAAAAAATTCTTTTACCATTGACATGTGCTGAGATAAATAGTTTAAAATGCGTGCCGGTTTAGTGCTGTCACACAACTTAATATTTATTTAAACAAATATAAAGTTGATATTACTAGATATCTAAATATTATTTTGTTTTTCAAATAGATATTTAATTAAGGGCTTTCATTGGGAGAAAATATTTCATAACAATGCGAATGGCCTAGGTATTTATAATATGGCATAAATTACTTTTTCTATTTCACGTTCATAATAAGCTCAGTAGGATACGCATTTGCGTATCGTAATGAAGCTATTTCGATACGCGTTTTTTCTTTATTTGATGTTGGTAACATTTAAATGTTTTATTTTATTGACTTGCGCGGCCTTTGTGATTTACGAGAAAACCCATTTTTCGCAGAGGAAAAATAGCTTGATAACTTACTTTTTTATTCTGTGTGGATAACAGTCATGTATGTTGGTTGCATAAATCTATAAATCAATCTTTTGTAGATGCTTCAAGCTATCATTTTCTGCCAAATCCTATCCAAAATTCTATCTACTAACCTTCCAATGTCGATTTTAACTTCAACTTTATTTGAATTTTCCATCTTCCCTATACTAAATTGCAATGCCGTGACGTAAAATCACGTCTTTTGAAATTGGAAAAAAAGTAGCAAAATCTCCCGAATTTCTGAATGCTCTGTATATGTACCGAATGTACAAGGATCACACAACGTATTCCTCCTATTTCAAATCTCATATCGCAAAAATAACTTTAGAATCTCGTGGTGAAAGTGGGTCAATAAATCAAAAAATGACAGTTTGCAAAATAATTTTTGTTGTCCAGAAGCTACTATGATAAAAAATAGTATACCAGCATAAAATTTAGACATAAAAATTTACAAAATTTGAAGGATTTATTTTCTTTTTAAAATGTATTTTTCTTGATTATAAAAGGGGGAAATAGAAAAAAATGTATAAAACACATGTTTCATAAGGCGTTTTAGCGCACGTGTCAATAAAAAAACTCGCCACTTTGTGGCTCGTTTTTTAAAATAGCGCGTGCGCTAAAACCGCTTCTTATGAAACGTGTACTTTAATATACTATTATATTTCGAAAATTAAAGTTGATTCTAAATAGATATTTATGAGGTGGCGTTTGAAGGGTTGGATCACTCGTATCGCTATCATTTACATAGCTTTACATTTTCCTTCTCACAAAATAAAAGCACTTGTAACACGCGCCATATACAATAATTATTCTACCAAACACTATTAAATCAGGCACTAAAATGAACAGAAAAAATGATTGCATATTCTACCAAATTTAAAATTAAAGCCATAAAAATCCAATATCAAGTGAATTACCTTCTTTCTGTGTTGTTAGGTTACATGGCAACCAATGTATTTTGTTGTTAGTTACAGAAAAACTCGCTATCAATAAGTTGTAAAAAGCGTTAAGGCCGATCCGTACCTATGCATGTGCACCCTGCATTTTTAACCCTGCATTCAATTGCATGCAATTTGAGATTCACATTTTTGCCAGCGTGAGTGAAAGTGGCAGCGTTTTTCACCCTTGAAATAGAACGAGTTCTAATTATGTGCAAACCCACATGCGATTTTGTCAAAGTTCCCTAGAAATTTATCCTCGCGTATTTGACAAAAAAAAATAAACAACATTAATTTGGCAGTTTTCAGTTTTAACCGCGTTTTTATACTGCTTTTGTTGGGTTGACTGTTTGGCGATTGCTATGGCTGCAAAAAGAGGACGATTTATCTGGAGTATTCTGGAGCAAAGACTCCGTCATTGCACTGATAGAATTGTATCAAAATCAAACAAAAAAATACCAAAAACCAAATTTCATACAAAGAAAATCATTAATGTAAACATATCAGGGCTTTAAATGCATATGCGTTAAAAAATCCTAAAAACAGCTGTTGCAACCATGATTTAAAATTGCAGGGTGAAAATGTATAGGTGCGGATCGGCCTTTATTCTCTTGAATTTGTGCGATTTTTGATATATAATCTGGACTGTAAGAAAACTATTCAAATGTAAAAATAAATAAAGCTAGATAAGAAAATTTTGTTGCCGAAAAAGCCCAAGGAGCAATACGAAATTGCTTAAATAAAAGACATCTGCAGCGGTGCGATTTGAAAATGGTTCCTCAAAAATACAATGAAAATAATATATTTCTTGCATGTTTCGAAGAGAAATGGAAGTCTTCATTTCTTTGGTTTCACTTCTTGACTAGATACTTAATTATTAAATCACCGACAATTATATACCGTGCGAGCAAAAATTATTTGCATCAAAGAGGGCCTTGCATCTAAGGACGTAATGCTTAGCCGTAGAGCTTAATACCTGTTGGGTGTCAGTAACTACCTGAACTAACAATCAATCAGTTATTCCGTCATCTTTGACGGTCGTTACAACGAATTTGATTCATCGCTAATTTTTCCAATTTCTTGAACAATTCACACAATGGGCTTTACGGAACAGCACAAAACATTCATGATTGAAGCGAATTTTTGAAACGGGGTTAGAATAAATGGTGAGTGGCAATACAATCCGGGTTTGTGCATGGACGATTTTCACGAACATTTTTCTAACGTTGCTTTTATTGCTGGGGATTTTTATCATTGCCTAAAAAGAACCGTGGCTGTGTTTAGGGAAACAGGTTCTATTCAAAACAAAAAAGGAGCAGGAAGACCATCTGTAAGAACAGAAGAACTTGTTGCAAACGTTCGTGAAATAATGCACAATACGCCAACAAATTGTAAAGGACGCCTGTCCCAAGAAGTGGGAAGATCTTATGAAACATGCATCAGGACTATTCTTAAGAAGCAGCTAAGTTTTTATTTCCTTATAAAGTGCAAGTATTACAATTTTGTAAATGACAAAAATAAATTTGTATTTGTCTACTTATTTTACTACTCCTTAGTTTGGCACATCATGTCATAATATGAATTTGACAAAATTTTAACCTAGATTTGGTTAGATATATCGTCCCTATATCATTGTGATCTAAACCGAGCTCTATGTTTTTTAATCCAAGCCCTCTTTGATGCAAATAATTGTTGCTCGCACGGTAGCTTATTATATACTACTATATATATATATATATACTATACTTTTTAAAGCCATGTTAAAATTAAATTACAAAATATATATTAGCAAATATAATAAACTTTTCGCTCTTTTGAAGCGAAAGGGGGAAGGCTATATTAACCCAAAAACTCTATGATTTGGACAAGAGACAAAGTTGAGCAGTTTCTGATAAATTCATTCAATTCGATTACTTTGTAGGTAACTTACCTAACATAGTATTCAATTGCGTTTATATATTTTATAAAAATACTCTCACAAACAAATGAGTTTCACCGTAACAAAGCAAGCATATTTTTATACGTTTTAAAACTTTTTCAGTGGTCTCACTTCAGGGCAGCCAACGGCAAAAAATTATTTGGCACCCTATAGGGTCAAAACAATCTAGCCCCATTTTGTCGACTAAATTGTGTAAAATAATTACTTAATGAATTTTTGACAAGACCTTATTTCTTATTAATTCGTATATCAAAAATTCGACCGTAATAAAAAAATTATTAATCATCAAAAAAAGCAGCGTACAAGAGATACATTATTAAAATTTATGCTAGTTAATGTTGCAACGATGATTATGTGCGGGAAAACTCAATTAAAAAATGAATGTATTTATGTTCTTAAATGATCATAGTGGTCAACAAAAAATATTGATAGTTTATCTATAGTGTTAAGAGCTACACTATAGTGACGCATTCGCCATGGAAAGCAATTACCAATAATTTTAAAGTTATTTAATTATTAAAATATTTAATGATTTAATACCAAAAATAAAAATTTAATCAGATTTCTTTTTTGCATTTATAAATTTACAAAATCAACGTATTTTAACGTAAAATTGTAGGTAAGTATCCCCCAAAGATGGGTATTTGGCCGATTTTTGGATAAAACGAAAAAGTAACGAAATATTGATTTAAAAAGGCAATTGCTAATAAGCGACTAGTGTTTGCTCTAACATTCTAACGAACAAAAGCCATTGCGCCATACGTTATGCCCGAAAAAATGTACCTTTCGTAATTTAATTTTAAATGGTAGCTACCTTAACTTGATGAAAATTCATTATTACACTTAATGACAGACAAAGAACAAAGTATTTGTTAAATTTCCACTTTATTTAAGACATTTTCTTCACATTACGCGTACCTAAATTGTAGCTTCTTCTGATCTTTAGTGCTAACTAATTTTATCTAAATTATTATATTTACAAAATATGTGTGAAAAACTATTATAATTTAGATACGGATTTTAAAGCGGTTTGCGAAGGTTCAAATATTGTTTTTACAGATTAATAGTGTGGTACGCCTATGACATAACCAACCCAATTTAATATTATATACTGTGGAAAAGAAAGTCTTGCAAAAAATAAAAAAATTTTAAGTAAGTGATATTTTGTTATATGTTTATGTTATATTAACGCCGTTTTATAAGTCAATATCTCGGGACATTTTCGGTATTTTTTGGTTTCATGTCCGAGGAACCCAACATTGCCTACTGATTGGAAAAACAGTCTTTGATTAAGCCGTATTATTAAAAATTGATTAATGCATATATCATTACCGATTATATTTTAATTAAATAATTTAATCAAAAATAAAATTGGCTTCCATTTAATAATTTTTAATTTAATCTTGTCCTTTTTAATTAAATTTAAGTATTCGGAGATTTTTTTTGACGCCCCGAAATGGTTTACCACATGCACTATCTTTCAAACTCAAGGCTTTTGACGGATTAGGTGCATTCTAGTGGGTTTATTGATGGCCGCTGGACTTTTGCAAGGTGGCTTTTAATGCATCGTGTCGTTTTCTGTGGAGTTGCTTTGGGTTATGGCTGCCCGTAGAGTCCCATAAGGACGAAGCGGCCGTTGTGATCTACCAGCCCCAGGGTATCCATTGAGTCTAATGAATAAAAATGTGGCAATTGCTTTTTCTTATAAAATCGAAGTAATTTCTTGAAATCCAATGAATGAATAAAAACTAAAGTAATTGCTTTTGCGTCCAGCGATCGCTTCAAAGTGCACAAATTGCTTCTAGTCAATATTTTTTCTTAAAAAATAGAAGCAGTTGCTATCGTTTGCTTAAAATGTGATGAACAAATTAAGGAATTGCTTTTTCTAGGGTAGCAATCGCTTTCAACTTTTTAAGGTAGGTCGACCACTGCATCATTTGTTTGTAGCCGTCAACTTTGGTTCTCCGCGGCATACATGTGCGTTGCTATTAATTTGTGTCTTCAATTATGGCTGAATATACAGAGATGAGATAAATTAAGGAAACAATTCAATATCTCGAAAATTGAAAAAGCAACCTTAAAACCCTCGGACACCTAAATTTAATTTTACTTTTGCGCAGACTAAAAAATTATTTTGAATTATACAGGACCACTCACAAAAGCTCTACAACTGTCAACTTTTGGTTTTTTTAATGGAACACCCCAGTTTTTTTGGCTGTTTTGGATTTTCTGCACAATTCTAGCCAAATTTCGTATAACATAACATATGACTAAAATTGACAGTTTTAGAGATATTTATAGAAGAATTACAAATTTGATACATTAAAGAAATGTAAAATAAAATGACTTAAGTGAAGGAAAAGTTGTATATTCTACCTTATATTTTAATGAATTAAAATTAGACATTTAAAATGTCAAATTTATCAAACAATTGAGAAATATATTAATTCAAGCAACATCGCAAAACAGAACTAAATATTAAACAGAACTACTACTTTAGGAACTGTTGAAAATGGCCACCATTTACAGCTCTGCAGTGCCATAGTCGGTCAACAAATTCCTGTTGCACATTATTAACTACATCTGGTTGAATACTTCTTATCACATTACGAATTCTATCTTTAAGAATTTCGACTGTATCGGGCTTATTTTAGTACACGATGCCTTTAATATATCCCCAAAGAAAAAAATCTAAGGGATTTAAGTCCGGCGACCTTGGTGGCCACTCTATTGCGCCACGTCTCCCTATCCATTGCCCTTGAAAAGTATTATCTAAATACCTTCTGACGTTAGCCGCATAATGGGGCGGTGCGCCGTCTTGTTGATACCACAGATGTTCAATTGGGAGGTCAGGATTGTTTGGATTAGGATATAAAGTAGCCAATGCTGGGATTAGACTATCTTCTAAAAACTCGAGGTACAGGGTCATCCAACCAGGACTGAACAGGGGCTTATTTTTTTAGTTTCCCTGTATTTTTATTTAAACCAATATAGCCATTTAGTTTATGCTTTGCCGTAGAATCTAAAATTACCATTTAAAAAGTGATCTGACTTAAAACAAAGGAACTGTGGCGTAAAGTTGTTGTTTTTTTAATGGAACACCCTGTATATTATTTATTTTTATGAAACGCCCTTCTTTCCTGATTCCATAAATATATAGTTTGTCCATATTAGCTCAAACCGTTTTTAAGATATGAGCAATCAAACATTTAAAAAGCTGTATTCATTTGAGCTTAATACGTCTAGAATGCCTTGGAAAAGAAAATCCCCGTAATGGCGATGCATTAAAATACAGCTTTTTAAATGTTTGATTGCTCATATCTTAAAAACGGTTTGAGCTAATATGGACAAACTATATATTTATGGAATCAGGAAAGAAGGGCGTTTCATAAAACTAAATAATATACAGGGTGTTCCATTGAAAAAACAACAACTTTACGCCACAGTTCCTTTGTTTTAAGTCAGATCGCTTTTTAAATGGTAATTTTAGATTCTTCGGCAAAGCATAAACTAAATGGCTATATTGGTTTAAATATAAATACAGGGAAACTAAAAAAATAGGCCCCTGTTCAGTCCTGGTTGGATGACCCTGTACAGCTGCCCTGTTAGTGATGCATTAAAAAAATATGGACCTATAACTTTATTATCAACAATACCAGCCCAAACGCTCACACTTTGACAATACTGTGAATGACTTTCCCTGTACCAGTGAGGGTTTTCTTTCGCCCAATATCTAAAATTTTGTTTATTGACTTCACCGCTTAGACAAAATGTGGCTTCATCCGAGAAACAGATCCCTTTAACAAAAAATCCATTATTATTACACATGCCCGTCATTATTTCGCAGAATTCATTTCTGCGATGTGGATCATCATCCAATAACTCTTGAACGAATTGTAATTTATAAGGGTGAAACTTTTCTTTTTTCAAAATCTTTGCCACCGTTGTTCTGTGTACATCGTTATCACATGCCGCTCGGGTCGTCGAAGAATGTGGATTTTCCTCATAGGTTAACAGAAGATCTAACTTTTTTTCACCTGAAATCGTAGGGCGACCTTTTCCAGTAAGATCCTTCACACTGCCAGTATCCATCCATTTTCTTTCAATTTTGCTCACTGCTGATTTACTTATGCGTTCCCTATGGGGATATTTGTTATTAAACATTTCACGAACTTCCTGTTGTGTCCTAGTCTTATCACCAGTACCAAGCATTATTAAAATTTCCATTCTTTCCTTCTCGGTTAAACGCATAGGCAATAGTTGTATTCAAAAGAATAGCAATATTTTATTGGCAACTATTGACAGTGACACACTTATTAGAACTAGGTGTTGATACCTCCTAACACAATTGCGTAAAGGTATGTGTTTATAATAAAATTATTAAGGCGATATGGCAAAGGTTATTATGTTTTATAAATATCTCTAAAACTGTCAATTTTAGTCATATGTTATTTTATACGAAATTTGGCTAGAATTGTGCAGAAAATCCAAAACAGCCAAAAAAACTGGGGTGTTCCATTAAAAAAACCAAAGTTGACAGTTGTAGTGCTTTGTGAGTGGTCCTGTATAATTCAAAATAATTTTATAGTCTGCGCAAAAGTAAAATTAAATTTAGGTGTCCGAGGGTTTTAAGGTTGCTTTTTCAATTTTCGAGATATTGAATTGTTTCCTTAATTTATCTCATCCCTGTATATCTAAACGTCCAAACGAAAAATCTACAGTGTACGTAAAAATTGCAGATATGATGATTTTAGAAAGTTATATCGATTTGACTGCGAAAATGTTGAGTGGTTAGCAAATTATTTTTTGACTGATACTAGTAAAAGGCGAGGGGGTGCACTGTCGCCTTTAAATAAAATTAAAGTCTTTCTGCGGAAGTTGTCGGATCCGGGCTTTCAAAAGGTGTTCTGTAGGTGAAGAACTCGGTATTCACCAAACTAATGTCTGTAAGACATACATTTCTGTAATGGATGCAGTTTTGGAGAAGGCCAATATTTTTATTAAATTTCCTACAAGTGCTAAAGCTGTTGTGGAAGTTAAACGGTTGTAGTCAGAGAGATTTATTTATGTTCCTTCAATTTGTGAACGAATATCAATTACTTGTCTTTAATTTCTTCATCACTACTATCACTTTTCTCATTTTCACTGAAATCTGCCATATCACAAATATAAGTTTCCTATTTTCCACAAAAACGTAACAGATTACTATTGTATTAAATAAATAGACCAACGTTGTTGTATTTACGTCAACTCTTTTGCAAATTAGGCACCAAATTGAACATGAAATCTATAATCTGAACAAGTGGATAAGCCACGTCTGAACTTGTGTCTGTGTCTGAACTGAATAAGCATTCGCTACAGAGGTGTGAGAAAAACAGCAATCGCTTCAAAATTTTATTCATATCCAGATCTAGCAATCGCTTTTACTTATAGCATTTGCTAGTCAAGCAATCGCTTTTACTTAAAAGTAATTGCTTCAAGTAATTGCTTAATTTTTATTCATTAGGCTCATTATGCTTGCCCAAGTAGCATTTTTAGACACATTACAGTAAATGTGTCTAAACTATTGTTTCTGTTTCCGACACAAATTGGAAATTGTTGGCAACATGTATGGAAATATTTTCGAAACGTATACATTTTAAATGGCGCATTAGCACGTGTTTCCAAGTGGTTGGTACGGGCTGTGATTTTCGCTGTTTCGACGCAAAATCGAAACTTTTATCGAAAATGTTTCGAAAATTTTTCAGAAATGTTTGGAACATGTTTCCATAAATGTGTCGAGTGAGAGTTCATTTTACAAAGAGGGCGCTGAGTGTTGGAATTGTAAATTGTCAAAATGGAAACATTATCGAAACAAATAATTAGATATATAATAGCTATCTCTCTGCAGGTTGTAAAATAAAAGAAAGTAAACAATATGATGACAGCATAATTTCGCCATAATGAATTTGTCACCAGAGTATTTTCTATAAGTGATACATTTTTTTCGTATGGTTTATTGCAGAGGAGATCCAAAAATCGTTGACGAAATAACTTTTATCGTGCAATTTAGTAATTTAGCTTTATATTCTTAAGACGCTCCCGGTATATTGACATTTACACACAAAATAAATACTTTGTCAAAAAATAAAATCTTAAATATTTTTAAAATTTTACTTAATTCTTCTTTCAATTGATTAAGCTAGCAAAATGGAACTAATGTAACCACTTTTTTACATTTCAAATGACGCAGGAAGTTAATTAAAGTCCATTTTAATAATATAAAAATGAATTTGTCAAAATGGCCGCCAGAAAGCGAGAATTATTCTGGTCTAAAATGGAGTCGACACACAATTTCTAGTATTTGGTTTCTATAATGTTTCGATAATCATGTAGCTATAATTCATAGAAAATGTGTCGAAACATGAAGAATGTTTCGATATTGTACCGAAACCATGCGAAACAAACGTCGCTAAAGTAAAAAATGCACAGTCCCGTCAAGAGGAAGGTTAAGCTTAGAAGCATAAAACTTCTGTATACCATCACGGTATACACTACCACTTTACACTTTCTGTGACATATAACCTACAAAATTGGTTTGTACTTTGTTGAACGTTTAATAAAACTTACTTATAACTTATTCCTAAGTAATAATCTAAAACATGTACTCAATTGTCGAGACAAAGGAAAAAAGTATGTTGGTCCTAACGGCTGTGCCGACCAGCTGAATAGTCGGAGACCATCACTTTGGCCCGATCAAGCCAAGAATTTTTTCCTTTTGAATTTCAATTTCTTTCTTTTTCCGTTTTAGTGCCTTGTAAAACCTCGAAGAATGTTTAAACTGTTGTTTTCTTCCCATATTAACAAAACAAAAATGTACAATTTATAGGTTATAATCGAGGTTATAATAATTGTCCGGGTGCGGTAGTGTAAAGGTTTCTGGCAGTTTCGAAAATTATTTTCTGCGCAAGTTTCGTAATTAAATGGATATCACTGTTTGGTAAATATTTCAAAGCAGAAGAATACCAATTTGTTTTGAATCACTTAATTCGAAAATGTGTCGATACAATTTGGGAGCACATGTGTCTAAACACAATTTCATAATATTATATAAAAATGTTTGTGCGTTTCCTAAATGTATCGACACTTTAGTTTGGAAAGTATTTCGAAACTAACAGATCTTAATCGTTTCTAGTAACTAAATTCGAAAATGTGTCGCAAAAGTTTCGAAACACATGTGTCTCCACACAATCTAAATAATTTTAATCGAAAATGTTTCGAAACGTTTCTCAGCAAAGAATTTGTGTCCAATTTGTGTCTATAATTGCTACTTGGGTGGATCCCTGTGTATTCCAATACAAAAGACAGTTGCACACTTGTCCGATATGCCACTACTTTGTTGCTTTTATATGTTAATTAATATCAGAATAGCATTTATTTTAATATTTAACCGCCCCATGAGGAAGTTCTTAACAAACCCTCTTGCTTTATTGAAACACATTTCATGATGGTGAATTATTTTACTCTGATTGATCATTTTATAAAAAGGCGAAATAATTCAATCGATTTATTTCTGTAATTTCTCAAAGATTTAGTGTCTGGCCTTCGTTTTCAGTACCTAGGTAAATATGAAAATGATCTAACTTTGGTGTATATAGGAAAGACGGTACAGGCAAAATTTTGGAACTGTGTCTATTTGTTTTATATCGTACGATTCTATAGCTTGTCTTAGCTTTAACTTCAATGTAAAGATGTTAGTTGTATACACTGTAAACAATTTAATTGACTAATGGCTAAATATGTTTAATAATTTTTTTTAAATTTTCAATTAAATCGTAAATCAGTTGTACCACTGTTATTTACACAAAATAATGATAGTGAATTTATCGATACTAGTCAATTGCATAAAATATGCCAAGCTTTTAAATCATGTCTGATTCGAGGGATTTTAATATGCTTTGGAAGCTGCTGACGCATGCGTTACACGCAACTTTAATCAGTCGGGAGTACTACCCCATAATTTTTTTGTAGCAGGTCGGCCGTTAGTGGTTTGCTTTAAACGTTATGTGTCGTTCTCATGGTGCCGGTTCATTTTGCTTTTGTGTGTGACATAGGTAGGTGAGTGGTTGAAAAGACACTAAATAGAAGTTTTGCCATCCAACCTGTTTTTAAAACTGGCCGCTTACCCATTCTGTTTATTAAAATAATTTTAACAAAAAAAAAATTCTACGTTTCATCTTACAACAAAATAAAAAACGGTTTTGTTTATTGTGTTGTCTCTTCTTATCAATCAAAACGGATACCTTCATCAGGCATGTCTAGTGATGTAAAATTCTCGGTAATAATCTTTTGGAGAATATTCTCAAGTTAGAGAATTTTCTGAGAATGGTAAGAAAACCGCTAGAAATGGCAATAAAAAGAAATTAAAAATTACCTATTCTGCTTATTTTCGGCAAATGTCAAACGGCGATTTAATCAAACAAAACGTAAAGAAATAAAATTTTTATTTAAATAACATAACATACCTTCCCAAGAATAACTAAAAACTAAACAAAAAAAAAACAGTCAAATAAAGAAAGATCACATTTAACTATTAAAAACATAGGAGTATACGTTCGCGCTTCTAGGGGATTTCCCTGAATCACTGTTGCCAGACGTAAAACACTGTTGCCAGAGTTATAGAAAAGGTTAGGGAAACTCAAAATTTTAAAAATCATTGCAAAATTTTTCAGTGTAAATCGAGGCGGTGTAAATTATGTAGAACAACTTCTCTAGAGAATATTCTTGGGAGAATTTTTTCTTACAGAGAATATTCTCGAGAATATTCCCGTTCTCGAGAATTTTCTCCCGAGAATATTCTCCTCTCACATCACTAGGCATGTGAGAGAGAAGAAATTAAGTGTGGTATGCAGATTATCTCCTTCAATCTCGACAGAGCCTTAAAAACTAGTTTATGCTAGTTCAGAGTTCAGCCTATACAAAAGTATAGGTTAAGAAACCATTCCGGGCGTCTTTAAACATATATGAATATTGTCCATAAGCTTCTTAAATTTAATCGAAAATGATTTGAGAATAAATAAAATATGATTAAATTATTATACATGGAATCCAATTTTATCACTATTAATTAAAATATTTAATAAAAAATAGATTAAAATATAATCGGTAATAATTCTTGCATTAATCAGTTTTGAATAAGACGGCTTAATCACAGACTCTTTGATTTAATCGATAAGCAGTAATAGAGCTCATAAAAATCTTCAATATAATATAATCAAGAATGATTTAAAATTAAATAAAAAATGATTAAATTATTATACATCGACGCCAATATTATCATTATTGATTTAAATATTTAATAGAAATTGACAACAGTTTTGACTTATTCGTGGATTTTCTGATTTAATCATCTAAAAGTGTTAATTTTTTTTATCAATCTGCTGTGGACCTGGACTAAATCGCTGAGTTCATTTTTATTTAAAATTTAATCATTTATACTAATTACGTGTTTATATTAGTGCTGGGATCACTCGAGTGAAAAATAACCTATTACTCGGTTTTTTCAATCACTTGAATTATTCGGTTATCATCGGTAATCATTCGAGTGACGAAAATTCGGTTTATATTTTCCAACGACCCGCATGCCATTCATACCAATCACTCATTGCGGCTAGACAAACTAGTTTACGGAACTGGCGCCTTTTTGTTTTTATAGAAGTCTAAATATCTGGGCGGCAGCGTATTGATAATTCAAGTGATTTCACAAAATCGAATTATAGTTATAGCCGGTTTTTTAATTGGTGGTGCCTAAATAGGTCACTCGCAGTGATTATGTATATCGGTTTTTTACTAATTCACGGAACTGGCGACCTTTTTTTTCAGAAATCAGCAGTGTTGTTCGACGAACTACCGCCCATATTCCCATAATATAGCATTCGAGTGAAAAACCGATTTTCATCCGATTTTTAAAATCAATTGAATTCTCGGTAGACGGTTATTAAAATAACTCGGTTATTCCCATCACTAGTTAAAAAATGGTATATTTTTGACAAACTTTTTACTTAAATATTCAATTTAAGCGTGACATATATATAAGATATAAGGTACAACTATAACAACAAAGATTTTAATTGATAAAATAATTTGAAATTATTACGCCAAGGACAGGTTTAGGTATATTATTGTACCAAAAAGTAACCTGTTTAAAAGTTCGGTTTTAAATGTTCTATGTCAAAGATCACAACATTGACGGTTTTAAAATGAATTTTGTTTAAAAATAATTTTAATTACATTGAAGTAGTATTTTAAGTTATACTACGTTCATTTTCGAATCTTTAGGCATAAATTATTAATATCCTGTTAAGGTAACTTTAATTATATCATTGGAACACTTGTTGTAATGGAAGTTATGTGGTTGTTAGTACTAATAGGACATTGATAATTTGGGCCTAAAGAGAATAGATAGACGTTTATTTTTATATCATACAGTACCGCGGAAAAGTCTGCTCCATATGGAAAACTATTTTATGCAAACCTGTTTTTGTCATTAGATTCTGCATGACCCAAAACAAAATAAAAGCTTAAAACCCTTTAACTTGTGACGTGCGTTACACCTGTCAAATGTCATTTAAAAGAATCAAACTGGCGAAAGTGTCATTTTTTTATAGAGATAGGAAAAAAAAGTTATGAGAAAATATTGCTATCATATTTTCAGTCTATATCCGAATTTTTGTTTAAAAATTTATATACATGTACATTTTTTTTTCAAGGTTTTGGAAATTCAACTTATCGTAACTTTTTTTTACTCTTTTGTGTCAGTTTATTTAAAATACTTATTTTTAATAAGACTAACTGCCTTTCATAAACCCATTTAAGGCGTCTCTCGACTATTTGTCTTGTTTGCCTAGAGCAAATTTAAATTTGAATGAAACTAGTAGGTACCAGAGCTGTGAGTAACTTAATAAAGAAGATACTTTTTAGTATCTAGTTACTTAAAGTATTTAGATACTTAGTAACTAAGATACTTTTTAATTATCCCCAACGTAACTATAACTTCGTTACTTTTGAAAAGTATCTTGTATCTAGTTACTTTTTAGAAGTAACTATACATTTAAAAAAATAACTAGATACTTTAAAAGTAACTAAGATGCTTTTAAGGGAACTAAGTTACATTAAAATTAACTAAGATGCTTTTAAAGTTACTAAGTTACTTTTAAAGTGACTAAGATATTTTTAAAGTTACTTTAAAATACTTTAAGAGGTTTGATAATAACACTTAAAACACGTTGATAAAACATGTTTGTGCCCAGACTGCCCAGTTCAGTCATATTTAATATACAGTAATTTTTTTTGCAATAATAATAATTAAAATCTTAAATAAACTACACAATAACATAAAAGTTTGATTATAAAGGCTTAATTAGAGATGTAATGTATTTTGTAAGTTTGTAAGTATAATAAATTCGTATTCGTTATACACATTTCATTTACATATTATTACTAACTGGTAAATTTATGGTATCTAGTTATTTCCAAATTATCTTAGTTACGTTTAGAGTATCGTAGTTACAATCAAAGTAACTAGTTACTTTGGAAGTATCTAAGATACTATAACTAGTTACTTTAACTAAGTAACTAAGAACTAAGTTACCTTTACGTAAAAAGTAACTAAGTATTCGTTATAAGTAACTAGATACATTTTTGCCAAAAGTATCTAAAAAGTAACTAGTTACTTTTCTGAAGTATCTTTCACAGCTCTAGTAGGTACTAAATAAAAGCCAATATGTAGATAATAAAGGAAAAAAAAATTAAAGTTTTGTTTTAATTTAAATTTGCCTAGGCAAACAAGACAAATTTTTGAAGAAAATATTATTATCTTTGCTATAAAATGGTTTTATGCGAGAACTACATTTTAAAATGCAGTTAGTCTGATCCAAACTAAGTATTTTAAATAAACTGACACAAAAGAGTAAGAAAAAAAAGACGATAAGTTGAATTTCCAATAAATTGAAAAAAAAAATTACATTTGGAAATAGACTCAAAATACGATGAGAATATTTTCTTAACTTTTTTTCTATATCTATAAAACATGACACTTTCGCCAGTTTGAAACTTAACTAACATTTGACAGGTGTAACGCACGTCACAAATCAAAAGTTTTAAACTTTTGTTTTGATTTGGGTCATGTATAACGTGACTATTTATTTATGGACTTAGAACGGGACAAAGGCTTATTTAAGTCAATGAGTAGGTTTTCAATAGAAAAAACACATTCATAATAAGTTTTATTCTATTTATTAAAATAGTACTATAAATTTAAAAAGTAATGGTATAAAAAATAAATACTTAGTTATTTCTATATTAATTTGTCAGAGGAACAAATTTGATTTAATGCAGACAGTGGTGATGAATGATGATTTTAAGTAAGAATAAAATTCTTGGCACGTTTTTTTAATATTCACTTTAGTTATCAGCATCGCCTTAAGAACTGAGACCTGTAACTGGGTTTTTTTTGTCGTCCACAGTTTGTTCATTAAAGCAAATATTCTTTCTACTGGTGCATTTGTGCCAGGAAGACATAAAATATATTCAATTAATATACAAAAGTTTTCATGTTTAAGATTTTTGGTGTGAAAATTTTTGAACACTTCCACACAACGATTTTCTGTTTCTTGCGACGTAATGTAGTTAGAGATTATCGAAAATTCGTCAAATACTTCTGTGTCTTTATTGCTATCACTATATTCGCGAACGACACACCTCTAGTGGATAAAAATCACACGGTTTTCGGCGTTCGGAAAGGTGGTTGTCACGTACTGGTGGAAATTTAAGCATATAACATAATATATTATATAATATGACACTGATATGTTGTTGATTATGCCATAATTTTTTTTTTCGTGGAGTTTGGGAAAACGGGACAATTTCGCGTCCCGAATTTCTTTTCGGGGACACCGGGACGGAGAGGCGAAATAAGGGTCGGTCCCGTTGAAAACGGGACGTATAGTCACCTAATACCAAAAACAGATTTTCAAAAAAAAAAAATGAATAAAAAAGTTTTTCATATGATGCAGACTTATTCGCGGACTCTGTATAAAGCGAATATACTCATTTAATGCAACTTTGCATATTCTTCGTTTTCTATTCTACCAAAAAAGTGTTCCCGGTATAAGACCATGATGTAGGTAGTTTAAATTAATCTGTCATTTCATTTTAAAAAGCTGGGATAAAACGTTGTTGAAGATCTTATCAGCAGTTAAATTATAATTAGAAGTTGCCATACACGTCCAAATACCATCTGCTGAAATTTTTTAATCAGAAATCTGATTTAATACGGTACACACGACACACAAGGCTACAGTCTACAGTAGATTGTGTTGTGGATTAGAAACTTTTGGTAAATTGCTTTTATAATAGAAGATGTCATATGTTTCCGGAGGAATTAGTATAATTGCGGGGAGAAGCCTTAAAGACACGTGTAAGGCATAGAGCACAGTCTTTGGGTGAGTCCCGATGCGTTTAATCCCAAAACAACTACTCCCCTGATAGTATACCACGGCCAGCATTGAACTTCATGGAAGGTTGTTCTTCGAGCTATCTCGACTTACTCAGTGGCGTAGCCATAGGGGGGTCAGGGGGGGGCGGTTGACCCCCCCGCCCCTCCTTGCTTGGCGCCCCTTTGTTACTTAAATAAAATTAAAAAATCGGTCCTATTTAATTTTCATAACAAGACACAGAACAGAACAAAATACCAAAAAATCACAAAGCCTGTAAATGTCGGTTTTAAAATAAATGGCAATTTAATAATCGATGAATATAAATCATTTTGCGCTTTGTTTCAACAATTAAAAAAAGAAAAGATTACCCTAAAAACAGATGAGATACTTCCGTATCTTATTTCAAATATGCTTGAAGGTTCATTCCCAAATATACGCATTATTTACACGGTATACTTACCTTACTATTACAACGAACAGTGCCAAATGCGGAAAGGTCCTTTAGTCGGTTAAAAAATATTAAAACTTATAATCGCTCGACAATGACGAAACAACGATTAAATGACAAAGCCATATTAAACATAGAAAGTGATTATGTCAAAAATTTAGATCTTTCTAATGTTTTAGATGATTTCAAAAGCCTTAAGACTCGTCGAATAGCTTTATAGTTACATAAAAACATTTTTTAAATTATTGATTTAAGTTGTGGAAGGTCAGAATATTAAAATATTTTCAGTTTTGTGTTTATTTTTGATTGTTTAGTACTTGTTTTTATTATAAAATGATTTATTTTTTGTTTTATTAAAATTAAAATAGTTTAACTGTGTTAAATGAAAAAAAAACGTAATATAATATAATAATATATCACAAAAATCATACAATGCATTTTTTACCCGATGTTGAAATATTATGTTTTTTTAGCTGAAATTTAAAACACGTCTTAGTTTGGAAAAATATACTTCTATTGTCACTCACCAATAATTTAATAAAAGGCTTTAATGGTGCTTAATACCATGCCTTATTTTTTTGACAATGTTTAACTGAATCTGGATTAAAAAAAAGTATGACAAAATGTGTATTTAAAAATATGGGCGCCCCAAAGGGCTTCGCCCCCCCCCGCCCCAAAATCCTGGCTACGCCACTGGACTTACTCGTTGTAATTTTAAGGAAACTCTGAACACAAAAAATCCCTTTTATTTTGTAAAGAAAATTCTGTCAAGAGCAATTTTTTTTTGGGTCTTCTTGTAAGTTGCACAAAGCAGTTTAATATATTTCTTAAAATCACACATTCCATTGTAAAAATATTAATATGATTACAATGTGTTTTCTTAGAAGACCATCTGCATGTGTATTTGCATTAATCGAAATAAATTATTATTTGGCAGGATAATTCATATATTAAAGCTTGATAATAGGGTTTAACAATTAAAACAAAAACTGATTTAATTGAAGCCTATTTTAAGCCAGGTCGAAAATTAATGTAGTTAATTTCGTTTGAAATTAATGTAAAAATCGTGTCGATCAGTTCGTGTTTTCATTTAAATTTGAAATGTTATTTTGGCAGTAACGCTGATGATAATTTTAAATAAATGAGTTTTGTTTCGTGCCAATTTAATCTAACAATAAATAAAAGATGAAAAAAATGTTATTAAATCCAATTTATTAGACTTCTGGAAACCTTGGATGAATATTTTTAAAATATTCAAATAATTGAAATTAAAAAATTGGTTTAAAGAAATATTAAATCTAATCAAGCTGCTTTCAAAGCTTGTAAACAAGAAAAACGTCAGTTTCGTTTGTGCTTTAATTTATTAATTCTTTTAACTATTTGGTAATTTTCCAAATTTGTTTTAATTTGAAGTCCTCGCCGCCTCTCTTACTTTCACTTCTTTAACTTTTTTCGACAAATAGCACACATAAATTCGTTTCCTCACTAAATTACTTCGAAAATGAAAAGAGGTATTATTTCATCCCCTCTTACCCCCCACTCCTTTTTTGATATAATACGTGTACCTAATGGTGGCACATATTTCTGTCAAAGGTACAATTTTTTAAAACTTTTGTTTACAGTGTGAGTTTCTAACTTGGAATAAATTCAGTAAATACAGTACAATTTTATTTTTGGAAAAATTCTCGGACACTGGTATTAACATTTTCAGTTGTGGTCTTTTTTAGAAAAAAATATTGATACGTGTGTCCCAAATTGGAGATATAGATATAACGATATCGATCATTTTTTTTTAAGTGGCAACCCTAGTTTTTTTATTGGCTATTTTTAAAGTGCATATGTAGTTATACATAAGTATCAAATTTCAAATGTTTACTTTAATCATACTGTTGAAGAGTTGAAAGCATAAAAATATGACATGAGTGTTCTGTAGGTTAATTTCCTCCGAAGTTATTAGAATTGTTCAAAACAAATTTAAACTTGCGTTGAGGCTATTGCCAATAGTCCATGGACACTATTTTGAGCATTTACTGACGAAACAGTATTAAATAAGATGGATGAATTTTTTGTTTTTAAATTATTTTTTTATTTAATATCTTATAAATAAAACGGAATAAAACATTGTAATTAGGTTTTTATAAAAACTTATTATGCACTTTGAGAATAGTCAATAAAAAACTAGGGTTGCCATCCAAAAAAATTGTCGATTTTGTCATATCTCCAATTTAAGGCATACTGTAATAATATTTTTTTATAAAAAGATCACAACTTAAAATGTGAAAATTTTTCAAAAAATAAACTGTCTTGGATTTTCTGAATTTATTCCAAGTTACAAACTCACACTGTATGTTTATCTTGATAATAGCATGATTTGCACGAAATTTGGTAGGTACTTAGGACGGTTTTAGGACAAGAAATCGAGATCTGATCACAGTTTCAATGTACATGGCAGAAGGCGTCACCAGCAACACTTCGCCTATATCTGAAGTTCATAACTTTTTGTGCCTCGGTACCTATATTAAATTTCTAATTAAATTTTTTTTATTCCTTATCATCATCTCTCTCATCGTTTATCTCATTCGACGCTCAATCGTACTCAACAAGTAAGAACAAGTATTCTATGATTGATACAGGAATGCACAAATCGAGTTATTTAACAAAAACTTGTTAAAACATGATTGCCCGCGGTCTATTATCTACGAATACTAATAACTAGTAAAATGCGAAAGTGTGTCTGTTGCCTTTTTATTTGTTTGTTTGTGTCTACTTTCATTTCGAAACGGAGCGACCGATTGACATGATTTTTATTTTATTTATTCAATAAAACAGGACAGATATAGATATGAACTACGCGGAGAGAAAAATCGAACCGAATTTGAGCAATCTCTTAATTAATATTATTTGATGTTCACAAGTTGTAGTCGAGTGTCGAGAGCTCAGTCGGTGTCTAAAGGTCTGCCCAGAGTGGGAGCGTCGCGTCTGGGTCGCGTCCTGCGTCGCGTCGGGTATTTCAGAGTGAAAGCGTCGACGAAGCGTCGAATATTCGATAATCAGCGGAAAGTAATTTTCAGTTTATAAAATGGCTCCAACGAGAGCACTTCGTTTGTTTTTGTTACTGGAGACGTCCTATCATACGTTTAGGCGGTTAACCAAAAAAGTCGGAATTCACCCTATAAATAGGGAAAGGCATTTGTTTGGTGAATTCCACCATTTGTATTATAAATTGAGATTATATCCAGACCGATTTTGAGTATCTCGGCAAAGTCCTCCTCTTCTGAACTCATTTTGGCGACTGAACGCTAATAGAACGCGCCAAAAAAACCATCCCGTTTGTTTCCGCCGCTGACGCTAGTAGGCAACGCGACGCGACGCTCGACGCTCTCACTCTGAATGCTTGCATTTGACAACACTAGATTGTTTAACTGTTGACGTGACGCGAACGCGACGCGACGCGCGACGCTCCCACTCTGGGCAGACCTTTAGAGTCTTCCTAGCTAGATGAAATTACAAATCGCCCCCCAAGCCTCTACACAACGCCCCCATTTTTTTTCTGGGTATCTTACCGCCCCCCTTTAGGCCTGCAGCGCCCACAAGGGGGCGTTATCGCCCACTTTGGGAACCACTGCCCTACACACTTTAGCAATAACGAAAATTTTAGGAATTAAATGACATTTAGGGTCACAAATAATGACAAAGCTTAATCGTTTAATTTAAGATTTATCATTTAATTCTTAAATTTTTCGCTATTGCTAGTGTAGTGTATAATGAGTTTCAGTACGCAATAAAACATTTTAATTCGAATACCAGAAACGGCTGCTCGAAGCGACATCTACTAGGTACTATATCTTTTTTGGACAAAGAGATGCCAAGGAATAAGAATTTTTAACTAGAAATGTAGTAAACCGAGGTACAAAAAAGTTATGAAGCTTTATATGCATGCTAAGTGCTGGTGGTGGCGCCCTCTACAATGCATGTACATCGAAACTGTAATTAGATCTCGATTTCTCATCGTAAAAAACCCGAAGGTACCAAATTTCATGCAAATCGTGCAATTATTAAGACAAGTATTCACAAAATTTATTGCATCAAAGAGGACATTGCATCTAAGGACGTAATGCTTAGCCGTAGAGCTTAATACCTGTTGGGTGTCAATAACTACCTGAATTAACAATCGATCAGTTATTCCCTCATCTTTGACAGTCGTTCAAGTAATTTGATTCATCGCTAATTTTTCCAATTTCTTGAACAATTCACACAATGGGCTTTACGGAACAGTACAAAACATTCATGGTTGAAGCGTATTTTCGAAACGTGGTTAGAGTAAATGGTGAGTGGCAATACAATCCGGGTTTGTGCATGGACGATTTTCACTATCATTTTCTTAACGTTGCTCTTATTGCTGGGGATTTTTATCATTGCCTGAAAAGAACCGTGGCTGTATTTAGGGAAACAGGTTCTATACTACACAAAAAAGGAGCAGGAAGACCATCTGTAAGAACAGAAGAACCTGTTGCAAACGTTCGTGAAATAATGCGAACAAATTGTATAATAATGCCAACAAATTGTATAAGACGCCTGTCCCAAGAAGTGGGAAGATCTTATGAAACATGCAGGACTATTCTTAAGAAGCAGCTAAATTTATTTTCTTATAAAGTGCAAGTATTCCAAGAATGTGGTAACATTTCTCCAGAGATGCTGGTCAACACTTTCGAAAATATGAAGAGACGTGTGAATTCATGCTTGGAGCACGGCGGTGGCCAATTTCAGCAATTTATTTAATTATTTTTCTTTTTCTTCTCTTGGAAACTATCCACTTTTGGACTAAAGTAAATTGGGCTAGAACCTCAAAATTTTCTCACCTTAATAAACCGGCAAAGGACGTTTTATTATAAATATATACGACTTATTATGATTTTTATATTATTCTCAACCCTTCCATCCATTTTCAGATGTATTGGTTAAAATTGGCTCTTCTGACCATAGTAATTTATCCCTTCATTTCTTAATGATTCTATTCTACCCCACGCAAAAAGAATCCTCAAAATCGGTAAAGCCAAAACAAACAGAAAAAGTCTTTTAGAAAATATTGGTGTACCTCAGGGAATCGTCTTGAGTCATAGCCTTAACTGCATTAATTAGTGATGCAACGATTACTGTTAAACGATTACGATTGCGATTACGATTAAAACCGAAATAATCGTACGATTACGATTACGATTATCAAGTAAAAAACGTAAAAAATTTGTATTTCATATAATTTATAAAATAAACTTTAACGAAAATAGATACAAACTGAAAACAAAATATAGATTCACAACAAAAATATTAAAAATCTAAAATAAACAAGCAAACTAAATCCCAGGCCTGTTTTTGGTATAACATAATATAATTTAATATTGAAAATTAAGTGATATCAAATTTTTATTAAGAAAACATAACATTTTTAAGTTTTCAGAACCCATTTATAAGGTAAACAGTTCATATAAGCATGGGTTCGCAAGGCCTTCATTTTTAAGATACAGGGTGTTAAAAATCTACAAATACTAATTTTCTTCCAAATATCGACATTATTTCAAAAATTATTTACGAATAACAAAAATAAAATAAAATTTTTAACACCCTGTATCTTAAAAATGAAGGCCTTGCGAACCTATCCTTATATGAACTTTCACCTTATGAATAACTGGGGAATCGTCCTGTACAATATCGGACACTTATTAAATAACACCCTGTATAGTTGTCATTTTCTAATAAACATTTATTTTCATCATTATTTAATTGGCTAGGGTACAGTTAAATAAATACAATATGTAAAAATCAGGACACATTCACAATTTTGAATCAAATAGAAGAGGTATTTGTTTTTCTGTTCATTAAAATTGGACGTATAAAAAGCTTAATGTATGAAATTTTAAATTTGGTTTATAAATAGAATTATGGAGAACCATATTTATTTTGGCTTTTCATTTATTTCGTAAATAAATCAAGGATTTTTTTTCAAATAAAAATTCTTAACCTGTTTTACTTGCTTTCCTGAACACACCGAGAAGAAAGCTTTTTATTTTTTTATAATTATCCTTGTTTTTTCCGGTTTCGGTAGATGGTATAAATATAACCAAAATATAACCTATTAATGATTGATGATAATTGTTTCGTTCTATTTTGTTACCATACTTCTAGTTATTTTGTCTGCCATTTAAATATTTTTACATCGGTATTGTAAACGTGAACTTATTTCAATTAATGACCAGAGTACCACATACTAACTACCTTTTTTTTATCAATTTGACAAAAGAAAGATGAATGTATGAAGATTTAGCTGTCGAATTCCAAATAGGCTTTTAGCTATATTTTGATTTTGGTTTTAGTTTTTATTATATTATTATTACATTTGATTCATTTACTGAGACAATAATTAAATAAAAAACACTCCCTAATATAAACACGCAAAAACCTCTACCCACGTTATAGCAGGCCTAGCCATTCGACAGCGGCCTATGCCATTATGCCTAACGCGCTCCTACCTCGTTTCCTGTTTCCAATCTATCCATCAATTTAAGAAATAGTCCATACGTGAAGTATAGACTTTGCCCGTATTTACTTACGAGCTCTAAATTTGGTTCATCAAGGCATTTAGATCTTATAGTATCATAGTTTTGTTTTCACCGTGTCATTGAGCATTGTTTTAATATGCGTTTTCGCCTTAATTTGAACTTTGAACTTACCGAGTTTTAAATAAAAATAATTACTTTTGCTTACGCTTATTACTATCTATATTGTACAGTCTATAAATTTCGTTTCTGATTTTGTAGCTCCTCGCATCCTTTCAACAAATATACACCAATACAAAACGCTACAAATTCCCTCGTTTTCCAACAGATGACACCAGGAATTTGTCATCGATCAGCTGATATTGGGACATAATATCCCCAGATTAGAAGTGGACCGTAATGAGCCCACACACCGAGTTACGAATTGCGGTTTTGTGCTTTTTGTTACATTTCATTACGTTTTAAAAATGTATAGTGGTTTTCGTGCCTTTTATTTTTACTTTGATTGAGTTTTCATTACTTTTGTGTGGCTAGAAATACTTACAGTTATTATTCATTTCACAAAAAATTACAGTATTCTACTTTTAGAGGTTAAATCATTAATATAGATCATAATTATTATTGCATGCCTTGCACGTTAGTTGTCATCGGTAAGTAAAAGTTTCATTTCATCTGAACGCCGTTTTTGTCGTAAATTTAGTTTTTGAACGTTTCTTCTTAAAATGTTTGTTCGCAAAGTTAGGTTTCTAATAATTTATAATATTTATATTATGTTGGTCATTCTTTTCTGTTTCAAGGAAAATAAGTAGAAATGATTTTTCTGGCTTTTCATAATATTAGCTTTAAAAATCAGCTATTTGAGTTCGAAGGAATTTTTTAGGTACGTGTTTTTAGGTTTTCCTAGTTTTCATCGCTTTTTTATGATGTGACTATTGTTAAATTATCTTAGTTCGTTACATAAAAGGAATATAATTCAACATTAGATAGATAGCTAGAAATTTAGGAAAGTTACCACAATTAATGGTTTAAGTCTTCGATCTGTACGTAAGTAGGTACATACATAGTAAAAACTGTGGGAAAGGAAATATCTCTGCTAGGTATTTAAAATGAAAACACTGGTCAAATTAGGCCCAGATTAATCTTTATATCACATATAAAAAGGTAAAGTAATAATAATATAAAAGGTAAAGTAACAAACACTGCATGCCTTATTTTTGTGTTTGAATAATAGGATACATAGCAACCATAGAAGCAAAAAAGTGATAAAATTTAACATTAAAATTAAATCTTTTTTAGGTCTATACATATCTTACGTAAGTCAAATTATTATTATTGTTTGTATAGCAATAACATAAAACTTAACATTATGTTTGCCTACATACAAGGTTAGAATGGTAACTGTATCAATAAATTGCATCATAACAAACAAATTCTATCATAGAAACCACATGGGTTTACGTACCTTACGTAAGTCAAAAACTGTTAAAGTGGGGATTCCATTGACAGAAAAAATAAACCGCTGTCTGAATTAAAGTTTTTAACTTTATGTTAGCCCACATACAAGTTTAGAGAGGTAACGGTATCAGTGAATTTTATCATAACCAACAAATTCTATAGAAACCATATTTGGGTTTATGTACCTTACGTAAGACAAAAACTATAGTAAAAATTTTGAATATTCTCGCAAGATGGAGGCACGTGACACTCTGTCAATTTTGGTCTATTTAATTTTGATAGGTGATGAATGCCAGGACCAGACTTAACAATTTTGTAAATTTTATTTTGTAAATAGTATAATATTTTTAAGTTAATAATAAACATGAGTGTTTATGGTTAGACTAAAGTCAAAACAAAGTTAAAAACTACCAATAAATAAAACACACCTTACTTCCCCATATATGACTTACGGAAGCTACGTAGACCCAAATATGGTTTCTATAGAATTTGTTGGTTATCATACAGTTACATTCCTAAACTTGTATGTGGGCTAACATAAAGTTAAAAGCTTCAATTTAGCCAGGGATTTAATTTTTCTGTCAGTGGAAACCCTACTTTAAAATTTTGACTTATGTAAGGCACGTAGACCCAAAAATGGTGTTAATAGCTGATTTTTAAAGGTTAATAATATCAAAAGCTGTTTTTATTTTTCTTGAAACAGAAATGGATACCTTGAGAATGCAAAATGCAAAAATTATACATTAGAAACCTAACCTTTACGAACAAACATTTTAAAAACAGAAATTTCACAAACTAACTTTTCGACAAAAACGGCGTTCAGATAAAATGAAACTTATTACCTACTTCTCGATGAAGTCAACTAACGTGCAAGGCACACAATAATAATTATGATCCCTAATGAAAAATAATTAAAAAATTTTAACCTGTAAATTTTTGGTTAAATAAATAATAATTGTAGGTACTTACTGGCCATAAAAAAGTAATTAAAATTCAATGAAAGTAAAAATAAAAGGCACCATAACCACTAAATATTTTGAAAACGTAATTAAATGTAACAAAAAGCACAAACACGCAAAATATACTCCACAACTAATCTGGGGATATTATTATGTCCCAATATCAGCTGATCGATGACAAATTTCTGCTGTCATCTGTTTTAAAACGAGAGAATTCGTGCCGTTTACTATAGTAAAGTTGGGGTTCCATTGACAGAAAAATTAAACCCCTGTCTGAATTGAAGTCTAGGTTATGTTAACCTATATATTTAGGTTAGACCAAATTCAGTAGGTGTAATTTTCTTTTCCTACGACCACCTACGAAAATGACAATAACAGCACGGTTAACTTGGCTAGAAAGTGCTAAATATCACACGCGTGTTGAAAAAAAATATTTCATATATATTTAATATATTTAACTATATTTAATTTAAACAGGTGTCAATTTGATAACAAAACTATTTATTAAAAATAACAAACTTACGGGACACTTGGAGTGAATTGGGGTGCTGGGTGGGGTAAAGTACACTAGGGCATTACTGCAAATTTAAAAAAATCCTTTTTTTTCGTTATTTTTGGGAACCTAAGAGTATTTATGATAAAAATAATATAATCAAAAAAGGAAAATAATAATATGTCAGGCAGAGGCAACCCACCAACTGTCATGTTTACATGTCAACTGAGTTAACCACAGAAAAAAAAGGGGCAGCTATAGAGCAGAAATAGAATACCCTAGGAAATACCGATTTATAATTTTACCATTATCTCGGATAAAAATATCCATACATACAATGTTTAAGAGTATGGGACAAGTGAATACGCTTTATGTAAGTACATTTATTTTAGCTATATTTAAAACAAATCGAATAAGATATAACTTTTATAATTAACAAGCTATCGATATTTAACTCCATCTCTATCTTTCTATAATGTTGAGCAAATGTTAAGGATATTATGTTGTAGTTTTGTGTTATGTTGTTTTCGTAGGTACCTATATTATTGTTTTATTAAAAGAATGAAAGCAGCTAAAAGTTCAGAAACGAAATTTATTTATATAGTAGGTAGGTATGATGTGCGTAAGCAAATAGGAGAAAAAGTTATTATTTTTATTTAAATCTAAGTAAGTTAAAATGTGTAAAGGTAGGCATTGTTTTTATTTTTTTCAACTCTAGAGTTGAAATTAATTTTTCAACTCTAGTGTTGAATAAATTTGATTAACACAATGGTGATAACTACAAACTATTAAAAACAAATCAAACTCTTTTTGATTATATTGTATGGTCGTAGGAAAAATTGTGTACATTACTCGTGTGAACGTGATTTTCTCACACTCGGAGAATTTCCGCACTCGGCTGACACCTCGTGCTAAATACCTCCTCGTTTGAGATGTACCACTTTCAACACTTGTTATGTAATATACTATTTTGGGTCTGTGTAGGAATAAGCCAAAAACTGATAATATGACAGTTAATTCAATATCTGACTGAATGCAATTACTTAGTTTATGTTAAACTGTAGGTACAGTGTTTCACCTATCGGTCGGTATGACCCGAACGAGTAACACAAAAAACATTCTGCTGTAAATAAGTAACAGAGTATTTCAAACTGCGTTTCAGTTTTCGAGGTTTTGGTAATTATAATATGATAATTATTCTATTTTGACTATCTTTTAACCATATAAAAACTTATGTTTATTATTAAAGATTGTTTATTATTATTATTATGATTATTATGATTATTATTATTATTATTATTACCGTTAAAATACATATAATATTTATAAAACAAAATTTTCAAAATAACTTATGTTTATTATTTATTATTATTATCATTGTTTGGCAACAGTAAGCGGTGGAACCGATGAAACTATTGTATTAATTGTTTTAGAAGGTACCGATCACATGTATAATTTTTAAGTGCGGTCCAGGAATTTCTATTAACATAAAAATTGAATAGACCAGAATTGACAAAGTGACTTGGAATCCATATTGGGGAAGGAGTTAAAATTTTTACTTATAATATACAAAAAAACGATAAGAATAACCATTTATAACCTTATTAATTATAGATATAGATAGAGGTAAATATCGATAGTTTGTTAATGATGAGAGTTCTACCTTTAATTTGCTTTAAACAATGCTTACCTTATTATTCATGTAAATTTTATTGCATAAAACCACAGAAAATATAGCTACGCAACAGAACGATGGAGACGTGGCAACAAATCGCCCCCGAAAAAAGAAGCCGGCTGCCGGCAGCGGGCTTCCCTACAAGATTCAGGCGGTTTCTATGGGAAGATTTCCTAAGAGATGTCGTGCGTGCAAGTCCCACGTTGCCAAACGTACCGTTGTGTATTTAAATGTGAGGAAAAGTATTTTAATAAATCAAAGTACATCTTATAGAAAATGTAGAATTATAAAATTTAAAGGGCTGATTTTAAAGAGTATATTAAATTTATGTATTACCAACATTAAAGCCTTGATACAACATATTTTATTATCATGGAAAAGATTTAGGCAAATTTTTTGCAGAATTTCCTACCAAATTGAATTACATAAACATCGATTTGTTAGTGCCTAAATTGTGTACAGGATAAAATTATGCAGTTTCTACATTTACTTTTTGCTTATAATATGATTTTCGAATTCGCGATCCGGCACTTTCCCTACTAAGCAGCTATCTTTTAAATCGTAGACAAAAAGTTGAAGTAAAACAAGAATTTAGTAGTTTACAGGAAATTAAGTATGGTGTACCGCAAAAGGGACAGTATTGGGTCCAATACTGTTCAACATTTATATAAATAATTTGTTAATTCAGAATTATACTGGTGAAGTAATATCTTTTGCGGATGACACAGTTTTGTTTGTTGAAAGTAACACATGGAAAGGAGTCGAACAAAAAATTAATTGTAATTTACAAAAAATTGTGCGGTGGTTGGATGATAATTTGTTAACCATCAATTTAAGTAAAACCAAGTATTTACCCTTTGCAAGTAATATCTCAGGCCTTCCGCAAAATGAGCAAATAAATGTCGACTTACCATTTAGAAAAGAAAAGATTTGGAACTTAGAAAAATCTGACTCTGTTAATTATTTAGGAATATTATTTGATAATCATTTAAAATGGAACAATCATATATAGCAACTTACTAAGAAACTTCGGTCCTTATTTTATCTGTTCAAACATATCAAAAAAATATCTGACATAAGTTGTATGCGAACAGTATATTTTGCTTTAGTTCAGTCTCTGTTAAGCTACAGAATAACTGCATCGAGAGGAGCTTACGAAAATACCCTTAAACCTTTGGAAGTTGCGCAAAAAAGAAATATTAAAACTATTTATGGTCTAACTATGAGATTCCCCACTGATCAGCTGTTCGAATTTACAAATTTTTTAGACGTGAATGAAATGGCTTATTGCTAATTCTACAATAATTATCTAGAAAACAAAATTGCTCTAAGATTCTTTGCTCCTGTGCGTGCAATATTGATTTCGCTTATTTGCCTACTTTGCAATTTTTATATTTTTTAAATTAACGAAGTTAAAAAATAACATACTTAAAGTAAATAGATAGTTCCTTATCACAATTAAAGATATTAGTAAATAACTCATTATTATTATATTAAATTCTGTAGTATCTAAAAATATATCTATAAATTTTTTGATAAATTGATACTCAAAATCTTATGTATTAGATTTGGAGTACGCGCATTAACTTAACACAAACACACACAGATTAGCAGTCAAGCATTATGCTTTGCAAATCTGCTGATGTGTGCTCTTACTTTTCACACATTTTTTTATTGATGATCGCAATTTTCAATATATTTGTTTATGTTATTTACTTATTGTTATTCATGTATTTATTGTTTAATGAAAATAAATATATTTTTGAATTGAATTTAAGGAGTGCCTATATAATATGGAGATTTCATTTATTATAAGTGTTAAATAGTTTTCACTATGTTTCACAGTGTTTCACTAGAAACATATTTCTAGTTTGTGGTGTTTACGTTTATGTTGTTTAGGAGCAAATCGTAAACATATAGAGAACTATATAATATGTTATATATGTGATGATACAAATGTGTATTTTACTTTTATATTAAAAAAATTATGAATCGTTTATATTTTACTTAATTGTTTACATTCCTCCTCGTCAGTAAGGCTGAACAGGTACTATATTTTTACATGGGAAAAACTAATTTCAATTATTCTGACCAATATAATAATTACTAAGGTAAGAGATTAACAAGGTTATATGGTAGTTTTATTATTTTAACAATGTATGAAATGGGACGGCTTAAGTTAACAAAATATTTAAAAGCCATATTTTTGTATACTCAGTAATTATCGAATGTAATATCTACCACAAGATGTTTCGGGATTACCGAATAATACTTTTGGAGGAGTGGTGTTGCTGATGGTAACTCGTTGAGTGCCAGGTAAAAGTATTAGGTAATCCCAAAACATCGAGTGGTATTCAAAAGATTATATAACGAACCATAATTTGAATAATTATTCATTTTTATTATTATTGATAACAAAGTTACAATTATTATAATAAATATTATTTACTCCAGTGCGATTTTTCTGTATTTTTTTGGCCTCAAATTCACTTCGGACAACGAAACACTTCCAAATTTCGTTTGGTTTGACATTTTTTTTTTAAATTTTGTCACAATTAAATATTTGATAATGTGTTACCATGACAGTAACAATCGTTCCACCAAAAGCGATAATCCCAAAGGCTTATCACTTATCATAAGCCTCTCGAGCTATATGGGAATTATGTACCGGGTGGTCAAATAAGCAAGGACGTCAGCTTTATCTCGGAAACCATTAATCGTACAACTTTCGGAAAGATTTTTTTATGAGTAAAGTGGTCAAGAGAAATTGCTGGAAATTAATTTTAAGTTCCTCACTTCGCCGCAAGGGGGCACAATCAAAAATTGTTTTTTTAAATTCTACATTTCTCCAAAAATTCCCGTATTAAGGTATAACTCTGATTACATTATTCGAAAGCCTAGACAATTCTGCATCATTTTGGTTTAAGGCTCATTGGCGTACCGACCTTGACAAGAGTGGGAGAAGCTATTGAAAGTGTAAACATTAAAATCGCTGTAACTTCTAAACGACTTATCCGATTTTACTAAATTTAAGCTTGTTTGGAAGGGGAAAATAAGTATCTTCAATTGCCGTATCCAACAGTACAATGTTCTATATATTCTTCTATAAAATTGCTAGAGGGCGCAATTTGTAATAATAACAGTTTTTTCGATTTTATCCCGAAAATTCAAATCATACGGTATAACTATGACATCATAATCGAAAAGTAGATGAAATTTGCAACAAAAGATGTAAAGACCGCAGTTCGATATATTTATTCGTTTCAGAGTTATTGCCAAACCAATAATGTTTAATACAAATTGCGCCCTATAACAATTTTATTAGAAACTATCGTGTACCATTAGATACGGCAATTGAAGGTACTTCCAAACAAGCTTAAATTTAGTAAAATCGGATAAGTCGTTTAGAAGTTACAGCGATTTTAATCTTTACACTTTCAATAGCTTCTCCCACTCTTATCGAGTAAAATTGTAAACATTAAAATCGCTGTAACTTCTAAAAGACTTAACCGATTTTAGTAAATTTAAGCTTGTTTGGAAGAAAAAGGTAAGTATCTTCAATTGTCGTATCCAATCGTACAAGATAGTTTCTAATAAACTAATAAAATTGCTAGAGGGCGCAATTTGTATTGAAAATTATTGTTTTGGCAATAACTCTGAAACGAACAAAGATATCGAACTGCGGTCTTTACATCTTTGGTTGCAAATTTCATCTACTTTTCGATTATGATGTCATAGTTATACCGTATGATTTGAATTTTCGGGATAAAATCGAAAAAACTGTTATTATTACAAATTGCGCCCTCTAGCAATTTTATTAAACACTATCGTGTACTGTTGGATACGACAATTGAACATACTTGTTTTCCCCTTCCAAACAAGCTTAAATCTAGTAAAATCGGATAAGTCGTTTAGAAGTTACAGCGATTTAAATGTTTACACTTTCAATAGCTTCTCCCACTCTTATCAAGGTCGATACGCCAATGAGCCTTAAACCAAAATGATTCAGAATTGTCTAAGCTTTCCAAAGATGTAATCAGAGTTATACCGTAATATGGGAATTTTCGGAGAAATTTAGAATTTAAAAAAACAATTTTTAATTGTGCCCCCTTGCGGCGAAATGAGGAACTTAAAAGTAATTTCCAGCAATTTCTCTTGACCACTTTACTTATAAAAAATATTTCCGAAAGTTGTGCGAATAATGGTTTCCGAGATAAAGCCTACGTCCTCGCTTATTTCACCACCTGGTACATTGAGTTGTATAATCAGTAAAATAATTAAACTACCATTTAAAGTTGCGTTCTAGAACAAGCAACAAGTTCATTATTTTGGAAAATTAATGTTCATTGAAAGTAAATATAAAATAAAAAACCTACTGGAACTGCATAAAACGGAAAGTTTGTGTGTGTCAAACTATTATATAAATTTTAGACTTTTCACCGATAACGATTGAACGTTGCATTTGTGAGAATTTTAATATTTTATATAGGTACCTATAAAGCTGACTGAATTATTTCCTAATTAGATCCAATCTCTTATAATTACAATCCTTAAAGTTGCCACGTTAGTGAAAAAATGTCGGACATTAATGTAACACTATAAGGCCACCTTATTTCAAGAGCCAAAATATTTCTCATTACGGATCTCCTTTAAATTTGTGGTATTTTAATAATGACATTAGGAAAGCCTTAAATTGAATATTCCTCCAAGTTTAAAATAAATACATGTTATGGGTATTTTGAAAGGTAGTTATTTACAGTTTAACTGACTATTTTAAAAATCTTATCTAGGTATAATGTCTCTTTGCCCTTAAAAAATAACATTTTATTTTAGGGATTGCAGGTTTAAAATTAAGATTTTTTAAATCTTAGTTTTTAAGTCTTAGTTACCGCTTTACTTGAATTGCGAATCCGAACGCATAAAAAGTGCTGGTGATATTTTATTTCTGGGTATTTATCTATATTATAGATATACAGGGTGTCCGCTAATTAATGGTATACCGAAAAACCACAGACTCATTACGTAAAAATATTATCATTTAATCAAACTTAATTATCTACATCCGAAAGTTGATATTGACTGAGATACAGGGTTACAAGTTAAAACTTAATTTTTGATTGTGTCCAATAGCTTTGAGAAAAACGTTTTTTCACAAAATTTTGCAATTAAGTTTTTTTTAGAACGAGAAGTTTATTTGAGTGTGAAATTTTAATGTACAAAGTAGGTGGCGCTGTTTGCGGTATTTTTCGCACATTTATTAGGTCATAACTTTTTTGTGCCTCAGTGTATTTAAGTTTTTAACGAAAATAATACTTTACAGAGTTACCGTTTCAGAGATATTTGTATTTAAATTATTTAGTGTACTAGCTCAGGCAAGTAAAATATAATGTTTTTATTATCTTCATTAAAAACTTAAATACACTGAGACACAAAAACGTTATGACCTAATAAATGTGCGAAAAATACCGCAGAGAGCGCCCCCTACATTGTACATTAAAATTTCATAAAAAAATTAATTTCTCGACCTAAAAAAACCCTTAATGCAAATATTTTGAAAAAACGTCAGTTTTTCTTAAAGTTATTGGAGAAAAACGAAAATAAAGTTTTCTTTAACCTACCTCAGTTAAAATCAACTTTCGGATATATGTATGTATGAATAAATCCTAATATTTTTACATAAGGAGTCTGTGGTTTTTCTATGTACTTTCTATAACTTAATAATTTTTGGTAGTAGGTAATTTCGCAGTCTGTAAGATCAAGGAGCCTTAATTGATTTGGTTGATTTTAATTTATAGAGGTGGCTTTCGCATAAAATGTATGTTTTTGTTGTAGCGGGGGCGAACTTTGGTTTGTCTAAAAGAGGGTAAAAGGTAAACCTCTCTGATCTACCACTTTAGCCGCCGGAAAAAACGCCGATAGGAAGCGGCATTCCGGCAAAACGTTTGAAGTCTCTCCGACATTATTAGCGGCAAGGTTTTAAACTCTCATTATGAAGCAATGCCAAAATTAGAGACCAACCGAAGGTTCGATTTCGGCTAATTTCGGCCAAAAAATCTAGTTTCGGTGACAGTTTCGGTTTCGGCCGCGCCGAAACTCAGTGTTCGTGAATTGTCGCGAACCGTTCGCCTAAATTAGGGTGAGTTCGTAGGCAGTGTTGTCTATATAAATAATGTTTTTTCGCTGTTGACCTTTTTTTTTAGGTGGGAAGAGTTCAATCCGTTCCCAAGATCGATCTCGTCCTATATAAAATAAATTAGATTTTAGTATACAATAAAATTTTTAACATGTATAAAAGTTTCGGTTTCAGTCGAAACTGAGACCAAGGCTGAAGGTTCGGTTTCGGTTTGGGCTGAAAATCTTGTTTCGGTCGAACACTAGCCAAAATATAAAAAATTATTTATTTTTACATGGACAAAATAAAATGCTGTGATTTTAAATAACTAAATTCATAAATTAGAAAACTCGTCATTAAAATCTTTCAAATAAACCACTGTTTTTCGTAATTAAAAAAGAACTTCTACAAAATATTTTATGTTGGTTAACATAACTTTTTACACTATATACAGGGTCTGTTGAGATTAACTGGTGGTACTAAGAGAAATAATTATAAAACTCAGGTAAAATGTAAAATACTTTATTACGAACAAAAACGAATTGTTACAAAGACCGGGCTTGTGAATTATTGTGATAGACAATAATTGAACTCTAACTTACTGTTCTTTCTTAAAACAAACAGAAAGAACCCTTGACAAATATTACGTCTCGAATTACGCCATGAAAATGGAAAATGGAACCGCCATCGTCGAAACATAAACAAATCCGTTCGACATTCAGATAAACCATAAACAGAATAAGCTCTTAGTCAGCGTTACTTTTATATTTCAACAGGGTCGCTAATAGTCGATGTCGATTATTTTTTAAAGATAGTTAAAACGAAAAGTGTAAAAAACAAAAGTTTGATCGGTTTTTAGTCTATTAAAATAACAAAAATAAAATAAAAAAGTTATTCCAATTTAAAAAATTGCCAAATACCCACCTTTGCCCAGCACTTTATTTGTCGCTCGATAGTCGATATACATTTTTAGTTGTTTACCCTGAATCCACTAGACTCTGATCACAGAATACCCATATAACGCGCTGGTATAGCACAATCAAATTACTTATAACAGGTTTGAAGCAGTGTTAATTCTTAATCCATATACAAAATTTTATCATTCTCCGTCATCTAGGGACCCCCAAAACATCGACATCTCATAATGTAAAAAAAAATTTGCGACCTTTATTATTATTATTATTATTATTATTATTATTATTATTATTATTATTATTATTATTATTATTATTATTATTATTATATTATGTGACCCTTTCTGTTATTTTTTTATTTATTTTATAGGTCAGTCATTCAATAAACCGCATTATGATATAAAATAATAAATAAACTTGCGAAAATCCAAGTAAGTGTAAATCGAATTGCAAGAGTGTATCTGAACGGCAACATCACCAAATAAATTCTTTCTCAGAACAGCGCGAAATCGGCGAAATACGATAAATGCTTGTACTGTTACTCGCAGCGCCACCTCGAACCTTTCGAGTAACCATTCGCGGCCGTTTTCGTTTGTCGCCTGTCTTCCTATTCTCATCAGCGTTCTGTTGCGTAGCTATATTTTCTGTGATAAAACACTTGAAAATGATTGTAAAAATCGATCTTAAATTATAAATCGCTATTCCACTTTTGCTTTACCCCAGTTGACATGCTTAGTGGGTTGCCTGACCCACTTGCCATTATATTTTTATAATTGTCATAAAATAACCACCCTTAATGGTTCCCAGAATTAAAGAGAGCCGAATTGTTAAGATTTTTATTTGCAATAATGCCCTAGTGTGCTTTACCCCACCGAAGACCACAATTCACTCCACGGTTCCCGAAAGTTTGTTATTTTTTAAATTAATAGTTTTGCGGTCAGCGTTGAAAAAATTTCAACATGCGTGTTATACAGTATGTCTCCGTAAGTTTGCATCATATGGAAAACTTTTTTATTATTCATTTTACGAAAAAAGTTATTCTTCATAAAAAGCTCTGCATGGTCTAAAACCTAAAATGTAACCATCAAATATCGAAATTTTCCAGTCATATACGAGGTTTGTCAAAAAATGTGAATTTTTCCCAAGAATGTAAATTTTTCCCAAGAGTAAATTTTTAGTATAGTAGAGTATTTTTGACATTATCAAAAATTGTTATAAAAAAAAGTTAATCAGAACTAAAAACCACGTCTAAATATGCAATTATACGCATTTATGTTGAAAAATTATTTTATTAATTTATTATTAATTATTTAATTTTTTAATTATTTAATTAATTTAATGCGTGTTATTGCATATTTAGACGTGGTTTTTAGTTCTGATCAACTTTTTTTAATAACAATTTTTGATAATGTCAAAAATAAAGGTACTTTACTCTTGGGAAAAATTCACATTCTTGGGAAAAATTCACATTTTTTGACAAACCTCGTATATGACTGGAAAATTTCGATATTTGATGGTTGCATTTTAGGTTTTAGACCATGCAGAGCTTTTTATGAGGAATAACTTTTTTTCGTAAAATGAATAATAAAAAAGTTTTCCATATGATGCAAACTTACAGAGACATACTGTATAAAGCCCTTTCTAACCAAGTTAACCGTCCTTTTTTTCTTATTTTCTTAGATGGTCGTATAGGAAAACTGTTTTTTTTATAATTTTACCGAAAAAAAAAATTTACAATTAGCCAACCCAAACTTTATAGTCACATGTGGGTACCAACTACAAAGCAGTATTTGAATATTCAGCCGCCATTTTTGGCACATCGTAAGATTGCCTTATACAAGATGTTATTTATTTCTTGTGACACTGGTAATTGTAAACCTAGAAGTGTCAATTAAGGACTGTTTTGAATTTATACCCATTAGTGAATACGTATACAGGGTTAGGAAAAATTACCAGAACGGTCGATTATTTCAAAATATACAGGGGTTATCAAAAAACGTCTTATATAAAAAATGTACGGCTGTTAAAAATCTACATATCGGTGATAAATTGAAATATACAGGATCGCCCACAAAGTTGTGGAGAATGATAGTTATATTTTTTTAAATGGATTACCCTGTATATTTTTACATTTTTCAGTTCCACATAAAATTATAATTATTTTCTATTAAATGCATTATTAGTCTATACTTCATAATTTCCGAGATATTGACTCTCGAAAAGTGACATTTTTGAACTTTGACAGCTTATAACTTTTTAACAGTACGTCTTAGAGCAAAACGGCTTACATGTCCCTGTCTTCAATTTTTATTATCTTCCCAAAAAAATCAACTTCAAGTTAAACCGGAACAACTATATTTCCTGCTTTCGTGTTACATCCGGTTTAACCGGAAGTTAATTTTTTTGGGAAGATATTAAAAATTGAAGATAGGGACATGTATGCCTTTTTGCTCTAAGACGTACTGTTAGAAAGTTATAAGCTGTCAAAGTTCAAAAATGTCACTTTTCGAGAGTCAATATCTCGGAAACTATGAAGTATAGACTAATAATGCATTTAATAAAAACTAATTATAATTATATGTGGAACTGAAAAATGTAAAAATATACAGGGCGTTCCATTTAAAAAAATATAACTATCATTCTCCACAACTTTGTGGGCGACCCTGTATATTTCAATTTATCACCGATATGTAGATTTTTAACAGCCCTACATTTTTTATACATGACGTTTTTTGATAACCCCCGTATATTTTGAAATAATCGACCGTTCTGGTAATTTTTCCTAACCCTGTATAAGTCTTCTTTCGCCAATATACTAAGTTTAAGTTGGGAATTATCTACATCTCATGATGATAATTGTTATTGTTGTTTCACCCGACGAAATTCACGATCCGACGCGCCACTGCTCCTAACACACTGTCTGAAGGGTTACAAATCCGCACATAAAAACGAATATGTTCATTTGGTCGACCACACCTTTATCAATCAAATCTAAAAGCTATTGACGTTCTTAAAGTAAACGGAAAAATTCAATTCGGGTTTTCTTTTATCGTCGCTGACCCAATATTGGATAAACGCTTGATAAGACTAAACCCCAATATTTGAAACATTTCAGGGATTTCATCCGCGTGTAGTTTTCCCAGGTCTGCAAGTTAACCTAATCCCGAATCAAAATACAGCCCCAATTCAATACAAAAGTAAAAAGGCAAAACTGGCAACCGTGTTTCCAGGTTTTAATAAAATATGCCCAACCGTGGTATCCAAGTTCGATTGAAAGGATAAGAAGGCCATATGCCACAGGGGTTGAAGAAAGGGGGGTAGGTAAAGTTCTATGAATCTTCCAGAATTGTATAATTATAATTACAATCACAGGCCTGTGAAGAATTTTGCTAAGTTTTACTAGAAATAGTAGAAATTGCCTTTTTGACTACTATGCGGCGACCTAAAAATTTTAGGCCGACTCTTAGGTCAGCAATCTGGATTCACGAAATCGTCATGTTTTTTATGTGAGTCAGATAGTAGAGCTAGAGACAACACCGGGCAAACAAAACAACATGTTCTGCGTGAATGATCATGAAAAGTTTTACCTCCACTACATGTCAAACTTCGTTCAATGAAGCAATTTGTAAAAGCGTTGGACAAAACAGGTCGATCTGTTCATTTCTTGATTAAAAAGTTTTCTGGTTTATAAGAAGCGGAGATTAAAGAAGGTATCTTTGTTGGTTCGCAAATTAGTACCCTAATGAAAAATGTTGAGTTTGAAGTAATGACAAAGTTCCGAAAAAAAAGACATGACAAGCTTTTAAGGAAGTTGTAAATATGTTTCTAGGAAATCGTAAAGCCCTAAATTATGTGGACATTGTGGAGAACGTGGTGGGTAAATTTAATGCATTAAGTTCTATTAGGATCATATAGTACGATTTTACCAAAACATTAAAAGATTTAGGTAAGTAAATAATAAATAATTTATAAGCTAAGAAAGGTTCAGAGGCCTGCATTCTTACACCATTATAAATGTGACTTGGTTTTTTTTCATGGTGAACTTTGCTAATTTGGTATTCCTAATAACCCGATAAATATGACCCAATCAACTGAAGAGAAATACCTCTGATCCAATCAGGGATTTCTGATCATTTTGTATGCTTGTGTAGGTAGGGAATAGAAACAATAGTACTTGACAGTGGCCAGTATAAAGCTACGGATCTGAGAGCTTGAAGAATTCTGCTATAACAGCAGGCATTTTACCGAAACTATTGATACCCACTGGATTGCTAGCTGTTCGTTATTCATATATTTGATAGAAATTCGACAATGTCCAATACCTATCTGCTGGCCGAAGAGCTCTTTATTTTCTGTACAAATTCAAATAAAATAAATCAACTACAGTGAAAGTTCAAGGAACCTTAGTTTTTGTAGTACTACATACACTATACTAAGGTATAGTATCCAAATATTGTCGATTGCGACAAGCACCAAATGTACCAAATATAGTGGCTACTTTTATCATGAGGTATACAGAAACTGCTCAATTTGTTTTCTCGTCAAAATCAAATACTTTTTAGGTTGATTGGTTTCTTATTTTGGCTTAAAAAAATTCAGAATCATTTTTGCTGATGTCTATATTGAAATTTAATTTTAACATGCCTTTCATCAATGAGTAGTGAGATCAAAGAGATCATACCTTAGATATCTCTTCGAAATATATGCGAGAAATATTTTTATTGTATTTTTGAGAAACGCCTTTCAAATCGCATGTAACACTGCAGAAATTTTCCATAAGCAATTTCGTACTGTTATTTGGAGTCATTTGGCAACAACTCATTTTCTTTCACATTTTCACATTTGGATCGTTTTCTTCCAGATTAACCATGAAAATCGCAAAAATAAAAATTCAAACAAACAACGCCTTTTACACGTTATTGACAGCGATTCTTTTTCTTTTAAGGCTCGACTTTGTTGAGAAAGGAATTTATTTGCAACAAAGACTTATCCGAGCTGGACATATTCGCGATATCACGCCGTGAAGGAAAATATTCCGTAAACACCGATATACACTGAAATCACAGGTCTTCACCGCGAGCGAGGCGATCGAATTCCGAGAATTTGTTATTTTCATCGATTTATTTCTAAATAAATGAAGATACATTTGACTTGATTTTATTTTGGAAACGCATTTTATTTTATAGAAAACAGGTGGGTTTTAGGTACTTTTAAAATTAGACAAAATAATATACCTAATCGTATGGATAGTATGATTTTTATATTTTTTTGTTTTATTTTATTTTATTAATGAAATCAAAGAAAATTTGTAAGTTTCATAGGTATCTAAAAAATAAAATTTGGGATAGCAAAAAGTTTTGTGAATGATCTATTATGATTCTAATTACATAGGTATATTAGGTATCATGAATTCCCTGGAAAACCCTACCTATTATAATGATTTAAAAGAAGATAGGTAATAAAATTTTGAAATCTTGGCCCATCCTGAAGCTAAAGGTGCCAACCTAAATTGTATTTAGGGGATAACTTCATACATAACAAAATGTAGAAACTGTCATTGACTCTCGTGCGTTATTTTTTCTGACGCGTTCCGTTATATATAATTTTTTTAGAGCATTTTATTTTTGAGGAACAGTTGTGCTGCCCCTCAAAAGAGAACAAGGTAAGTAATCGTTTTACATTTGGCGACCTTTTTTTAAACACAGAAAGAAGGTACCGTATCGTCACACTTACGAAAATGGAATAAAGCATTTCAGTATCAGTGTCGATTCAATACAAAGTCGAGGTATTTTGTTGCGGTATTTTTCTGGAGTTATTGCAAAAGTAATGCGACAGTAGGCGGGAACCGATGGATATTCCCGTCTATATAAATGCATCATAATGAAAACGTCAGCGAACATTTGACCATGCGGCGAAAAGTCTTGTACTTACTATTTAGCTGCTAAATTGTACTTTTCGTCTAGAGAAGTAATAAAAATGTTCCTATGTTAAAAACCTAAACCGCAAAAGATCACATCTGCTACAAAAACTGGGACAGAGCATCAACAGCTATGGAATCCGAAATCATTGTAGAAGGATTTTTACAAAGTAAAAAATTACGTAAAAGTACACATTGTGCAAACACAGTAAAAGCCATTCTTTATAGCAATTTCACAGGCAACAGTGGTACAAATTGGGGCAAATACGATTTCTATAAAAAAAAATTAAGTTTTAAAAAAAAATTTCTGGCCTCTCGGTAGGTTCACCATTACGTTGAAAGATTTTCCCAGCACTTTGCTTGTTTTTCCATCATCTCGTAGCTCCGTTAAAACTGTTTGCACCTATTATATTTCTAAACTCCTTATTGTATTCTCCTGATGATGAATGCTTATGCGTTCGAAAGATGTAGAGAATTACCCTGTATTTAACCTTGAAACTTATGTTTTTAATATACCAATGGAGAAAGACTTAAAGTATCTTATTTATTTTCCTTTAATAATAATTTTGTTTCATATACAGAGATGACCGGTTTTGGCAAGGAAAAATGGAAGCGCAGTTAAAATTTTTTTTTCAGTTGCCTTCTTCCCGAAATAATAAATCCACAATACTCAAACAAGAGAAAAATTAAAGACAATTTTCATTTATTTCTGCTACCTATAATAGACTGTCATTGTTAAATCATATTTTTAATAAAAATTTACTATTATATTTATATGTGCCTTATTTAAGTTATTCAACCTAATAACACCACCTGACTGCTACATTTCAGAAGGGGGCAGCCAAAAAACCGTAAAACTTCTCCTATTCAAACCTGGCTGTAAAAAATTTAGACACTGTCCCCCTTCCTGTGAACGGCCATGCCTACCAACGCAATGTCTTTTTATACTCTACATGACATACTGTCCAATTTATTAGTGGTGGGCAGAGTGTCGGATATTCTCATGAATCGGATAGTTTAAAATTACGTACTTTTAAGAATCGATTACTTTATTGAGTAGTGATTATCAGCTCGCAAGGGGCCAGAACTTTTAAAAAGATGGTCGTCAATGCCGTATAGACATCTTCCATTTCTTGAAAAAAAAAATCCATAGATCTTGCATCTTACGCAAGTATCATAGGCATATTAAAAATACCTACCACATACAGTATACTCACTGTTGAGTTTTTTCGGTTTTTTTTTAATATTCTCCCCCGACTTTCTGTGTAATACGCCAAGACCGCCGCGCTATTTCGCTTTGTTTCAGCGACATTCACTGTTTAATTTTTTCCAATTTTTTCAATTCTTTACCCCCAACTTCCTTTGTAATATTTCAAGATCGCCGCGCTATTATTCTTAGTTCCAGAGATATGCATTTTTGAATTTTTCCAGCTTTTTTGCAATCTTCGCCCCCGACTTTATTTGTAATACGTCAAGACCGCCGCGCTATTTCGCTTTGCTTCAGAGATATTTACTTTTTAGTTTTTTTTACTTTTAGTATTTCTTTACCCCCAACTTCCTTTGTAATATTTCAAGACCGCCACGCTAATATTCTTAGTTCCAGAAATATTCACTTTTCAGTTTTTTCTGCTTTTTTAAAATCTTTACCCCTGACTTTCTGTGTAATACGCCAACACCGCCGCGCTATATCGCTTTGTTTCAGAGACATTCACGGTTTAGTTTTTTTCCACTTTTTTTTAATTCTATTCCCGTGCAACCTTGACCTACCCACACCGCCAAGCCGACGCGGTCGACTAATCTCTAGCGTGACGCTTGCTGATGTCGTTAATTTTTCATGAAATGGACCCGTATATACGCGAACAGTAGTATTTTCAATACTAAAAATGGCTTCTTAAAGAATCTAAAAGAAGGTCGCCACACATAAAGATCTCCTACTCGGAAAAAGTATTGTAATAAAAAAAATCCATTCCAGAGAATTACTGATTATCATTATAATCGATTCAGAGCGGTATTCGAATCCCATCGATTTTTTTGGGAATCGAACTTCACTTCATTTCTTGTACTTGAGTACTCCCATTACTACAATTGATGTTTAGTATAGTTTTTTAGCCGCCTTGTCAATACACAGGAATCTCGCTACATCAAAAATTGCAGCGCTGCGAGTCAATAAAAAGGCCAGATAAATATGACCGACGCCGGATTTGTGCCTTAAATGTACTATTCAGTCGTTAAACCATGGAACGCGCAGCCGAGTCGGCACATGTGTTGATAATTGACGCAAAACACACACAAAGCAAATTATTTTATTTAATTAAAAAATTAACCTAGATTTGTCTTTCCAAGGCCGCCGCCTTGACAGAAACCGCGCCGAACCCATAACGTGTGTCTTGTCACTGCTGCAGCAGCGTCGGCCGCCGCTTCGGCAGAAGCCGCTACAACTGTGTCATCGCCCTAACAGTTCGTTTTCTTTTTACGCTCCCGTACCAACTAAGAAAGTTCATAAATAGCTTAATTTTATTGCACCTGTTAAACTTTACCAAGGCACATGAAACTTTATTTTTAGATATAACAATTATTAATATAGGGTTTCCATACGTCCCGGTTTACCGGGACATATAACCAGTTTCAATGGCTTTGTCCCGATGTCTGAGTTGCGATCAGCTATTTAACTTTATATATTTGTTTTACTATCAAGAGACTTCACTCACTTCGAGGAAGAACGCAACATAAAAAATTAAAAATCCGATGGCCCATTTTTGATTTCAATACACAAACAAATCGGCTGCATTTCGTTTAATTTTTATCCTTTACCAAACATTAAAAACAAAATTTTTAAAGTTAAAACATCATTTGTTGAAAAAATGGCGAACGCGCTTTGTAACTTTTGGTTCTGTGTCACATTATAAACCGTTCCGGTCTAAGCCGAAAGATGTATGCTTACCCAAAATTAATAGGTACGCCTTTAGTGGAGGCGAAACAAATCACCTCCTCCCTTTACTACCTCTCTAAAATTAACGCTCCTATATTCTGTTATTGGCAATACAAAAGAAAATTACAATTAGCACGAAATCATCTCCAAATTATTTAACCTATGTACCATTTTTCTCAGTGTATCATGATTTTATCTAGTATCACGTCGGCAGGAAATAAATAAAGCTTTAGATAGGCAACTTCTAACGCATTTTAACAAAATTTACCTGAAACACGTTTCGCGCGCTGCAGGATAACGGGCTTATTACGAGATATTTATGTCTCAATTTTTGGAATAGTAAACATAAGACATGGAAGCTCTAAGGTATAGAGCAATTTTTTTGAAAAAAAAATTATTCGCGACGGTATTAACCCTGGAAAATGCCTAAAAATACGTACTTTCAGTGAGCATTTTTTCATATATATTCTTATTTTTTTGCAAAAAGGGCTCTATACCTTAGAAATAGAAACATTCCTTTACCAAAATATGATTCGTCCCGACAGTTATTTCAAATAGGCTTTCCAGAATCCTGCAGTAGCGAAACAGTGTTAATTATCCTATAATTTTGCGCATTGTAGAGCCTTAAGTATAACAATACACATTGGCTGTTATGTAACTAATAACCAAATAAGTCAAATTTAATTTTTGAATTTGGTATTCATTTTCTTTATTTCTTTCTTTTCATAATCTTATTTTTTTGTCTTCTATTTAAAAATGCCAACAAACTTATCTTATCATCATTGTTAGCAATTATTATCGTAAAATTTAAAAGACCGGTTTTATATCGGATATTAGAGTATATTAATAGCAAACTGAAAAATGAAAACAGTTTAATTGAAATGTAAAAAAAAATGCGGGAATCATACAATTATTATAATAATACAAATAATTATTATACGTCTCCGATGGATACTTCTTCCATACCAACAGGTTTCTGAATTCTTAAAGGTTTTTGATGTAAATAATAAATGTTCTAGTTAATTTGGGTCACCTAAAGTATTTAAATGCACGCAAAAAGCTAGGTACCCTTTTAATCAAAATGCCTAGGTGACATTGTATAAATTTGTTTTGCCTGGTTGACCCGAATTGGAGTTAATCAACCCTCGTTATTTACGTTGTAATATCGAGCACTGGTTTATTACTAAATTAACTTTAATAACAACTAATAATGTAGTACAAGAGGGAAATTATATTCTACGCAGTGCACACTGCATACATACGCATATTAATAAATATTTTCATCTACACAGTCAATAGTATGAAATACTAATAAAGACAAATTGACTGCTAATATAATCAGATTCATGTATTACACAGTTATTTATTTGAGTATATGATTCAGGAACACTGGAATCTTAAACTGTTCCTGTAAAATATTTTTTCCACGACTTCATAGCCAATTTGGGAAATCAAGGCCAAATATACAATAACACCCACTTCCTACGGTTTTTATTTCCATCAACCCAGCGATCTGGAAATTAATTCAAACAATACTTCAGTTAGCTCATTTCGATAAACTTATAAAAACATAGTAGGCTGAGATGAGACAAAATCGTCGCGCCGACCATTTTCACTGGCAACTACGCCCGCGTCTGTCACATTTCTGTCATTTGACAGATTTTGCGTTTTGCCGCGTCGTTTTCTATAAATCTTATTATTTGTGTGCTTTTATCTGTTAAAATAGAAAATATAAACGAAAGTGAATCGGAATTAATTTAATCGACATCACCTGAAATCAGAGAAGCTGGGATATTATGAATTTAATACCGAATAAATATAGTTGAAAAAACTAAAAAACACGCTTTAATAATTAATCAAACTAAAAAGCGGAAAATAAATATAGTTTAAAATAATTCTTGAAATTCTTAATATAGGCAGAAAATAATATTGAACGATAAACATTAGTATTATTGTGAAAAAAGCGTGGGGTGCTCGATATACGAAAAATATAGCACAAAGCGCCCCACGCTTTTTTTTTCACTATAATACTAATGTTTATCGTTCATTATTATATAAAGACGAAATAATTTCGCCATAATGCATTTGTCACAAGTGTGTTTTCTATAAGTCATGATTTATTTCACTTAGTTATGGTAAGATAATAGAGAAACAAAAAGCATTGACGAAATAAATTTTATCATGTAATTTAGTAATTTAGCTTCATATTTTGAACGCGTTCTCCATTTATTTCCATTATTTATAGAAAAAATAATATTTTGCTAAAGAATAAAATTGAAAATATTTTAAAAATTTTACTTAGGTAGGATTTCTTTTTTAATTGAATTGGCTAGTAAAAATGGAAATAAGGTTACAACTAACGGCTTTTTAAAAGATAAAGGCATTTAATTGAAACTGATATTAACAAAATAAAAGTTCATTTGTCAAAATGGTCTCCAGAACGCGCGATATAATTCTGGTTTAAAATGGAGTCGAGACACAATTTCTAGTAGGTATTGGGTGCCTATAATGTTTCGTATATTATGTAGCTATAAATAATTAATAGATACAGTGGCGGCTCCTGGTAAAAATTTGAAGGTGTTCTGCAATTAAAAAAAAAACTAACCTTGTAACCTTACGGCCCCCGGCTCATATGACCGGAGTAAAAAGCTGAAAGAAATATTAATTAGTGGGTTATGAAAATAGGTTAATTAATTAATAATAACCTGCAAAGCTGAAAAATAAAATAAGTTTATTTTTAATATTATTATTATTATTACAACAAAAAAATTGTGCCCTTGGAGGTCTGATTTAACACAAAAGTGTTATTTGCACGACTCATGGTATTGAGTCTATTCACCTATTCCAGAATTCCACATGTAACATTCAAATACATAAAATAATGCATTAGCATGTCTCACATACAATAGAGAAATAGGCTCGGACGTGACCGTCTAGATTCGGGCAAGAATCTATGGCCGACCCTACGTTGTGTTCGTCAGGTTCGCTGAAAAATACTAATTGAAGTATTATACTGAGTGGACAAAAATTAACCAAAATCTATTATGGCCGTTAGTTAAATAAACACTATTTTAAAGAAAACTTTGAAACACGACAGGAAGGCAGAATTCTTCGCTATTAAAAAAAAAAAAAAAGAAAGAAAATTTAAAACAAAAGTTGTCAGTTGTGCAAAAGAAAGCTCCTGTAACGCACTCTCGACCACGTTTCCAAAGGTTTCCCTACCCCGTGCACAGGACGAGACTATGGGGCTGTCGCCCAGGGCAGTAGCCCTTCTCTATAGGTTCCCCTCATACAGTTGCTGGTCCCGGCTGTCGGCGGGCTGTCCCACGTTGAAGGAAACATTGTGAACCGACAAGTCTGTATCAAAAGAACGAGTCATTCACTGTTCCCTGTACAACCTCCAACAGAATTTAAGGTTAAGTTTTAGTTTTTAAAGTTACTCATAAAAGAAGCAAAAACTGCCACCTTTTGTTTAAACATCAGAACGCTGGTATCGTTGCTTCAGACTAGCACATAACATAAGAAAATGAGAGGGCTTTTTCCTGCCTGATAAAAATCCCCACATCTCCACGAGATTAATCTCGTTGCTACGTCCAGCGTGAGGCTGTCGGCTCCGTAACAGCGCGAAGGGAGAGCATGGTAATAGGATAACCCTGAACTTAAATCATTTGGGAAAACTCACATAAACTCAGTTATGAGAAAAAAAAACAATTAAGGTTCTTTTGGTTTGTTAATCGTGAGGTTTGTTGAGTTTTATTTCATTTGGTCTTAACAACAGATACCAAAAAAGGTAAATAAAACTTTGTTACTGTTTTAAAGCCATAATTCGTTTTGGGTAGAAATAAAGGATAATAACTATAATCTTAATTGTCATTTAAAATTGCTAACCTGGAAGGTCAGTAAAACAGTTTCGCTCCCTTTCAACTTCTGATGTCATTTTAATAATAATTTAAAACTTTGGTTACTCTCTAAAAATTAAAATATAAATTTTCAACTCGTTGTGAAATATATAATTAGTATAAAAATTCCATTATGGTATTATATTTAATCTTTTACTCCCATTTTCTTTAATTTAATTTAGGTTGATATAGTAAACAACGTAAAATTGATTAAGAATTTTGTTGCTATAGGTTAATTATTTTTGTCCTTTAAGAGTGAGAGAAAATATTAGATTTCTTTATTGTTTATTTAAAGACATAAGCGGTGATATCCAAGACAAACGGGATAACCGAGCAGATGTCGTATAAGAAAATATGAGATTTATTTATATTTTGTTTAGTTAAAGACATAAGCGGTGATATCCAAGACAAACGGGATAACCGAGCAGATGACGTATAAGAAAATACGAGATTTATTTATACTTTGTTTATTTAAAGACATAAGCGGTGATATCCAAGACAAACGGGATAACCGAGCAGATGTCATGTAAGAAAATATGAGATTTATTTATAATTTGTTTAGTTAAAGACATAAGCGGTGATATCCAAGACAAACGGGATAACCGAGCAGATGTCATGTAAGAAAATATGAGATTTATTTATAATTTGTTTATTTAAAGACATAAGCGGTGATATCCAAGACAAACGGGATAACCGAGCAGATGTCGTATAAGAAAATATTAGATTTATTTATAATTTGTTTATTTAAAGACATAAGCGGTGATATCCAAGACAAACGGGATAACCGAGCAGATGTCATGTAAGAAAATATTAGATTTATTTATAATTTGTTTAGTTAAATACATAAGCGGTGATATCCAAGACAAACGGGATAACCGAGCAAATGTCATGTAAGAAAATATGAGATTTATTTATAATTTGTTTATTTAAAGACATAAGCGGTGATATCCAAGACAAACGGGATAACCGAGCAGATGTCGTATAAGAAAATATTAGATTTATTTATAATTTGTTTATTTAAAGACATAAGCGGTGATATCCAAGACAAACGGGATAACCGAGCAGATGTCATGCAAGAAATATATAAGTTTAATAAAAATTCTCATATTATTTAATAAAGAAAAATTAGTAATTTAAAATTATATTCCTATATCATTAAAATAAATTTTGTTGTTTACCATATACCTACAGTCTGAAAAATATATTTTGCCCTGTATATAAAAAAAAAAAAACAGCATTCCCAAATTAGAGTAACCCAACAAAATAAAAAACTAAAGAAAATAAACTTGGTCTTTAATAACTTAACCCCCCTTTTAAAAAAAAAACATCCTCTGAATTTTAAATTGTTACACAAATTAAATCCACACAAATAAAATTAAACTTATTTAACCCAATACCATTTGTTTTGCTATTTGAATTTTTGTATTTAGAAAAATTAATTTTAAAGAAAATCTGCAGAAAATAAACTTATGATGACTCTTGAATTTAGGTGCTTACCGTACCTATCGAAGTTAATAAGTGTCTCTTTAGAAATTCTCTGTTTAGCAGCTAACCCATCTTCTCCCCCACCAAAGTCTTCGTTTGTGCATTTTAACACCCTGCGTCGTTTGTAATACGGAGTACGACGTTGGCTGCTATAAAAAATCAATAATTGCGGCAAAGATGTGAACGGTCCAAAGTTCACGCGTCCTCCTAAATATCATGGGAAATATACTGAGGAGTTTATTTTCAAGACTGGCTACCCAAATAGATTTATCAGGGCCTATATTTGGAAATGAAAAGGTATTACACTTTTAATAAAAAAATTTTACCAGTATTGCAGGATAAATTAAACTCATAATATAATTTAAATTAAATATAAATAATAGAGTAAAATAATTAAACCTCAGGGCGTAACATTGGGGAAAGTATAAGTTTACCAATAAATAAATTAACAAAATTAGTGAAAAAAAAATTCAAATAAGGGCACCTAGGTCTGCTCTGTTACAACCTATTTTTTATAAATTAAGTCTATCTACGTTTTTTTCTGTTTTTGTCAATCATGCGCAGGCACTATATTATTGTTGTGTTTAAGTTGAACTCGCCGCAATCTAGAAAGTCGCGTAAAAATCATAGACAATTTACCTTTAGATAAATTTGACAAATGGAAAATAGACAGGTCCGGGCTTAAAATTTAAATTCTTGACAAAAATTGGACTTTCTTCTCAATTTTTGATCAAGTTGGGAAAAAAGGTAGTGATTTCTGGCATTTTTAGTAGTAGCAAACCTCATCAGATTTTAAGGATAAAAAATTGTTTTTAAGGTTTTGTTTTTAAAATTTGTTTAAAAATGATTCGTCGTCGTGTTTTTAGTTCGAAAAGGAAGAGAACAAGAACAAGTAAATAAAACTAGTCTTATAAAATCGAATATAAAAACAAACAAAACCAGCAAAATAACCAATCTACGATGTTATCGCGTGCCTAACCTCAAATCAAATATTAGTTGGTATATAACTAGTATTGATTTTTACAATTTGGCAAAATCTTGGGTACGTGTAAAACATTTTCAAGTAAAATTTCTTGTTCAAGAATTTGAAAAGTGTTTGCCGAAAGAACTTGACCCGTGGAATACCGGCTTTATTAAAAGCTTAATGTCGGGGTGTACAGATTTTAACCAAAAAATTAACCAACCAGCAACTTTGATAGAATGAATTTTCTCACAATCAGACACAATTCACTAAACTACACAAAAACTAGAAATCTGTTAATATTAAACACCCACAATCCACAATAGCTAAGAAAACTACAAGGAATCCTCAGAGAATGCCTTAAAATACAACAACAAAAATGGTAGCCGAGCCGGTTCTGGAGTGTATTTTGAGCATGTCGGTAAAGTAGGAGAGGCCGATAACACGAGGTTTGTGCGCATGACCCTAGGTGCCCAGAGGAAAGGTAACTGACCGGCGAGTCATGCGTTCGGACGTATTTTTTCACCCATAAAGCGTAACTTTTGTTTGCGCAGGAGATAAGCTGGTAAGTATCTAAAGGCAAATTGTCTATGGTAAAAATTCGATAGAAATAATCGACTGCGCTGGACTTAATGCAGCGAACTCTCCACTTAAATCACGGCTTTGTTTTAGACCGTTTAAAGCTATTTTTCTTGTGCAGCGTTTACAACGACTATTTTAAACCGTATTCTTTGTTGACGTCATCGATCAAGCGTATCACGAAAATAAAAGTTTTTAAAAACATACGATTGCCGGTTGACAGATGATAGAGGGTTATGTTTATAGTTTATAAAATAGATATATTTTGGAGTGGTCTTGCAGTTTTTTGTAAGATGGATGAGTAGAAAAAATAAATTATATTGTTGTGTTTGCATAACAATACTATTATAATAGTAACATTGTCTTGTTTTGCGTGGGTCATTTGCTTCTGATCTTTGAAGATCCATTTGCCAGTAATGGTAATGTTTGTTACAGTTTATTTTCGGTAGTATGTTAGCCAAGTTTGCGTAAATTAAAAGTTTAATTATAGTCTGCGACCAAAACAGATGGCAATGACTGACATTTAGCGCTAATCACAAAACGCATATGCGTTAGGTACTGCCGTCAGTTCTGGTCGCTTGGTATAGATGCTAGAATAAAATAAAAAAATACCAATAATAACTAATACTTTTAAGAGAAATGTGTGGTCAGATACTTCGAAGCTTGTCATGTCATATCTCGACTTTTTAAGCCCGTCCCTAAGCGCTGTTTTAAACCGTGGTCCGGAATATGTTTAAAAGCAATGAAATACGCTGCCTAAGTGACGTCACCGTTTGGCAAGAAAACAATATATTTTTGCTACGACCATTGAATAATACAGGTATGACATAATATGCAACTTGATAAAGTTATGTTGGTCATAATCCACAAAGTGAGTTATAGCAGTTGTGATATGAGCTCATAACCCAAAAGTCTTGTCAGTCTTCGACCAATCATAATATCGAATATTAAATTGATTCATATCCAAACAGTTTTAAGCGAATAGCGTATTTAAAGAAAAGGTCGCGGCTCCCATGGAACACCAATGTTCTGTCAAAAGGTAAATTGTCAAGGAATATTTTTGTGACAGTAATTATTTATTACATATATTAGTCAGTTTATTCTTATAAAAAAATGACTTTAAGTGACGAAGAGGACATTATTTGCACACCACCAAATATTCTGCAAGCAGCTAAAACTACATCTCAAGAGTTATTACCAGAAATATCCCAAAAAAAGTATTAAATAATATAATAATGTATAATGAGTTTATGGGATGGCGAAGCGAAAAAAAAGTAAAGTCTTTCTCCGAAAACGTTTTACTGGCTTATTTTGGAGAGCTGGCAAACAAGTATAAAGCTTTAACACTATGGACACAATATTCTATGCTAAAAACTACTCTGGTAATTAACAATAATATAGATATTAGCAAGTATGGCAAATTGCGGGCATTTTTGAAGCGAAGATGAGAAGGTTACATTCCGAAAAAGGCCAAAGTTTTTACACCTGAAGAGATAAAAATATACTACATTGGTGACACATTATATGTATTGTCTTTATTTTTCATCTAAATCTATGTACTTTTAATTCTAAGTGAATAAAATATAATAAATTCTATAAATAACAGCTGTGTGATATTTTTGTTTAACCCTGTATATTGGTTAGAGAAAAAGCATAGTATTTTACTCGCATGTAATGTAATAACTATAACTCACTCGGATGATTACGACCCTCGCCTTCGGCTCGTGTCGCAAACTTCAACCTCGTGAGTTATAGCTACTATTACATGCTCATCAAATAATATACTATTAAATATATGTTTCAAAACCGCTTCACAAGATGTGGTGTTAGTCGAACGTGGGGGAAGCAGAGTGCCGCGCGGGTGTTGGAAAGAGCTCGCACTGCTCGCAGAGCCCGATCGTATGGTCCAGAGAAATAATAACTCGAGATAGTAAGAGGCGGTAGGTTATTTCACTGGTCGACTTTACTTACGTGGTTCTCAGGTTCCCACTTCGTTTGCAGCTTGCAGTTTATGCCGGCTTTACAACGCGAATGCCAGAATTTATATTTGCTTTTTGAGTAGAAAATATTTTAGTATTTTAGTTAGATTACATTATACATTTATATACATATAACAGTTATAACTTTTTAACATACATTTTATAAGTTTAACACTTTGAGCGTCATGTGCTCACCGGTGGTCATCTTCAGTCTCTTCGTTCGGACCGCGTGACCACCCGTGGACATTTTGCGTCTGCTCATTCAGCGCCGTGTGCCCACTCATGGGCACGTTTTATATGGATTTACGTATACTAAGCCGATTGTTCTGTCCCAGGGAACATCAGATCAGAACTTAATGCGGACCGGGCAGATTAGATTTGGAAATTGATTTTTTTTCTGTGCAATTTTTTTTTGGAAATAAAACTTTTTGTGTAATAAATTAGAAAATTAGCAAAAAAACAACATTCAAATAAAAAAATACAATCAATCGACGAAATGATCATAAAAAGTCCCTTTAACAAAAAAAAAAGTTGGTCCCACAGGTCATATTGGCAAAACTACTGCGGCGCGCAACGTGTTAAGGTTTGTTGGTTGTGTAAAGGACAAAATATACTGTACAACTCAAGTGGATTGGATATCATATACATTCTTATTTTTCAAACTGTCATTCCAGCGTGCAGGCAAAGTTTGCATCGTTGTTATCTATGCACTTTTGGTAATACGACTTATTTAATTTTTAAATTACTATTAAAGGCAAGGAACTCACTCACGATCATTAATCATTAAATTTCTTATTTTCAATTGAACGAAACTGTTAAAATATTTCTTGTTTAATTGTGAGATATAATCTTGTATTTTGGAAACAATACAACGATAAAATATCCTGATACGCCTGTGAGGTTAATTAAATTAACTGTCACGAAAAATATTGCCTCAATGCAAACCAAACATTATTATGAAAGCATATTCAATAATATTCATGTCTCTCGAAAATCATATTTTATAATATGCGTACGCCATGGTATTAATTTTCACATTACATTAACTTGTGACAAAAAGTAAATGTTAATTGGTTTGTTTAAAATCAATATTAGTATTAAAATTTAACTAAATGAGATATTATGTGAAAATAAAATAAAGCCGTAGCATTATTATAAATAATTAATTTCTACAATCGTCCATAAAGTAGCTACTAAATGTGTTAGATATACATTTCCACTTGGATTTACTGAATTGTTAATTTTTGTCATAATAATATATTGTGTATCTACTAGGAAAAGCCTCTAACATTCCCGGGCGATTGTTACGATAACTGGTAGAGGCCTAATCCCAGAGAGTATCCAAACTGTTCCCTGTAATTTTTTCTGACGGACCCATTCCAAACAAAGCAAATTAGCAATAGCAAAAGCAAAATAATGATGTACTCGATGGTAGAGCACAAGAAAATAATGCAGATTTAAAAGTGTAATTCCATGTAGAAGAAAATAATGGAATTAATACCAGGTTTCTAGGCAAAATTATGGGAAGGCATCATTCAGCAGTACTGCGCAAATTACCTAAGTAATAATATCATAAATCTAAGAAACATCAGGAATTGAGGGAAGCTATTAAAATATGAAGAGCAAACTTTCGTTTTAAAGTTAGGGGAACGGTAAATAACGATAGGGGATTCTCGCGCAATGTTTCATTTCTGACAAATGCACCTTCAGATTAAACAATAATGAACCAAATATTTAAAATTGTAGATGCTGGAGTACGGAAAATGAATACAGATCTGTAAAAACAAAGGCTCAATACCCAGATAAGGTAAATGGTTGAACGCACATTAGGATTAAATTACACCATAAATTGATGAGCTAGGTCTCCTAATCCTTCCCCAAACGAGTTTTTCCTGTGGAATCACATTAAAAGTATTATTTATAAAAATGTGCGTCATCAAGATTTGGAAGAACTAGAGATTGCAATTTTAGGCGTATAAAATCGAATCTTTCTTTATCAACTTAATAATGTAAGAACTGAATTTTATTATGTCCGTTTAGGATGTTACTTGACAATAAACGGGCGACTGTTTGAGCATCTGATTAAAAAACGTTAAGTTTCCATTTAAATTAGTTGTTGCCTCAATAGGTACTTAAAAAAAATGTAGTTTTTCCTATTGTCTTCAAATGTTGAAATAAATAAAGTTCTCATTATTTCGTTTTAGGTATAGGTATGTGTATTTATTAAATAAGTACAATCATTATTCTTCTTGAATACTGCAATAACAAATAAAACGTTACGTTTGACATTATCATAATTATTAGTTTCATTGAGGTATGTATGTTAACGGTAGGGTTGTTTTAACCCCAATAAAAGTCTTAATTATCTCACTCGGTTATTTAATGCCAACCTTAATACAATATTTTATGGCGCGCGCTACCTCGCCTTCGATCTCTCTGCCAAGACTGCCGTGCTTCCCCTGATTCGTGCTACTCGTCCGTCCTGACTGCGCATGTGGGGCTTTTCTAACTGATGAGTTACGGGGTAAAGGAAAATACTAGTGATGGGATCACTCGAGTGAAAAATAACCGATCACTCGATTTTTTCAATCACTTGAATTATTCGGTTATCATAGGTAATTATTCGAGTGACGAAAATTCGAATTATTTTATTCTCAAATGACCCGCATGCCATTCATAAATCACCAATCACTCATTGCGGCTACACAAACTAGTTAGCTCACGGACCTGGCGACCTTTTTTTTTTTTTTAGAAGTCTAAAAGAATATGTGGTTGATTATTGAAGTGATTTAAAAAAAAAAACGTTTTTTTCCCTAATATAGAATTCGAGTGATAAATCGATTATCATTCGGTTTTTTAAATCACTCGAATTCTCAGTAGTCGATTATTAAAATAACTCGATTTTTCCCATCACTAGAAAATACTGCTAACATGTATAAGAGTATTATTTAATCTTTAAGAATTATACGAGGAGTTTTCGTAAGACGGTAACAGCGTATTACTCTAAACTCTAAAGCATGGGCGTCGTTAAACGGTTGCTTAGGGGGGGGGGGGGGGGGTTTAGACTAACCAGTTTTTTTGGACTGACCCGAATTTTCTGGAGTAACCCAAATTTTGGTCAATAATTTTTTGTATCAAGTAAATACCTACTAATCAAATACTGACTGAAATACTGATAAAAAAATGCTATGGTAAATAGACAACCCTTCATCAAAATACATGTTTTATTAACGACAAAGGCACAAACCAGGAACAAATTTAACCAAAATAGGAACTGAAATGCAACTTTCTCCTAATAGACAGTGTAACAAAAATTAAACTATACACTACACAACAGAAACATAGAAACTTCTTTTCTCCACGACCATTACTAAATGCAATAATTCCAAAATCATTTTTGATAATAGAATGTAAAAATTCTCGCTCTTGAGTTGGAATATTTATTCTAAAACACTTGCTTCTTATGCGTTTTGCGTGTATTTTCATTCCATAACAAGATACGGAATGAATATTCTGTAATTGATATAAACGACATAGGTTGCCATGAATTTCGAAACTGTCAGTGTCAGATAAAAATGGCCGCGTTGTAATAATTATTTTCAGACAAATTTTAGTGCAAGTCAAAAAATGAGTGAAAAATCGGATGAATCAGATATGGAACTGGATGGTCGTGGAGAAAATATAGTCTGCTACTCGGTTAGAATGAAAATTCGATACTCGAATCGAATTTTCATTCCAACCTCGTTACAGAATCTACTATTAAAACTTTTCTCTGAAAATAATATTTAAAAATAAAAGTAAAGCTTTAAACAAAACAGAAAAATAATGTATAAACATACTAGTCTTTTTAAAACAGAAATAGTAAATACTAAAAACTAAAATATAAACAACATTAAATAGAAGCTCTCTTTGCACTGCATTGAAGAATGTGTTAATATAAAGTTAAAAGGATTCCAAAACTATGCCACTAGCATTAAAAAATTAACAGTAAATAAGTTGAAAAACGACATTTAAAAGAAAGAAACGCAACGCTTTCTAGGAAAATAAAAATTTTAAATTTCGTCTTTCGGATCAAAAAACATCTATAACCGAAGAAATGATCTCTTCTTTTTTATTTTCCACCATTCTTCGGTGTACGCTCATCATGCAAAGACCTGTAATCTGTTTTCAGATATAATTTTTCCGCAACCATGTTTTCACCCGCCATAACGTGCTAAATGATCTTTCGATAGAGCAAGAAGTTGGTGGAAGTGTTAAAAATATTTTTAAGCCTGGGGGGGGATGTAATTAGTGAGTCTTAATATGAAATAAAAATCTTTAGCTTAAAATACTGTTCTGCTGAGGTAGCTGGAACATTTGGGCGCTGAATTTGTCGTCCAGTGATTCTTGGTATTTTTATTTCAATATCTGATATTCGTGCCATTTCTTCAACCTCTAAAAATCAGGGAAAATATATCTTCAAAATTTTCTCTATCATTTGCAAAAATTGTTAGCAATTGATCTAGGTTTAACAGAAAGTAAATCCACAGGTACACCTTGAATTGAAACATTAGACCGATTAGATGGACGGGCGGCGGCCTGTAGCGACCCATCACGCATCCCCAGTCCCCACGTCCCAGTTCTCAGTTGTGCAACAACGATTACTACTGCCAACAGCAATAACATTTCTATACCGGGAATAATAATATGATCTTTCTTTCTTTTACTTTTCTTTTACTGCTAACTTGTTAAAACATATACAATTCTCAATAAGTCAACTTCCAGGTGGGGGGGGGAAGGGGGCAAATGCCCCCCTTGCCCCCCCCCCAAACGACGCCCATGCTCTAAAGTGAAAATTGGTGTACATTTTCACGTAGTTTTATTGTGGAACTCGTAAGAAACCTTTTGGACCTTTACATTTGACGTCTTGGGTGCGCCACTGTCGTAATCCTAATGCCTACAATAAAATCTAGTTAAACGCAAAATTAAAAATACAGCCCAAAGCAAGGAATAATATTGCTTTCTCGCTGTAAAATTCACTAAACTCTTGACATTTGTTTTTATAAATTAATGAGATTTTGAAGAAACTACAAAGCAGGATTTATGCAGCCGTGTGATATGTCTAATGAATTATTTATAATAAATTGTCTGGTACTGGTAAGAATACGGTTATACCTTAAACAAGGAAAAACGTCTCAGAATATTATTTATTATGTTAAAAATGAGATATTTTCTGAAATAGAAATTTCATAATAGTATTCATATTTCTGATAAGAAAATGGATTTACATAATAGGTATCTCTTAGGCTAAATAAAATAGGTCAGTGGCATAATAAATACATTTTGTAGGTATTTTTTAATTATGATTATTCATATTTAGGTATACTTCATACGAAGTCAGTTGAAACAACGTAAATATTGGGGGTACGATCAATTTACTGCATCACACACTGAAACTACAATACAAATATAACAAAATTTGTATTGATCGGTCCCTATACAGATGTTCGAAGATAGTACACATGGACTTGACAAGTATGTCATCAAATTTTTTTTTTGTTTTTTTGTCTGTCTCAACTAAGATCGTATACACTTTAGTTCGACGAGACGTTAACGTTCACCATTTTGTCAAGAATAAATATATTGAATATTAATCGTTTTAGGGTTAAAAATGTAAGAATTTCAGATTTTTTTCTTATATGGGACTTTATTTAGAATGTGGTAAATTTCGTTAAAGATCGTCCAACCTCGTTTCAAAGGTGGTTTTGTCAATCGGACAAACATAGTTACTTAAAAAATGAAATTTTTTAGCGTCTGTATTAAATATTTAACGGTCTGCAACCAGCTTAAGATTTTTCAGTTAAATAGTTATTCAGCTTTATACAGGGTCCTGCACTTCACCTCCCGTCTTCTATAGCTCACTTAATAATTAAGTTTGAATTTTCATATTTTGCAGACCTTACCTGTATCTTGGGGCGCATTTAGGAAAATATTTTTTTTCATAGATACAGGGTATTCCAAAAAAGTGTGGCGTCATAGGCATGTATTTTTTTAGATTACATGCCATATATTTTCTTACTTTTTTGGGTGCCTCCTATAGTTACCTACATACCCCTAAAATTTTATTGAAATCGATTCAGTATTATAGACGAAAAAAAATAAAAACTAAAAAATATCAGTTTTGCACCACTGGTATTAAAAATAAATAAAAAATAAAAATAAATGCCTCGTTAATAAAATTATACAAAGGAACTTATTAAACAAGGTATAACAGTCTCGTCAACGAATTTTGATTAATACAAATTGTACAGGGTGTCCAAAGTTTAGTGTCAAACTTTGCAAACTTTAAAGCAATTTATTTTTCTTATTTCAAATAGGAACCCCTGTATCTTTTTATGTCATTCGATGCAGAATTAAAAATCAAACATTTGTCCTAATTGCAACTCTATCGCAATTTCTAACGCATCAAGACTTATTTGCAGAAAACTCATTTTATTCACTATTCCAACAGTCATAATAATGAATAAATATCGAAGGTGGCTTTAAAAAACAATTTGTTGGTATTAAAGTTTATTAAAGTGACAAGAGACCATTTTGACTTTGGTAATCTAAAAGTTCCAAATATTGTTAAATTGTTAGTAATTATTATTAACTGGAAATGATAATCGTGGATATGGTTATCCTTGAAAATTCGTTGAACTGTTCTTTCGATTACATCTACGGCATCAGCGACTGCTTGTTGAGTACCTGAAGGATTTTCTATAACAGATAATTGCACAGCCAATTGATTTTGTTCAGTTCGGACCAGTTTATTTCTCACTAGTTTTGGGTAGTTTACATTTCCCGTTTGTACAAACCTCTCTAATATGTTTTGCAGGCTCCTTTTGTCTGGATGTCGTCCGGTTAACGCTGTGCGTAAACTCGGCTTGCAAAAAAGAGTTTTTTTCGCATGCTCCTAATATAAAAATCATATATACGAGCTCTTCTTGGTTGTAGTTTATCACAAAAAACAATATAAAGTAATTATAACAGCTTAAATAATTACTAACAATTTAACAATATTTTAAGCTTTTAGATTGCTAAAGTCAAAATGGTCTCTTGTTAGGTACTTTAATAAACTTTAATACCAATAAATTGTTTTTCAAAGCCACCTTCGATATTTATTCATCATTATGACTGTTGGAATAGTGGATAAAATGAGTTTTCTGCAAATAAGTCTTGATGGGTCAGAAATTGTGATAGGGTTGCAATTAGAAAAAATGCTTGATTTTTAATTCTGCATCGAATGACATAAAAAGATACAGGGGTTCCCATTTGAAATATTAAAAATAAATTGCTTTAAATTTTGCAAAGTTTGACACTAAACTATGGACACCCTATACAATTCGTATAAATCAAACTTGGTTGACGAGACTGTTTTACCTTGTTTGATAAGTACCTTTGTATAATTTTATTAACGAGGCATTATTTTTATTTTTTATTAATTTTTAATACCAGTGGTGCAAAACTGATATTTATTAGTTTTTATTTCTTTCGTCTATAATACTGAATCGATTTCAATAAAATTTTAGGGGTATGTAGGTAACTATAGGAGGCACCAAAATAAGTAAGAAAATATATGGCATGTAATTTAAAAAAATACACCCTTATGACGTCACACTTTTTTGAAACACCCTGTATGAAAAAAAATATTTTCCTGAAATGCGCCCCAAGATACAGATAAGGTCGGCAAATTATGAAAATTCTTACTTAATTACTAAGTAAGCTATAGAAGACGGGAGGTGAGGTGCAGGAACCTGTAAATGTAAAGATTGTCGCGCATTCCCACTTTTATACCTCCTGTATATTTAACACCTACAGTACAATCTCGGTAACGTGAACACAAAAAATTCTAAGGAGTTCATATTATTGGAACGTTTATATTAGCGAATTTTACAAAAAATACATACAGTGTGTCCCCGGATGGAGTTGACAAGACGAAAAGTAGTTCTTTATAAAAAATTCTGCTTATCGGGAAAATTAATTTACCATATAAAAATTTTGGATCAGATGTACGTGTACGTGTTGATAAATTAAGAAATCATGAAAATGCTTTAAGAGAAAAGTCTACCATTATTTATTATTTTAGACAAAATGTTTATGAAACAAAGTTGTTTATAATCTAAAATAAGGCATAAATACAAAATTTGAAATCTGAACTCTAATTTTTGTTTTTTATTTTTTACCATAGAATTTATGAACATTCAAAATGAAAACCTGAGAGTGCTGACCTATTTATTCAATTTATTTCTAATTTGGAGAAATGTGTGCAGGTTGGAGGAGGATTTTAAATTTTTGTTCTAAACACAATAAATAGTAATAAAATAGTAAAATAGTCTGATATTCATATACTTAATTAATAAAATAGTTAAGTAATAACAAACAGTTGTACAAAAAATGTAGTTTATATTTTGCGCGCAAAAGTATTTTTATGGCACATTTCATTGAATTTTTGAAATTTGACAATCTTATGCATCTATTTTGCACACTTAATACAAACATAACTAATTAAGATAACCAATTTAAATGGAAACTTAATGTTGTTTAATCAAAAACTCAAACCGTCATCCGTTTCCTGCCAAGCAATATCCTGAACGGTCAAAAAATTTAGTTATTACATTATTAAGTTGATACTCAGAGATTCGATCGCATACCCCTGAAATTACAATCTTTAATTCTTCCAAATTTTGATAACGCACATTTGTATAAATAACACTTCCAATGTGACCCCACAGAAAATAAGTTGTTTGGTGAAAGATCAGAAGACCTAGCTGACCAATTTTTGATGTAAATTAATCCGATTGTGCGTACATCGAAAACGATTTGGACGTATAACCTTACTTCTCGTGTATTATGCGCAGGACAACCGTCCATTTAAAATGAAATATCTTCTTTGTCAGGAAAAACTTATAATAACGCAGGTCAAATTTGATTTTGTCAAAGTTCAGCCGACTAGTCTGTATATACTGCAGTCAAAATAGACATTTGACTTAGCCAAAATTCGCATAGAGCTGAAAATTGGCAGAGACGTTAAATACATCATTATAAATAAAATGTCAAAAATCCCCTTCGATCCTACTTCTGCAAAAAAATTTATTCAAGGTCAAACGTACAAAATTAAGGTTTTTTCCATTTTTCTCGAAAACGGTAAGTTTTATCGTGAAAATAGGTCAGACAAAAGTTGTAGGCCAGATAATTTTCTACAAAAATGGTCCAGTCACTTTTTCTCTTACGACTCACCATTCATATTTTACATAATATGCACACATTTCCGCACCACCTATGAGTGAAATTTTTCCATTTCCCATATAACCATAACATATCTACTTTTTTAAGTAAATATGTTGTTGTATTACTTTCATAATCAAAATCCTGCACAGCTATTTTGCTATATCCTACTACACCAGCTGTTTGATAGACTTGTATTGGCACATGAGCTTTTTCTGCAAAATGTTGCGCTGAAGGAAGTATTTTTATTCGTAGTATAGGCTTTTCTGCTGTAACTAAACTTTTTGGAGTAATAATTTTAATGATCCCCATGATGTGAAGCGTATTATGACCGTCCAAAGTATGTACATTTATATCAGCATTGTCAGCAACATACTGAATAAATGTGCCAGTTTCTGGTGGCAAAATATGCGGTGGACGAAGCAGAACTGCTGCTGCCTCATACATTATAGTGTTATTATCAGTGGCGGCTTCTTCTATGAGGCAGGTGAGGCAGTGCCTCATCAATAATTTTGCAAATTAAATAAATTACAAATTTATATTACTTTACTATTTGCATAAATATATATCCTGCCGTCAATCTTAACGCCCTTCGCTAAAAATATCATCTATCATCCATCTCATTTCTGCATGCGGTCGTATATGGTAGAAGCCGGTCTTGCGCTTCATTGCCTTTTACGATCCCTTACGTGTTTTGTTCTTATATCATCCATCTCATTTCTGAATGCGGTCGTATATGGTTAGAGGCCTGGCCTCCCGCTTCCTTGTCTAGCGTATTAGTGAAAATATCTAAGGTGATGTATGATACCCGTAATAGTCCAGTCGAATCTAGCTTTAAATAGCGCATAAAAACATTCTTCTGAGGCCAGCCTCAACTCTCTACGTAAATTTAATGCGAACGCGAGGGGACTAATCTAATCTATAAAGATGAACGCCGCGACACGGTATTTGGAGAAATGCTATTATTAGATTAACAGGTTGTCCGTTAAAAGTTGAAAGTTTAGAGTTTAGAGAGAGTGCATTGTATTTTATTATAGTTTTCGGTAAAAATTTTTGTGGTTTTCCGTACTGATTTTTGTTTTGCTTTTTTTCCAACAGTGGGCAGTGATTTTTCTAAAATATTAATATTACATTACTTTTATTACTTATTAGTTTATTTGTTTTGTGCTTATTAGCGAAAAATGGATTCAGTGGGACCTAGCACAGCGGCACAACTTCCTCAGGTAAATGTAAATATTCGCAATCCTACTTGTGATATTGTTAATTTTTTAGTAAATGAGCAGAATTTTTCAAGTATTAATTCCTATGAAGATAAATTGTACATAGTAAAAGAAGTAAAGCGACCTGTTCCAGATTTGAGTAAACGTCTTGTTACTATCGGTGGGGTGGGGAAATCAAATCGGAGCTTTCAAAACACTTGGTACGAAAAGTACGACTGGCTAGTGTAACGTTAAACAAATTATTTTGCTGGCCGTGTATTCTGTTTGCAATAAATAATAGTGACAAAGTTTGGTCAAAATGTGGTTATAGCGATTTAAAAAACTTGTCTAAACTTTAAAATCTAACCTTGCTAAAAAACAATTTTTCAACTGTGCCTCACCACTTTCAAATACCACGAGCCGCCCCTGGTTATTATATGATGCACATAATCCGAAAGACGAAAAAATTTGTATAAGACGCTTCGATCCAAATCGTCGATGAAAAAAAAACTGATAAATCCAATTGCAATCTTGATTTGAAAGACCTAGGTCGAACAGCAGTCATTATACAGTGGCTGATAGGTGTACAAATTAATTTCAAATGATCTAATCGTCGATTTTTTAAAATTACTTGCTCCAAAAAATAAGTCAAGGATTCCGGAATATCGCTGTCAATATTTTCAAACATTCGACTCGGCGGGGGATAATTATCATTATCAATCACTACAGATTGAATATCCTCTCGAATAATTGCTGAGGTAGCTTTCAGTATTCTGAATCGTTCTAAGTTTGTATTTTGTTTTTTATTTTCATACCAAGCTTTATTAAGAATATCGTACTGATTGTCAATAAAACAGATAATTGTTAAACTCTCTTTTTCTCAGTTATAATAATTTTATCACCATACTTTAACTTTAATCTTCTTTTATTTGTTTTATTATCTATAGTTGGATTTTTGCCAATGTCTTTTAATTCTTGCAATAAAAATTAACAATCATCATTATTTTCAATGTATTGAAATATTTCCTCCATCGCCAAGTTCACTGAATAATCTTCGGGACGACCGACTTTATATCCCATAGTAGACCTCAGAAAGATATTATAACAGTAATTGTGGTACTTAGCTTCAGCAGCCACTAAGTCAAATTCATACTCAATGCGGGCAATAACAGCTTTTACTACGACATCAGAACGAGTCCGAGCTACCTTTAAAATGGAATCTTTAAATTCAAGTGTAGATACATTATATATTTTACGACGAACATTCTGCGCTTTCTTCTTTTCAGCTTCTACATTTGCTTCATCGCCGCAATATAAACAATATCTTTTAAAGTTGAAATCTGGATCACTTACTCGTGCTCTAGTATGAGGTGGACTTATCGTGGATGTACTATAGTCGGCTTCCACTTAACTAGGCGCGTTATGAACTTATCATAGAGAAACTTAAATAGTGTTGTCTTGCTTAAACCAAGGTTAAAACGGCATTATAAAGATATCCGTAATATAAACGCGATAAACCTATTGGTTATTTATGAATCTGAGAGAAAAGCAGATCTAATTTCCAGTAATTATCAAAATGTTTCGAAGAACACTACCGTATTATATAATGTCGTGAATAAGCTCCCTAGTTTTGACAAATGTGTCATTCTTAAAAATATTGTGACATAAAATGTCGAGTACAAATCGGTTTGCAGGTTTTCTGCATCTCCAGGCAAAAGAAATGGTTCTCAATTTAATAGATTATTTTAAAAATGAAAAAGAAAAGGCTACTGAAACCGGCGAGTTATTAAATCCCAAGTCTATTAAAGAGAAAATATCGGAAGCACTAAAAATAAGTTTAAGATCAATACAAAGGATTGTTCATGAAAGTAGTAGAAATATACCAATGAAGAAAACGCAACGACGATCAAGGAAAACGAAGATTGAAACTTTACAGGAAGGTAAAAAAATGGATGTAAGGAATGTTATATACGACTTATATGCATCACAAGTCGATATAACGCTTTCAGCTCTGAAAGATGCTTTGAAGGAACGAGGTGTTTTGGAAATAGGTCTCAGGTCATTGTCAGCGCTCATTAAAAGCTTAGGATTTCGTTATAGAAAGGACTGCAACAGAAGATAGTTATGCGAACTACCAAGAATTGCAAGCGAACGAGTAAAGTTTCTGAAAAAATATGTTGAAAATTATGAATCAAAGTTTAGAAAAGTAGTTTTTTTAGATGAAACTTGGGTATTTTCGAATGGAAGTGGATCTAAATCATGGCAAGACGACTCAGTGAAATCAGTAAAACGAAAAAAAGGTTGTGGTTCGGGAAAACGTTACATAGTATTACATGCTGGCTCATCTACTGGTTTTATAAAGGAAGCGAGTTTAATTTTTTCATCTAAATTCGCAATAATATAGGTATATAGATCAGTTTACTTAAAATAAATGTACACAAAAATATTCAAAATTATATACAATGTAAAATGCAGACAAATTCTGATGTTCTTATTTTTATTTATTAAACAATCACCCCTATTTACGGACCAACATTTGATTTCCAAGGGTGGTCGCTAGTCAGAGGTTTTACTGTAGGTATATTGTTTATCTAATTTTCCATCAATTTAGTTATTAAATTTTTGAAATATAAAACTATTTTGTCAACCGTGTACAACAACACGAACGCACCCCTGGGAAATTAATTTTGGAACGAGACCCGTCACTGTTATTATGTCATTTTTATTATGGCTGATAGTTTCAAATTAATTGTTAACCTATTAACATTCAATTTTATGGACAATCAGCTGTCCGTATGCCGCCATATTGGTTTTTATATTTTGAAACATTTTTGAACCTCTGATTCAACTGATTTGATTCGGGAGGTCACGTGCGCCTAGTTAAGTGGAAGCCGACTATACCTTGTTCTGTCTCGCGCTGTCTTTTAGCTGCAACAATACTATTCTTTCGAGTGTACATTTTACGACATTGCACGTGGACTGTCACAGATTGCTTGTCTTTCAAGTATTCAAAAAACTTATCATTTCTTTCAACACTTGCATTAATCAAGGTCTTCATTCCACGATCAACAACAACTTCACTTTCTTTCAAAGGTTTATCACAAATGAAACAAACTTCTGACATTTTGTTAAAATAATTTAACAGCACAAATTAAAATTGAAAATATTACCAATAAGCACGTCTGCTCACTACAAAGGAATTTTCAAAACTAAGAGTATATTTAAGTATATTTATACTGAGTTATTTCGTTTACTTCCTTCAAAAATAGGCAGGTATGCGACCCTCCACACTCGAACAATGACGTAGGGACTGACAGTATAGTCTTTTATTTTAAAATACCCATTCAATTTATACAAGTTTTATTGTGTAAGTAACACAAACCAATAGTTTCTTATTTTCATTTATATTGAACGTCCGATGACGTGTACAGGCTGCATTTTAGTGCATATTATGTAAAATATGAATTTTCTAATTATTAAAACCGTGATATCTTACGAATGGTGAGTCGTAATAAAAAAAAAAGTGACTGGACAATTTTTGTAGAGAATTGTATGATCTACAACTTTTGTCTGACCTATTTTCACGATAAAACTTACCGTTTTTGAGAAAAATGGAAAAAACCTTAATTAAACAGAAGTAGGATCAAAGGGGGTTTTTGACATTTTATTTATAATGATGTATTTAACGTCTCTGCCAATTTTCAGCTCTATGCGAATTTTGGCTAAGTTATGACTTATTTTTGTTTATTTTGACTGGACGTATTTTTAAATTATAGATTTAATGGGGTCCCATAATGCTTTATTACAAAGAAAAAAAAAACTGAAGATAACGCAAAAACATCATTCTTAATATAGTGAAATAATGCATGATGCTACAGCAAAGACAGCCATGCAAAATAAGTTTTAATTTAATAATGAAACATCCATCCTTCATGATGGAAAGTAAACTTAAGAACCTGGTAAACAAATTCATAATGACGCCGTGAAACATTATTCTTGGGTAAAATCTTAGGGGAGTGTAAGTTTAACAAGAAATACCTCCACACTTTCATAAGCATAAATTTTCACGACTTTTCTTGCCGAGACAAGATACGCGACTCTCTTAATTTAAATTAGAGCCCGTTCCGAGTCGCACCGTCTTACAAATAAACAAGGAAAACGGAGATGCACCTCTTTAATGGGCACAATCAGGGGCAAACAGGGAAACCGTGGCAAATAGAAACTGACATGCCTGAACTGCATACATCTTTAGTCCGGAAGTTCAGGAAGAAAAGTGATGTGCCCAAGCCTTAAAAACTGGAACGATTTTTACAGTTATATTAGTGATGGGATCACTCGAGTGAAAAATAACCTATAATTCGGTTTTTTCAATCACTTGAATTATTCGATTATCTTCGGAAATAATTCGAGTGACGAACATATGGTTTTTATTTTCCAACGCGTCTCCAAAGTTGCTGCCCGCATGTCAACACTCACTGCGGCCAGAGCCATCTCCTAGCGAGCGGCTACACCGAGTGGTTTCGGTTATTATTGGCGATATAATTCAAATTAAATACTGCATTACGGGTTACCTTCCTGTGTATTGTGATTTATTATTTAGATTTAAATACTGCATTACGGGTTGCCTGCGTAGGATAATAGGATTTTTTAATTTAGATTTAACTCGTCGGCGTCTACTGAAAACTTAATGTTTAGTGGTGAGTATTCAGTATTCATAAATATCATGCATGAGTTATGCAATATCGGAATATCGTGACATCTCAAGGTCAAGTAGTTAAATTGTAAGATCTGGGAACTGGGAACCATGCCAAAAAATCCACAAATATCTAATAATCCGCAAAAAATCAATCGATTAACAACACCGTGTCAGTTATTCCCAATACAAATGATGTATATCAACATGAACGATGAACCGCCAATATTAATAATTAATATTAGAATTTGAGTGAAAAAAAAATCGATTATCATTCGGTTTTTTAAATCACTCGAATACTCGGTAGTCGATTATTAAAATAAGTCGATTTTTCCCAACACTAAGTTATATACTAAAGCAAATTAATTGATTCAGCTGATACTAGGTGCAAATCCATAATAATTATAGTATTATTATTATGGGATACAGTAAAACAAAGTTGAACTTGTAAATTTCCACTATATTAACTAGAAAAATTACATGTTTCGCTAACACTGTAGCTTCGTCGGATGACAATGATTTAATAAAGGTTAAAATTAAAAATTGGGGTGAAATAAAATTAAATTATTGAATATGTAAATAAAACAGTGAAAGGGTTACAATAGCGGGAAAATCCAACAGAGGTTTTAAAAATTAAATTAAATTAGGTACAATATGGGAAATTTATAAAATCTTAAGTAGGTACATGGTCAACACAATAAATTTAACAAAGGTGAATTATTTAAATCTAGTTGATCATTAAGTAATAGGTCCTTATTTTTAAGTTTTTTTATTTCCATAGATTCTAACAAATTTAGTTTTAAGCCTTTGTTTTCTGTATGTAAGATTTTAAAGAAAGGATCGAAATTATGTTGATAATCAATAAGTAAATGGTTAGCATAGTTTGAGTCTATTTTATTTTTAGAAAACTGGTATGATGGTCCTGTATTCTTTTGTCAAAATGTCTACCCGTTTGGCCAATGTATGTTTTAGGACAATCTTTGCATTTTAATTTATAGACGCCTGATTTTTTGTTTTTATCGCTTTTAGTTTTGTTTTTGATAAATTTACTTAAAGAGTTATTGGTTTTGTAACACACATTTATATCAAGTTTGTTAAGAAAATTGCCAATTACTTTGTTAGGTTGTCCAAAGAAAGTGAAAAGTTTAAATTGGTCAGAGTTTTTGCTTCTAGGAAAAACTAAGTCAATAGCTTTTTTGTAAGTTTCCTTTTTTAGGATTTGGTCAATTAGATTTGAGTTATATCCGTTATTAACTGCAATTTGTTTAATAATGTTTGGTTCTTCTCGAGGGGTATTTCGCAGGGGAATTTTGGTGTACAATGTTTAGGAATTAGTAAGGAATTAAAGGAATTAGTGGGAAATTGGAGGAATTACTGGAAAATTAGAGGAATTAGTAGGAAATTAGAGGAATTAGTGGAAATTACTCGGGAAATTTGGGGAATTAGTAAGAAGATAGTGGAATTAGTAGGGAGTTAGTGGGGAATTAGAAGTGAATTAGTAGATCGCGCAACGTTGCGTAACACGTGCGGCGTCTTTGATTTTGCTCGGACAATATATAGTATACAAATGCATACTGGAAATGGTAATATGAAATTAAAAAAAAGAAATGTATCGGTTTTTGAAAATTCACAACATTAGAGAAAATCGGCACAACTACTATTTTTACTTCCCTCGCCAGAGCAATTATTGTAATCGACGCGGTAATCGATAAAAAATGATCCTCCAAGATTTTTTTTTTCGCGTTTTTGGTTGCAATGGTTGATACAAGGTTGACATGGGTTGGAAAAGGAGTTACTTGTTAATATTCGATGTCGCATACCATTTTTGGCAAGTTTGTATTATTTTAACAACCTGATCAATAATAACTGAAATAATAGCAAGTAAAATGGTGAGGGTGGGGGTGAAATTAAAAATATTAAGCTATGGATGTTTCTAACGACTTATTTAGGCGACATATTAAAAAAGAAATTATTTGTATAAAAAAAAAGCACAAAGTCTTTCTCCACAATTTTATTAGAATAAATTAACTAGGTGAACCTAGACTCTTTACAATTCTACATGTTTCGAGTGTAGAAACATCTATCATCAGGAAAACAAAGTATATAGTACAATGCTGATGTTAGCAATAGAGAAAATAAAGAGTGGTATTGAGCCGTAATGGAGCTTTCAGTGGTGCACATGAGGTGTAAAATATGAATAGTCAGAAGACCGACAAGAATTCAGCATACTAGAAAGTCAGGGGATGCTGAATTCTTGTCGGTCTTCTGACTATTCATATTTTGTTTAATCTTACATACACATAGGAGTTGTTTTTAGCGAGGGAAATTTTTTGTGTTTCTTGGGATTGTTGGTTATGTTATGATTGACTTTGATGGGTTTATTGTCTTTTTTGAAGATGAGTGATTGGTGAACCGAGTGGTGGTGAACTGGAGAATAGTGTGACTCCTCGGATGGCTCCGATGATTTGAAGGATTTTCAAATGAGATGTTGCCGTGTAAATCAGAAAATTCATCGGAAACTGCCGTGCGCGAGCAACACTTAGAACACTATTACGCGGTTTTTTATTACCAGTCGTGGTTTATTGGTCGGATAATTGAAGATAGAGGAAACGCAGATTATAGAATAAAGTTTTTGAAAGCAGAGCACATTTATTTGGCCCCGAGCAGAAGACATTAATACCGTCCATGCAGATTTTATTTTTTACGGCCCTAATAATTTATTTGGTGGCGGTCCATTTCAATTTAAACGAGCAGACCAACTTAATATTATCAAGAACAGATATAAAGCGTTTGAAAACCAATAATTTTTTATTTTTGTTCAATAATGGTATTACTACTAGAAACCGTATGTTTAGTTTTATAATATAAATAACCGGTACTTTTACTTTCATAAGTTTTTTGATGTAACAATAAATTGTTCATTGTTCCCAGCTTTTTTATTTTAATACCTACTGCAAATATCTAGATATCATTTATTTATTTTACACCATTTTGTGGCCTAGTTTACGAAACATATTTGGTGAATTCGTAGGGAATTTTGCTTGGGAATTAGTTAAATTAGGGGAATTAGTAAGGAATTAGGGTAATAACCAGATATTTTTTAAAGTTAATAAGGAATTATAATATATAAGGGGAATTAGTGAGGAATTAGTAGAATACTGGGAATTAGTGTACACATTTTTTTCTGCAATTTACCCCTCGGTTCTTCTTGAAAATTGATTTTATTTAGAGGGAAAGTTACTAGTCTATGGATCATACTGTGAAAAGAAGCTAATTTATGTTGTATAGGGTGGCAAGAAGAGTTGTGTATGACAAAATCAGTACTGATTATAAAATGAAATTAAAAAATATCAAAAACATCAGGAATTAAGGGAAGGTGATGAAATGCGAAGAGCAAACTTTTGTTTTAAAGTTATGGAAAGGGTAAATAACGATAGGATTTTTTACTTCGTTTTACCGACGAATGCACCTTTACATTAAACAATGAACCAAACGTTTAAAATTTGATATATTGGAGTACAGACAATGAACACAGATTTGTAGAAACAAACAAGGACTCCATAAAAGCAAAATTTGTTAACAGAAACGTTTTCGGAACTCTTACAAAAGTAAATTGGACCTGCATTAAAAGAAGTTGCTCCTGAGAATGACGATATTTGATTTCAAATGGACGGTTATTCTGCGCACAATATACGAGAGGTGAGGGAATATACAGGGTGTCTCTAAAAGGTGCGTAAAAATGATATCACAAATTACTGATGCTTTAATATGATGATCTAATCCAACTTAACTTAGTCCAAAAGTGGTTGATTTCGGAGATACAGAGTGTCAAGAGTTCAACTTGGTTTCAGTTTTTCATAAATATAGTTTTTTTAATAATTGGTGAATTGTCACAATATCCGGCTAGAAGGGGTTTTGTGGGGTGAAAAATGAATAGCTACTCTCATTGTTATTGTACAACTTAGAGGGCGCCAACTGTGGTACCTTACACACATTTAAAACAAAATAACTTTTTTGGGTCACTCTGTATTAAACTTTTAAATAAACATTCAGATTTTCCAATGTCTTTTACCAAAAAAAGGTGTACGAGGTAAAAGTTGAGCCGCCGTTTTTGAGATATTTGAATTTAAAAAATTTACTTCGTGTCTCGCCAGGCCTATAAATTATTGTAATAATTGAACACAATTTGAAGCGAAGGCGTTGACTTAAAATAACTGTCACAAAAACAAACAATTATATTATAAATGTGTTGTTAATTTTAGTCTCTAGTAAAACCAGTCAATAAGAGATTTATCAACAACAAAAATTTAATTTAATTTAATTTTTAAAAAAACCCAATTATTATAATAATTATTTAGACCTGGCCATAAACGAAATAATTTCGATAACTTCTTATATATTTGAATTAAAGGTTAAACTGAACCTAACTTAACTAGTGTTTTCATTTTAAATAGCAGAAATATTAACTTTTTCACAGTTTTTAGTATGTATGCGTATACCTACTTACGTACAGTTCGAAGACTAAAACCGTTAACTGTAGTAACTTCCCTAAATTTATAAGTATCTGTTTAATGTTGAATTATATCGATTTTATGAAACGAACTAAGATAGTTTAACAATAGTCACATCATAAAAAACCAATAAAAACTAGGAAACCCTAAAAAAAACCTTTTAAATAATTCCTTTGAATTTAAATAGCTGATTTTTAAAGGTTAATAATATGAAAAGTTGTTTTTATTTTTTAAGGCTATGGCGTGGTGCCATATATAGGTGTATATACCTACCTAACAAACAGACATTTTAAGAAGAAAAACTTCTTTTCGATGAAATGAACCTTATCAACTAAAGTGCAAGGCACATAATAATAAAATTTTAACCTTATGAATAATAATTGTACTTACTGGCCACGCAAAATATTTAAAATTCAATCAAAGTAAAATTAAAAGGCGCCAAAGCCGCTAACATTTTAAAAACGTATTCAAATGTAACAAGAAGCACAAAAAACGCAATTCATTACTCGGTGTGTTGGTTCATTACGGTCCACTAATAATCTGGGGATATATCAGCTGACTGATGACAAATTCTTGGTGTCATCTGTCGAAAACGAGAGAATTCGTGGCGTTTTGTATAGCAGCAGGATCGCACAATACTATAAATAAAAAATCGAATATAACGACTATCTATAATAACAGTGGCTGTGTCACAACGACGTCCCAGTAACTACTTTTCGCAATTTTGAGGTTTGTTTACTCAATATGGAAAACACTTAAAGAAGGTTTTTGTTTCATCTGGAGGGTATTTGTTAAAAAAAAATTATGTCTTGTATGATAATTTTGATCTTGGAACATTATTTCGTTTAATCAAAAATTTCCTAAAGTTATTAAACTCGCCGTTTTAATACTCCATAAATTTACAAGTCTACCAATACTTTAACCCTGCTCCTGGCCTAACAGCTGGTTCTCCTTCATACGAAAATTAAACGGCTTAGAAAAGTTATTTATGAATCGTTCGGCGTTCCGGTTTATACCCAATTTGGCGTTGCAAGTGTAACTAGACTCATTATGGCCCTTAAATAATATTCTCGTTCGGAGGAGATATTTTCTATCGCTCCGCAGTTACAATAAGAACAAGATATCTCTAATTAGGTTTTTGTATCTTGGCCAAATTGCTGGGAATTATATTACGGCTTATTCTGAACCCTCCCTTTTTCTATACACTTGAGAAATAAGCTAAATTACCCAATAAGTGGAAGAGAGTTTTGCATATTGTATATACAGGGTGTTCCTTAATGACGTGCTAATATTTTAGGGTGTGATTCCTCAAGTCATTTTATGAAGAAAAGTTCATATAAACATAATGTCCTAAACGGCATACATTTTTTGCTACAGGGTGTTGAATTTTTTCTATTTTCATGCGTTTTTTGTAATATCTCCGAAAGTAATTTAGATAATATTTTGAATTTTGGCGTGTGCTAATAGGACATAAAACCACATGTTTTTGTTATAAAAGTTATTTTTTTGTCCCACCAGTGGCGTCCCTGCAAACATGTCCTCTGATATTTTTTAGAAAAAAAGTGGTACACCACTGACATTTTTCCATGTGGATATTATTTCTGATTAGCCTGCTCAATTCTACATAAAAATGGTTTCTTGAGTTTTTCTCCTCAGGCACACCGTTCTTAATTAAAATAATTAAATGAAATTAGCTCTACTATTTATTATTATTAACATTGAAAATGCAAAATTTTGTTTTATAAAAATTGTTGGAAATTACCACCTTCACTTAATAGGCATGCTTTTGCCTGTCTTTGCATCAAATAGCGCGCACTCGTTCAAATATTCCAGGCGAATTCCGTATTGTTTCACAGAAGGCAATTATTCGCTCCCTTAAATTTTCTAAAGTGTTAATGGGAGTTTTATACACTAGAGTTTTAAGATGACCCACAAGAAAAAATTCAAACTATTGAGATCAGGGGATCTTGCTGACCATTGTTGAGCTCGTCCGCGACCTATCACACGATTCGGATAAACTGCATCTAAAATAATCTAAATGGTCGCGAACGATTACACTGAAATGAGCCGGAGCTCCATCATGCATGTACCACATTTGATTCCTTAGCGCATATGGCACATCTTCAAGTAACACAGGTAGTTCTTCTTGGAGGAAAGGCACATTATACTGCCGTTAAGGCGTTAATTATGTTTTTAAGAACATCACCGTTCCAGGATAACTAGATTTATGTGATCAAAAATTATTTGTCAATACTGCAAAATGAAGCTAAATTAATTTAATTATTTTAATTAGGAACAGTGTGCCTGAGGAGAAGACCATTTTTATGTAGAATTGATCAGGCTAATCAGTAATAATATCCACATGGAAAAATGTCAGTGGCGTACCACTTTTTTTCTAAAAAATATCAGAGGACATGTTTGGACAAAAAAATAACTTTTATAACTAAAACATGAGGTTTTATGTCCTATTAGCACATGCCATAATTGGAAATATTATCTAAAGTACTTTTGGAGATATTACAAAAAACGCATTAAAAAAGAAAAAATTCAACACCCTGTAGCAAAAAATTTAGGCCGTTTAGGACATATTATTATGTTTATTTGAACTTTTCTTCATAAAATGACTTGAGGAATCATACCCTAAAATATTAGCACGTCATTAAGGAACACCCTGTATATTTAGGAAAGTTTGCTCCTATATTATTGAACATGATATTACAGATCATTTTCCTAATGCTTAGTATCTACGACAATAATATTCTGCACAGACCTGATTTCGACTCTGTGTACCTACTATAAAAAAATTGATTTTGAGAAGTTGAGTTCTATGACAGCCAAAACAAATTGGAATCATATTTTTAATTATAAAAAACCTGACCAGGCCACTGATTATCTCTTATACCGGATGTTTCTAAAAAGACGTTCACCGTTCACCCCTATAACTTTTTTGTATTTATACCTTGACTTTCATATTTTAAATGTGACATCTTGTATATTTTTACTTATTGGGATTCAGCATAACATTCTGAGTAAAATGACACCTCACTTGTAATTTTTTGACGTTTTATAATATTTTTATGTTTTTTTTTTATTTTCAATCTATAGAGTGCTACAAATTAATGAAATCTGTTAATTCATAGTCAAGTAGTACCTATATGAAAATTAAAATTATGTCATAATAATTGACTTTCTAAGTTTAAGCGTTTAAGAAATGAAATTTTGTTTTCTTGACGTTTTCTCCATTTTTCCAAATGGAACGATGGTAGTTCACTAAGATATTTTAAACGGGCATTTTTTTCCAACAATTTGATACCATACACTCCTATGTTATTTTAAAATTGACACGAAAAAATGTGCCTTAAGTCCGAATCGCAAATTTAAAAGCGTTATGCATTATTGCCGCCCTGTCTTTTCTAAAGGCGGCTTTGAAAAACAATGGAATGGTTTTAGAAACCATTATGGTTTTTAATTAAAATTGTAATGTCATTCGTTTATTAAACTTAAATTTTAAATCAGATAAAATGGTTAGTTTTACTAGAAATGAACAAATTGATATCTTCCTAATTTTTGGAGTGACCAGAAAAAATCTTCTGAAACCGCAAGATTGTATGTTTTATAAACTAATGACATTACCACTTTAAATTAAAGGCATATTGCTTTTTAAAACCATTCCATTGTTTTTCAAAGCCGCCTTTATATTTCTTTAGAAAAGTGAGGGCGGCAATAATGCATAACGCTTTTAAATTTGCGATTGGGATTTAAGGCAAATTTTTCAGTGCCAATTTTAAAATAGCATAGGAGTGTATAGTATCAAATTGTTGAAAAAAAAATGCTCGTTTTAAATATCCTAGTGAATCACCATCATTCTATTTGGAAAAATGGAGTAAACGTCAAGAAAACAAAATTTCATTTTTTAAACGCTTGTGAAACTTAGAAAGTCAATTATTATGACATAATTTTAATTTTCATATACTACTTGACTATAAATTAACAGAATTAATTAATTTGTAGCACTCTAGATTGAAAATAAAAATGTTATAACACTTAAAAAAATTACAAGTGAGGTGTCATTTCACTCATAATGTTAGGCTCAACCCAAATAAGTAAAAATATACAAGATGTCCCATTTAAAATATCAAAGTCACTTCCGGTCAAACCGGAAGTGCTAACAAATTGAAAATTATGCCAATAAATGCAGACTCATATCTTATACATAATCTCAAAATTTCATTTTAATATCTATAAATATATAAAAAAGTTATAGGGGTGGACTTCTTTTGAGAAAAACCCGGTAGGTATAACCTAAATAGCAATATTAAACAATCTGAAATTGTATCCGATAAAGCAAATAATCCTAAAAAAATCAAGACATGGATTACAAATGCAATTATTACATCCACAAAAAAAACGTGATAAACTTCAAAAGTCTCTTATTAAAGTAGATTCCTCTCCTCTGAAAGTATCAGAGTACAAGGATTATAGAAACCGTCTCAATAGATTAATTACTTTAACAAAAAATAACTATTATCAGAACCAATTTAATGAACATTCTCATAACATAAGAAAGATTTACGTAATGGTCGCAGAAGCCACCAATGAAAGTAAACAAAAAAGTCATTTATCGCGAATTAAAAACGAAAACGGTTTAACAATCACTGACGTAAAAGAAATTGCAAACTTCTCTAACAATTACTTGGTAACCGTTGGGGCGAGAACGTCGAAAGATAAACCAACTCTTTCTATCCCATTACCTACCAAGAGAAATACCTCTTCTTCAATGTACTTGAGACCTACAAACTAAAGCGAAATTATTGCACACATAAATACTTTAAAAAATAATTGTTCGCCTGGAATGGATAATAATGTATCAACCAAGGTAATAAAGCACTTACAGATTTTTCTTGCAAAGTGTCTTGTCCATGTCATTAATATTGTGTTTAAGACTGACAAAGTAGGGTAGAGCGGGGTTAGTTAAGCCGCGGGGCTATTTGAGCCACCATTACATGAGTGGAGTAGTGTAAGATTAAAACGAGCATTGCGCAGGATGCAGTACGTCTCTGGAGCCGTACATTAAAATTTTAGTCGGTATTCAGCATTCGCTGCGAGAAGGCGGTCGTTCTATTTGGTATTTTGCGCCAAAAGTAAAATATTGTTTTTCAAGACATTTGTGGTCGTAGATCGACATTTTGGGGGATACAGACAAAAGGTAAGCTAACTATTAATTATTACACAATTGCTCTCGTGGTTTCCTAGTTTTGAGAGATGAACTTTATACGACATTTTTGATATTAAATAAGAACATCTGAAATCCGTGGTGGGGTTAGTTGAGCCAAACTTTACGAGGTCAGTTGAGCAATGGCTCAACTAGCCACGCATCCATGAATTTGATATGCCATCTACATCTACGTGTAGTGTGTTTGTTTCACCAGAAATATGGCGACCATTACAAAAAGCAGGTCCTACGAAGAGGCAAACACAGAGATGGAAACGCTCTTCTGCTATCCTTACTGACACTCCTGAAAAAGAGGCATTGACATTGGAGCAGAGCAAACGGAAGAAAAAAAGTAAAGTCGCATATGCGATTAAAGAGAAGGCTGTGAAAAAGGCCGTTTTTACAAATTCATCTAACCCTACCAAGAAAGTCGATCCTTCTTAAAAGAATCAGAAAGAAAAAACTTTAGATACCATAGCACGAAAACAACAGGCATTGGAGAAGAATGCCTTAAAGAAAAGGAAGAAAAGTAATAACCGCTCTACATCAGAGACTTCTGATTCAGAATCAAAAGAAGATGAATATTTCTGTCTCGTGTGTTTAGAAAAATTCTCAGGTAGCATTCCGGGTGAAGAGTGGGTACAATGTTCTTATTGCAAAAACTGGGCTTATTCAAAATGCACTCCCAATGATAGTTTTTATTATATGTTTGTATAAATTGTGAAAGTGATTAGAGTAATAGTTAATCGTTCTTGTTTACTTAATAAATAATATGATTTTGTTTTTATGTTATTTTAATTTCCCAATACTATGTTTGGACTATATCGTATGGTAAGTCTACTGGCACAACTTACCCCATATATTGGCACAACTTGCCCCGGGTGTGGGGATAGTTGAGCCAGTAGAACCCTACTATAGTAAGTGTATTCTTGCTCTGAAACTAAAGTATTTTTGACAATTTATTATAATTAGGTCAGCAAATAACCAAAGAAATATTTGATAAATATATTTGTACTAAATGTTAAGCAAATTCGGAACAATCAGGTTATTACCAAAAACTGGCTCAACTAGCCCCGCTCTACCCTACCTACAATTTAAGTTGTCCCTGGTTACATCAATCTACAAGGCTAGAGACAGAGAGGATATTGGCAATTACAGACCGATAACTGTGATTTCAAATTTGGCAAAAATATTCGAAAAATGTCATGAGACTCGTCTAGTAAATTATCTCAACTGTTATAATTTGTTATCCAAAACCAATTGGGTTTCATGCATAATATAAGTACCACGGATACAATTAGTGATGGGAATAACCGAGTTATTTTAATAACCGACTACCGAGATTTCAAGTGATTTTAAAAACCGAATGAAAAAAGGTTTTTCACTCGAATGCTATATATTATGGGAATATGGGCGGTAATTCGTCGAACAACCCTGCTGACTTCTAAAAAAAAAAAGGTCGCCAGTTCCGTGAATTAGTAAAAACCGATATACATAATCACTGCGAGTGACCTATTCAGGCTTCACCAATAATTAAAAAACCGCCTATAACTATATTTCGGTTTGTGCGCTGGAGGCGTGTGGGGTGAGAGGTATCGGGTTGGATGTCTTTGCGGACTACCTGGCAGGTCGAGCACAACAGGATTGGAAGCGTTATTAGGGTTTCCAAAATAATAAAATGTGGCGTGCCCCAGGGCACCGTAATGGGGCCAATATCCAATATTGTTTAACATTTATTTATATAAACCATCTATGAACAAAATCTGCCAAAGCCCACTATTAAATATGTATAAGCATTGTTATACTTTTTAGTGGGTAATTTATATTACTTTTCATATAAAATATAAAAAACAGGATGTTTTATTTAAAAAATGTTGAGTTGCTTGCATTTATTTAGATTACGAAGATAACGTTTTTTTAGACATCCTGTGTAAAAATATATTAATAATTGGGCAAAATTTTACGCTGACCATATTTTAGGAAACTTTTGTAAAAATTTTGGCTTTCTAGGTATCTTGGTCACAAATATATTTGATATTCTAGTCAGCATGTTTTGGCCCCAAACAATTTCTTATGGACGATTACAAAAAATTCTTTTCGTGTGGCATGTTTTTATACATTGAACTATTGACCCTTACCTTTCTTTGTTGTGTTTTTGGGATGTATAACTGGTAACCTGTAAAAACAAAAAAATGTAATTACCAAATTGTAAAAATAAAGACAAATTTATTTGTTTAAAAATAAGGTTATGCAGGTATACTTAATTTTATCAAATATCCCTTATACCATGCAACATGTGCGACGTGCTTTATAGTATCGTCAAAGGCCCGGTTTAATATTGTGCTGGCAAAACCTCTGGCATAGTTATTCTGCTGTTAATGAAAAAAATCTGTTTTTTAATCTTCTGGTAGCGTTAACAGCAAGATAAACAATGATTGCCAGCAGGATAATTTACCCAGCAAAATACTCGGCTGTTAACGGTTTACCAGTGGGTTAAATCAAAAGCCATAACCTCAAATTTGATCATTTTTGGCATTCTTTAGGTAGAGTTCACTGTTTTTAACAATAATTGTAAAAAAATTAATGTGCTTTTTGATGTTAAAATGTTTTTAAATGAATCGGATTCAGATGATGATTTGGAAGATTATGTTAACATTTTATTTAGAAGGCCAAGTATTTTTCACGACACCCCAAATTACATAAATTACTGGGATGATACGGATTTTGTCAATCGTTTTAGACTGTCTAACCGATACGGTACAGCTTTTTTTGACATCGAATAGAAAATTTGATTTGCTATCTATCCTACAGACTATTGTTATAATAAACTATATTTGAATTCGACCATTTTTTTTTTATTTTATAGGAACTGTGCTCTAAGCCTCTTGCAACAATTCCTGCTGTGTCTGTGTAAAAAATTTGCAGACCTTTTTTTAATTTTTCTTTTTTTTTCTTTAATTCATTTTCTTGAACTTATAATAGAATAAACTCAAACGTATATAATATATAGAAAGAATGTAAAACACACATTTAAAACATAACGTATCGTGATATATAACCCTATAATATCTCCTTTAATTTGGTGGATTTTGCTACCACATGTTGCCAAATTGTATAGCTCCGGTTATCTATCCTTTGGTTAAAATTTTGTTGATAAACTGATCAGAAGTTTTCCGGCGGTTTACCAGAGAGAAAAAATGTATTCTCTTGGTAACAATCAGAGACCTTATCAGCAGATTATTAAACCGGCCCTAAGTCAAATAATTCAACAACTAATTCCAGATCCCCTATACTTAGATAAATTATGAGTTTATGGAAAAATTAAGAAGTTCCCATTCCAGGGGATTGTAAAAAAAATAGTCAACTATACCCTGTCCATTTTGTATTGACAAAGATAATAAATACCCATTTTTTACAACTGGTACATTGTATATGATATTAGAAAAAGTTAGAATTAAATTTCAGAAAGTGACACTCCTGTCAGATAATAAATAATAAATTTTCTGAAGTTATGTTACGACAGAAAAGGAAATGGTTTGTCTGCCCAGAGAAATAATGTGTAAAAGTGGAAGCGTTTTAAATTATTTTTAATGAGATTCGGCACCACTTTGTATTTATAAAACATTAAATTGTACATTGTTAAATTAAACAATATATTGCTCTTAATCGATAAAAAGCAAAAAGCATGTGACAGGGATGGAGAAAAACCTAATTGCTCCAATGTACCTGTAAGTAAAATAAATGGCAAACGAAAATGGATTGACCGATTTTGTTTAATTGTTTTGTTCTGTAATCTTTCTCAAGACAAAATGGACAAGCCATAGTAGCCGCAGATTGATGATGGTCAAATTTTGAAATTTCATTTTCTAGCAGAAATACGCTTAAAAGCTATATTTTAAGTAATAAAACACCCTTAAATACGTTTTGCAATAGCTTTCAACGAAACTAAGTAACTTCAAACACAGTAATCAATAACTTCAGGTGTGATAAAAACACATTTATATAACACTAAATTTACCAAAATACCCAACTTCTTACTTAAAGTTATTAAATGGGCAAAGGGAAGGTCGGCATCTCGTCGGAAAATCCCGCTTTATTCAGGAAAGTTTTCCAAAGAAACAAATGGAAAAGAAAAGTTAAAAGTTTTTTTAAGTATTATTGTAAAATATGTAGGCAGTGATACGTTCAGAAAAGCGTAATAATGTAAAAGGCTGCTTAACATTTATGAGTTGAGGAAAGGCAGGGGAGAGCGGGCCAAGTAGGGTAATATTGGCAGTTTTATGGTTGTGGAGAAATCATGGCATGCAACAGACGGCAACATAACGCATACCAGAAGTTACACTTCAGGCGAAGAATATGTCACAATTTTTAATTATATACAATTAACAAGAAAGAAGTTTAAAAGATAATAAAAAAGCCAAAACTATAGACAAAAAGTAAAGAAGAAACGAGGAATTGGTTTGGACATTAGGAAACAAAAAAATAGTAGGTATCTATAATTAACTGGTACCTAATAATTCTTTAAAAATAAATGTTTATCGACCTCCTAAGCCTTATGACCTATGGCTTTTCTTATTAGGGCTATTTAATCACATTCACTTTCGTTACATTTTTTATATAATTACAAGCGGGTACCATAATATGGGGTAGTAGTAGCAAAACAGCTTTAACCGAAGTACCCATATATATTTTTTTTATTTCTTTGGTGCTTTCTTACATTATTTCTTTCTCTTTCAATAAAAATGTCATTTATTTTCTGGTTTTTTTCATGAAAATAATACGAAAAATATAGATTCATCATCGTTATTAAAAATATATCTATTTTATTACAGATCATTGATAACGCTCACAGAACAAGTTTCAAGAAAATAAGACAAAAAATATTTTCCCAACAGACACTTTACTACCCCTTAAGGGCAGAGTTTAAAAAAAAAATAGGAGTTTCGTTATTTGCATTTTACACAGTATTTATGTTAAGTTTTAAAAAATTCCAATTTAAACTTCGATACCCCCTTTGCACCGCTTTAGGGACAGATTTTCAAAAAAAAAATAGGATATGCGTGTATTATTAATTGTAGGTACATTAGAGTAGTTATGATGAGTTTCTTTTAAAGTCCATCAAAAATTATTTTTCCCGATATACATGTTTATAACCCCTTTTCACCCTTTAAAACTAAAATAAACCCAATTTTTACCCTCGGCTGTCACAGACTTTCTGCAAAACCGCATTCTCCGAATCCGCACATACGATTTACCTCAATTTAAAAATATTAAAAGACCTATCCGTAAACTCTGTTTCTCATGTATCAGATTTTCCAATTATCCTTTTGTTGTCAAAATATACTATAATTTGTGTTAGTATAAATAAGGCCAACTTTGAAAAATATTTTCTTCCAAGAAAGGCCTAAATTAAAAGTATGTTACCAGAGAAACAACACTTGAACCTTTAGCTATCCAGCTATACCAAATTTATACATGTTTAATTAAATTTTACTGGTGATATTAAGTGACAGAGAAACGGCTGCTACTATTTTTGAATTATTTCATTTACAGAAGTCAAATGTACAAAAATTACTTTATTATTTGTAAACAAAATATATTTCAAAATAAATCCATAGATTTAGAGCAAGGCTGGCCAATAGATTTTCCGGGTGGGCAAAATTTCATAGACTGCGGCGGCGCCGGGCCAAATACCATATTCATACAAAGGTTTTATATAGGTACACATAAAGATTATTATACAAATACCACATTATACACAAAAACACCGAAGTTCGGGAGGGTAAATTTAAATGTCTTGGCGGGCCACTTTGTGGCCCGCGGGTCTGGGTTTGGCCAGCCTTGATTTAGAATTTAGAGGGTTTAAAATAAACAATATAAATGCATGTATCGAGTAAAATCGATGACCGACACCACATTTAAAAAAAAAAAAAGAAACGCGTGTTTCATTACTTGTAGAGTATGCAAGAAAATAATATGACAAAACATATTTTTTCAATAGAAGCTTATACCGGGTGTCCACGGAAGGTGGTTCGCCCCTCTAACTTTTTTGTTTTTCGAGATAATGAAATAAAATTCGGGGGATTTGTATATAAAACTGCATTTTTTGACAGGTGACTCAACATTATGGAACTTCCGGTTTAACCGGAAGTGACATAAACTTTCGATTTTTAAATAGGACACCTGGTATATTTTTCCTTTTTTCGACTCCATATGACATTTTAAATACAACGATGTGTCACTTGTCACTTTTTGTTACCAAGAAAATATATTTTTTTTTTAAATTTTTTTTTTTCTAGAGGGCTATGAATACCTTAAAATCACTTATTTCAGTTCTTTAATCTTGGGAAAAATACAATTTTACTATTTTTGGTCCAATTCTATGTGCTATGTAAAATTTAATCTTTAAAGTTGTATAACTCATTTTTTCTATATGGCAACATGGTGACTCGTCGGGTTAAGAAAAAAGAGGATTTTATTACGATTATTTTGATACCACACACTACTAGGTTTTAGAAAAGCTGCCATTAAAAAGTTAACTTGAAAATTTCCTAAAATGAAGCATCTTTTGAGAATAAATTTAGATTTAAATGCATCAAGTAACCTGTGACCAGCAAAACTGATAAAACAAAATCATGCCTTGAAGAAAATTGACATGCCGACAGCTTCTGCCAAAGTAAATTAGTTTGTTGTTTAGAAACATGGAAAATACTAGTTTTACAAGGAGTGAAAAAGTTGATATTATGTTATTATTGTCAGGCTCATTTCGCATTTTCGGAACCAGTTTTGGGTACCTAATAGTGCCGAGTTGAATGACGCCTATTAAAATATCTTTGTGCATAAGGTCATGCGGCATCGGTTGAATTCTTTCCACATTCTCCAAACACTAATAACATATCAACTTTTTTACTTCTTGTAAAACTAGTATTTTCCATGTTTTAAACATCAAACTAAGAAGAAGGTGTCGGCATGTCAATTTTCTTCAAGGCATGATTTTGCTTTATCAGTTTTGCTGGTCACAGGTTACTTGATGCATTTAAATCTAAATTTATTCTCAAAAGATGCTTCTTTTTAGGAAATTTTCAAGTTAACTTTTTAAAGTTTTTTAATGGCAGCTTTTCTAAAACCTAATAGTGTGTGGTAGCAAAATAATCGTAATAAAATCCTCTTTTTTCTTAACCCGACGAGCCACCATGTTGCCATTTAAAAAAAAAATAGTTATACAACTTTAAAGATTAAATTTTACATAGTATTGGACAAAAAATAGTAAAATTGTATTTTTCCCAAGATTAAAGAACTGAAATAAGTGATTTTAAGGTATTCATAGCCCTTGACACATCCATGTATTTAAAATGTAATATGGAGTCAAAAAAGGAAAAATATACCAGATGTCCCACTTAAAAATCGAAAGTTTATGTCACTTCCGGTTAAACCGGAAGTTCCATAATGTTGAGTCACCTGTCAAAAAATGCAGTTTTATGTCGTATACAAATCCCCCGAGTTTTATTCCATTATCTTGCAAAACAAAAAAGTTAGAGGGGCGAACCACCTTCCGTGGACACCCGGTATACCTCCTCTTCGCTTTTTGTCGAAAAAAATAGGAAATACGTGTTTCCCTTATTTGTGTTGCTAAATTCAAATAGAAAAATGTATGCTCATTTGGGGACCGATTTTCAACAAAATAAGAATTACGTACTTTATTAAATGTATATTAGAGTCTTTATGCTTAGTTTCAAGGAATTCGGACCAAAAATATTTTCCCAATATAACCTTTTATATCCCTTTTGCTACCCTCTAGGGACAATATTTTCGTAAATGCCTAAACATACGTTCAATTGTTCCCAGAAAAGAATTTTTCCAAAATTTTCCATTTATATATTTTTCTTTAGCGGTTGCGTTGGAAATTTGCCTTCTGAATTTCTACCGCCTAGGGGCCAAATTTCTCGCGCAAATCAGAACACGTTCTTGCTTTTTTTAACAGAGTAAGCAAACATAGTACCAATTTTCAGAAATATAGCTTAAAATTACAGACAGACCGCCACCAGTTTTCGTTTCTGATGAGATACAGTTTTTTATAGAAAAATTTCAACCGCCGTTTTTATCCCCGTAAAAATCCCTTCTTAGTGGATGCCTATATTATAAGGAGAAGACATCCTCGAAAGTTTATGATTCCAGGTTTAGGGGTTTAGGCTGGGAGTATACATGTCACAAAAAAAAAATTTAAAACCCACTTAATCTTCTCATCTACAGATGCAACCACACACAAAGAAACTTCAGGACACCTATCCTATATCCACCTAAATTATTTTTCTCCCACATTAAAAACATTTTTCTTTTCACTTCTTAGTTTATAAGTTACATTGTTTACTTTAGGTAATTGGTTAGTAGTTTTATATCTACCTAACCTTAATTGAGCTTTTCCTTTACGAATAATTTTTCTCTTTTTCATTAACCTATGTAATTTAAATTTCACCGCCATACTACCTGTCAGTATATCTGTCAATCAATCAATCTTATTCACTTTGGTTCCAGCACGTGGACGTGAACAACTTCTTTGACCTCCAAGTTCTTAAAATGTGCAACTTTTTAATTAATTTTATTGATTTTAAATTAACCTCTTGCGGGGTTACTGACATTTAAACTTCAGTACCCCCACAAAACACTTTTCCTGAATGTAATTTCGTAAGTACTTACTTTTTATCAAAAAAATATTTCAAAAAAGTTTTTACTTCATTTTTTGATTTTAATTTCAATTTCTATTTTTTACAGATTGTGATACTTTGATAATTACTACAATTTTACCCTCACAATATCTTATTGACAAATAACTAAAAATGTATTTTAATCAAAAATTTCAAATAATCTTCGACACCTTCTTTTTAGAAAGGTTTTTCTTCTTCCCAAGTTTATTTGGTTTACATTTACTGACTCAGTATGTTTTAATTTTTATCAATTTCTCCATATTATGTCTGTTTTACACATCATTTTTTAATTCCATAAAAGCTCCATTAAGGTCCTTCACCATTTTCTCTTCTGCTAAAACCATCAGCGCTAAACATATTTTCTGTCTCCTGATGATGAACGTTTCTACGTTCGAAACATGTAGAGACCCTTGAAAATTTTTATTCTATTAAATTTTGGGGAGGAAGACTTTTAGTTTTTTCTTTCTTTCCCATACTTTTAACTCCATTTTAAGCATGGACTACTTCTTCAAATAAAAATAATATTTAAATACTTTTGGATAGACTACATGAAACTCATTATTAAACTTTTGACCTTGGCTTATTGAATTCTGTAAGACACTCTTAGTCTAAAATAAACAAGGGAGCCAATATTTGTTCACCTTACATTTTCCATGAGATTTCCTATGTTGCGCCAGCGTAAATCTATTTCAGTATTTTTGCCGAGTGCTAAAAGAATATCAGTTTAGATTAAGTTAAAGTAAATATACCGGGTGTCCACGGAAGGTGGTTCGCCCCTCTAACTTTTTTGTTTTTCAAGATAATGGAATAAAATTTGGGGGATTTGTATACGACATAAAACTGCATTTTTTGACAGGTCACTCAACATTATGGAACTTCCAGTTTAACCGGAAGTGACATAAACTTTCGATTTATAAATGGGACAACTGGTATATTTTTCCTTTTTTTGACTCCATATGACATTTTAAATACAGCGATGTGTCACTTGTCACTTTTTGTCACCAAGAAAATATTTTTTTTGCAAAATTATTGTTATATCTAGAGGGCTATGGATACCTTAAAATAATTTATTTTAGTTCTTTAATCTTGGAAAAAACACAATTTTTCTATTTTTGGTCCAATGCATTGTGCTATGTAAAATTTAATTTTTAAAGTTGTATAACTCATTTTTTTTAAATGGCAACATGGTGGCTCGTCGGGTTAAGAAAAAAGAGGATTTTGTTACAATTATTTTGATACCATACACTATTAGGTTTTAGAAAAGCTTCCATTAAAAAACTTAAAACTTTCCTAAAATGAAGCATATCGATGGTCTCAAATCAATACCTCGTAAGTCCGAAATTGGCCATTTTAGGATTTTGACGCCTTATTCTTGCTTAGACATATAGGCGTCATCTGTTAAAAAGTATTAGAACTACAAAAATCCGTTACCTCGGAAATGGCGCGAAATCAATACCACGTAACTCAAAATCCATAAATGTCAATTCAATAACTCGCAAGTCGTCATCTTGTTAGGTTATTTTCGGCTTGAATACAATAGTGGTGATGTTTTGTTGAATTTTATTAGTGTAATAATACAATATTTTTGTCAAAGACTGTGGAAGTAAAACTAAATTCTTAAATGTATAAAAAAATTAATTTAAAATTTTCATAATTTAAATTAATATTCGATTTTATCAAAATCAATACCTCGTAAGTCCGGAATTCAACTCCTTTACTTTGGTTAGAACTTAAAATATCAGCAACTTTTTCTAAACATCCCATTTTAGACATTTGTATAGGACATAGACGTATTTATTTAGCTGTTTTCCTCTGTTAATTTATCATTTTTAGTATAACTACGAAGTTTTTTGTCTCTCCTGAAAAATGACAGTTTTTGACTTACGTGGTATTGATTTGAGGCCATCGATATTTGAAAAATAAATTTAGATTTAAATGTATCAAGTAGCCTGTGCAAAACGGATAAAACAAAATCATGCCTTGAAGAAGTTTGACATGCCAACAGCTTCTGCCAAAGTAAATTAGTTTATTGTTAAAAAAAAATGGAAAATAATAGTTTTTCAAGGAATGAAAAAGTTGATATGTAATTATTGTCAGGCTTATTTCGCATTTTCGGAACCAGTTTTGGGTAGCTAATAGTGCCGGGTTGGATGACGCCGATTAAAATATCTTTGTGCGTAAAGTCGTGCAGCATAATTCTCCAAACACCAATAATATATAAACTTTTTCACTCCTTGTAAAACTAGTTTTTTCCATGTTTTTTAAACAACAAACTAATTTACTTTGGCAGAAGCTGTGGGCATGTCAATCTTCTTCAAGGCATGATTTTGTTTTATCAGTTTTGCTGGTCACAGGCTACTTGATACATTTAAATCTAAATTTATTCTCCAAATATGCTTTATTTTAGGAAAGTTCTAAGTTGACTTTTTAAAGTGTTTTAATGGAAGCTTTTCTAAAACCTAATAGTGTATGTGTATGGTATCAGAATAATATTTATAAAATCCTCTTTTTTCTTAACACGACGAGCCACCATGTTGTCATTTAAAAAAAACGAGTTATACAACCTTAAAGATTAAATTTTACATAGCACATAGCATTGGACCAAAAATAGTAAAATTGTGTTATAAGTGATTTTAAGGTATTCATAGCCCTCTAGATAAAACAATAAATTTGGAAAAAAAATATTTTCTTGGTGATAAAAAGTGACAAGTCACACATCGTTGTATTTAGAATGTCATATGGAGTCAAAAAAAAAGGGAAAATATACCAGGTGTCCCATTTAAAAATCGAAAGTTTATGTCACTTCCGGTTAAACCGGAAGTTCCATAATGTTGAGTCACCTGTCAAAAAATGCAGTTTTATGTCGTATACAAATCCCCCGAATTATATTCCATTATCTTGAAAAAAAAAATTAGAGGTGCGAGCCACCTTCCGTGGACAGGGTGGAATTTTTAACTGGAATTAATTCAGTATTAGGAAGTATCTTTATTTACTGAAAAAATACAGAACTACGGATGCGTTTATTTTTTGTTGGCATACTTTTTCGTGTCTTCATGAAATTTACCTCTCTGTTTGGGGTAGCAACGGCCCCTCAACTTGTAAAGGTATGTATTGTTATAGCTCGTTGGAAAGGGCATCAAAAAGGGAAAACAACCCTTACTTTTGCATTTCGGTTATCTGTAAAGCCAGAAAAAAAAACTTGTCATTTTAGCAACAATTGATACTATAATTTGGGTTTTGTCAGCGCAGACTGTTTAAAAAAAAAAGGAAACATATTATTGATAAGGTTGTTTGTTTACTTGATGCCGCATTCCAATGATCACTTTCTTTTGGTTTAGAAGAAGTGAATACTAGTATTTTGTGCTGTTAAAACCGTTACTTTATAGTACGAAGTATGTTTGCTATATTAAAATGAATTATTTAACTAAATCACAGAAAATCGAAATTTTAATGATGATTGGCTTTGGTGACAGATGGCGGATTCACGCAGAAGTAACAGGTTTATTTCACGAAATACACCCCGATCTACCATCAATTTCCCAAGGCATCATTAGCAAAATTGAATACCAGGAATAAGGCAGCCTGGAGTAAGGGATGAAGAAATGCAATTAAACGCTTTACTTGCTCTTTAAGAAAGTCCCATTATTCCATTTCGGTAACTGGCAAGAGAAAATAACATAAGCCATACGTCTGCATTCAAGTTAGTAAAATCATGTCAAATGGGTCCTTATAAAATGTTAATGGTACAATCTTCTGCAATCCTCAGTTTTGTGAAGTGATGTGGAATGCACTTGATCAACATTTAGTAGATTTGTACTGGATCCTTTCTACAGAGAGACCGAAAGTGTACTTTTGTACTAAATGATGAAGTAAATAATCAGAACTGTAGATGTTGGTCCGCAGAAAATCATCATTGGATGCAAAAAACACACACCCAGCTTCCGCAAAACCTTAATTATTCGGCACCCATATTTGGCGACCGCGTTATAGTGCCATACATATCTGGATATTTTGCAAGGAGAACTTATTCCAGCTTTGACTGCATGCTTTATTTCCCCACTATGCAGAGGCAGATCTTCATGATGATCGAATATGGTTACAGATGGATGGTGATCCGCCTCATTACGCCATAACGTTCGACAATATTTAAGTCAATTTTTTACAAACCGCGGGATAGCAAGAAGGGATACCATTGAATGGCCGCCACGATCGCCGTGCCTTAATCCGCTAGATTATTTCCATTGGGGTCACCTAAAAACCAAAGTACGTAACAAAACCAGAAAATTTAGAAGAACTTAGGCAACGAATTATATACGAAAGTCGCCAAATAGCCTAAATGTATATAAATAGCACACAATGTCAAGGATGCATTTTACTTCAAAATAAGGGTTTGTCAAGAAAAAATAGGCAACATTTCCAACAATTTTGACCATAAAACAAATTGCCTCTGCATGACCGAAGTGCAAAAGTCAATAGTGGGTCCTATTATCTTTTTTATGCTCTTTCCAACGATCACAATACATACATTCACATTTGAAAAAAAAAGTTTGGGAAGGTTTCTACAGAGGGGTAAATTTCATGAAGACATGAATGGAAAAAGTATGCCAAACTAAGAGTAACCGCAGACATAGTTCTGTATTTTGTCACCAAATAAAGAGGCTTTCTAAGACTGAATTTATTCCAGTTAAAAATCAACAATAAATAAAGTATACACAGCTTTTCTATGTAAACCCAAGTATTGACCACTCCATTTTTTGTTCCAAAATAAATAATTGACAAACATTAAAAAAAAATTTAAACATAATACTATACGTTAAGTCCGAAATGTATGTCAGTAACTCATCACTTTCGTAGAGATGGTTGGTTGTGCAGTCAAACGAAATATGCTCTGGTGAGCATTTCAAATATACTTACACGCCACTGGCATTTTATCATCTGACTCGAATCTGCACAACCCCGCTGCTTTCAATATGAAAGTCACTGACAAAAATTTTGTACTCATAGTATAAAAATTAATATAATATATAATATAAATATAATACTAATATTTTTCTGAACATACCGTTGCGATCGAGTAGGATATTTTAAACAGAGTTTCTGTCAAGTTTTTTAAATGATTGTGAGTTTTAAGTTCTAAGAACTCAATTTCACATTATAGATAAAAAAAAATAAAGAAAGTGGATGAGAGGGTATGAAATCAAATTGATGATCTCACTCCAATCCTCCATTACTGGATTTTCACACCACTCTAGCAACCTTATTAATGCCAACTACTACAGGATGACATTATTCTAAAATTAAAATAAGGCGCCTAATATACAATATTATTCTGCACGGAAACAAATTGGCTTGGGTGGCTCTTACGTTAACGCGGCAATCCCATAAAAACAGGAAATAGTGGAAAAGGTAAAATGAAAATCCTGGCACTAAAGCAGTTACTTAAAATATCTGATACTGCCTTGTCATATTTCATTAATATTTTCACAAAACCTAACAATTTTTCCTCGTTGGGGGCAGGGAGGGGGAAGTGCATCATCGTATGACTAAAAATCGCGGTTCGAAGCCAACGTAGGAAGAATTTTTCTGCATAATATAATATTTAACACACATTCCGGTCTGTCAGCTTTCTCCTACTCTACCCTGCCGTGAATTTAAAAACTGTGGATCCGTTATTTTCACATAAACTCAAATTATTAAAAAAGTTTTTGCGTTATAATACTGGCTTTTCTGCGATAGCAGTAAATCGGGTAATTTTCCTGACTTCAATTTTACGAAATTTAATGTCGAGAAAATGGGATTTTATGAACACTGAAGCAGCATGGATGTCCAGAAAGGACTTTGTTACAATATTTCCTATGAACGTTATTTCTTCTAAGTCACCCAGCCTGCATCGACTGCACAGTAAAAAATGTACAGCATAATTTCATAGTAACGTAGATGACAATAGAGCACGATTTATTATTATCATTATATATTAGCATTGCTAATTAATATAGTATGTCTAAGACAGCTGGGGGGCGATGCATGTGTCTGGTTTGAAGGGCCGGGTCACCCACGTTACCATATAATTACACTATACCCCATCACGAACGTATTAAAGAATTAAAAGAAAAATGATTTGCTGAAACAATATTTTAACCTTCGAAGTGTAACACTCCACCGCGCTACCAACGTGTATATGCCACAATGTGTACAAGTTTGGTTCATAATTTAATAGATAATTAAAAAAATAATAAATTTTAAATCAAAATAAACTCGGAACTGATTAAATACAGGTCCACACTAGATTGATTTAAAAAGTTAACACTACTTAAAGCAACAAACAACTCAAATTCTTACTTTACATTTGGTCATTTATGGCGCTGCCATAGTACCAACAGCTTCAACTAAGAGACTCTTAACCATATTCGTTCCAGGGTGGTGCGATTTGTGGACGTTAGCTATCTACCTCTTTTGATTTCATTAAGGCGAGAATACACAACATGCTTGTTACACGCATAGAAGCATGCCAGTCACTGGAGGATGCATGCTACTTGCATGTGTGACTCTCGCTAGTAGATCGCAGGACGTCGCTTTTTCTGTGTACCTAAGTAGCGTGATTTAGTCAAGCGGGTGGGGGAGAAAAGCATGCAAGTCGTATCGGAATGTGTGTGAACGATGGTTGCCAGTACCCCATATGTGACCAACGGCTACTCGACTTTCAACTATTTTTTTTTTAATTTACCGTGAGAAAATGGATTGGAATGGTTGGGGGTGACGAAAACATTTTGCTTTTTGTTATGCCGTATAGGGAGCATGAATGGAATACATCATTCCCGTTGTTCAAAAATAAAATTCACTTCTCAAATGAGAAAGTTCCTTTGCACCAATTTATAACACTTCAACACCGAACATATAGCCTACCAAATTACTGGCCGCTGGCCGATGGCGGTTTCTGTATAGGTTCAGTTGTGCAGTGAACACCCTAATCATTTGTAAAAAAAATATTTTTTAAATAAATTATTAGCTTTATTATTAATTATTATTGTTTTATTATATTATGATTTTTATGAATGTCAAGCTTTATTTATAATACTACCTTGATATTTAAATTACGAAACAGCTCTAAAGTGTTTAGACTCCTGAGCCAGCAGTATTGGTAAAAAAACTTTTTTTAAAACCGACCAGAAAATATACACTTTCTGGACAATTTTTCGTCTAGAAAATAACCTTTTTTCGATCGCAACACCGGAAAAGTGACGTTAGAGACCGAAAAAGATTTTTCCGGTCCCTGTTTTTTGTTTTTCCAATCGCTCTTTGATAATACAAGCTACCTTGATTTCGTTACTATGACAACCACATTTCGATGTATTGTCGAGTGACAGTTCGTTGATTTTTAATTTGTTGTTTATGTCAAACTTGTTTCGCGAGCTCGCAAATTTATCAATATGAATTCAGATTTTGAATTATCCGACACAGAAAATGAGATTTCAGAAAAAAATTTGGAAGCAGCAAGGAAAGCGACTTACGATATATTTTCAGTAAAATCAAAAACCCGTTACGAGAAGACATACGACGCATTTAAAAATAATATAAAATAATTTAATGTAAGTATATCGAAGTGTCGGTCTTAAAAAAAATATTGTACCTCACGCAATCGAAAATTAGTGTTTTCCAGGTCTCTCCAAGCTTCCAGGACTCGCCTACGGCTCGCCCTGGAAATGCTTGTCTCGACCTAAAAAACACTACTTTCCGGTCTTGTAACGTAAATTACTATTGTGTTAGAAAAAGTCCCGGCGCGTGAGACAGAAAAATATGTACCAGTTTTATTGGTAATTAATTTTAGCTTTCCGGCGTGCAATAAACAGTGGATTGGAAATGCTCCCAATGAAGCGTTAAGCGTCGTTTTTTTTTACTTTTTATATAATTTAAAATTGGTTATTATTGGCAATTTGCGGTACTGGTACGAGGAATTTTCGTAAAAATAGAGTCGTTGTCATTGCTTTAGCAATTTTGGAATTATTTATTGATAGAAACCTAACAAATGTTTGAGCGTTGTGTTATTAAAATGAATTTGTACCATCCCGATGACCAGTGCTAGAACGGTGTTGAAAGTGAACAGTGTTGTTCGAAATTAAAAATAATTAAATCTCTAGTACGAAGAATTATTAACTCTATAAATTCACTTGAAAATTCCTCACCTACTGATGATTTTTTTATATGCAATTTAATTGTAAAATCAAATTATAAATACTTAGTTCCCGATGTTGTTAGGAAAGCTTTGATTTTATCTTTGCATTAAGGGGGTGATACGACAGATAGGTATTAATAATTATCCTCCAATTGCTATAGCTAACTAGTCCAATTTGTAAAATTATTGAGAAATTTTTAAAAACGACATTGTGTAATTTCTTACATACTAATAAATTAATGTCTGATTCGCAGCATGGGTTCAGGTAGGGCATGGGTACTGATACGGCTTTGCATGGGGTCACTGATTTCATCATTAGTTGCTTTAACAATAACTATAAACCACTTGCAATTGTCCTGGATCACTCTAAGGCCTTTGATACCGTGGACCACTACCTTATTCTACTCCACAAATTGGAGATGATTCGAATAAGAGGAAACGTTCTTAAACTGAATAAATCATATTTTTCTGATAGATTTTAAAACGTCTGCCTAAATTCAATTTCTAGTTCCTACACGAGAATTGAAAGTGGTGTCCCGCAAGGTATGGTACTATAGGCCCGATACTTCTTAATCTGTATTAATAGTCTAAAGAGTGTGATGCACAACGATAAAACGGTATGTTCTGCCGATGATAATGTTCTTCTGGTTTATTAAGTAACTTGTACTGGTAAAATTAAGTCAGTAAAAAGCCTAAATAATTTTGGGTGTATATTTTGTTTTAATTTTTAAATAGTCAGTACATTCGAAATATGTAAAGAATAAATTAAGGAAACTGATATATAAATTTTACAAATTACATAATATCTTAGCTAATAACGTTCTAATTGATGTTTATAAATCATTAGCAGAATCACGTCTTAATTATCGAATTATCTGTTGGGGATCTGCCAATAAAAGTGTATTAAATAATATTGTTGTAGCACAAAAGTATAGGTATCTTAAAAATTATTCTATTTAAGCCCGCAGACGTTTTTCTTCTGATCGTTTGTTTAAACAGTCTGACGCTTTTTCAATTACCCAGTTATACATTAGAAATTCGTTTAGATTTTCTCTCACTAGACATAAATGGCACAACTAGGTACATAACGCATAACATCATGACTAGAACTAATAATAAGCGCAATTTTATTCGACCCAACACACATTTTAATGCCACGCAAAGATCAATTTCCTATGTGGTTCCAAATACCCTAAATATATTACCAGTGCAATTTACATACAAAAAATTTCAAAACATAAAAAAATATCTAAATAAATGGATTATGAATCGAGTGCTGCCTTCTGCGCCAACCTTTAGTAATCTTCATCGTCGTTTGGCGGAGACAGGCAGTTTTACGCCTACAGTTAAAACTGGAAGACCACGAACAGCACGAATAGTGGAATTGGAGCTGTTTTAAATGCCTTGGAGGACAATCCGGATACAAATACTTGAGTAATTGCTAAAGCTCTTTATTCCACTCAGGCTATTTATAGTTTGGAGAATTATTTACGATTAAAATTATACCCCTACTATATTCAAAGAGTACAAGCTCTTTTACCTGGAGACTTTCTCCAAAGACTAAATATGTGTCAGTGGTTTTTAAGTTATGTACTTTTTACTTACGAAGCTAAATTTGCACGAAATGCCATAACAAATTTCCATAATCACCATACCTGGGCTCTGGAAAATCCACACGCTATTAGCGAAAGGAATTTTCAGCACCGATTTTCATTAAACGTGTGGAAGGGAATAGTTGGCAATTAGCTTACTGGTCCATTATTTCTTCCTCCTATAGTAGATGGCAGAACTTATCGAAACTTCTTAGAAAATGAACTTCCTTTGACATGCCGAAAATCGCGTGCGGTTATGGTTCATGCATGATGAAGCTCCCACCCATTTTAGCCTTATGGTTAAATGCGATTTATCGAAATCGATGGATCGGTAGGGGTGCTGAAGAACCTAATCAACCATGGACACTAAGATCGCCGGACTTAAATCCTCTTGATTTTTATTTTAAAGTCAATGGTTTATAAAACACCAGAAGAAAAAGAAGAAGATCTAAGAAACCGAATAATCGACTGCTTTTAAACAATAAGAAACATCCCTGCAATTTTAGCTCGTGTACAGAACATTCAATGCAAAAGAGATTACATGATCTTGGCTGAAGGTGAATGCTTTCAACAATTTTTTTTTGAGTTATAAAAAAATGTTACTTTATTATAAAGGTTTAATCGTTTTTGTAGCCTAGAAGAAAAAAAAATTCCAAAGCCATCCCTGTATCCAAAAAATACAAAAGAGCGTTTTTATTACAATGAAAGTGAGGATTTATATAAAAAAATATAAAATTAAAAATATAAAATTTTCTTAAAAATATGAGAGAATAATTTTATACGGACGCCACTGGTTGTCTTCAAGAATAAATTTTACTTTCAAATCAGTCATATTTGAGTGTTTATTTAATTTTTCGAATTTAACCTAAAAATCTCTACTCTTTTATTAATTATTTAAAAATTACTACTTTTTCTTTAAATTTTGGATTGGATGGGTATTTCCGAAAGGAAGCTATTAAAAACATAGTTTAAAAGTAAATAATTTCAAGAATTGACAGACAGGGGAAAAGGTATGAATTTAGAATAATTAATGTGACGGGGTCAATTTAGGGGCACATTGGGACCAAATGGCGACTTTGTCTCGTAACGCCAGAATTAAGCGTGATGACAAGCATTGGGATAAAAATGTTACAATGTAAATTTGTATAGTATACTGGTAAAACAAGTGATCGCCACGGGAGATAAACGTTCCTATAACGCCCTACATTAATAACTACATATTTTAAATCTTGCACGGCTTCAACTTTTATTTCGCGTGTCAGGCATCACCGATATACATAATTCGTCAGTCCGCCTCTTATTATTTAAAACAATGGGCACCAAAGAAGGAAGAAAATCATTAAACGCTTTTGTTATTGTACATATCCAAAAGGCCTTTCTTCCACCATAACCCAGAGATCATATCAGCGCCGTACATCATTATATTGCCTTAACTTGCGTAGGGAAAGCTTAACTAGTATCGGACATATAAATAAATTTTACCGTGTTCCTACTGATGTTCCGTGGAAAATTCTGTAAAATCCACTAGAGAATTTACAATAGGATTGGTAGTAACAATTAGGGTCAATTTTAGTATCAAGCAGGTGCCAAAATGTACCTAAAAATTTTAATTAGTTATATAAATTTTACGTTTTCCTATTAATTTCTGGATTTCGACATTGTTTGTATTGTTTGATTTATCAACTTCTGTTTCCTTTGCAATTTTTCTTCTGTTAGTTGAGAAAATTTAGTTTATGGAAAATATACTGTTAGTAGAAGTGCATAGGGATTTTCGTTAGAACTTAATGATTAAAGTTGGCAAAGTAATTTTTATGTTTAACTGTATCATACTGAATACTAACACGTTTCTTGTCACCCGCGTCGTTTAACCCCAACTCCCAGAAGGGTTGCAAATTTAAAATGGCTCTATCTCCGGAACGAATAAACATAAAAATCTTGTTCTTGCGGCAAAATGTATGTCTCATAGTGTAAATTATTACGTATTTTTTCAAAAATCAAAAGATTACAGTTATGCAATTTTTTGTTAATTTTTTAAATAGTTTTTAACATAGTGCCTAAATAACAGATCAAAAAAAAATCCTACTTTTAATTCACCGTATCGTATTACAATCCAACTATAGGCCGAGAAATCACTGAATATGTTAGGTGATGCACAGGTTGAATAATTAAAACGTTGCTATGTTGGTAATACAAGTATTTCTTTTTTAGATAACAGCATAGACTTGTAACCAAGGAAGCCCTTGATTATAACTTTATGGATAACATAATACTGTAACTAAAATACCGGCCTATTTATTCTTCGTCAGTGGTTGTATCAGAATCGGGCTCAGCTTCAGCTTCTTCAGATGTTTAAATTTCAGATATGTCTTCTGCTTCTCATGTGCAAATCTCAGTATATTTTAGGTTATTCGCTACATATTAGCATTCTTGCAGGAACAAGAAAGTCAATTCAGAAGATCATCTGGTGCAGTATTTGAAACCAGTGATAAAACTGGACGAAATAAATTACTCGTATCTTTTATCCAACTAAGATCTAATGGATGGAACGCACATGAGGTAAATGAGCATGTGTTCATATTATAAAAACTTGTAGCTTGATCTTGTAGAGAAGAATATAAACTCGTTTTCGTTGGCGCCGGTCACTTTGCATTTGATGCTTTGAAAAACACCACAAACGTAAGTCAGCTAAAGTGCTTATGCTTGTTTTCAGTCCGTGGACTTCTTAATACTGGAATATAAATAGGAGCCTGCACGCGGGCTGCATAGACACGTTCAGCGTTACGTTGAGTCGAATAGAATTTTGCTTTTCACGCGGTTGACTTTTTATGACAATAATTTTACAACATATTTTGGTGATTTCTCGATCTACAAATAGATTTATGGCGATAACACACACAGCGGTTTGTGCCGACTCGGCCTCCGCCGCGGCATCCGTAGGCATGTGTAGGTGTTATTAAACGATGCAAAACACACACAAACGTAGAGCGCGTCGCGCGGTTTCAAAACCGCTTTGGTGCACCGTCTAATGCGTCCGCCGCTAGCTGTTTTCTTGCTTGAAGTCGTTCTACAATACCTGGAATTATATTATATGGAGGCCCAAAGCAAATTACTTTATTTAATTTTAACAAATTGCAATAAAAATGGAGCCAGAATTGTTGTGCCAATGTCGCCGCCTTGACTGAAACCGCGCCGAAACAGCGGTGTCACGGCTGCAGCATCGTCGGCAGAAACCGCTACAAAAACACCGTGTGTGTCATCGCTCTTAAATAAGGTACAGCTTTACATTTAAAACTTTTTTTTCGATAATATGTGATTTAAATATGTTAAAATAAAGTTTTTAAAAATCGTTTTGTCGCCGTATGTCCCTATATTTCCGATTAAAAAAACATAATTAATCATTTTATTCTACATTAAGAAACATGATTTGTTTCTGAAATAGGCCAAATTATGGTTGGTCCTTTGGGGAGAGGGGAGGGGGTCGAATGACGTAGATTTCAGTCTGACAAGAAATGTTTTGACACTTAGTAGGTATTATGTAATTAAAGATAAAAAAAAATAAGTTTCTAGCTTTAATCATTTATTTCCCACGAACCCCCCCCCCCCCCCAATTCTGGGGGCCCCTGGCGCTTCCACTATGTTAAGAAAATTGCGGTTTTTTAAATGTATTCAGAGTTTTTTGTGCTGTTACTATAAACATTTTCCAAAGGGATATTACGAACAATTAAAAAAATTAATGAAAAAGTCAAACAATTACAATTGAGTTCATAAAGTTATTTCAACTTTCAAAAACTACTAGAAAATTATGTGTCAGTTATTGTAAAATTCTGCTTTTCTAAAAATGAGAGATTAAATTTCATGGCAATATTTTTACAATACACGACCAACTCTGTCGCCTGCTGGTACCGAGATATTGTCCTGACTTGGAGGATTTTAATAAAATCGAGTCCGATATTAGGTGCCATCAGGCGCTCGGCGAACTTCCCCTACAGGTTATTTTCCTGGGCGAGCGGGTCTACATTGTAAATGTAACAATGACGCAGGAACCTCGCCCGCAAAGCCAGGAAGATTTATGATAAATTATTTTCCATAATTACACTTATTGCGCTAGCCCAGTTATCGGTTTTACATTTTACACAGAGAATGACCGCGAACTTCATTTTACGACGTGAGGTGCATTAGTGGCCGTGTATCCTTGACATTTGAGCGTTTTTGCAAGGATGTAATTTAATCGCTTCTCTAGAAATTAATATCTCGGAAACCACTGATTCCTGAAACAAAATTTTTGAAATACTGGAAAGAAAACTGCGTCTGTGATTTCGGAGACATTATTTACGTTTAACGATTTCATTAGAGTGTCTGCAAAAACTTTCTATTTTAACTTTTTGCTAAATGTTGTTTAGTGCATTTTGCTGACTGGTTTTAAACCTTTTGATAAATATGGCTCCCTAGAGCTTTGCACGCACAAATGCTATAGGACATATAGAAAAACTGCGTTATTTAGGTGCCAAAATTGGCGCTCATCTAGGTAGAGGTACTATAGGAACCGTTTTAATCGTATCTATTTTCCAATGTTATATTTCGTAATCTAAATAAATGCAAGAAACCCAACATTTTTAAATCAGACACCAAGATCTCCAGACCTTACCCCCATTAGATTTTTATTTGTCGGGTACAATAAAAGAAGAAAAAAAATACAAAACCCCAGTTACCACCAAGCATCATCTTGCTAGAACAACAAAGCAAATCTAGGATCTATAAAGTACACAGAACATGGTACAACGACTATTCATGAGTGCTTAAAAGCGAAAGAAAAATTAGTTATTAGTTATTGTGTATATAATTAATTTTTAAAGTTGGCCTATTTATACTAACACAAATTATAACCAATTAAAGTATACTTTGAAAACGAAACATGAGAAACAGTGTAAGGATAGGTATTTCTATATTTATATAATTGTAGACAATCGTATGATGCGCGGGCAAAAATTGGGTTTATTTTACGTGTGACGATGTACCGTTAACTTTATTTTTAATAATAATTTTTTTTAAAATAAATAACTTTATAATTAAATTTTTTGTTAACGTACAAAACTTATAATATATATTTTTATAACAAGGTATAATATTATAGATAATGCAGATCTGAGCACATAAAGCCCATTATTTTTTACTGTGCAAACCTTATATAGCGATTTTCAGTTGAAAGATCTTCAGGCATCTTAACTAGACAGTCACGGTTAATCGTTGTCTTTTTGTGTGGTTTCCGCGCGCGTTTTAAACCGGTTTCCAAAAATTGCAACACGACTTTTTAAAAGCCCAATATCTATACAAAATAAAATAAAAGAATAATGAATAATGGGACCAGTTTTCGAGAGACTCGTTTGCGAAACGAAATAAGAAGAAACGGCGACAGGCCAATACTCTTATAGATTTCTTGCATGACTTTCGACAGCGTCCGGTTAAAAACTTTAACACGGAATAAAAGGGCTGTAAATACCTTTCGTGACTTTTTAAACGCTGATAGAGTTGAAATTTTAGCAACCTTTTTTTGTCAAAGGAATACAAATATATTCCTTTGTAATATGAATAAAATAATCACATACTAGGGCATCTTTATTTTTGTAATTATAATTCTAGAATATTCTAGATCATGAAGCAAGCAACAACAAAAACGAACTTAGTCATGAAAATTTAACTAACCAACTAACTAAGCAACGACAACGACTGTCAATAGCAAATCTATTGCTTATGTTGCTTAACTCATCAATTTTATTAGAGAGTTTTTATTAAGCCAATTTAAATAAACCGAAAAGAAAAGAATACAAAAGACGCACACAACCAAAGACAGCGGTTGCAAACCTCTGTGGTTCAGGTTGGCCCTACCTGATGTAATGTGCTGCTGAATGCGCATATGCAGATATATTAAATCAGCTTATTTCGAGCTATTTTTTAATATTCCAAAACGACTCTATAAAATTGTAATTTTTAAGAATAACTCAACATTATAAACAAATATTTGACTGTAATAAACTGACGAACCAATTGTGATATCTATAATGTTTTTTTTTCGAGCCTTAACCCTTAACTATCTTTGGATGTGTTTTTTTTCTCATATATATATATTCCAACCCATTCACCAGTTGGCAGGGGGGGGGGGGGGAGGGGCGAAACTTATGCAAGCACTGTATATTGCTTTGGGCGGTAGTTGTGCAGTTAGCCAAAATTGATCCTTAGCGCGAAGAAGAAGAAAGATTAAGTCCTATGTATAACAGGAATCGCTCACAAAGTAGAAAAAAAAATCATATTAAAAAGCATAGAAAACTAACAAAATTAAATGTTGCAAAAAAAAATATGGCCTGAGAAGATTAATGCCGTTGCAACAATTCCCTGCAGCCATTTTACCTCGTATAATGTGGATCGTCAGTCAGCGGTCTATTTGGGACGTAACTATTAATTTGGGACACGCAGATACGGGACCACTTACACACCAGCAAAAACAGACTCGACACATGGGATTAGATGGGTAAATAGGAAGTGATAAAGGTTTATTTCGGAATGTTTCGTCGGCAAAGCCGCTTTTAAATGGGTTGTTTTGTGACAACACTGTTTAACCACTTCTTAGGAATGCAGATGTAGAGGATGTTTTCCAATGTTTAACAGACAAATATAAAAGCTACTTTCAAACGTTGCTTTGCTATGAACTACTATAAGTTTAAGGACAATACGGCAGAAGCATACTGATACATACCTTAAGTTATTTTTGTCGGCGCCAGGCAATATTTCTCTTGTCAATTTTATTGTAACTGACAATGCTTGTGCGGATATCAAAAAGCATGGTTGGTCGGTTTTATTTTTGAAGATAAAAATTGTGGGTTTTTATAAACCTTTATAGGTCATGGTCACCCCGAAATTGAAAACGAATTAGATTTCTACTGGTTCGCGTTCGATTAAACAAAGAAACTCTTTTTAACGAGTTCCCGCAATTTGATTAAGCAAAATCAAAATTTTTAACATTTATTCCACGGCGATGTTTGTCTTCCGCTTCATCTCTTATTCGAATAACGAAGTTATAGCTGCTCTCTAGAAGGGTCATTGTTAAGATAGTTTTTTTAAAAAGGTATCTCTTATTCGAAGTTTTGAAAAAAGAACTTGAAAATAAGCAATTTTTAAAATTTTATTTAGTTTTTGACCATTTTATTTAATATGTCGCTACTGTTTTTAAGCACAGTAAAAAACTCAATTGAATAACAGGAGGGGATGTCTGATTAAATTTGTTTGATTATATTTTTTAATTTTAATTTAAATCAATTTAAGAAAATAAAACAAAACTTTACCATTTAAACTTGATACTTAGGTACTATTAATTTCATACTTTAAATCAAAGCCTTCTTGCATTTTTTTTTCTTTCACAGTTCACTTAAAATTTAACTGCAATGTGTTCATTAATACAACCATCCTCTATTATTTGTGTTGCAGATAATTTAAATTTACGGAACATTAATTTATAGAAGTTTTGTGTTGATTATAGCTTTATAGCAAACACAATTGTATGGTATTTGTACCTTTCTTGCCTACAAATACCGTATTAAAACGTCAGTTTGTTCTTATGGAACTCATTTTTATATTATATTTTCCGTGTCTCCGGTTTAAAAAAAATGTTGGCTTGCGGTTTTTCCCAAATATCTTTTTTATTTATTCTTTATTTTCTTAAGTTAAAAAATATATATCTCGTTGCGTTTAAAATTTTTGAGAAAAAGAAATTTTTGATTCTGTTAATAGCGCGCTCTAGCTGTCGCAACGACTTCGTTTTTTATAAAATTGATAAAACAAATGAATCCCTATGTAGCGAGTTCAGATTTGTCAAATTCCGATAAGCGAAACCAAAGTTGTGCATATTTTTGCATAGCAATATTTGCCCACTCCTATCCCCTTAAAGAAAAAGATAGAGCAAAAACGAAAGTTATTCCCAGAATTTTCATAAGATTGAAAGATTGGCACTTGAGTTGTGCCCCCTAGCGGGCAACCTAGAAATTAAAATATAATTTCCAGTATTTTCTCTTAGTCACTTTTGTAATTTTTTTTCCACAAGCCGTACGGTAAACGGTTTCCAAGATACAGCCGGCGTCCCTTTTTAGTTAGTACAACAAGTACATACCGTGCGAGCAAAAATTATTTGCATCAAAGAGGGCTTGGATTAAAAAACGTATAGGGCTTGGTTTAGATCACAATGATATGGGGACGATACATCTAACCAAATCAAGGTTAAAATTTTGTCAAATTCATATTATGACATGATTTGCCAAACTAACGAGTAATAAAATAAGTAGACAAATAAAAATTAATTTTATTTATTTTTATAAGGAAATAAATTTAGCTGCTTCTTAAGAATAGTCCTCAATGTTCCATAAGATCTTCCCACTTCTTGGGACAGGCGTCTTATACAATTTGTTGGCGTATTTTGCGTTATTTAGAGAATATACAGAAAGAAAAAGAAAAATAATTACATAAATTGCTGAAATTGGCCACCGCCATGCTCCAAGCATAAATTCACACGTCTCTTCATATTTTCGAAAGTGTTGACCAGCATCTCTGGGGAAATGTTACTACATTCTTGGATAATCCTTTCTTGTAATTGTTCTAAATTTGCAACTGGTGTTTTAAAAATAGTGTTCTTTAAATGAGGAAAAACGAAGTAATCCATAACCGTTAAACAAGATGATCTATAGGTGGGAATTCAATGTCTGATCGAAAACTGATCAATCTGTCGTCGAAAAAATTGCGTAAGTAGTTAGGTACCTAATAGTTTTGGCGGCTGTATGGGCGGTTGCACCGTCCTGTTGAAAATATCCAAAACGTAGTTCGTCGTCAAGTAATTGCTCCACAAATGGATTCAAAATATTGTCTCTATACCGCTGTGTTGTAACTGTGTCATGGGAAAAAATAGGACCAACAATTCTTCTTCGGGAAACAGCTAACCAGACGCAAAATTTTTGAGGGTGCAATGTGGACTCTACAAAAAATGGGAATTTTTACTACTCCACATGCGTATATTCTGAGAATTCACATAACCGGAGAGGTGGAACCAGGCTTCATCCGAAAAAATTATCAGGTCTAATAAATCATTTCTTACCAATAAATTTTGGGTAAACCATTGAGAGTAATTCCTGCGTCTTTCAAAATCTGCGGCTTGTATTTCTTGGAATAGTTGCACTTTATAAGGAAATAAATTTAGCTGCTTTTTAAGAATAGTCCTGCATGTTCCATAAGATCTTCCCACTTCTTGGGACAGGTCTTATACAATTTGTTGGCGTATTTTGCATTATTTCACAAACGTTTGCAACAAGTTTTTACAGATGGTCTTCCTGCTCTTTTTTTGTGTTGTATAGAACCTGTTTCCCTAAACACAGCCACGGTTCTTTTCAGGCAATGATTAAGATCCCCAGCATTAAAAGCAACGTTAGGAAAATGTTCGTGAAAATCGTCCATGCACAAACCCTGATTGTATTGCCACTCACCATTTACTCTAACCCCGTTTCGAAAATACGCTTCGACCATGAATGCTTTGTGCTGTTTTGTAAAGCCCATTGTGTGAATTGTTCAAGAAATTGGAAAAATTAGCGATGAATCAAATTACTTGTAACGACTGTCAAAGATGACGGAATAACTGATTGATTGTTAATTCAGATGTTACTGACACCCAACAGGTATTAAGCTCTACTGCTAAGCATTACGTCCTTAGATGCAAATAATTTTTGCTCGCACGGTATAAGAAGAGGTGGCGGCCTAGCGCAGCGGTAACGTAGACACATCGGAGGCAACTTCTTCTAAAGTATTAGTATTTTAGAAGGTTTATATTCTAGGACCTAGTTGCCTGGTTCGTTTCCCGGCAAGCTTGATGGACTTTTGACCAGGCCATCGTCCTAAGTGGTGGTGTTGCATATGCAACATACAATGGCATTCACAATGTTAAAATAAGGCCAAAATTTGTGTTTTTTTAGTTATAAATTAAAATTCGTGTCACTGTATAAGTGGATGGTTATAGATAAAGCATAGTATTTGAGTTGCGTATGATAAACCATAATACACTCTGGTGATTATTATAATCATCCTCGTTTAGTCTACATTAAACGCTCGTTAAATAATATCCTATTAAATATCAACTGTTATTTAAAAACAGGTAACTTTCCGAACCCCGAAAATGCACTCCATTTTAAAAATTGAAAATACGGATAAAAGTGACGTATATTTTCGGTCTATACTAACTAAATAAAAAAATAATTAAGATCTCCAAATAACTTATGTCGTCCAAAATTATTGTTCGATAAGTTTATAGTGTAAGTCCGCATCATATGGGATTTTTTTAATTAATAGCTTTATTTAAAATTTGACTTTGGCATCACGTTCTGCTTCGATCAAGATGAAAATTAAGCAAAAAAATAGTAGTCACATGATTTGCATTACTGTCAAATTTTAATTTTTTTCAAAAAATAATTCAAAAGTGGGGTTATTTCTGAAAACATCGAAAAAAGTTATTAGAAAAAGTTTTTTAAATGCAGTTTCTGGCCCACATGCAAAATTTTAGCTGCATAAGATAATTTTGATTTTTTTACCTATATCTTGTAAACTGCACCACTTTTGCAAAATAAGACTCAACGCAACCTACATAAAAAATTTCAGTTTTGACAAGGCTTTATTTCAGATACATTTTCTTTAAGGTAGCGCCATATTAAATGTGTGTTTTTCTACAAAATCAAAATTGGGCTATTAAAATTTGGTCGCATGTGATGCAAAGTTTATTTGTTTTTGACCCTGTATAAGGTAACTTCATAAAATAAGTATTTTTGAAAACGTAGTTTGTGTCTGAAAGTAATACACCTTAATATTAAGACAAAAAAGAACACAGTGTCTTCAGTAAAGTGTTTTTTAAGTAAAAAATTAATTTTATTTTAACAATGTAAAGTTTATCTATTTTCAACGATTTAATTAAAAGCCCCTATATTATAATTTATTATTAAGCTATGTCATAATAACGTTAATGTATATTACTTTCAGACACAAACTACGTTTTCAAAAATACTTATTTTATGAAGTTACCGTATACAGGGTCAAAAACAAAAAATAAACTTTGCATCAATCATCATCAATTTTGATTTTGTAGAAAAACACTCATTTAATATGGCGCGGCGCTACTTATATATTTGAAATAAAGCCTTGACAAAACTGAGAAGTTTTATGTAGGTTGCGTTGAGTATTATTTTGCAAAAGTGGTGCGCAACTTACAAAATATAGGTAAAAAATTCAAATTATCTTATGTAGCTGAAATTTTGCATATGGGCTAGAAACTGCATTTAAAAAAAAAATTTCTAATAACTTTTTTCGATATTTTAAGAAATAGCCCCACTTTTGAATAATTTTTTGGGAAAATTAAAATTTGACAGATAATGCGAATCACGTCACTACTATTTTTTGCTTAATTTTCATCTCGACCGAAGCAGAACTTAATGTCAAAGTCAAATTTCGGATAAAGCTATTAATAAAAAAATCCCATATGATGCGGACTTTACTGGTGACACTGTATATAGCCTGCCTATATTTAGAAACTGAAGTTAAAAAAACCAATTTTGGTATTTTTTTGATAGCGCCACATTTTTTTAATTTCCATAGCCTTCTCGATTTTAAAGAAGTGAGTGAGACAATATATATTACTAGCCTGTTCATAAAGGCCTTTGACGGATTCAGGTGGGGGGGGGAGGCCGTCTCCGAAGGTTGAGATCCGCCCCCATGTGGCGTCTTAAAGTCAGCAGCACGGAGTTCAACTAAATAATTTGACGTTAGATTAGTTTTGCTTGTCAAATCATGACAACGTGTTTGTTTTTACTTCAATAAATATTTTTTCGTCGACCGTGTATTTACAACCTTAATTATTGTATAAAAAATCATACATTAATGGCCCCCATTAATGCATGATTTTTTTTTATTAATAAACGATTTTAGGCAACCAAACATACTACAAAGCACGCACTGCCGCGTACATAATGGCGTTGCCATAGTTTCTGTCGATGTCAATAAGTTTGAAATTCAAAAATTTGTTATAATATGTAGTTGGTTCTAAATAAAAAAAAAAAATATAATCTATTAACAAGACAATCGACGGAAAAATATTGTAACTAACGCGTATATTAAATAGCGATTAATAATCTTAACAAATTAACGTGCTCGCTGCGCTCACACGTTTAAATTGTCTCGATTATTAATCGCCCTTATTAATACACTAGTTTGTTAAATTACTATAAACGTCTGCTGAACTTATTGTTTAGAAATAAAACTGTTTAATCCAAAACTAAAAGTGTCTTATTCATCGGAGTAGCTAGCCTTAGTTTTCAGGGGGAGCCTGGGCCCCAGTGTACGGTGGATTAAAAAATATATTGAATATTTTAGGGGGCCCCCAGGGCCATCAGGGGGGGCAGGCCCCCCTGCCCCCCCCTAGCTACGCCGATGGTATTATTACTTTAAAAAAGTCTAAAAACGGGGGAGTTGTAGTCTTTTATGAAATCTTATAAAGGTACGTTGAAAATAATCGCCAAAATCCGGAAATTTATCGAGAAGATGGAATCAACGCTAGTTCCAATATATTTTCGAGTAACCGAAATATTATTATCATTTTATCATAGCACTGCCGTCCGTCCCGTCTTGTCTCCATGAATTCTGTGGCGCGTGACCTTACGAAATCAGCTGGATTTATTTGATGTTGGTTTTACGTTTGCACGAATCTTCTTTTATGTATATTAAATAATAAGTGCATCTCCCTTGTCTATTTTATTGAATAATAAATTTTTGGTTTAGTTTTTAAGGTTTTATAGTGAAAATGCCATATTGTTGTTGCGTTCCTGGATGCAAGTCCAACTACATAAATGCTGGTCAAAATATTTCTATTTTAACTTTTGTAAAAACAAGTAAATACTTATATACATTACAGAAATGTAGGTACCTAGGTATTCTATGAAATAATTTGGATATCCGTAAATACATAGTTTATATGGGTCAAGAGGCCTTTAAAGAAATAGAAAACAGAGAAGCACAAAGTCTTTCTCCACAACTTTATTAGAATAACTAGGCGAATCTAGAATAATTCATATAATAATTCGACATGTTTCGAGTGTAGAAGACAAAGTAAATAGTACAATGCTGATGTTGTTAGCAATATAGAGGAAATAATAAGTGGGATTGAGCCGTAATGGAGCTTTTAATGGTGTACAAGAGGTGTAAAAATTAATAGTCAGAAGACCGACCAGACTTCAGCAAACTTCAATAAATACTTAAACGTCTGCTGCACTTATTGTTTTGAAATAAAATTGTTTAATTCAACACCGACAAGACTTCAGCATACTGGAAAGTCAAGGGCTAGTGCAACGGCCCTGTCTTGGGCAGAAAAATGAAGAGAGTAAAAGAAAAACTAGAGAGTTTTAACAGTCTTTGTGAAAATCATTTAGGTAAAGTAGTAAAAAATCTTACGTTTCATTCAACTTTGTCGGAGACATGTAAAAGTGGTGAAATAAGCGAAAAAAAAAAAGAAAAAATTGTTTTTCGTAAAAGTCAAAGCATCATTTAGCTTAAAGTAAAATGCTTTTGGGGTACCAGGTTCGTTACGGCCCAGTTACCCCGGCAGTCAAAACATACACATTATGTGCAAAATTAATAGATTTTAAAAAAACTGATGATGAGTGTTTCTACACTCGAAACATGTTGAATTATTATGAATGACTCTAGGTTCGCCTATTTTTCTACTAAACTTGTGGAGAAAGACTTTGTGCTTTTCTATACATTTAGCTCCATTTTGAGTATGGACTACTTCTTCAAATTTAAAGAAATGTTTAAAACTCATACAAAAGATTTTAAAAAATCGATAGGATTTATTATATATTTTCTGTTTTATGGTGTAATTTTAATGAAGCTATATTAACACACATTATATTATTGGATCATCATCCAAAAGAAAAGGCTAATGGCAACCAGTATATTTCTGCATTGGCTTATTCTTGGGCCGTTCAACAAAAACATCGACTGCATAGCTCGGATATGAGCCCCTTTATCACCATTTCTTCAAACTCCAAAAAGTACCGACATCGATAAAAAAAAATTGCCCATGAAGATGTGCAAGTAATCTTTTTGTTACTATGAAATAAAAAGATCGTAATTATTTATTATTTTTAAAATTCGTGACTTGGCAAAATAAACCCGTTTTTTTGTGACAAAAATATCAAAATACGACTGCCATTTTGGTTTGCTTCTTGATTAAACAGTTTGGTTTGTATCTTGGCTCCACGAGTTAAACGTTAAATTTTCATTTATTTTTATAATGAACAGGCCCGTATTCTGTTTCACTTACTCCTCCTTAAATCTCAGAAGGCCTTGATAATTTCAATCGATTCGATTAGGAATTCATAATAACACTTGTTGTATAATGCATAGTATAAGGTTCTTACTATATGATAAGTATTATGCGCATTAAATGGTTGTATATAAAAAATATAATAACATACCCAGTTAAATCTTAAAATATTAGAATAAAAAACAGATCCAACATTAAAATGGAATACTTTTACATCAAAGAATATACAATAGTCTCTCTTTCTGTGTATTCTCCATTAGAACAAACTGATTTTAAATTCTGGCGCACCCGCATTTTTTTTTTAACCAATCGTATTTCTTCCACGTCTCAAAACTTTTTAAGTTTTCCAGTGTTTTAAGGCGGGTAGACATTATGACTTTAAGTGCCTAACATCGTAAATCAAGTGCGCTAATTATTGTAAACGAGCGAGAGCGTAGGAGCCAAATTTTTCAGAGGCTAGCATCTGCGTTATGAACGTCACAATTTTGCATGTTGCCAAATTGTGTAAAAAATACCGTGATAGCGAATGTAAAATACTACGACAGTAAAGCAAATCTTACCATTCAGAAACGTACTTTTGTGCCTCGCCGACATCATGTCTATGAACACAATGAGCCGTATTCATAAAACTGAAGGATATCCTTGTAAGTATAAGGTAGAAGTATAAGGTTTTGAGTTGGAGAAAAAGGTAGAAGTATAAGCATTTCCCTTTTTTCGTATTCATAATGATTACCTTATACTTGCAAGGATATCCTCCAAGAATAAGTAAAGGGTATGTGAATAAACTTATTATAATTATTCGAATTTTCTTTTTAAAAACGAAAATAATTTGATATTATTATGGCGTAAATAATAAAACGAAATTAAATTTGAACTTTTATTTTATACAGTTTTATACCTACATTTAATTATCAAAGTTGTTTATTACAATGCTCAAATTTCTTCTGACTTCTTGTCCTTGCTGGCGAAGAGGTAGATCAAATTCGTCCTCATCATTGTCATCTTCTTGTGGCACTTCTTCTTCAGGTGCTTTAAAATCGATGTCTTTCAAAGTTTTTGCCATGTTATGAAGCACAATACAGGCAACAATTATTTTTGGCACATTCTCCAATTTCACTCGGCAAACATATTGCAAAATAGGAAATCGACGTTTCAGTTGACCAAAACAACGTTCATTTATCACTCTTTTTTTTCAAAAGTTTATTATAATTTAGTTCAGAACCTTGAGCGGGATTTCTAAATGGAGTTATGATCCACGGCTCTATTCCATATATCCATAATTAGCAAAAAGCACGACGTTGTTTTTATTTTGTAAATGAACCCTTATTTGTGAATTTCTGCATATTCTTGCACCACAAGTGGCTTGCACATGCAATTTTATAAATTCATTTTTTATTATGGTTTTTTTATGTACTTACTTTTAGAGTTAAATGATCAAAAATTATACCAAGATTTCTAGCGGATGTTACGGTGTCGCACAATTATTAATAATAATTTTGAAATCAGTGTTGATTATTATTTTTAAATAAATAGATTGTAGACCGTTTAAAAGTAAACTGGTTGTTTTCATTCAGTTTCAAGCCATGATCCTTTACTATTTTGGAAAAATTAGATACTTATTTATTAATGAAATTCAATGCAGAAGATTAGCATTTTTTATTGTGATATATTTGTTTATCATCAGCAAAAGCTAATAGATTACCATATTTCATGGATAAATTAAAATCCTATGTATAAATTATAAATAATAAAGGATCCCGTACAGATTCTCTATTTAATACCTGAATTTAAAACATCATAAAGAAATTTGTTTGAAATTATTGTAATTTGATATCTATTGAATAAATAATTTGCAAACCATTCACAAGTATGTTTACTAAATCCTAGATTCTTAAGTCTCGCAAGTAGTAATTCATGATTTAGAATTTAGAGAATCAAAAGCCTTGGCCAGATCTAAAGAAACGATATGGTAACAAAATTTGATTCCCAATTTTCTAAAATATCATCTTTAAGTTTACATAATAATGTCGTTGTGCTAAAATTAGCTCTGAAACCAGATTAATTGCTAGGTAAAATATTATATTTATATAAATAAGCTATAACTTGATTAAAAATTAGTCTTTTAAGAACTTTAGATATTTACGATAGTAAAGCTATTGGTCGAAAATCTTTAACATTTTGTTCATTATTTACATTAAGTATTGGGATAATAATATCAGTTTTCCAAATAACTGAATAAAGATTATTTGGAATTGAATAGGGAACTTTCCAATTTTTTTTTCAATAATATGATTTAGTTAGGCCTGAAAAAAGTATTCCCCAATTATTACTCCTTAAAAATCAGTAATAACTTGGTAAAAATTCTTTAAAGTTTCGCGCGTGTTAAAAGCGTTTCAAACGACCTCTTAAGCGCGCCAAGTCCGATGACGTCACGAAGTATGACTTTTCCGTCATCCGTCATCCTGACCGGTGGCCGAGCTACCGGGTTTGCATTTGAATTTGAATTGCCGTGTCTTATTGTTGTGTCGCTTGACGCGTGGATGTCATCATGACAAATGATACTTCGTGACGTCACGACCCGTTTTAATATGATTTAGTTAGGCCTGAAAAAAGTATTCCCCAATTATTACTCCTTAAAAATCAGTAATAACTTGGTAAAAATTCTTTAAAGTTTCGCGCGTGTTAAAAGCGTTTCAAACGACCTCTTAAGCGCGCCAAGTCCGATGACGTCACGAAGTATGACTTTTCCGTCATCCGTCATCCTGACCGGTGGCCGACCTACCGGGTTTGCATTTGAATTTGAATTGCCGTGTCTTATTGTTGTGTCGCTTGACGCGTGGATGTCATCATGACAAATGATACTTCGTGACGTCACGACCCGTTTTAATATGATTTAGTTAGGCCTGAAAAAAGTATTCCCCAATTATTACTCCTTAAAAATCAGTAATAATTTGGTAAAAATTCTTTAAAGTTTCGCGCGTGTCAAAAGCATTTCAAACGACCTCTTAAGCGCGCCAAGCCCGATGACGTCACGTGTCTTATTGTTGTGTCGCTTGACGCGTGGATGTCATCATGACAAATGATACTTCGTGACGTCACGACCCGTTTTTACCCGCTTGGGATAATTTGAATTTTGGGGCATTTTTAAATCTTTCTAGCGGCCTTTTGGGACGAAATATATTGTTTTTTTGCTGCCATATGTTTTAAGACAATATATACTTATGATTTATAGAATTTTTTCACCATTTAAAATTTTTGTCAAGTTCCCTATTAGTAACTACTTATATGTTTAAGAGCATTTAAGAAATTATTGTTCATGCAAAGTTCTAACATTCTCGAGGTTACAACATCGATTCCACAAGAATCTGTTTGGATTAGACATAATTTTTATGATATCATAATTTGAGATATGTTTTACATTTAGGAATACATCATCACATATTATAGGTGATTTTTTAGAGGTCCTGGACAGTTTTGAAAAGGAAAATAGAAAACCGGTACTTGTTTGAATGTATTTTCGAATCTCCACCTAGTACATACCAATGTATATTTGATATATGTTTTATATACTGGGTATTGCACTATGCACCAGACTGGCCATGTCAATTTGGCTACCCGCAAATATTAGCTCCCATATTAGTTTTTCATCAAAATTGTGTTGTGTGGCTGGTGTTTTTGGTTGCCAGCACTAGAAAACGTAAGAAGGAATATTATATTCTTAGGCTAATACTTAAGCATAGAGAGACAAAACCAAGAGAAACCATCCAATAAAAACATTTTCAGTCACTTCGCTTCTCGGTATTTACATCCGCGGCCTTGTGCCTCGCTTTCGCCCAGTTAGGTGGGATGTCTAAGTTTACCTAGTTAATGACTAAAGTAAACACTTTTAAATTTTACGAAGATAATACGAAGGTATTAGGTAGATTTATAGTTAAAAAATATATTATTGATAACTTAAAATAAAAACCCATAAATGAGTTTTGGCAAACAAACCAATCACTTATAATGGTTAAATATTTCATTGAAAACAACTAAGTTATTATACTAAAATCAACAATATTTTTCTGTGTATGGTGGCTTTATTTGACTTTCCGATTCCACCAAATCGTAATAGCAGCAGAGCTGGCAACGTACTATTGCTAGTAACAAGGCAGTCAAATTTGTAGCTGTAGTGTTTTAGACGATAATTTTTCAGTGGGAGAACTTTATAAGCCCAGTATGGTGATTTATGTTGCACTTGTTTAGTTGCTGCATCGTCCATGCCGTGACAAAAAGACTTTAATTTTAAAACTGTCTTAGCCTGCGAGGTGTCCCCATTAATATAAATTTGTTCCTTGTTACTCGCAAATTTTCTGGTTTAAGTGAAATGAGAGTTTATTCTCGATTTAAGTTACATTCCAAAATATATTATTGATCTTTTAACTTTTTACTGTAATATTAATAATACGTTATTAATGCTAAAAATGTTTTGAGGGCTTGCAGACAAACTTTATTTTTTAATTGAAAAAGTATAATGCCGGCACTGGGAATCAAACCCAGAACCTCTCGAATACCAGTCGAACGCTGTACCAACGGTGATTCTGAAATTTTCTCTACTACTAACTTCGGTCATAAAACTTATTCAATTTTGATATTAGTTCTTATACTTTTGGAATATTCTGTAGATGTTGCAAAATGTCCACGACGCAATTGAATCAAAGATCAATAGATCCTGATGATCAGAGTGGTCGTGAGTGAGTTCCTTTCCCTTCATAACGCCTCCCCAGTTTTAAATCACAGGAGATGCCAAACTGTATACGACTAAAATCAAAATTGAATAAGTCATCTGACCGAAGTTGATGAGAGAATTTCAAAATCTCCGTAACGCATTTGGCAGTTCATTCGAATGTTATTCATGGGATGGGTTCGATTGCTAACTGAGTCATAAAACTTTTTCAATTTTGAATTACCTTGTCTGCACGCCGCTAAATATTTTTCAGTTATAACTACATGGTGAAATTTTTAACTGGAATAAATTCAGTATTAGAAAGCCTCGTTATTTGCTGAAAAAATACAGAACTACGGCTGCGATTATTTTTAGTTTGGCATATTTTCTTCGTGTCTTCATGAAATTTACCCCTCTTTTGGGGGTCCAATTTTTTATTTTAAATGTAAAAGTATGTATTGTAATAGCTCGTTGGAAAGGGCAGCTTGACATTATGTACCATATCGGGGGTTATTTGGCGAATTTCGTGTACAGGGTGTCCCAAATTCGAGCCTCATCATGGGGATCTCGGAAACTATAAGAGATACAGCATCGGTTAAATTGTGGCAAAGTTGCGCAATTTCGAACTGAGCAATATCGCAAAAAAAATATCTGAGCTATCTTTTTTAGTTTTTGAAATTTTTGCAAAAAACTAAAATTTTGAGTTTTTGTTTTTTTAAATTGCTCGACTTATTTTATCCGCTACAGAAAAACAAGCACAGCATTGTTAAGGCAACTTTTTACGCTCCATATTGTGACGTTTTTAGAATTTCGTTACAACGTTTCGTTTTTGTGTAACTATTATGAACTTTAATTTTTTAAATACGGACCTGCATTTTTTATTTTATTATTTGATAGCCCTTTAAGCCCTGAATTCAACCATGTACCACACTTAATTATATTTAGATGTTTTGATGTCATTATTACATCTTCAGGAATGTGATAATTATTTTTAAATACGGCCCTGATGTATATTTGACTCTTGGTTTATTAAAACTACCATACTGGGCTAAATTAGTATCAAGCGTAGCAAAATAACTATAATGAGGCTGCAAGCGTTCAGGATAGTCCTCTGTAAATAACGGTCACAAGAAATTTGTAAATTCCTATTGGAAGAATAATAAACTCGTAACATGTCGCGCTTCTAAAGCAGAAAACATAATTTTGCTGAAATATTCAGTATAAATGGTGACTGCAGTTGTCATGATAATTAAGGTGAAAGTATTAACATGCTTGCCAACCTATAGCCTATTTCGCGTATATTTATTTAATTTTTCTCGCTTTTACACAAAATTTAAATAAAATCATTATCGTCTTCATATTTTATAGGTAATAATTGACATATTAAATAAATATCAAGGAATTTCATTAAATATTTTAGAAGAATTTTATAGCGAAAAATGTCGGGTAAGATTTTTTTTAACATTATTATGTCATTCTTCTTTCACTATACAATTCTCCCAAAATTAGCACTGAAATAAATTGATATTTTTGTAATATGTCAGCTATTACCTAAATATTGTACCGACGATATTGATTTTATTTAAATGTTAGTTAATCAAATAATAAACTAAAAAAAGCAACGCGAAATAGGTTATAGGTTGGCAATAGATGAAATGACGTTGAGAATTCCACCTTGCCACCTTAAGCCAAACAATCAAGTAAAAGTTCTTGTCATAGCAACCTTTGTTTTGTTTGGTTTTATTTTTACTTTGTTACAATTTATATAAAAACTTAAACATAGTAAATTATTTGTATAAAATTCCGGATCCATTTACATGTATGTGGTAAGAAGATTAAGTAACTAACACCAGGGCCGTATTTAAAAATAATTATCACATTCCTGAAGATGTAATAATGACATCAAAACGCGTAAATATAATTAAGTGTGGTACATGGTTTATTTCAGGGCTTAAAGGGCTATCAAAAAATAAAATAAAAAATGCAGGTCCGTATTTAAAAAATTAAAGTTGATAATAGTTCCATAGAAACGAAACGTTGTAACGAAATTCTAAAAACGTCACAATATGAAGCGTAAAAAGTTGCCTTAACAAAGTTGTGTTTGTTTTTCTGTGGCGGATAAAATAAATCAAGCAGTTTAAAAAAACAAAAACTGAATATTTTAGTTTTTTGCAAAAATTTCAAAAACTAAAAAAGATAGCTCAGATATTTTTTTGCGATATTGCTCAGTACGAAATTGCGCAACTTTGCCACAATTTGACCGATGTTGTATCTCTTATAGTTTCCGAGAACCCCATGATGAGGCTCGAATTTGGGACACCCTGTACAGTGACCGGCAGAAAGTATGAACCAAATGGGATTTTTTTAAATTTCAAACTTACCAAATTTGTTTGACGGTGGAAAAGTTCTGCATGTTCTTAAACAAAAAAGAGCATAATAGACAAAACTAGTAAATATAGCGCTGTATACGAGGGAGAGGTGAAAACGATAATTTCACTCAAGAATAAAGTGCCCTTATTTTTCACTGTAGAAAATCATTTTTATTAGGAAATATTGTTTGCACTTAAAAGTTATCCACAAATACCAAATTTCAGCACGGTAGCACAAAAAGTGTTTTTACTTTTTAAAAACACTTCTTTTGACGCCCTCTCGTATAACGAATCGATAGAAGCTATGCAACCTATAAATTCAATTTTTTAACAGCTCTTGGGCAATTAGACACATAACTTACTTAAATTTGTTTAAATACGCGAGAACTGGACGTTTAATAAAATAACGTCAAAAATAATCTAACTTTTCTGGTACATTATTCTATGGATAAGCGGAATAACTTTGTGCAAAACAAATTAGGGTTTACTTCATACATTTAACAATATTTTGCTGTTCCCAATTTTTCAAAAACTCTTAAACCCATTGGTTCATGAATTAAAGTTTAAACCCTTACAATCAAATTCGTTTTCATTTAAATCTAGTTGCAATGAAAAATATTTATATTTGTGCTACCGAGCTGAAATTTAATATTTATGGATAACTTTTAAGTGCATTTCTTAATAAAAAAATTTTCCACAGTAAAAAAATAAGGGCAATAATTTATTTTTGAGTGAATTCAACGTTTTCGCCTCTCCCTCGTATACGGCGCAATATTTACTAGTTTTGTCTATGCTCTTTTTTGTTTAGGGACATGCAGAGCTTTTCCACCGCCAAAAAAAATTTGGTAAATTTTGAAATAAAAAAAATCCCCTTTGGTGCTTACTTTCTGCCGGTCACTGTCACTGTATAAGTCTGTCTAAGTTCCTTTAAATATTCTGGTTTAGTTCGTTAACTTTGGTTTTTAGGTTACCCCCAACGGAAATAACCTAGAGAATTAAGGTCGGGCAATCGTGGCAGCCATTCAATGGTACCTACCCTTTCTTCCAATCCAGCGGTTTGTAAAAATTTCTTGTAAATAGTTTTTACTATAAAGTAATGGTTTAAACAGCACAAACTACTACAACAGATAAGTATAGGCCGAAAATAACGTTTTTTTTAAACATCAGTCTGCGCTGGCAAAACCTAAATTTACTGTATCAATTATTGTTGCTAAAATGGCCAGTTTTTTTGTAGCTTTCTAGATTACCAGAATGCAAAAGTAAATAGTGGGTCGCTTTCCTTTTTTTATGCTTTTTCCAACCAACAACAACATACCGTTAATGAAAAAAAAAGTTGGGGGCGGTTCCTACCCTAAAAAGATGGATAAAATTCATGAAGAAACGAAAAATTATGCCAACCTAAAAATAAACGCAGCCGTAGTTCTGTATTTTTGAGCAAATAGAGACTTCTTAATATTGAATTTATTGCAGTTAAAACTTCCACCCTGTAAATCACATACATATATTATTATTGTTATTTGCAATAAAAACCTGCTTATTTCCGAGTCCTGGAGGCAGGGCTGGATTAGGATATTATACCAGAAACCTAAATTTTTACAGATACAAAAAGAACAAACATTATAATATTTGTCAGAACTCAAAGATAAGAAAAACTAGACAAAAACTCTACTAGTACTAGCTAATAAAATAAATTGGTAGCCCCCTGTTTAATAATTCGTACGTGCGCAAAATTGATGGTTGATTAAAAGCCATTTATACCTTTAAAAATATGTATTTTCTATTATAAAACAGACAATGGAAGACAATTTCAATTGTAAAACAGTCCTCCATAAATTATTGCTGTCATCATCTGTCCGTAAAAGAGCAATTTATTTTAAACCCATTTTATTTAGGAAACCGTGGATAATGTAACCGAAACGGTGTCGCCAATAATTCACGATCTTTTAGAGAGAACAGGTTTTTCCCTTTAAGTGTGATTTTGCCATAACTAAAGATTTCGGATTCATGCATTACCTATACCGAAACATCGCTTGGCAGTAGTTTTATCGCAAAATGCACTAGTAGAAGACATCTGCATCTTTATATATGATTGTTATTCTCATGATTTTTTATTCCATTTTAAACCTTTGGAGTCACAAAAAGATATATCATAATGTATGCTTGGCGGCAAAAATTGTTTTTTTATTTATTGAAATTATGGTATTTTCCCTTTATCCACAAATGTTTAATTATTTTTTAAAATGGTGCTATTTTACCACCCTTACCCACACACACACAGTTTTTAAAATTAAAAAATTACTTGGCCGACTGACAGTGGTATTATATAAGCGTAATTGTAGATAAATTATATAATATTGTATTAAAGTATAAACACAAAAATGAAGTTGTGTATCGTCCGCAAATATGCGATGATATGGAAGTATAAATTTAGTATAAAATATCATTTTTGCATAACGAAACGTTAAAACACGCCCCCCCCCCTCCTTCTACATTTTTTAGTCATGATACACCACTGAAAGAAGACCATAAAAAATATGAACTAGAAAGTTGGAGAATTAAGGAAAGTTCCATAAAGCAACAAATTATTTCCTGCTTGACAGGGATCGTCGGCTCCATTTCGTTTTGCGACGTAATTCTTGGACAATTTGCTCGTAAAGTCCTTTAATAAAGAATATAAGCAAATTGATAAATCCCGGTTGTTCGTGGAAAAGCTGCCCGACTGGGCGTCGCGGCGTCTGGACGGCAGGCAGGCGTCTAGTCCTTATTCAGTGCTCAGCTGCGAAACTGCACCAACAAGGATTATGCTGTATTGTCTGATGCACATTTTTTATTTAAAAAGATGGCATGAGAAATGATTTATAAAATAAAGTATTTTTTAAATGTTTATCATGTCCAGTGGCGTGCGGTCCATGGAAGCCATGGATGCACAGCTTCCGCTGCTTGTCATGACCCAAAAAGTTCTCTATGTCTATTCCTAATTAAATATCTGTCCTGACTAATATCTTCCCGATCTAATATCGGAATCTTTTAGTTGTCGACCGGCGCCGCGTCGTACGCGAAATAGTTTTCGTTTCTTTGCACTGTGGCAGGTCGGGCGAAATCATTCAAACAGCGACACGGCAAGCCTTATCGTCGGATAAAATTGGGCAACAAGACCTGTAGTCGATTGTCGTTTCTGGTTGTGTAACGCCGGATTTCGGGATCACTATAAACCGCCATTTATTAAATTTATGATCTTGATTGTCTTTAGTTTGTATATTTTGAAAATAGTTTGTTTAATACATCAAAAATATTGCAGTGGTAATCGGGATAATCCTTCAAATGGATACGAAACTAGACAAAAATCATGACATCCGGCTTCCTATTCCTAAACTGGCACGCACTAAACACTCCATAATTTATGAAAGTATAAAATGTACAATTCCTACCATATGTAAAATTTTGAACAGTCAAGGATCACCTTGCTCTCAGGCGCAGCTTGTCCATGAGATCATTTGGGCAATGACCCAGCTAATTAATTTATTTTTCAAAATAAAAAAAATAAATATCCTTTAAAAAATGCAAAAATCCTAAAGTGTAAATGTCATGCTAAAACTCACCAATATAGATCGAAGAGTTCCACTGTATTTTAAGTTGACCTAGTGGATTTATATCAAACAGAAGATTACATAAATAATTTGGAAACTAAGAGCGAAAAAACATACTCGCTTTCGGAAGTTAAAAAGAGACAAATATAAACTCGCCGGCCGTCGACTTCCACTGATCTCGGGTTGTTTTGTGCTCAATCGAAGGCGGTTCAGTTGTCATTTATAGAGGAACACAGTCGAACCGCTCCGTGAATTATTATTGCCAACAATTTACATTAGGTGCAGTCAATACTATTGCAATAAAAAATAGCCTCAAGGCATGCGCTTTATTATTTGCATCAAATTAGAAAATGTGCTAATTTGACTGCAGATCGCATGCAATATTAGTGATTTTTTTAATACCAACCTAAAAAAAAGTAAATTAACCTTCACAAACAGTATTGATCGAAGATCAATTTCGTGTGGTAGGACGGTATTTATCTTTGCAGTTAGTCGCGTTTTTATCGGAAATGATAAAATTCCATTGAATTGCGTTTCGATAAATCAATACACAGATAAATAAATTTAGTAATATGACTACAGATAGTGGGATATACCCCCTAATATAGGATCTTCAGGGGTAATAGTGAATATTGGAGTGAGTACGCAACCCCAGCATGAGGGGGATGAGGTTATGAATAATCCTGAGAACAAAGCAAATAAAAAACAATTTTCGTTATAAAATCAAAGATACAGGCCCATATTAAGTATATAATAAAAATAATTCATCTGAATTTAAGGTTAAGTTAAGCGCCTTAAAATTAAACAACAGTATAAATTTAATACATGCCGAATTGGATAACCGAATAAAATCATTCATTCCATAGGTAGAAACCGAATTAGAGTAACTTTTAGGGACTTTCAAGCAGCCAATAAATTGGTAAGTTCTAAGAGTTTAGTCAACCATAACTTAGAACCGTCAAGTCCTCAATTTGCAGTAAAAGGGTACTCTCTGAGATAAGAGACATAAGCTAAGAATATCTTAAAATCCATATTCAGAAATTTGATATGCACTGTAATTTTGAGGTCGTCTCAGTAAAAACAAGTGCAAAAAGTGTACTGGACGGCAAAACTAAAGAAAATAAATAATAAACACAAAGTCTATAAGTGTAACTTTTAGAACTCAAACATCACCTATTGTAAGTAGGTAGCCATACCGCACGTTAAGTGTGAAGTAAGAGAGTCATTTTATGTTACAATTGTTTTCGATATGGTGACTCTAGCAAACAGAGTAAAAGTAAAATTAGATGCCTTAAATGTCAAAGCGAGCATAATGTAAGTGATTGCACATCAGTTCACAAAGAAAAAATATTTTTTCATTGCAAATTAAATCATTATACTATTAAAATAAAAAAATGTCCAGAGTTCACCAGGTAAAAACAAATTAAAATCGCAATGGATTTGCAAAATTTAAGATATTAAGATGCTGAAAAATTGTTTCTTGAAAAACTTATGCCTCCGTTCTATCTCAAAATGGTGGCCCTGAGAGTGATCCCAATATTGACCTAGAACTACTAGGTAATTTGTTAGATAATAACTCTCAAACCAAAATACGTTCATACAATCAATACATACCTACTAAATTTACCCAAGAAAAAATACCACAAAAAAGAATAAGACCATCATCTTCAAACACAATTTTCAAGATCATAACCAAATATTGCCTCAGCATAAATTGTCTTAAGGCTCAGGCGCAGGTTTATCACGAAATCACAGCAGTCAAGTAGTAGTAGTAGAAATACTAAAGATACTTTAAATAATAACGACAACAACATGGTAGAAATGGTTATATCAATATTAAACGTACTAAAAAAAAAGAACACATTCAATATAAATAAAACAGACATAACCGAATTAATTATTTTAAAAATAAATCAATCTTTATTTTAAAGTAATCAAGATTAGATTAATTACAAGCAAACTAAATTTAACATATCAAATAAATAGTAAATAAATTAGCAATTTCGTTGTAGGGCCTAACATAAATTATTTAGAAAACAAAACTTTAAAGACGTCATGAAACATTTGTCAGTGGAACTGTAAATCAGCGGTTGCCAATAAAAGCAACTTAGAAAATCTTTTAGCCCAAGAATACATTTATATTGCATTACTTTCAGAAACTTGGTTCAAACCTGGCAACTACTCACCTTTCCTTGGTTACAATGTTATCTACAAAGACCACCATGATGGGAAGGGCGGAGTAGAGCTATTCTCATTAAAACTAACATAACATTTACGGAGATCACTGGCCCCAAATTTAATAATAGTATTTATGTAGGCATTAAGGTCCAATTGCAACATAGCTAACCTTAATAAGTTTATACACAGAACTACAAACGAAAATTTCCCTACAGACATGCATGGTCAAATTTCTTTCATTTTATTAACAGCCCTTTCTTATTGGAGGGGACTTTAAAGCCCACAATATAGCATGGGGATGTGCGAGTAATTACATTTACGATACAAGTTATTAGACGCCTTCGACCAAAACAACATATTATACCTTAATAATGGAAACTTTACGTGAATCAGGGGGGTCAAAATCCGAATTGGATTTATCTTTATCATCGTCGTGTCTGCAGCCTCTACTAGAATGGTACACTGGAGGATTCATATGGTTCAGATCACCTTCTCATTAAAATAATATGTTACATAACTCCAAAATTTGCTACAATAAATAAATAGGCAAAAATAACAAAAAAGCTAATTGAGATTACTTTCACGAAGAAGGCAATCAAAAATTGAAAAGCTTAGAATTAAATAACTATGAAAATTTTTAAAATACCCTAGTTATTATTTAGAAAGTTCCGTCCCCACTTTTCCAGAAAACAAATGTAAAAGAAAAAGTGGCAAATTTTGGTGGAAGTAGTTTAAAAAAAAAAGAAATATTCGCAGAATATTAAAACAACCCTATACCCTTTTTAACCTAATATCATATAAAAGACAGACGCGCTATAGTCAAAAAAATTATAAAAGAAGAAAAACGGGAAAACTGGTGAGAATATTGTCAGTTATTAAACAAAAACAAAGTATTAAACGTACGGTAAAAAGTTAATAGTTATAAAAATCGAAAACAGGAAAATAGAATAACCACAAGTATAGAAGACCCGTGGATTGAAGAATTCCACCAGAGGCTAATTCCATTTTACACACCTAACAAAGCCCCTAAAAATAACGAACCAATTACATCAAATCACCTTTTAAATTAGTCATTTAAAATGGAAAAGTTAACGAGAGTATTAAAAAAGAAAAATAACTCTGCTCCTGGTAAAGATAGTATACAGGGTGTTTCAATAAAAGCTACCAGGCCAATTATTTCGAAAACTAAAAGTGACATATAAATTCTGTAAACGCCAATTTTTAGCCTCTATGATTGGCTTCTTAACTGTGTAAAAAATGTGTTTGAATAATACAAGATGTAGGTGGCGCCACGATGCAAAAAATTTTTTCGATGACAGGAACTTTTAAATGTTGTGGTTCTTAAAGATAATTAATTTTTGATCAAATTATGTCCCATACAAATTTTTGATAAATCCAACATGAAAGGAGATATTTTGGGTTAAGTTTTTTTTTTAAATAATTTTGAAGAGTATTTTAATTAAAAATATTTTTAATATCCTTTAGCAGATTTTAATTTAATTTTGGTAATGATAATTTTAGTAATAAAATGCTCGTGTAGCGCTAAATTATTACGTTCAGTGACGTCTCAGGGGGCGCCTTAACAAATAATATTGGCAAAAAATTAGACGCCACTGAATTTTTGGTAATTTTTATATTTTTTTGGGATTAAGCAACTAAACATATCCCTTTCTTGTCTGTTAAATTGTTTTCTTATCTTGCTTGGTTTTCGAGAAATAAAAATAAAAACAATTTTATTGCATATCTCTGGAAAACAAAAATCATTAAATAATTAATACGTTGTATCTTGTGCTATTAATCGAAATACACTATTGAGAGTTTGCAGAACCAAATTATTCTATCGATTTGTTATGTATGTATATAAAAGCGGCAATAATTTTGAACACCTCAATCGACCCCATTAAATAGTTTTTGGTATTGTTCATTAATAATTTTGAATAATTTCCCATTAGTTCTTTTATAAAATTTAAAACATCTTTTAATTATTTTATAATGCTTTAATGTTTTAATGCTTTTAAACAACAAAACATACAACGTATTAATTATTTAAAGATTTTTGTTTTCCAGAGATATGCAGTAAAATTGTTTTTATTATTATTTCTTGAAAACGAAGCAAGATATTAAAACAATTTAACGGACAAGAAAAGGATACTTTTAGTTGCTTAATCCGAAAAAAATATAAAAATTACCAAAAACTCAGTGGCGTCATATTTTTTGCCAATATTGTTTGTTAAGGCGCCCTCTGAGACGTCACTGGACGTAATAATTATTAATAATTAATAAATATTAAAAATATTTATTATTAAAATACTCGTTATAATTATTTAAAAAAAAAAACTTAACCCCAAATATCTCCTTTCATGTTGGATTTATCAAAATTTGTTATGGGACATAATTTGATCAAAAATAAATTATCTTTAAGAACGATAACATTTAAAATTTCCTGTCATCGAAAATGTTTTTTGCACCGTGGCGCCACCTACATCTTGTATTATTCAAACACATTTTCTACGCAGTTGTGAAGCCAATCATAGAGGCTAAGAACTGGCGTTTACAGAAATTACATGTCACTTTTAGTTTTCGAAATAATTGGCCTGGGAGTTTTTATTGAAACACCCTGTATAGTATGTTGGCGAACTTACCTGAAAATGTTTTAGAAATATTATTAGGCATATATAACGACATATTTAATGGACACCATCCCATCCCTTTAGAATGGTCTGAATGCATAATACTTCCTATATTAAAGCCAGGCAAACCTCAAAATATGGCCGCCCGATTGCGTTAGCGTCATGTTTACTTAAGACGCACGAGCGACTCGTTCAGAACAGACTAGAGTTTTGGATGGAAAAAAACAAAAAATATTCAACCACCCAGTTTGAATTTAGACGTGGTTATTCTACGCAAGAAGCCATAGCAAATCTATTGACAGACATTTAAATAGGTTTCGCCGAAAATTATAGCACATCAGCCTTGTTTGTGGATATCCAGGGAGCATATTTATGACCATGTTAACTACGACATCCTATATGAAAAAAATGTTTTCGGGTAAAAATTGCACAAACAGTCTACGCATTGTACAACACTCGAAGATTATACATTTGATACATCAAGCCTTACAGAATCCAGGATAGCTATAATAGGGATTCTCCAAGGAAGTATTTTAATTCCTATTTTATATATTATACTGATCTGAAATTAATATATCACGATGACGACATTAAAAAATAGACAATGGAAATAACAAATTTTTAAAAAAACTTTGAGAAGTGGTTTTATAACAATGGCCTTAGTTTATCAGTAGAGAAATCTAACCTGTGCACCTTTACCAGGAAAATAACTTTACTTCCCAGCTGAAGAGGAACGACGAACTTCTTCCCTATAAAAACAAGATAAAATATTTAGGAGTAATGTTGGATAAGAAGCTGCTATGGAAAGACCACATTAACTATATCAATAAAAGAGCAGAAATGGATTAAACCTTCTTAGAGCTTTCACACACGAAAAGTGGGGTTCAGAGCCAAAAAGCGGAATCCAAACTTTTGATACCAAAAATCTCCTCATACTGAAAAAAACATTTTTAGAACACATGGGAAGCCCTTAAATATTCTCTAGAATACAATAATTTTGTAATCTTTAGTGACAGCAAAAGTTCTTTACAGACGGTTCTGAATTGTTCCCAATAAGTTCCTGACAATTATATACTTTGTAAAATTTTAAATACACAGAAAAAAGTAAAAGATTGAATTAACGCAAATAGGTTTGATTTAACCCAATAATCAGTTTAAATAGCAACAACGCAATGATCTGGTTAAATCAACTCTATGAAATGATTAACTTGGTATTATCAAATCAATCGACTATTTGGTTGATTTAAACCACACTAAAGGTATAATATAGCAAATAATATGATTAAAGTAACAATATCATTGGGTTATTTTTACCATATCATTGTAACCTTGTATCATTTTAAAAATTTGATATTGTTGTTACAACCCATTAGAAGGGTTAAATTTACCATATCATTGGTTTAAATTAAAAATAAGAATAGGTTAAATTTGTGATATCCGAGGTGTAATAAAAGATATATACCCGCTTTATATAGTAGTAGTTTATTATACAACGTAATGTACTGGTCAAGTTTAAACACAATCTCTTTACTTATACCTAACAGATTACAAGGGTAACAGAACGGTGCGGATCCTTGATGGACCAGTCTGGTACAGACTGCCGGTCCGGTCGTGTTCCCACTGTTTCCAGCTCTCCTCTTATGGTCGTCCATGCCTGCGCTTGCGCGTATGTCCGACTCTAGATACCCTCACTCCAGAGTGTTTGGAGATACCTGCCTGAGGGAGAAACCAAATTAGTGTTATGTAATTGCCATAAAATCCTTACATAATTTTCTGTAAACCAATAATAAAATAACATTATTGTTTTCCTGTTTAATATGATCGGTACATATAGATCTAAAGAGCTGACAGAAAAATATATAGTTCGATCTTTAATATTCGAATACAACAAAATATGAGTTATTGTTCCACTCCTAAATAAATAAATAAATAAAGTTGGTGGGACTTGACAGTCCCGTCCCGTTGGTATACACCAAGGGTTAAAACAATTAGGTTATATAGGTTAAGGTAAGCACCTATTAAGAATATTTTTTTGCTTGTAGGTAGGTACCTAAGGAAAATATTATTAGGTAAGGTAATTATTAAAAAGAGAAAACATGGATTTTTTATACCGACTAATTTTAGGTCGTATTCATGTCTCTTTTGGCAAATTTTTACTAAAATTTACATATTTATCTTACCTAAAATTATTATCAATTGTAGGCAGGTACCACGATACACTTAAGTATACTTACCTAATAAAATAACAAATTTAATGTAGTATTTTTATAGTGCCTACATACAATTAGTTTAGGAATAATGAAACAGGTGACACTAAATATAGTATACTATATATAATATAATATATTATTATCCTTACCCAAAAATGTTTCCACTAGGTGTGGAAGCCCGCAACAGCTTTTTCAATTCCATTGCACAATTTTCCTACACTTACAAAGAAAGAAAAACACGAGAAAAACCATAAATGAACTCCAGACTCCAGTGCCGCCACAAAACAGATAAGGTTATGTTGGTACTGTTGTTATGCGAATGCCGCGAATGACGAGACACTTGCTGCTTTATTAGCGTCCCTAAACTGAGCTGCCATTGGTCAATTGGCGATGGCCTGACTATCTTTTAAATTTACTAAATTTAACACGTTCACATGCTAGAATCTAACCGATAGTAGGGTTAAATAGAATTTTAAACCGAAGGTTATTAAATAGGTAATATTAACAAAATGACATGGTTGATTGAACCATACTGTATTGTTTAACACAATATAATGTTTAAAATCAACATTTTGATAAGATTGAATTAACACAGAAAATGTATAATTAAGTATTAATATTTTTACCATTTAAATGAACTTGTTTTAACCCAAGGAAGGTGATTCTAACAATTTAAATTGGTTAATTTAACATTTTACATTCAACCCAATCAAGTAGTAGAAATAATCGAGTAAAATTGTTTAAAAATACCCAAATTGTTTTAATTTAACCTTTTTAAAAGTAATCCAATGGACTTGCTAGATTCAACATTTTACTTTTTTCTGTGTATCTATAGAAATATTAATATTCTTAATAAAAATGTTCAGTTTGTTTGGAATTAATCTTAAATAGGAATTAATGGAAACGAAATTGCGGGTAATTTGGCAAAAGAGGCAACAAGATCTTCTAGCCAAAAAGCAACTTTTTAATAATTGGCAGGGCAATATAATTTATTAAATTCAAGCTAAAATTACAAAAAAGTATTTCCCAAAATACATAAAAAAAACCATGGTTCCAAACCGAGTCTAATAGAAATTTTCCGAATAAGAAGTTATCATGCTCTTTATCCCAAATATAGGGAAAAAATGTGTCTCCAAACCAATAACAAAATGGTGATTGTGGGGAAATTGGTGATCTGAAGCATAGAATTTTAGGATGCCCTACACATAAAAATGTATTTGCCAATGGGATTTTAACAAACTTGTTAATTTAGTTGAATACCATTTTAACCTAGATACTCTAATTTCTACGGAAAATGTAAACGAATATAAAATACTATTTAAGTTTATATCACTTACTAAACTTAAATTATAAAAACCATAAAACAAAAATCTAGAAAAAAAAATAAAAAATTCAAAAAAAAAATACTGACAAAAAAAAACAAAAGAAAAACTTAATAAAACAAACAAAAAAAAAGGAATCTACCTAGACATTAAAAAAAAAACTTTAAACTATATTCATTAATATATTTGAGTTTAGTTTTAGAAACACATTTACTGTTTATGTTAGTTTGTAAATGAATTGTAAAAACCATTATCTAAGTAAATTCTTAGGAAGAAATAACAATAAGAAACAAAGAGAGATGCTGGCCATTTGGTTTAACCAGAGCCATAAAACCTAATCACACACACACACACAACCTCCACAAAAGTACTTTGTAAGTTTTTGTTGATTCTTTTTTATATTTTTATATATTATTCAATTACAAATTGAATGGACAACAATAATAGGCCTGATCCAGATACTGTTCAGGCCCTAATTTATATTAAATAATTTAAAATCTAACTAAAACTGGTAAAATAATTTAAATTTAAGAAGCGCTAATAGTTTAATTAATATTATATAAGAAAAATATTTAGTGTCCGACCGAAACAAGATTTTCAGCCGAAACCGAATCTTCGGCCTTGGTCTCAGTTTCGGCCGAAACCGAAACTTATTTATACATGTTAAAAAGTCTATTGTATACTGAAATCTAATGTATTTTTTACACATATACAAACAGTGAACTCGTGTTAAATGGAATAAAAGACAATAATTGAAATTTGTATATAACAAAGATATCTATTTATATAGACAACACTGCCTACGAACTCACCCAAAGTTAGCCGAACGGTGCGCGACAATTCACGAACACTGAGTTTCGGCGCACCCGAAGTTTCCGCCGATTTTTGGACAAAACCGAAACTGTTACCGAAACTAGATTTTTTGGCCGAAACTAGCCGAAACCGAATCTTCGGTATGTCTCTAGAAATATTGCTTGTTCTGGGTGTTATAATGCTATTCAACATATCTGAATCAAGGTTCTTTCTTTAACTTAAAATAGTTATATGATCCAGGAATGGATACTCAAATAGTCCATAAAGCATTAATATTTATAATAGTAAGGGAATAGAACCTGAAACAGAACCTCGTTGGGCGTTACTACTGTTACTAGGGGCTTCGGTTGTCGTGACATAGGAACTCCCATGTAAAATTTAAGGTGGTCAAATATTCCCTTGCTCATGAGTACCTATATTTAAGTTTTTTAAAGAATTCTATAAGCCAAACTCACTTGCAATGTTTAATAATTTTTATGTAGCCTATCCAAAATTAGTTAAGAAATATTATCTTTCTGTTCCTGATATTATGTTCCTAAAATAAATAATACGGGTCTGAATTATTATTTAAATGGGGATACCAGCTAATATTTTGATAATTTTCTCATTGTTAACTACAAAAATGGTTTGACCAATTTTTTAAACTTTTATGTCATGTCATAAAATCCTTTATATTAGTAATTAACATTTATTGGTGCTTTTACCCTACTTTTAGAACCGTATTGTTTTTTTTTTAATTTCGCTAATTATAGATTTACATTTTTCGAAATAATCCCTTTCATTACTCAATAAATCAATTCAAAATTTCGCAAATTATTTAGTTGGACTTTCTATGAGAGTTCCTATATGTTGAGTCAGCCCATGCACCAGTTGGGCGCCACTATATATTCTTAAAATAAAAAACAGACAATAGGACTCGTAATATTGGCTAATTGGTATGACGTGAATCAAGCAAATCACAAATCGTAAAATTCGCACCTCTTTACCATTGAAGGTTAAAGACGTATCATACGAAATAGTATATTTTGTATCAAGTGCGTGAAGTCACACGAATGTGATTTTTGCGGCTTAAGCAGAAGATGAGGGTCGCAATATCACATGAGTATATAAAATTCTTCACGCACGTGTTATACACTCTGCTTTTTCTACGACCGTAAATAATACAAATACAAATTTAAGTTAAGCTATTTAATTTTCTTCTTTACAATAATTGTAATTATTTATAGTGATATTACAATTTATCGGATTACTAAATTTAACATCTGTAGTTTTTCCTCGTGGTTTGTTAATAATATTGCTGCTTGTAGTTGAGACAATATTTGTATTTTGAGCTCGTAAAAGTCTATTAGAAATATCATTCTTTTTATTAAGGGAATTTTCTACCTAAATTTCAGCTACCATTGACGACTTTCAACCTCCGTGTTGTTTTTACATTAACAAATCTGCACTTGTTTCAACCAGCAGGGAAGCAGAAGATCAGCTAAAACAGTGGCCTGTATATTCTTCTGGGTGTGGTGGTTTTAAAACTTTACAATTTCACTAGGCAATTTTCCAAGTTTGTTTATCCCGACGACTTGGAGTGTACATTTTCTTTTTTTGATAGTTGATGAAGAATTTGCCTGATAATTTTAAGGGCAAAGGGTGACAAATTTTCTGTATACTTAATTCCAATAGTGAATTTCTTTGTAATTTCGGTTTTTTTTATCATGGACGTATACAACAAGAACATTTCCTAAATCTTCAATATCGCATATTTTTGGTTTATAAATTTCGCTTCTTCTTAGAGCACAAGAAATCCAATGTATTACTTTAGTTAATAAATGATTTTCGTCAGGCGCCTCATTTTATGAACTTGAAAATTTGTTCTTTCTCCAATACATGAGATTTTTTTGGATATATCCTTCATTCTTGCGTTTTAAATATATGCACGACCTTTTGAACATTTATCGATGTCAATATTATTTTTAATGGTAATAGTATTTTTTAGCATTGAGTAATGACTACATAGTGTTGATGATTTAATATTTATCGCTAATTCTGATAAGTATTCCGGTACAACATTTTCAGAAAAGGATTGAATATTATTTTTACTGCGCAAACTCGTAAATTTATTGTACGTACATTCAGAAATTTCCTTTGACCTTGATCTTTTCCCTGCATCCGTAATATCTGGTGGAGTACATATTTCTATATCAGAGTCCATAATTATTATTACTTAAACAAATAGTAAGGTGATAAACTGTACAAATTATCTTATAACGAACATTTTTAAATGTGTTTGTCATATTGTTCATACAATGTTTGTATCGACACTGACAATTCGTGACTATGACAACGATACAAATTGCGAAGCACGGCCGAATAATAAAACTATTGCCGGTGCCTAAAATGAATGGCGGCCAAAACATTTCTTATGGAGCCGATGTCTAAAGTAAATCCTATTAGAAATACATTCTAGTTCAGACATCGGTGTTTAAAAACAAACTTTAGCTATTGTGATAAATGTGTGAATAGTATTGTAGATACGGTAGCAGAAAAAAATATATTGCAAGAGCGATTTAATTTTTCAAAAGCTTGCTAACAAAATGAATCGCCTTTAATGTTTTAAAGCAAAAGAAAAATAATTTCTCCAGTTAAAAGAGATAAAATAAGATTAATGCCGTTATTTATTGTGCAGTTTGCATACTAAATGAAACTTTTCTCTCTTCTCTGTAACAATTTTTTTTTTAAATATAGGCAAAGGATAAATTTGGGTTGTTCAGGGAAGTGCCAGCCGATACGGCGACACGACGAGACGTCTGGACGGCTCCCAGGATCCAGTCCATATTTTTTAATGTTCAAAGGCCAAACACTCTGGAACGATTTCGAATTTGTTTGGCAAAAAACAAAATGTTCGGTAAGGAAAAACAGCAAAATAAAAATTTATGTTATCATCAAGAACATTAGCACAAGTTTTGAAAACTCGTCTTGAGTTAATTAAAGACGGTTTTATTAGACCTTACTAGTCAAAAATAAAAAGGGATAATATGTGGCTACCAGACTTAAGCAACGTTAGGCGTCGAAGCCATACAAAGAAGTAGGCACAGTTATTTCAAAAAGGCTGGTAATTTAATATATTATAAAAAATATATAAAATAAAAGTAATGTTGGATACTTTGACCCATTATAAAAACTTTACAGGCCGTCAGATGTTAAACCATATTGGTCATTAAAGTAATAGAAGCAAGCAGGAGTTTTACATACATTTTAACTAACACATTTATAAAAATGTCCTTAAAAGTCAGTTCAAAATAAGGTCTTAAGGTCTCCCTATACCATGAACTAGGATAAAACAACATTATAACGTGTGCACAGTAACTTTGAACTACGATTTTTGGTAGTTGTAGGCACTAAATTTTTTTTAATAAAATACCATGTAGTTAAGATTCAGGTTGAATTTATAATAAATCCCGTTATGTACAACATAAGAATTATAAGCATCTTGTATGATATATTTAAAAACAATTTTAAAATTTGAATGAATAACCGCCGATTTTGGGGAAAGAAGTATAAATAACCTGCTCAATAGACAGTTGTTGCGCGACTGTAAATGTTATTACACACAGAAAAATCATTGCATAAATTCAACCCTAATTTATTTTCGCAAAAATATAGTTAAGGTAATAATAGTTAACCTACGTTAAACCAGATTTTATATTTAAATAAACCATAAATAATTGTTACCGTTTATCTTTGATTAGAGAACAGTTTTCTTTAAAATATACCTGAGGAATTGATGGACAAAAAATATCACTATGGTTTTTATGTCCCTAGTCATATTTACACCTTAACCCTAAGCTATTGTTGATCTGAGTATACCACTAGTCAATGCAAATGCACTTTATCTTTGATTATCTTGGTCATACGTTTATTAGGTCACCGTTGCCAAATATACAAAATTTGTTGTAGATTGAACGTATAATATATGTATGCTAAAAAATATAAGTAACATGTTTGTCTTTCTCTTGCTTAGATCTAATTGGTTCGAAAAAGGCAAATATCGGATACCTTATCTATTTTAAAATTAAAAAACACCGAATTTAAAATTTTGGATAGAGATAGGTTGCCCGAAAAGAGCCATGTAAATTATTTTAAAAAAGTGCAATATACTTAACAATAGACTTTTTGAGTAATATACGAGTACTTATGTACTAGTTGTGTAATATTAAGTTTTTTACTTTCTAGTATTTATAATTTTTACACTTAGCAACACCGCAAGCAACGAGTACAACGTGTACTAGGTTGGCGTCGCCACAGGTGGCTGGTAGTGATGCCGCGAGACGAGACGAGACGAGAATTGGCCCATTCTCGTCTCGTCTCGTGAGGCGAGAATTTTTTTTTATCTCGTCTCGACGAGAAACGCGTTTTTCTCGCTCGAGAGTGCCATTGTCTCGTCTCGTCTCGTCTCGTTTTTTTCTCGTGAGTAGGGAATCATAAAAAATATTTTTTTATACGAATCTTAAAGGGGGTAAACATTTAAAAGTATCTGGTCGTCTCGCAGAAGGGGTTAATATAAGTCGGTTTGTTAGTCATGTGACTTAGAAACTATTTTTCTTAGATCAACAAAATATTGCAAGCGGCCATAAGACATAATTTACGTAATGTAATAGGCTTGGCCCACCGAGGTATTTTCAGTCCAAAATATACGGGGTGGTAAAAGATACAGAATAGAGAACGATTTATAATAATAATAATTGATTCATAATGGAACTACCATTCTTTTATTATTTATTTTTTGGCATAATTCGGGGCATAATTAACTGCAATAGTTTGGAAAATATTCGACTAAATAAAGGGATCAGCCCAGAATGTCATCCGGGGAAAAACCTTAATTTTTTTATTACATTAATAGAAAGTGCAAGAGAAAGAACTTAAAGAAGTATTTCCGAAAATGCTCTATTTGACATATCAAAATTTAAAAATTCACTTTATTTTTTGCTCCTTTTACCCAAAAAATACAAAAATTTATTACGAACAAGCTTAATTTTACGCAATTAGGAAAAATATTGTAAGTAACATGTGCGAAAAGTTCCGTTTCCACACTCACTTAGTGGCATGCCCGGACTTGCTTCGAGCCGTTCGTGCAATTGCCACCTCGTGCGGAAAAGTAACATTTACCGCACTTAATAATTATTTTCAATAGCCAAATTTATGTCTGAGACCTGTGTAATAAAATGAGGCAAAATAAGGCATACACTTGAATCATTCGTACTGAATGTCACTTTACCTATTATATTAGACTTTTTATTTTTTATTTATTTACTAATGTCATAATTGAGACTATTAACTTAATGCTATTGTTTCAATAACACTAGTTTCATGGCCCTCCGTTGTCTTTATCTGTGATTTCCTAATAAAGTTTCGGTTGATATACAGGGTGTTATGAAAGTAATGTCAAATATTAAAACTGGTAAGAGAGATATGAAATGAAATTCACACTTTTATTAATGATTTTTGTGTGAGAAGTTTTTGGCGAATTTGGAATGTTTGATACAAAATTGTTAAAGAACCCCGCACTTCTCTTATGGAAAATGGCCCTCGGTTAAATTCTCTAAATTTTTAGTATGTTGTAGAGAATGCTATTCTGATCAAAAGTATCCATGGCCACAACAATATCTGCCGACCAGTTTTTGAGATACAGGGTGTCCAAGTTGCAAAATATGAATTCTCAATACATTATACTTTCCTAGTTTATAATATGATTTCGTTTTGTTTTTCTAGATTTTTGTTGGCTCTGTCGTAGATAGGATAGAATACTATAAAAATAGTTAAATTTTTTTTATTATATACCGGGTGAGTGACGAAAATTATTTAATATTTTTTGTTAAATTATTGTATTTTCGGCATTAAATTAAATGTTTACAAAGTAATAGAGTAGATGACATTAGCTTGGAGCAAGCTATCAGAATGTATATTATTTATATTTATACAGGGTAACTTAAAAAAGTAAATATTTTTTTTATTAGTTTTGAAATAAATTTTGTAGATATTTCTTTATGTACTACTTGTCGCTTATCGTATGCTTCCAAATATATATAATTATCAAGGTTATACAGGGTGTTTCCGATGATAAGTGATAGAAAAATAACATAAAAATGCATGTATTTATAAATCACCCGGTATATTAAAAATGAATCGGTTAAATTTCGTTATTTTTTAATATTTTTTGCTTGAAGTGTCTTACTTACATGTTTGCCATTGATTTTCTTTTTCCTATGACCAGTTCTGGAGATATACAGCGTCGAACATACTCAAAACTCAAAAAATAAGCAAATAAAATAACAATTTTTGTTTAATTTTAATAAAATTTGTTATGTAAGTTCATTTTATGGTTTAAAATAAATATATTTAATGCTATACAGAGTGTTTCGAATAATTAGGGTATTCTTACACTATATTGCAAATAAGAAAAATATATTAAAAACTATGGATAATTTATTATATCCAAATTATTTTATCCAAAAATAATAAGTAGGAACTAATTATTTGAAACACCCTGTATAGCATTAAATACATTTATTTTTAACCATAAATGAACTTACATAACAAATTTTATTGAGATTAAACAAAAATTGTTTTTTTATTTGCTTAATTTTTGAGTTTTGAGTATGTTCGACGCTGTATATCTCCAGAACTGGTCATAGGAAAAGGGAAATCAAACATGTAAGTTAGGCACTTAAAGCAAAAAATATTAAAAAATAACGAAATTTAACCGATTCATTTTTAATATACCGGGTGATTTATAAATACATGCAATTTTATGTTATTTTTCTATCACTTATCATCGGAAACACCCTGTATAACCTTGATAATTATATATATTTGGAAGCATACGATAAGCGACAAGTAGTACATAAAGAAATATCTACAAAATTTCTTTCAAAACTAATAAAAAACATATTAACTTTTTTAAGTTACCCTGTATAAATATAAATAATATTAATTCTGATAGCTTGCTCCAAGCTAATGTCATCTACTGTATTACTTCGTAAACATTTAATTTAATGCCGAAAATACAATGATTTAACAAAAAATATTAAATAATTTTCGTCACTCACCCAGTATATAATAAAAAAATTAAACTATTTTTATAGTACTCTATCTTATCTACGACAGGGCCATCAAAAATTTAGAAAAACAAAACAAATTCATATTATAAACTAGGAAAATATAATGTATTGAAAATTCATATTTTGCAACTTGGACACCCTGTATCTTAAAAACTTGTCGGCAGATATTGTTGTGGCCATGAACACTTTTGATCAGAATAGCATTCCCTACAACATACTAAAAATTTAGAAAATTTAACCGAGGGCCATTTTCCATAAGAGAAGTGCGGGGTTCTTTAGTCAAAATCTATCGCCTTTCGCCTTGTGAATGAAATTTGACTGGGGTCCTTTTCGATATTGTGTTTTTAATCGAAAATGCTTTCTTTCAGATTTGGTTAATTATTTAAAAATGTCAACTACTAACCGTAGACAGAAGAAAGAGGCTAGAAAATTTGAATCTGTTCTCTTGAATATCTGTTTTAAGGTAAATGCCTTCACAATACGATAGAGTGAGAACGTTAAACACATTATTTTTCTGTCTATATATTAGGAGATACCTAAAATTCAGTGTTCTAACAAACGAGAAAATTCGAGAAAAAACGAGAAATTTCTCGACGAGAAACGGTCTTCTCTCGTCTCGTCTCGTGACTTCCCTCGAGAAAAAAATTTCACTCTCGTCTCGGCGAGACGAGACGAGAAACGAGAATTTCTCGTCTCGGCGGCATCACTAGTGGCTGGGCAGGAAGGAAGCGTTGTTTGTTCTTTTTATATCCCACGCACTCTATTTCGGCATTCTTCTTCTCGACCATTTTGTTTTTGGCGTTTTGGGGCGATAATCACGTGCACTCGTTCTGTTTGAATGCGGCCTTTATTCTATATTACTTTAGTAAAATTTTACTTGCGACTTGTAGTGAAAAATGGAACATTTGTTTAAAGATCTTCCTGAGGAGGTCCTGCCCAAATTCAAAGGTAAGTGATGCTATATTTATTTTTAATTCTATAGCTGCTTGAAATACCTTTTATAAGTAGGTATAACCTACATCTGACCTAGTGTGGTACTACTTAACATTTAGAGCGGAAATTAACTTGTGTTGCCTAATATTAGTAATTATTATAAAGGTTGCTTTTACACTACATCCTACATCCTATGTATCTACCCAGGTATTCTATTTTTATGAATGAAAACGAAATACATGAAATATGCTGTAAACTCTGTAGATATCTTCGAACATTGAATTACTAGAATTAAAAACAAATACCATTGTTTGTTTCCAATTTTAAAATAAAAACATGGATAAGTGGGGTTTTTCTACCCTACTTTGCCAGAATTGATTCCCTATTCCTTATCGTAATGTCAGTTGACAAAGCTTCTCAAAACAGATATGCACCAACATAAATTTGCCAATCTACCTGTAAGTTGTAATAATTATTAGGACTAAATAAATATTGTATTCCTAAATAACACATACCCAGTATCTATATTTTAGGTTTTGTTTTATAAATTGACTTAAATTTTCGATATGCTAAGACGAATCTTTTTCCAGAAAATGATATTACAATAGACATTTTGTCTGAAATTAATCAAGAACATCTTAAAGATTATTCTCCTCCATAGGGCTAAGAATAAAAATTGCCCAAGTAATGAAAAAGTATCTTCATGTAAGTAAAATTTAACATTTAAGTTTAAATTGCTAAAAAAATACATTAAAAACTAAAGAAAAAAACTGCAGCTTTGTTTGTATTGTTTGCATTTTTAGAAGTCAATGAAGATGTTCTTTGGCTAAAACTTTATCGCGAGCCATGGGAAATGGTTTTAGAGAAATGGAACGTTACATACAATATAAGGAGATGTCAAAATTTTGAGACAGTCAGCGAGTTCCTAAAAGCGTGGCCAATTTTGCAGCACCTCCAAAGCGAAGTGTTGGTGTGTAATTTGTATATTATGCATAATATGTAAAAAATAAATATATAATACTTTACCAATACTAAATTATGGTTCATTTAAAAAGATAATATGATCAGATTAACCATAACAAATTTGATCTAAGGCTCTAAATGATGATACTTTAGCTTCAAACAAATTAAATTTTACTATAGAACAATAACAAAATATAGATGAATTGACTATAATTTATTGCCTGTGTATAATATTAACAATACTAAATTATGGTTCACCTGACTATATCATGATTATATTTTGTGCATACTCTGGGGTTTGTTTATAAATCAGATATATTTCTTTTAACAATATCATTGAACCGTTAAACTATATTACTATAGTTGTTTCAAATATTAATAAGTCTTCTGTTAAGCTTACAGTCTAGGTCCTTACTATAATATTACTATAATTAACGTATGACTAAGATATATGTGAAATAAACATTAATTTTGGAAATAAATTAGGTTTGTGCGGAATATAAATTATCTTTGCTCATATTCGTGAATAATTTAGGTTCAATTTAACTCTATTATGGTAAACATGCTAATAGATTTTTCTGTGTGTACTATTAGTCACGCTAGCGTGTATCCCATTTATCTTTCGATAAACCTTCGTCTCGTCTTAGGCACGAGCGTTTTGGTCTACCTTCGTATATGAGTAAGTAAGGTACTTGTTTTAACAATAAGCTAGGAGCATGACTTAAACAGTGTTACGAACACAGAGTCTCTTTAGAAATGGATAGCATTACCTCTTTTAATGTTTCGTCTGAGGAATACATAGCCATCCGAACCGAAACTATGACTTTTGAACATATAACTTTCAAACTAATTAACTTTGAACTTAGAATACAGCTTGAACTAATTTACTAGATTTCTAAAATACCTGTAGTAGTACTTAAACATTTTTGTTACTGAAATTACCGCAAACGCCAACCCGGCGTTAGGATCCGGCCAAGTCACTGCACCTACTGAAAATAGGTTACTTTGAGCTATCCCACCAAAAGACGAGGTTCGTGACAAAAGACTTGTTTATATTCAAAACGGGGTTAGAGTAAATGGTGAGTGGCAATACAATCCGGGTTTGTGCATGGACAATTTTCACGAACATTTTCCTAACGTTGCTTTTATTTTTGGGGATTTTTATCATTGCCTAAAAAGAACCGTGGCTGTGTTTAGGGAAACAGGTTCTATACAACACAAAAAAGGAGCAGGAAGACCATCTGCAAGAACAGAAGAACTGGTCAACACTTATATGAAGAGGCGTGTGAATTTATGCTTGGAGCATGGCGGTGGCCAATTTCAGCAACTTAGCAGCATGACTTTAAAAGAATACGAGTTTTGATTTTACTTCTATTTTTCATTTAGAGTAGTTCTTATTATAATTTACAGGCAGATATATTCATGTACTATTTATGTGAGCATCTTTAAGGTACTTAAGCTAGAAACAATAGTAGAACTATTAAAAATTAGGTTTTTTTTTAATAAATTTTGTTTTTAATTTTTCCTACTTGAAAACCACGCATCATCATTAAAAAAAAGGCGTGTCACCCAAAAAAATTATCTTTTTTTTCTTCTCCAGTTATTTTCTGGCTACGCCCTTATGTATCAACCGTCTTATTGATTTTTGACAAGAATGCAATGATAAACAAAGTAACAATATGTATCTACAAATGCATGTTATTGTCAATAATTGCAATTATTGCCCTGTTTATAGTGATGGGAGGATCGGAGCTGAGCCGGTTCAATGAGTCCGGCACCCTCATAAAAATTAAAAATTATATTTTTTTTCTCAGAAACTGGAGTACCTATAGATTTTAATAAAAATTATTGGAAATCCAAAAGCGAACACAAAAAAATATATTAGAGAGGGCGCTTTATTTTAAATAAGCAAATTTGAGACAACCTCCGGTAAAGCTGGAAGTCGCATGTAGTCGCTGTTCTTTCATTTGAAGAGAAAACTCCATTATTCAAACTTGCAGGATTCATATCGCATTACTATCCGAAATATGCTAATGGACGGTCACCGTGAGCACCCTGTATAAATAGAATAGGGGAGGTAACGCAATAGGGAAGTAATAACGCAGATCATAATTTAAGCAAGAAGTAGATTAACATCATACACACGCTTGCCAAGAAAGACGATTGTAATGGCTTTTCCGCCTTGTTTTCAAAAATATATTTACAAAACGCTCAAATACTTTTATATCCTTGATCAATCGGCCACTGCCATACCATCTAAAGATCCTTACTTTAAAATTTTTTGACAAACTTTATCGAATATTTGCAAACTCGCAGCGATTGCATAACAGCAATCAGAATAATAATGTCGGTCAGACTAAATTTCTGAAACCGCTAGGTATCACCTCTTAAGTGACCTTAAGCGATTGCAATAAGCAGTGGTAGTAAATCTCTTCGGCAAAAGGTCATTTGGTCGTGAGACGATTAACTTCCATAGAGGTATAAGACAAGATCGCGCGTTCTTAGTTGAGGATTGGTTGCTTAATGCCCAGTTTCTTACTTTGCTGTTAAATTTACCACCCAGAAAAATAATATTGATACACTGAGGAAAATGATATAATAAAACAGGTTTGCTAAGACATAGTTTGTAAAGAAAGTTTATTTTTTATTAACCCATATTAAATAAATTGCTAGTGTATCAAACCCACTTTAGTGTTAAATCAACTTCAGATTTGCTAGAACAGTGTCTTTATTGGTAGTAACAGTTCCATTAGCAGCACAGTCTTGTTGAATAATGAACTAACTACTTTTAATATAGCAATTTTGTTAAGAAATAAATTGAATCTTATCAATGCGACGCATTTTATTCCCAGTAAAGTGCTTTTTCTACAATTAAAAAAACAGAACAGCGTCCCCAAAAACCAATTGCATCTGTTAGAACCTATAATTCACCAAGACGTTGGTGAAGGTTCGTAGCGATCGGCAATCGCCGCTCGCCGTAGTATTAGTTTTGACGGATTTGTTGCGCAGGTCACACCGTTGTTCAAAGTCTTCTAACTATCCTGTCTGAATATGAATTCTATTGATAGTATACCAATACCTGTTTCAATTAATTTATTTTAACTTTGCATATAAGTTTTTTAAAACTTTGCACGTCGGATAAAGCAATAGAAGATTCTTATTTTGCACAACCCATCATTAGTATTGGACTTTCTAATCTATATGGATATAAAACCAGATTACACCCCCAATAGAACTTAATACTTACTGTGAGTATTCAGAGCAATAATGGCTATAAACTATTCTATGGTAGCATTAACTCCTATTTCCTATTAGCCAAATTACCGTGATATTATCACTACACAACGGTCTAGCAATCGTCTTGTCTTACGGTAGGAAAGCGCGTTGCTGTCACATATAGTATTTAAACAGTTGTATAAAGAAAAATGTGAATTTTTATAAGGAATAGAAGGCTTTTTGTCAGTGTACAGCTACAAATTGAACTAGATTATTTCCACTGAAAAATAATTGTTATTTCACGTCACACTGCGGTAACTAGGTTTATTTATTCACATCAGGTCAGTGGCGGCTCGTGGGGTAGAGCCACAGTGCCATGGCACTACCTGTCCTCCTGTCCAGCGTCCTGCCCTTTACAAATTACCAAAACCTATTAAAATTAATATTCTCCTTTTTAAAGCAATTAGCAAAATAATTTAAAAATGGAACACAGCCGGGTGCAAATTTCCATCTATTGAGGAAACGATTATGCGTAAAACGGTAACGTAGCTTTAGCGCCAAAGCGACGAGGCACACGGAAGGCCCGAAGTTATGACGTAATTGCCATAACACACCAATAAAAAACATAGGAAAATGACCTTGAATGCAAGCAGGAAAACATCTCCGTGTAGCCAGGCTCTTTGACCCCATTTGACCGTTTGACGTTTCAAATTCAAATAGTTGTTTGTCCGCGTCGTGTCGTGTAAGGTTGTTTGTAAACTAAATAATTTTCGTTCGGCCGGCTGATGTAATAGAAATATTTATGGAAAAAATACTTGGGTGTGCGGTTGTGATAAATCTAATAGACTATTTTGTTTTATGTGTGTTTTATTTGATGGGGGAGCAAACTTGGTCCCAAAAAGGTACAGATGATTTGGTCCATATATGGGAAAAAATGAAGACACATGAAAAATCGAAGGTACATTTAAACAATATATTTAATTTCAGTATGCTTGGTAAAATTAACATTAAAACTCAATTAAATTCTGCATATCACAATGAAATAATGAAGAAAAACGAACAAATTGATAAAAACAGATACATATTAAACCAAATTATAAACTGCGTTCGGTTTGTGGTTCTTTCGGTCTATATAGTACACTCTACCTACAGTATTTTTTAAAAATTCAAGATATGATTGTAAATTCATAAATTAAATTAGGTGCCTTTTTGCTTATTTTTCCTACTTCAAAAGCAAGAACTATTAACAAAAAAGGGCGTGGCACCCAAAATTTTTTTGCCTGCGGCGCTAAGGGTTTACCTGACCCTACTTCACTAAAATGGCACGAGCCGTCACTGCATCAGGTTGGCAACAAAAGAAGTCTGCACCTCCTCAAATGGATTTGAAATATATAAATAGTATTAAAATGCAGATAAACGATTGCTAGAAATCCTATATACAAAAAAATGCAAGAAAACTTGGTCAACAACTCCACTTTCGGTCATTTATACAAAATAAAAAAGGAACCTCAAGAGTGCCAGGTACGATGCATCTTGTATCCAATACGTATAATGGCCCTGAAGAATTTAGAATATGAAAACGTATTTAGTTATTTTCATAGTGTATACTTCCCCAAGATCAGGATCTCGCGTCATTTAATCCTAATGGAATTTCCGGAGGAAGAAGTTAAAATGTCTATTTAAATAAATTAAAAAATAAAATTACTGCTAGACATGACCTCATAAATACGCGCAGAAAGATTGCGATGCAACTTTTTATCAAGCATTTAGTATACATAATAATGTATGCATCCCTTGGATCTATAGACGCTGATAATTTAAATTTCCCTTTCCCATTATTGCTATTACAGCTTCGTATAGATTTGCGCCTGCATTACGGGTTGAAACTGCGAACAATTGATGTCCTGTGAGTCTGCTTTGTTAAAGCAATAAACGTTTACTTTCTATGTTTGTCCACCGCATGATCTTCTAAATGTAATTCGCGTATTATTTATAAAAGGTTCAGTTTTGCTGTCGATTGTCTCTTTTCATATTTGGCTTTCAATATTGCTAGTTACACCTTGTGAGTACACTGTTTACCAAAATAAATGGCAATTGCATTTTTCCTGGCGTTCAAAAATATTTACTAACTGAACAGCATGGTTTTATGATACAAAGATCTACATTTTCCAAACTTGGTCCATTTACAGAATGTATAAGATGATTGGGTCAGGTTGATGTGAGTTCTTAAAGGAATGTGCCCGTCTAGATGGCATAATCATATATACTAAAAGTGCTTTGTTCGTTTCGGTTTAGGGCCTCTCTAATATTAAATCTTATTTTACTTTACCAATGCAATTTGTTTGATACAATGGCTTTAGCTCTGATATGTATACTGCTTCCTCAGGGGTCATCCGAGGCTCTGGCTTAAGATCGCAATTATTTCTATTATTTATTACCGATTTCTTTGGGGCTATCGCATGTCAAAAACTTTTTTTTTGTGGATGAAGACTATTAATGACTTTTATATCTACAACTGCAATTGGATATCATACGCAACTGGTGTGTTTCAAATAGGATCAATCTAAAAATAAAAAAGTTATGTCATATTCGAGTAAGTTTACCTTAATAGAGTATTTATATTGTGTAAATGATTTGGCATAATGACGTTGCGATGACTGAAGACTTAAGCATATTACTTAGGAATCAGCTAACTTTTGCGGCTCATATTAAGGCTCATGTATCGTCGTCTATAAAGATATGTGGATTTATTCTACGCCACTATAAACTTTTCAGTAATTTGCAATATCTTAAGCCTGCTTGTGCTCGCCAGTACGGTCAAAATTGTAATGCTTTTGCTTGGTTGGTATTCTATCTACCAAATACAGGTTATTGCCCTTAAGAATGTTCAGAGAAAATTTTTTAAATTCTTGCCTTTTAAGATGGGAGGCATTTACCCACTTCTTCTTCTACCTCGTTTCAAATTACAATCCCTAAATTACAGGCGAATTGTAAACTCAATTATTATTATCTATGTTATTGCATAATACCCGTGATTCTAATTATTTAGAATTGTTACTCAATTTTCGGATGCCGCATAGTAATTTAAGACTTTTATTCACTTTTTACTGTGAATCCATACGTACCAATAACGCAAAAAAAAAAATCGGCATTTATAAAATGACATTCCATTTTAATTGCTTGTTCCTCTTGTGCGACACAAATGACTGTTCGGTGATCGTAAAAAAACTAATTAATATCGTTAAATTAGCATATTCTTCCATTAATTGCTAATAAGGTATTACCTGTTGGTCCAAATATTTCAACTTATTAGTATAGTATACAATACTTATAAAATAATTTTTTTACAGACGTGTGAAAAAACCAATTTTCCACACGGATATCAGTGCGGAAAATTGGTTTTTCCACACTAGTGCGGAAAAATTTTTCGGCACGATTATGTCAAAATCAATAATATATCAATTATAACTTGTAGTTATTACTTTTTTTCTCAGAATTAGTTACTGTTAGATATGTATGTGATTGTTATAGTTAATTAAAAATTATTAAATTTCTTTAAAATATGTGTTACTTATTTTCACACGTCTGTAAAAAAACTCTTGTACCTAACACGTGCGGAAAATGTTTTCCCTGCACTCGGCTGCTTAACCGAACTCCGCTACGCGTCGTTCGGTGAACGGCAGACTCGTGAGGAAAAATTCATTTTCCGCACTTGTTAGGTAAATAGCTATATAATTATTGTTCTATGAAATGATTGGACTTATTAGTTTAAGTTTAGTTATAATTTACAATGGATGATGTTTATTAGCTAAATTGGAATTTTCTTGGAAAAATACATAAATAAAAAGTTTACAGACGAAACTTTTATTTATTTATTTATTTTTATTTATTTATTTAATTCAAACTCAACAGATACAAGTATCCTATTACAGAGTAGGAGTGTACTTAAATCTAGATAATATAAAAACTAAACTAAACTAGCACTTTTTAAAGATCCTTGAGGGTTAAAGAGAATATATCCAAATTTTTCATTATAGAATTCGACAAAATCATAAGTAAGAAATGTTATTACCTATATATAAATTTACCAGTGCAACTTCCTTTCTGTTTCATGCGTCACTGGCAAAAAAGACATTCTGGTCCCGTCTGGCACTCTGACACATGCGGTGCAATATTGTATTGCATGTACAAATACATTTTATTTTACAATTAACTGACCAGACCGGTACGGTGGAATTGATGATTCCGCATTTTTTTCCGATTTAGCGAACATTGTATGAAAAGAAAAAAATGAAGCACACGTTTTGTGTCTGCCTTATACTTGCGAAAGCAAGAAGAGACAACATAGGTACATTTTAAATAATAACCAACGACTCTTTTGAAAACAGTTTTGGAAAAACAAGTTATTAAAACGAGAGATAATGTAACATAAATATATACTAATAAAATCATGTACATCGGGATTTATATTATTACTTATATGTAGATATGATATATATATATATATATATATATATATATGGCCTACGTCTGATACGAAGCCCGCTAGAAATCACGGGCAATGCGAAGCCCGGGTTAAGAGGCAAGGGGTTTCGGTATTTAATTTTAATATTTCGAGATTACATACAAATCAATCAATTAGTTTGTAAACCACAGGACGACTTGCAGTTGTTAAGAAGCCCGGCGGTGTTGCCGTCACAGATATTTTGATGAGTTATAAATTTATTACTTTACATTATTATTAATAACGTTTTACAACAATAATGATAAATCATTTTTAGCGGGCATTTTTTCTTTATATTTCAAAAGTGGCAGATTGTTTTTTAAAAAGTTCGGAATGAAATGTTTTAATGTCTGTTGGGGCCATTTTTCATTTGCTTTTAGGTCTTACTTTCTTCGCCAAATATTCGATTCGTATATTAGAAAAGAATGTTGCCATCGTAAAAAAATCACATTTTGAGAATTATGCTTTTTTTTTTTTTTAATTTTAAGAGTACCTAAATAAACAACTGCCTTTTCTATTGCCTAGTATTTACCTTTCTTAATTTCTCGCGAAGAACATAAAATAATCTTATTGTGTTATTGTTGTCAATGAAAGTTAGCCTTATCAGTGTTAAAGCCAATTTACGATTGCAATTAAAAATTTCCTAAAGGCATGCGGTTTGGAACTAAAATTGCATCAGCTGATCGAAAAGTCACCAAAGCACATGCTTTCAGGCAATTTTTACTTGCAATGGCTACCACTGCATGTTAATGTAAATTGGCTTTTAGAAAAATTATATTTTCACGATTTTTTAAATGTAGGCCTGATTGCAATATTATGTAGTGGAAGGAAGCAGGGTTGGCATAGTATATCCCCAAGCCGTAAAACCTATTTTTTTTAGGGGGTGAATTATTTCAATTAATAACACATATCATCAGATTTGTAATAATTGTAACGAAGAAAATATTTATTTCAAACATAAAAATAAAAAATATTAATTTAACAACAACTTGAAAACACATACAATCTACCCTACAAAAAAAAATCTACAAGGTAAAGATATTTCGGTTCCTAGACTATTTTCAATAGTCGTTTTACAAACGATGTATGTTATAGAAAAAAATACAACCTAACAATGATCTTATTTGTGCAGGATAATGTATACGTGGGGCAGATAATTTACGAGACAGAGAAGAAATTAAAAAGTCTATTAGATATTATGAAGAATTTATTATGAGTGCAGCAACCAAGATGAGAGAATTCCAAAAACCACTAAGTTACCAACAAGCAATAAGAAGTGATAAGAACAATAAATGGATAGAAGCAATGAAAAATGAGATACAATCACTTAAAGCAAATAAAACTTGGGTTCTAGAAAAGTTGCCAGAAGGAAAGAAAGCAATTTCGTGCAAATGGGTGTACAAAGTGAAAACGAAAAGAGATGGTTCCATAGAAAAATATAAGGCGAGACTGATAGAGGATTTTCACAGAAAGAAGGCGAAGACTATAATCATACTTTCAGTCCAGTAGCGAAGACTGGGACAATAAGGGCGTTATTGAGTATGTATTGCAGCTGATAAAAAATGTCAATTACTCAGTTTGATGTTTCAACTGCTTTCTTGTATGGGGAACTAGAAGAAGAAGTTTTCATGAAGCCACCGGAAGGTTTTGACGACGGCACTAATAAAGTGTGTCATTTAAAGCGAAATATTTACGATCTAAAGCAAGCACCAAGATGTTGGAACAAAAGAATTGCTACCTTTATTATATCACTTGGATTTAAAAGAAGTGAAGCAGATTCGTGTTTGTTTATCAAAAAGCAAGACACGAGCTTACTTTTTATGGCACTCTATTTAGATGATTCGTTGGTGGTTTCAAATAATGAAGAAATGAAGCAAGAGTTCTTAGAGAAGTTGAAAAAATAATTCAAAGAACAGTTAAACCAGCCGACTATTTTTTGGGTGTAGAAATAGATAAAGAAAATGATGGGTCAGTTCGCCTAAGCTAAATAGAATATATAAAGAAAATATTAAAGAGTTTGGTATGAGCAACTGTAATCCAGCTTCCACCCCAATGATTAAGGAAAATAGTCAGTTAGGGAAGGTAGAAAGAGAAGAAATAGAGGAAAAAGGTACAGCAACTGAAAATTTTCCCTATAGAGAGGCTGTTGGAGCTATATTATATTTAATGACAGGAATCAGACCTGACATAGCCTATGCAGTTGGTGTTGCCTCAAGAACACTTGAAAATCCTAGCAAAGAAGATTGGCTTAAAGTTAAACGTACCTATATTTAGATATTTAAGAGGGACAATAGATTATGGATTAAAATATGTCGCTGGAACTGGAGGGAACTTGGAAGCATTTAGTGATGCTGATCATGGTGGTGACTGGTGACTTATCGTCAGGACGGTCCACTACTGGAGTGATTTGTATGTATGCCTCTGGTGAAGTATCACGGTTAAGTCAAAGGCAAACTTCTGTAGCCATATATACTGAGGCAGAAATTGTAGCTGCTAGTGAAGCTACACCAGAGAAAGTATGGTTAAGGCGTCTTTATTGAGAAATTCTTAAATTAAAAGAAGTGCCTAATCTTATGGTTGATAATGAAGCTGCTATAAAATTACCGCAGAATCCAGAGTTCCATCGTCGAACAAAGCATATACGCACAAGACACTTTTTTTGTGAGAGAGCTGGTCTCAGAAGGGCTTATCGATATTAAGAAGATATCAACTACGCTTTAGGTAGCCGATGTATTGACAAAGCCATTGTTTAAGCCCAGGTTACAAGGTTTTTGCAGTTCAATGGGTTTGGTCAAACTTTTAAATGAGGAAAGGTGTTGAGAAATATCAGCATCAATGAATAAATCATTGTCATCTGACGAAGCTACAGTGTTACCGAAACATGTAATTTTTCTAGTTAATATAGTGGAAATTTACAAGTTCAACTTTGTTTTACTGTATCCCATAATACTATACTCGTATCTAAATGTACATACTTCACCAGGAAACAGTGGACATATCTTCGGGGTTCTAAATAATTTACCTTTTGTTGATCCATCTTCCCTCGTTACCTAGATATAGAGTAATATATCATTCAAATAACAATTGAATTTGCGACATTGCCAAATTTAAGGGCTTCCTAAGCTCTGCAAAATATGTCGGGCTTCTTATCATACGTGAAATATATGCAAGTGCATATACAGGCCCTCTGGCGGCCATCAACCGAACTAAAGGTGTATATGTTTAGATATTTTACCGACTTACGAAGCCCACCTAGTTTTTACGAAATAACAACAGATGGAATCACCTACCCCTGATACGCTTATATACGCAATAATTTTTAGGAAGCCCGATTCGGGCTGCGTAAAACTTTCGCGGGCTTCGTATCATCTGTGAAGTATAACGTTTCGGGATTGGTAATGCCGGTTTATATATCTATATATATATATATATATTTTTACTGTCCACTGTCCTTTGATGTCTATGATTCAAATCCCAATATATTAAAGATCAAGGTTTCGTCTGATCTTCTAAACTTAGATAATGGTGTGATGCTAACCTATTGACCATAAACTTTGACAAGGGGCTTCACTAACAAAAAAAGCTAACACCAAGTTTTTGGGACTTTTAATTGATAACTGCCTGAAGTATAACTCATATCTTGGGACCTGCTAGAAAAGTAGCTTCGGGATGCTACGCAGTGCGATTAGAGAGTGGTTAGAGACTCACTTGCGATATGGAATTGTGTTGTGGGGAAATACGTGTAACTACCTGCTGAACTCACTATTTATTCTGTAGAAGCGTGCTGCTGTAAGATACCTTTGTGATGTGTATGGCACAGTCCTGTAGCCCTTTATTTAGATCTTAAAAAATATTTACTTTGCCATGCTTGTTTATTCTTGAAACTGTCTGCACAGGGTTGGCTGGTTTAAACCAAAAACCCATTTCTTTGTTTAAATTTTTATTATTGGCATTTGAGTTTTTATTTTTAGTAAAAATACCGTTCTTACTACTGGCAATGCGAACACGTCCCTGTGTTAACTGAAAAATATTAGTGTTGGCAACACTGTGTGTTTATTTTACCTCCCCACACCAGCCAGTCCAGCCCCGCTTTATATTTTCATTCGGGTATTCCCCTATTTCCCATTTCGTACGTGCTCTAGAAATAATATTATTTCTCTGTGTCGCTGATAAGTCTTTTGTTAATACTTTTTTTTTCAGGTTACCTACTATTAAAGTGCAATATTCTGCATGTTTTTGTTTTACTTCCATACTCTATACCATATCATTTTTACATACTTAGTATTTTACATTATTTAAAAATACTGGCTTAAATTAAAAAAAAAACGGTTTAAATCAAAAAAACCTGGTTTAAACCAAAAAAACCCGGTTTTTTGGTTTTTTTTAGAAAAACCGGTTTTTTTTTCCAACCCTGTGTCTGCATGATATACAAGCATATAGGGATACGTTGCCAGTGCCTGACCACTCCCATAATACTATACTACTAGAAGATCAAAAAATCCATATACCTGCCCATACTGTCTTTTGTCCTTATACTACAAAAAAACTGTTGTTTACATTTACTTAGTACACGCTCCAATAGACGCGGTAGGTTTTTGGGCACAGAGAGGTATGCAAAATTAGGAAGGTTGTCAAGATCAAGCTTTATAGCGGACTGTTTAAATATGCTGTTCTGTAATTATTGTATAATGGATCTCATTCTTTATGATAGTAAATATTATTACAGTAAAGTAGGGTTCTTTTCTTCTTGTAACATTATTTATTAAATTATTTTAAAATTTTTCTATTTTTATGTGATATATATTTTAGTTCAACTAAAAATATAAAAGAGAATTGCCAAATTGCAATTTAAAGAAAAAATTATTTGTAAAGGTATTTTTGCGCTCTGCACAATATCCTTTTCTCTCCTCCCTCCCCCCACACCTAATCGAAATAATTGTGAGTGGTCTGGTCCGTCTAATTTCTATGTTGGTATAAAACCCAGGGACTTGGATAATGGCAGAATAGGTATATCGAGTAAAAGTTTTTTCGATATACCTATTCTGCTATAACATTCTATAATTTATTTATTTTAACATTTATAAAAAAGTATGTAGCCACTCCAAAATATTGAAATGGCCTTTGTATGTGAAGAGAACAGAATGCGGCTCTGTGCATGTTCTCGTTATGATAACGAAGAATGTGTGAGACTACGCAGGGGAGATGGACTTAATACAATACATGCATGTGTCACAAATGTTAAAAATATTTGTTAATTATTGTTTGTGTGTTTGTACTTAATGTCCGATATATATTATTGGGATCCACTGTCAGGCCAAATCTCATATTTTTTGTATACTTTTTTTCCAATTTTAGCTATCAATTATTCATATATTTTATTAATTATTTATTAAGAATATATTGAAAACTATGGAAACAAACAACTAAACTAGTTTACTCAAAAGTGAAGTAAAAAAATATTAGCTAAAACATTAACGTGGCCTTATTTGGTGTAAGTACCTTATTCAAATCGATCTGAATCGATCGAATCGAATTGAAAATTGCATGAATAAGGGTATTGAGTTCGATTTGAATCTCAAGGTCGATTTGGCACTCTTTGGGATTGTATCGGGATCTAAACTTCAAGAAAACGCAGCAGAACTGAACTGGGGTAGAAATTGTCAGATTGACGCCATCTAACCTAAATTTGATTTCAATTTATGTAAAAATTCCTTTTGTTAAATATCATTTTTGTCAAATGGAACATTATTGCCACGCGCCATCTTATAGCTTATTAAAAACTCTTTTATAAAGAATGTCATGTCCCTACCTCTAACAGTTTTTGAAATACTGTGATTTTTTTTTTTCGATATTTTCTGTTATTTTTATCTCTGGTATTTTTAGTCAGTAGCCATGAAAAACAAATGAAAATAATGTTAGTGGATGACAACAAGACAGGATATTTTGTCCAGTAATCGTTTGGGAAACTAGATATTTTTTTTTATCTGCCTCGCTTAAAATTTTCCATTTGCTTTTATTCCTATTGTTTGATATACATATCATTGAGAGGTCCTGATTGAATGCGTATTGTCTTGAACTACCTATTCTTTATTATTTTTCTCTCTAAATTTTTTTATTTTCAGCTTGTAAATAGTCTCTCTATTGCCTCAATATAGGTAAATATTTAAAATGAATAATGCAGAGTTAAGAGTTGCTCACGTAAGTATACGTTTAGTTTTTACAGGTTTGTTCGGGTTTATTCGTTGACTTCAAAACGCTTTTTGGAGATTTTGATATTATTTTTCTTACAGAAACGTGGCGCTATATCAGGGTATTATTGTGTAAATCGGGTAGAGCTGGTAGAGGTTAAAGGAGCAGGGGTTGTAGCTTATCTTAAAACCAGTTTTATTTCCGAAGTAATAAACTTTCAATTTATTGGTAATAATTGTCTTGAGTTTTTGATTATAAAAATTTAAATTAAAAATAAATATTATGCATTTTCGGTCTTTTATCAACAACCGAAGGTAATTTTAACAATTTAGTTAATTATTTTGAAAACATTTTTTCTTCTTTGCATCTACCAGTCGACGAAATAATATGTGTAGGTGACTTTAATATTAATCTTCTAAAAATGAATAATCCCCTTTTCCCACTATTTGACAATTTTAATTTAGCTCAAATAATTATTGAACACACTAGAATTTCTAAAACGTCCAGTACATGGTTGACCCAATATTTATTAGCGATAGCACACTTGTTAGTAATTCCAGAACAGTGTCTGGAAAATGTTTCAGATCAGTGTCTAGTCCCATGTTGTTTAAAAATTGAGAAAGCTCACGCAGAACCAAAACCAATTTCTTGCAGGAGTTTTAAATAATTTAAATCTTAATTTATTTCTTATGACCAGAAAATAAAATAACTTTATTTAATCATTTCCTTTGTCACTTTTTGATATTCATTCATACCCCGCATTTATGGATTAAAATTACCATGCCCAGGGCACATTGACTTACTCAAAATCTAAATATTTTTATGGAGCAAAGAGATTGCGCTTTACAGGAATTTAAAAGAACTAGAGCATTGAACGGCTGGAATAACTATAGAAACGTTTAAGAAATTTTACTCTCCCTGAAATTAAAAGAGAAAAAGGAAATTACTTAAATTCAATTTGTGCGGAAAACAATCCTAGAAAGAAGAAGAAGAAGATTGCAGCAATAAGGTTCTCAATATAAAACAATAATAGTTTCAATAATAAATAAATCTTAATTCTTCTTTTAAATGGTCTAAAGTCGATGAAGTTTATAAAATAATCCAATCTATTCAAAATTATCCTTGTGGAGTAGGGTATTTCTTCAAAAATGTTAAAATATTGTAGTCCTTACGTAGATAAGTAAGTAACACATGTAATTAATTCTTGCTTAGAAGCAAATTATTTTCCAAACCAATGGACGGTCTCTATAGACAAACATTTACCCAAAGTAAAAGATCGCTCAATTTTTAATGATATTAAGAAAATTAGTATATTACCGATTTTTAAAAGTTTTTGAGAAGATCCTGTAATGTCAATTATTTCAATACTGGCCTAACATACGGACGGCTATTGAAAAAAAAATAAATTGTTTAATTCTTTTAGATTTATCGAAAGCTTTTGAGACCCTTAATCATAAACTTTTATTTGCTAAACTAGGTATAATATTTTTACTTCTTACACCCTACTCTAAATCTTATCAAATCATGTTTTCCTAACCATTGTGAAAAAAGTTCCTGTAACAATAATTTTTCAGATAAAGTTTAAATTCTTTCAGGCGTATCACAAGGATCTATCCAAGGACAATTTATTTTTATAATTTACACAGCTGACATTTTAAAATCTTTAAAACATTGCAAAGTTCGGGCTTACGCAGATGACACACAGATTCGCTTTCATTTTATTTTAATCTTAATGACTATTTAACCGCGTCAAATTTCATTAGCTCAGATTTAAATATTATTATAGTAGCACAGCTTTCTTTAGAACATCCTGTAAAATTATTTTTAACAATTTTTATTAACAAAAATAATGTAGCTTCCTTAAATGAATATATTATCACACTTGATGGTATTGAGCTTCCGAGTGTTAAGAAGGCAAATAAAATTGGGTATAATTATTGATGCAGAACTATGGTTCAAGAAATATGTTAAAAAGGTAGTACCTATACAGAAGTCATATTTAACTTTAAAAATATTGTATAGTTGTAACAGTTATTTTCCTAATAATAGTTTGCGTAAAATGCCTTGCAAGTATCTTGTTTTATCTAGCTTTAATCATTGCAATTCTATTTATGGACCGTGCTTTGATATCTTAAAAAGGAATAGAACACAGAAAGTTTAGAATATATTATGTTCACGTCTTATTTTTAGTCTTCACACCGCACAATCGCCGATCTCTACATTTGGGAAATTTTTTATAAAATTTTAAACTACCCTGCTAATTGAAATTTCCGGATAACATACAGTTACGTAATATAGGATTTTCAAATTCAATTATCTTCCTCATCGCCACAGCGCCATGTTTCACAGAACATTTACTTACAACTGTATTAAAGTATAACAACTTACTGATGAGCGTATACTTAACTAATTAAATTAATAAATTTAAATTACTTTACAAGAAACATTTACTTAATTTCCATTACTTTACAAGAATCATTTACCTAATTTCCACTTAGGTGATTTATCCAAATTTTTTATGGTTTTGGAATGTTTTTGGCATTACATTGATTTCTTATTTGGGTGTAGCAATTTAGTTTATCTTTGTGGGATTGGTGTATGTAGGTATATTTGTATTTTATTTGTTTAAAACTTTTAGTCTGATTAGGGTTCAGTAGAGTAGCGTCTCTGGCTATACACACTGAACCTCGCATCTGCTTAACAAATTTTCTATGTACTTTTTGTAAATTAATTACCGTTTGTTGTAAAAAAAGGTCGAGTAAAAGCATTTATTATTATTACGATTACCTAATCAGTTTTTAGAAAAAAATATTTTGCGTATATCGAGGCGTACTAACTGGACAATAAGCTTTACATTAAAAACGCTTAGCTTTAACACTAATCTAAATGTTAACATAACATCATCCACTAATATTATTTTCATTTGTTTTCCATGGCTACTGATGAGATCCATTGACAAAAAATGCTATAACGAGAACAGAAAATCCCTAAAACTTCAAAATACTTCAAAAACTATTAGAGATAGGGATAGGACATTATTCACAAAAATTAAAGATCTTGTAAGGATAATAAGATGGCAGAAAAACAAATACATGTAAGGTGTTCCATTTGGTAAAAGTGACATTTTTCAATTAGAACTTTTCTGGCTGTAGACGTAGAAAGAAAACACCCTTGTAAATGGGATGTCCAATATTTCATAATGGAATATGTTTGTTGACTAACCTGACCTAATTCAATTCTTTTACCACGAACTTCAACGAACCTACCTTAATTATTTTGTCCCTTCTTATCTCTTAAACGATATACCATTTTCAGTTTTATACCAACGCTTTAATGTTTCAATTTTTTAATCCAAATGTTGTTTGCCAGTTACCTCGTACAGCATCAGTGTATTTGGAAGTAAGTAAGTACTGTTTGTATTTTGTTTGGTATTATTTTAAATTAGTGCCGTTTGAGCTGTAATGTTGTAGCGAGTGTTGTAGGTGTATTGACTGTCCATGCAGTGGATTAAAGTTTTGTTTAAACTTGAACCTGAGTAATGTAACCAGTTTGTTAAGGTTTAAGATTCGACCAACTTTTATTTACTACAAGCTAACCCTGATGATGGTTTTTACCCGAAACGCGTAGGCAGTAGAATTTATATTTTATATAATGTGAAGAACGTACTCGGCTTCTTATTCAGGTAAGTAAGTAAGTCAAATATCTGTAAAACTATACATTTTTCGTGTATTAAACCAATAGTAAAGTAGTTGTGAAATGGCATGTAGAACCTATTAAAAAATAATGTGTGTTAAAAAACCACCCTATTGACATATTTTTTGGGCTCGCCCTGTATAATTCAAACTACTTATTTTTAAATGGTGCAGAATATCCAATAATACTAAACACAAAAGCTTATTATCGACAAATCCTGTCTTCAAGGCATAAAATCTACTCGCGCAATCGTTGACTCACCCGATACACCTACATAGACTTGTATACAGGCCATTGCCCATTGGTATTTCCAAAATATTCCAGGAGTCCTCGTGACCAATGACCAATCTTGCAAGGTGTATTAATTTGATGATAAAAAACAAAGCAACATTATCCGAAATAATAAAAGATTCATTTGATGAATTTACGAAATTCCAGCGCATTCGCCAAATTTAAAAGTTTTCGCATATTTATCGTTCTGTCTGTAGGTAATTTCGTGACGAAATTCATGCTGTAATTGCTGATTATGTTTGGTCAAAATTGATATAAAAAAGGCACACTTTTCGTGAAAAAATTACACCTATCTACGATCTAAATATCAGCAGTGATTAGAACAATAATAATTTTGGAAGTTATTCAGGTATGTACAGTTTTTATTAACCATTTACTTTTTAATAGCAGTAATTGGTAATTATAGAAAGCGGACGAGCCTCAGGCGAGCATAGTTACAATTATTAATTCTAATAGGAGGCCGTTAGGCATACTTAACAAGAGAAAAGTGTAAAATAGTAAAATACCAACTATCTACTAGGTATTATATATTATCTAAGTTGTTTTTCTAATTTAAAGGATCATAAAATAATAATGGTTAGGTATCTACTTTATAAAAAGTAATTTTTAAATTGCTTTAATTGGATTAATTAAAAACACAAGTCTCGCACAAGGCATACAATAAGGAAAAGTTAATAGATATAAGGAAAATAGGACCAAATTTACATTTGTTAATAACATTTTACCAACTTAAATTTCAGCGCAAAACAAAAAAATTTATAACTTTTGTCGTGATTGGTAGGTAACAAACCCGAACAAACAACCACATATAAATCTAAAAATAAAAGGTAGGTATGCAAGGAAAAACAATACCGCCAAAAAAATTCCTGCAAAACCATGGCAACCGCGTTTTGCTGTCACTCGCTGCCAATCGTGCGCCGTCGTCAGGCAGCCCATGCCCGACCTTGCATTCATTTCATTCATTATTTGTTTAGATTTGTCTATTTATTTTCAGTTCACATCATTTAACAATGTAGTGTATTAGATTGGCAGGCAAAATCAAATCGTGCCTTGACCAAACAAATGGGCGTGCCATTTATTATCGAACGGGGTGTTTAACCTCTTACCCTTCACCTAACCTTAATAAAACATAAATTTGATTCAAAACTTACCTTAAAAGCGCCGCAGAGGTATCCAGAGATGGACAATAAGAAAAGGACAATGCAAATACAGTCTGTTCACACCGTACACAGTAGCGGGGACACTTAAACAAATCAAAAATTATTAAAAACTAAAGTTTACGAAGCAAGCAACGTCGCACCGCCGATAAAGCAAGCAGCTGACAGACAGTCCGATAAGAGTGCGATGGCTGTTCGGACAAAGTCGACCTTTTCCGTGCGAGGGAGTGCAAGAACAAGTGATAGCCGGAGGCCTGAGCGCGGAATTCGAATCAAATGGAGTTAGTTTATCGATTAGATCGATAGAAAACAGGGGGAAATTATGAATTTAAAGTATTAAGTGTGTGTTTGTGTGTGATTTCTGGTTTTATTCAAATTATTTATTGGTGTTTTGTACAAAGTACTTACACAAATCAGGTACAATTAATAGTGGTTTAAAGCAGCAATTATTAACAATGAATTAAAATAGTTTATAGAGTATAAAACGGCATTTATATGAACAACTACAATTAAAATAACAGCACATGGTTTTATTATTGTGTTATACAGTGACAATTATTAGATAATAATTGTTACTGATGTTATTATAAATATTGTATAAATTATCGATGTGTTAAAGTTTACAAAGTGTTGTGTTAATATCAATATTCGATAGTAATCTCTAAACACATTAAGAGACAACGATGACATGTCCCTTTCTTGCTTATTGCTTGTAGGCAGTGCCGGATCTACGTATGGGCTTAATGGGCTGCAGCCCAGGGCCCCCGGGTTCCAGGGGGCCCCGTTTCCCGAAACAGAAAAAGATGTAGAAATAGAATATAGCGATGTAAACAAGACACAAGAGACGGATTCTTTCAAAATTTACAGATAAATCCACAGAAAAAGCTGTATATGGGGAGAAAAATTAAGAAGAGACACGTTGATTGTTGCGTTAGATAAGCTTATCCTTGATTTAAGTAGAAGAAGTATATGCAGAATATAGCAATACATTTAAATTTAGAGAACATCGACCTGGAGAGCGTGCGCGCTATTATTGATTATTATTCAGATGACTTAGGACTTAGACCACCTAAAATAAACATTTAATATAGAAATGTATTCAATTCAAAACTTATATAAAACAAACTGAGCTAGAATCCTATACTTGTAGTGATATTATGTTCAGTTTAATTTTTGAAAAAAAACTTGTTGACATTTTTCCAAATTTATGCTTATACCATCTTAAAGATTTTTTTTAACGCTTCCTATTACTAGTTGCGAAGCGGAGCGTGTGTTCTCTAAGTTGTCCTAAACAGGGTGTTCATTTGAAAACTTCCCACCTCGATTTTCCTGCTTTAAAATGAAAATGTGGAAAATCGCTCGGACCCGTCGATTTTTATTTCGAGGGGGACATCTTTTGCGTATATTGTCAATCTTGTTACCTCAAGCCCCTAGGAGGGAGGGGGGGTAAGATCTAAATCTTAAATAAATACCCCTATTTTATATAATTTTTTTGGATTCTGCATAAAATTCTGAACATTTTTTAATAAAAGCATTATTAGTCTATCTCTATACTAAAAGTATATCGTTTTACTCTAAGACGTACAGTTAGAAAGCTAGACGCTGTCAAAGTTCAAAAATGTAATTTTTCAAGAGTAAATATCTCGGAAACTGTTAAGTATAGACTAATAAAGCTTAGAATTTTATGCAGAATCCAAAAAAATTATATAAAATAGGGGTATCCGTTTAAGATTTAGATCTTACCCCCCTCCCTCCTAGGGGCTTGAAGTAACAAGATTGACAATATACGCAAAAGATGTCCCCCTCGAAATAAAATTCGACGGGTCCGAGCGATTTTCCACATTTTCATTTTAAAGCAGGAAAATCGAGGTGGGAAGTTTTCAAATGAACACCCTGTATATATACATGGGTACTTTCGGTCGTAATTAACTCATTTGGTACGTGATTATTTTAATATGACATTTGGAATAGGTATGTCAGCAATTATTTACGTTAAGTTACGTTGTTATTTGCTATCCTTGGTTGAGGGTTAGATAAGTTAGTTTAGGTAGGTAGAGGAAAGTCTCCTAATATGGGGTACTTTTTTTTAAAACACTATAGTAAAAAAAAGAATTGAATTTTAGAAACTATTTCTAAATTTTACGTTTCCTTGGACGCTTTTTAAGCATTTAATAAGAAGAAACAAGTTTAAAAAAAAAATGTTGAAGAAAATATACAGTATTGAAAAAAAGTTTTACAAAAAACGACATTCTAACCTAACCAAAAAATGTTAGGTATTCTAACCTAACCAAAAAAGTTACTTATCTAAGAAGCACAAAACAAATCTATTTACTAGCACAAAAGTCACAAATATACTGTTTTTTTTTACAACCAGAACGAACTCAACGTGTAAAATGGGGTACCCCAAATTAGGAATTGATTGGTTAGGAAGTGAATTAAATTATTGAGAGAAGCGAATTTTTGCAAAAAATGTGGAATGTCTTAAAAAAAACAAAACCGTTTTCATAAACTACGCATAATTTTGTATAGAATTATATTAATAAAACTTTTAAAACTTACCTTTAAGTCTCCTTAATCGGGCAAAATCTATACCACTGAAAAAACTTTTAACACAGGACAAAATTATTATAACCTCAAACTTCGAAACCGAACATAATATGTTGGCGTCAAAAAAATAATGGTCGCTTTCTGGCAAGTCGTGTTTTAGTACGAAATACACACAATAGATGTCGGAACTAGTACTGGCTCAAACGTGAACTACCCCATATTAGGCGCTACCCCCATATTAGGAGACTTTCCTCTATGTGTGGTGACAGAGAGGTATATAACAATGTATCATAAAATATGTATTTTTATGCAGAAAACCCTTTTTAACTTTTAACGGAATGAGGACCTTCTATTGAACGAACAACTGACACTATTTACTATAAAATATTGACCAAATTAAGCAAAATTTGGGTGGTCCAAAAAATGTTGCTGGCTTTTGCCTCTATCCAACCCAAAATTATTATGACTTGAATTCATAGACATTTTTCTTTAGATAGGTAAGTAAACAATAATCACGACAGTGGCAAATATGGCCTCGTGCATGTAAACAAAGCTACACCGGATTAGGCATGAGCACTACAACATTATCATTTGACGAATGGGAAATAGACAGGTCTGGGCTTTAAAATTTACGTTTTTGCTCAAGAAATTGTAAAAGTTTACCTTCAATTCATTTTTACGTGTAAACAGCTAAAATTTGCCCCAAATTCTTGTTAAAAATTGGAATTTCTTCTCAATTTCTGATCAAGTTGGGAAAAAGGGTAATGATTCCTGGCATTTTTAGTAGTTGCAAACCTATCAGATTTTGCGGATAGAAAATTGTTTTTGTTTCTAAAATTTGTTTAAAAATGATTCGTCGTCGTGTTTTTAGTTCGAGAAATAAGATAATAAGTCAATTAAACAAATCTTATAAAATCGAATATAAAAAACAAACAACACCAGCAAAATAACCAATCTTCCATGTAATCGCGTACCTAACCTCATGTCAAATATTAGTTAATATAACTTGTATTGACTTTTACAATTTGGCAAAAACTTGGGTACCTACGTGTAAAATATTTTCAAGCACAATTTCATGTTCAAGAATTTAAAGAAGTTTTTTTCCAAGAACTTTATCCGTGGAATACTTTCACCCTTGGATTAATATAAACATACCTAGGTATTTACTTTTTCTCTTTTATATAATAGTATAGAGAAAAGGATATTTTAAACTTTTTGAAGCAATATACAGGGTGTTCCTAAATTAATGATACATCCGAAAGTAGGCGATTCTTTGGCTTATTTCATAAATAAAATGTTATATAAACATGGGACCGAAAAGATACAGGGTGTTAGTGGTAATTAAATGCGTTATGTGTTACCAGGAATGTGCATTAAAATGATTTTTATTTTTTACTCGAAAACGGTGCACCGTAAGAAAATAAGTCAAGAGACCGAATTTGCTCTAAATTAGACGGGAATTTTAAAAATAATTTTTATTTAAAGAAAAAGCAGTAGCGCACCATTTTTTTCTTCAAAAATATTAAATGCAAGCCCCGCACGGACGCCACTGCTAAAATTTAAAAAAATTATTTTACACCAAAAAATGCCTTTCGATGCTCAAAAGACGTGTACCAAATTTCATAAAAATATCTAGAGTGGTTTGAAAATGGCAATGAAAAAATATTTTTTTTAATTAAAATGTTAATACCCTGTATCTCGGAAACGAAGCTTTTTCGGTCCCATGTTTATATAACATTTTATTTATGAAATAAGCTAAAGAATCGCCTACTTTCGGATGTACCATTAATTTAGGAACACCCTGTATTGTCCGAAAAATAGGCGTACCTAATTAGATTGCAGGGCTGCAAATAAAATATACCAAAACATGCATTGGGATAATAATCTGTCTTAGTATGTTTCTCTTTATTTTCATACCTTATTTGTGTAGCCTAGGCCTAGTTGGATATGTTCAAATTGATCATAATAAAATAAAGTTATATTTTTTTTTCTTTATGATCGAGCACAAGCAGTATAGGAAAAATCCTTTATGGCGCTCTGGGAGCGGTGCGTGTGCGAAGAAAGCGATTCACGTTTTTCTTGAATCGTTGGAGGTTATATTCGGTTGGAAACACGGTCTCAGAAAGGCCGTTCCACGACGTCCTCCAAATGAAAGAGTTCTGAAACAATGATGTTCGGGGTGTACTAAGTTGAACCACATAGGGATGGGAGGCAGTGGTTCGTCGTGTGTTTCTGCTATGCATTACTCTAGGTGGAATCAAGCGGGCAATATCTGTCGAACACTTGCCATGGAAATATCTGTAGAAGAGAGTCAAATCACCAACCTGTCTTCGATGTTCGAAGCTGTCGAGGTTCTTAGTCAGCTCGTTATCACCGATTAGACGAACGGCTTCTCCTTTAGATGGAATCAAACAACCGAAGGGTATGCTTCGGTGCAGAATTCCAGATATGAGAGCAGTATTCCAGTGATGGTCGAATCTGGGCTTTATACAGTGTCAAAAGTTATTGAGGTGTATACTACTTTTTGGTACGGAAAAGTATACCTACCGAGCTTCTGAGAAGCTGCCCTGGCGATTGCCACAACGTGATTATGCCAAGACATATTTCCTCCCAGGTTGACACCCAGCAAATTAATAGACGAAGTCAGTGGAATTGCGTGTCCTGCCATAACGATATCGGGTTCTGCAATGTTAACCTTCTTAGAGAAAACTGCTGCCTGGGTTTTTTAAGCGTTAAATTCGACTTGGTTACTGTCACCCCAAGACAAAATTTCTTCTAGGTCTTTATTAAGGCGTGATACCTCATGTTGTCTGCGAAGATGTGCGTCAGCAGCCAATGTTTGAGATTTCAAAGTAAAAGATGAGATAAGTGTGCTGTCGTCAGCAAAGCTATATATTGGATTTTCTGTTTTCGCTAGAAGGTCGTTAATGTACAGTAAGAAGAGAGTGGGGGATAATATGGACCCTTGAGGAACACCAGCATTGATGGTGAAGGTGTCTGAGAGAAACCCGTCAATCGCCACTTGCAGAGAACGGTCCTTGAGGAAGGTACCTAGACAACCATGAACAAAATCGACCGGGCATACCATAAGAACGCAGTTTACTTAGGAGCCCCTCGTGCCAGACACGGTCAAAGGCTTTAGAGATGTCCAGTGCAATGGCCCGGGACTCCCCATGGTGTTAGATTGCGTTGCTCCAAAGATGAGTGACATAGGCTAGAAGGTACCCTGTTGATCTGGACTTACGAAAACCATACTGATGGTCGCTGATAATTTTAAGGCCTTCTAGGTATTTTAGAAGTTGTTGGTTAATAGCTTTCTCCATCACCTTTGATATAAATGAAAGCAATGCGACTGGTCGATAGTTATTTGGCAGGGTTTTCTTGCCTTTCTTTGGTATAGGCTGGACTCGTGCCTTTTTCCAGCAAGATGGAAATATTCCTTTTTTGTAGGATAGGTTAAAAAGTCTACAAAATACTGGTGCGAGTTCATTGGCGCATTTCTTGAGCACTATAATAGGAATTTCATCTGGACCAGAAGCTTTTTTGGCATCGAGCCCCTTCAGAATTCGTTTGACGGGACGCTGACGGAATACGATATCAGTCATTTCCGATCGAAGTGCTGGAATGTTCGGGGGTGTTTTTCCCTGAAAGTCCACCGTGGAGTGTGAAGCAAATAGTTCTGCGAGTAAGTTCGCTTTATCTTCAGCCGTGGTTGCTATTGTGCCGTCAGAACGTGTTAGCGGTGGAATATTTGATTTGGTAAAATTTTAACTGACGGCCTTAGCGACTGACCTATATTCCTACTCCATACTTACTGAAAATACGAAATACCCAAAATACAACGGTTTGTACTGGTCATTGTTTACATTTCAATCCGAGTATCCAAGACACTAAAAGCACAAGCACAATTCACTAAACTACACAAAAACTAGAGATCCGTAAATATTAAACACCCACAATCCACAATAGCAAAGAAAACAACAAAGAATCCACATAGAAAACTTAAAACACAACAACAAAAATGGCGCCCAACCGGTTTTGGATTGAACATGTCGCTAAAGAACGTCAAGCCGATAATAATAGGTTTGTGCGCATGCCCAATCCTGCTGGGAGGGAAGGCATCTGACCGGCAAGTCGTGCGCTCAGTCGTATTTTTTCGCCCATAAAACTTAACTTTTCTTTGCGCACAAGATAAGCTGTACGTGTCTAAAGGTAAATGTCCATGGTTGGATTTTAGACAGTTGCCCGCCTCCTCAATCGTAAGAGTCTACGTGTATATGCATAGAGAATACCAACCTCTTCTGGCCTAACCCAATGTTTATGTTTCAATTTATTTTTTCAGCGATCTACAGGATAAGAGCTTATTAACGTAATCTATTTTGTGTTTTTGGATTACGTAATAAATTTTATTGCTATACTCGTGGTTTAAGAAATTTATTGTACCGCTAGTCCATATGACTTAATTTAAAATCGAAATTTAACATTTTTTTTTTTTAAACTAAACGCCTTTATTCCCAATATTATTAAATTAAAAATATTATTCATTCAAGGGTCTCTACGTGTTTCGAACGTAGAGACGTTTCTCATCAGGCGACACAAAAAGCTTTTTTTTTGATTTAAATGATCGTACATATAAAAAGGTTGTAAAATTAAGTAGTGTAGTAACACCCTCAATTTTCTCGTGCCGATACAATGACACTGACATAGCTTTTTGTACCAATACACTGTGTCAGCACAATTGCGCCATGACACAGTTGCGGTTTCGGTTTCACGTATTTTGAAACAGAAACATGACAGATTACGTGACGCACGTCGCACGGTACTTACTTATGTCTTTTAATGTTGAATCCATTAGACCGGGAAATTGCGAGTAATTGGTCTCTTTATTTGAAAAAGTCAGTATTACGTAAAAATCAACCAAATATATCGAATAAGACCAAGTTTGTTTAAATCCGTTCAGCGCAAACGAAGTTACCAGTTTTTATAGGTTGAAGCAAGCTTTGGCATTCCCCCCACCACTATAATATTTCAAATAAAAAATATTTGGCATACCCTGAACCTGAAGATCAAAATATACTTAAAGACTTTCAGTACCTGTTAATTGGGCAACATAACGACAAAAATTAAATTTTCTATTGGATCATGTCCTATCGGAAATCCAACGAACTTAAAAATAATTTTCAGCGATTTCTCTTGGCACTACTTACTAACAATATTTTTTCGTAAAGCTGAAAGTTTAACGGTCTCTATATACTGCTAATATGACTAATGTTATTATGTTATCCGATAATATGTAACAAATAAAATTATATTTACCTGCATCCACCCCAAAGAGATTATTAGTACATAGAATGGGTAGGGCATTGTGTCTGGTCCCTTAACAGGCTTTTAATGGGCAATTATCCCTAAAACTTGTCTATAGGCTAAAACATGATCATTATAAATTATAATAATAGAATATTTATATTAGTCAATATTCTGCGACCTCTTTTACTTGGATGGTTCTCTCGTGCATTACTGTTAAGGGTAGCAAAAAGCTAATTGTTTTTGTAAAATTCAAAAATATAGTAAGTGTTTTGCTTTATTCACTATACCTACCTACTTTTTATTTATTCTAGAACATATTTTGTAAATAATTATGTTTATAAATAATATCAAGGAAAACTCTATGTAGCTTTGGTATATATAATAACTAGCGTGTACCCGGCATGCGTTGCAATCCGCTGGTATAAATACAAACCTGAACAAACCCGATATATTAGTACCCGGCATGCCACTTTCTGAAATTGCACCCGTGCGAAGCCGGGGCGGGTCGCTAGTTATACATAAAAACCTTCCTCTTGAATCACTCTATCTATTAAAAAAAACCGCTTCAAAATCCGTTGCGTAGTTTTAAAGATTTAAGCACATATATAGGGACAGACAGGCGATAGCGACTTTGTTTTATACTATGTTAAGATGTGTGTCTGAAAAATTCGTGCACAACCTGCAGTGAATTACCTGCAGACACCTACCTATATTAGGTTCGATAGTAAAACATGCTAAGAATACATTTTCTAGTGTCTTTGTTGCATGCGTTGCATATCATTTTATACTTTGAATATTCGGCCCCTAAACTAAATTGCGCGAGCAATGCAGCTGGTACCACTACATCAATTAATTTTTTTTAAGGATGCAATTTTAATTGGGCAAATCTAAAAATTATAGGTGTTATTGAAATATCTATATTCCTTTATACAGAAACTAAATATTAATAAACTCACTAACGCCTTATAGACTTCACATTCCCGTTAAGGATATCTATATGTAGGAAGAATTTATTGTATTCTAAAGTAGAGATTTATGTAGTATCCTGCACTAAAAAGATGACTGGTTTACTGAAGTAGGGACGTCGTGTCTTAAACTAGATCAGTTATATTTATTGCTTCCTACATTTCCGATTATATAATTGCTTAGAAAACAAAAAAAAATTAAAGAAACTCTTATTTGAAAAGGTGATATCTTTATAATTTATTATTTATCGAAATGTTTTTAAAAATTTTGTTCGTGCTTTAAAAGTTTTAGCCAAAGCAATAAATATTTCTTTTAAAAATGGAATATTTCCACAGTGTCTTCAATGAGCTATGTTCTAATTTTTAAACAATTTTTTTTTCAACACTTTCTAAATTTATTTTATTTTTAATTTTTTCAATAAAGATAATGTTTTATTGTTTTAAATCTAATCAAACAAGCATATTAAAAAATAAAAATACTATAATGATCCTATTTTTTTGTTTCTTGTATATTTTTAATGAAGGAGATCTTGCGGCAGCAATATTTTGTGATATTTCTAAGGCATTTGATTGTTTTAACCACGATATATTGTTAAAAAAGCTTGAACTTTACGGCTTTAGTTATATCGCTAAAGTGTTTTAGATTATCTATGTCTGAAAGATCTCAATAATATTGTTAGATGACCAAAAATTATATAATTTATTCTGGAGTGCCTTAAGGTTCAATTCTCGATACTTTACTATTTTAAATCTATACAGGGTGTCCGGAAATGACGATGAAAAATTTTAAAGTGTGATTCTACATAAAAAGATATAAAAAAAGTTCATATTAACATAGATCCGGAAATGCTTCCAGAGGGAGCTACAGGCCCTTGAAGATGGTGTCATAAAAGTGGTTTTTATTTAATTTATTAGGATCTACTTACAATACAGGAATTAACTTCTACGTATAAGTTAGAGTGATTGGAGGTCATTCTTTGAAAATAACAGGTGACCCATAATTGCAACCAGTGGCGTGGGAACAAAGGGGTGGTTAGTTATTTAGGGTTACATTTTTTCGCCGAGTGTATTTTCGCTATCTTTTAAATAAATTATGGTTCTTTGAACATTTTTACGTAAAAAAGGTTCCCTTGGTATAAAGTCGTATAGTCGACCTTTTTCGAGATAAACGGACTTTTATGCTCAGATTTTTGTTAATAATAATTTTATTAATAAAAATACCAACAAATCAATAACAAAATAATAAACAACGCTGTCCCTAAATTTTTAAATCCTTTTCAATGTTATTATAAATTTTATAATAAGTGTTGAAAATGATTTCCGTTCATCTCAATGCATCCTCGAACTCGTTTTCTCATAGACCTTCTAACTTTTCTAAAAATACCAGGTTTATTTCTTATAACTTCACAATAAGCAAACACCCGCTGCTCTAATTCTTCAACGCTGCGAACTGGTACTTCGTATACTAAGGATTTTAGGTAACCCCATAAAAAAAAACTGAGCATTAAAGTCCGTTTATCTCGAAAACGGTCGACTATACGACTTTATACCAAGGGAACCTTTTTTAAGTAAAAATGTTCAAATAATCATATTTTATTTAAAAGATATCTTTTTATGTAGAATCATACCTTAAAATTTTTCATCGTCATTTCCGGACACCCTGTATATAGGTGAAGTTGCGTCAATTTTAATAAATGGTAAATACTTTTTAACGCATTTTTGAATCAGACATCATCGAAGGCTCGGTACCGTCCTGGGATCCTATTATATAAATGACAGGCAAGCGAATTGTTTTTCGATTTAGTTAGTCTAAATCGCCAAGCAACTATCCTGTCTGAACCTCAAGTGTTGCAGCTGTGAATATCTGAATGCCTAGTTAGTTTATCTCTGCGGGAGTGTAGCTCCAATACAGCTACAGTGATCCCTATACTCTGCGTTAACTATAAGTTATAAGTCTTACAGCTCTTTTTTGTATAGTCGAGAAAACTGTTTTACATTTGTATTCAAAAGCCGCATACTTAGGTACGCAAATTTCTAATAAATATCCTACTTGACCATTTTCGTCCAAATTAAGTTATGTGTGGCTCCCAGGATAAGGAACTATCCAGAGTGATACCCAGTAAATTACATTTATTGTTTGTATTTAATAATCGATTATATTCCAAACAGCCAAATCTTAAATTTTCCTTTTATTAACTTACACTTATACATTTATGCTGCTGTATCACAGCTGTAAACATGTTAAAGTTGTGTTCAGACAATAAATGGTGATTATTCGATCATTAAAAGCTAAGTTTTTCGTTAAAGTTGGCGGCTCGGTAGTTTCCAGTTTTTTAGTAGAATCTCAAGAGCGATAACAATAAGCTTTCTTTGGAATAGTGACAACTGATACACTCAATAGTACTTCCTGATAGGATATCAGGTAGGTTGTGATAAATAAATGACTAATCAACAGAAGGACTAATTAAATATTACTATAAGTATGCTAAAACCTTTAATGGACCTGCTTTATGAAGTTTTACCTGAATTTACGAATAAAAAAGCTATACCAGTGACCGATAAAATACTAAGGAAATTCTGTTAATTTTAGAAAAGCGAAGAATTGTGCAAGAAGCATTACTAGAGGTAACAATACTTATGAGATATACAAAAGTATAGTGTCAATAAATTGAAGATTTTAGATTAGTGGTGATTGTTTTATTTAATAAAACAACTTGTGGAGAACTGGGTAAGTGAATAATAATTATTTATTTGCAAATCCAGTGATGGAAAAAATAAAACCGTTACATTCTTATCAAGGTTTCCACATGAACAATGATTGCTTTAAATGTTTCATTTCTCTTCTTTAAAAGACCGGCGTGATTATTTCCTCTTAACAACTCTGTTTAAATTATTATATAATCTTATTAATTAATTTACTATCGACTGTCCGGATATTTTATCCAGAATTAACTTTTGTATACCTCGCTTGAATAGTCGTCCTAATAACTATTTTTATTTGGCCCACGTTGTACAAATATCTTAAGGTTTTTCCCGCTGTACACAATGGGTCATTTGTATAATAAGGAAAATCGTATTTACTATTTCAATACGACGCCAACACAAATATATCGCATTCTAAAGCACTGAAATCCACTGCCTGCACTCGCATCATTTTTGATTCTCTAATAATTATTTTTTTGTTATTATCTTATAGGGTTAGTGGTATTGTGTTTTTGATTTGTAAGAACCTGCAAGGCAAGACTCTCTGGCCCCTGCAGCATTTTCCAGGCAGAAATTTTTGCAGTGGATAAAGCAGTAAATACCCTGCGGGATCACCCTGGCTTTAGAGGATCTGCGTCTATAGCTATCTATATAGACAGTCAAGCAACCATAAAGGCAAATTGCTCCAGCAGTACTAAGTCAAAATTAGTAAGGCGCTGTCGCAACAATCTCTGCACACTTGGTGCTCAACATCGAATCACCTTGTGTTGGGTTCCTGGACACAGCAACATATATGGCAACGAGACTGCTGATGCGCTCGCCAGGGAGGGCGCAAGCATGTCTGTCGAACTAGCAGAGAATACTGTGGCTAGACCACTAGGATCAGTCAAAGAAGAGATAGATCGAATAGCTAAACAACTTGCGCAACGCAGATGGACAGGGCTTACAACTTGTAGCATCTCCAGGCAAAAGTAAGTGGCATAGTTTTTTCAAAATGAGTTTGTGACAGCTTTTGTTCGATCGCACAAAGTTATTGACTCCCCAGAGCCTATGTTACTACGTTGCTCACAATCTCTATGACGGCTCTCAATGTCGATCTTTTGGTTCTAAACCCACACTGAGTAAAGGGTGAAACTACTAGTCTCAAAATAGTTATAGACGTTTCTTAGGCAGAGATTCAAAAACTTTGGAAAGTATTGCTATTATAGCTATGGGTCGGTAATTATCCACCAATTCAGGGTATTCCTGTGTTAATAATAGTGTAATTTTAGCTATTTTAAAACTTCTGGATAAATACCGCTTAAAATTTTTTCACTTATTAAAGTTGTCGAGGTGCAACTAGAATATGGTTTCCTTAAGCAATCTATCATTTATGTAAAAAGCATCTAAAATTATGGATCTTCTAAGATTTAGTATTGACAATTTATCTTCTTTTGGGTATACTGAATGCAGAAAAAAGTTACAATTAACTAGTGGAGTATATTTGTATATTTTAAGAACTCATTTGCTTCGGTGGAGTATGCCGGGATATTCTTAATTATATTTGCAGAAATAGCGTTAAAATAGCTATTAAAATTATTTGGATCAATTATTATGTTAGCATTATTAACTAATTTTGTTCGATCGCATTCAAAATTTATTATTTTCCAACAATATTTGTCCTTATTTTTTGAATTGAATGTAATGTAACTATTATAAGCTTGTTTTTATAAAAATTAATAGAATTTCTCTAGTCAGTTTTTAATCTACTGTATGTAGACCAATCCTCAGTATAACTTTTAACGTGACATATCATTTTTACAGCTGATATTATCATTCTTTTATTCTTTAATAATATATGCCAATACCACAGCATCGCAAAAATTCCATTGAATTAATAAAAATATTATTGAAGGTTTAGTAAACATTAAAGAGGGGTGTGTCTCTAATTTACTTTCGTTGAATATCACTAAACCAGGAAATTAACTTCTAAATGTTCAATTAATAATATAATTCTTGACAATCAAATAATTAACAACTTCAAATTTATAATATATACAAAATGGTTGAAAATTAGCTTCAAAACCTGAGAGTACTTTTTTAAGTAGATGATACAGTTTTTCGACACGTTCATTTTGCTTTAATAGAAGGATATAGAATTTGATTTTAGGGAAATTCATGGCCAATTTATTCATCTATTATTTTTATTTTACAAAAAATAGCTATTAGGGATTTGTGTGAATCAAGATCTAGTGATTCTTGCAGGGCCGTTTCTGAGTGGTGTGCTGGGAGTGCCCCCGCACAAGGGCGGCGAAAGCCGCCTGCAGTTTCACAGAAAAAAATGTTAGACGTAAAAAAAAATTCTAGGAGATTTCATAAATATGAAGGGTCAAATAAGAATGGTAAATTCAGTTTTCAAAAAAAAATTATGCAGTAGCTGTCACGAATGAGGCAGCCGCCCTTTGTGTTGATTAGAGATTTATTTTTAGATAGATAAGTATCGGAAAAATAAAAAGAATTCTCAACGGAGGTGGCCGCCCTGCAACCCACGTCAATTACATTTTGTCTTAGGTTTACTCAAAAAATTAAAACTAATTGATATTATTTGAATAATTATGTAGGTATAGTTGAATTCACATAAACTTTTAATGCCGTGACATTTCAGTTATGTCATACTTGTCAAATACTGCAGCAACTCATAAAATATAAATTTCTAATGGCTAAATTTAATTAGTATAATTGTACTGCACACAAAGTATGTCTATCTTGTATTATTTCATACGATTAAAAAGAGATAGAAATAAAAAGAGTTGGCCGACAATTCCAGAAAAGAAAAAGAAAAAACACTGAACAATCTCAGCTGTATAAGAAATTTAGTAAGTTGGTGCAATCTAAAGTAACTAGACAATGACAAGTCTTAACATTTGGCATTAAAACTTTATGTGAATTTAACTATAGGTCTTATTAATTTGGTAGTAGGGTAGGTGGGGGCACAAATACTCACAGGGCAAAAGAACGCACCCTATTTAAATTTGCCGCCGATGTCCGGTTTCAAATGCTGTTACAAATAACTTTTCCGACGCCGAAAAAAAGTACCCAGACATTTTGATTACGAATTAAAAGATGACCCCATCGTCGAGGCCAAACAGAGTTTCAATGTGAATTTTTATTTTTCGATTTTGGATATTTTTTTTTTTGCCAGGGAGGAAACCCTTTATGGGCACCGGTTACTTGTTCTTTGGATATTGCGATAGAATCAATTAAGGAGAGATTCGTTTCACTTAATAAGTGTAATGAAACTTGTGGGTTTTTGTCGAACTTCTATGAAGCTAATGCCATAAATGAAAATGAAATTGTTAAAATCCTGCAAAGATCTCGATATAGCGCTTCAATAGCAAGGAAGTCCCACAAACAAAGATATTGATCGCTCAGAGCTCGACCAGGAAATTTTGTCGTTCCGAGAAATTTTTCCAATAAAACGTACAAAATAATAATTGTAGATACGCTAAAATTCATAGCTGAAAAAGATTTAATCTCATCATTTCCAAATCTTTGTGTTGCGCTGAGAATTTTTATTACTCTGCCGGTTACTGTTGCATCTATCGAACGTAGTTTTTCAAAGTTAAAATTAATTAAAAATTACTTGCGGTCAATTATGTCCCAAGAAGGGATTAGTGGCTTGGCCCTTATCGCCATTGAAAGCCAAATTGCTGAGCCCCTCTGTAGGTATGTATGAATAAAAGAAAAATATTAAAAATAGGCACCTATTAAAGATTTATTTTTCTGACAATTGCTTTGCGCCATAATTTCAGGTAGGTAATTGTAAAATAGTAACTGATTTGATTTAAAGGGCAGCCAGTTCATATGTCGCACCAGGGCGGCCAGCAGGCCAGAAACGGCCCTGGATTCTTGTAAACCTTTGTTTACCCTAAAACAAATTTAAATACTAAATTAAATTTTTATATTGGAAATTGGAAGCAGTTTGTTTGATACATAAGAAACATAAAAATAATGTTGACTTAAGGCCGAGACACAATTAAAAAATTAGCATTAGGCGATAAGCAATAAGCAACAAGAAACAAAATTTAAAATATCGAAATGGATTTTCTGTTGCAAGTTTCTTATTACAGGCCAATGAAAAGCTGTATATAATATGCCCTGTCCCCAATAAATATTTTGACCTTTCACCTTTGTCAATTTGCTTTTCAGGTTAGAGAGGTATTTTTAATTTTACTCTACTTGTTTATGTATTTGTGATAAAACTAATGACCTTACAAAACTAATCATATTTTTTGAGAATCGTAAAAAACAACAAAACACCAAAGTAACCTGACAGAACGAAAAGTTAAAAGAAAATTTATTGACAGTTAGCCATTCAACCATTGCGCCACGATAGTGTATTGTGTCATCATAATTTATATTATTTATTTCTTATTACCTATTTCTTATTGCTTATTTTTAGTGTCCGACCGAAACAAGATTTTCAGCCGAAACCGAATCTTCGGCATTGGTCTCAGTTTCGGCCGAAACCGAAACCGCAACTTATTGTATACTGATATCTAATTTATTTTATATAGGACGAGATCTATCTTGGGAACGGATTGAACTCTTCCCACCTAAAAAAAAAAAGGTGGACAGAGAAAAACTTTATTTACATAGACAACACTGCCTACGAACTCACCTAAAGTTAGCCGAACTGTGCGCGGCAATTCACGAACACTGAGTTTTGGTGCGGCCAAAACCGAAACTGTCACCGAAACTAGATTTTTTGGCCGAAACTAGCCGAAACCGAACCTTCGGTCGGTCTGTACTTATTTTTAATTGTGTCTCGGCCGATACCTCTACTTACAACACAAGTCAAAAGTTTAAATAATACTTGTATGTTTACCCGGTCCTTATTTAAGTCTTGTAAATAAATACACAGGGTGTAACATAAAGGTTGGGAATAAATTAAACGGTAAATTCCTTAGTCAAAAAGAATAGAAATTTTTCATATAAGGATATGCTCTACGGGATTTCGTTTCCAAGTTACAGGGTGTTGAATTTTTTTTAAAAATTTAGTTTTTGTTTAATATCTTTTGAACGCTGGCAGATAACAAAACGAAATTTTAGCAGTAACTTCACTTGATAATGCCCTAGGAGAAGTAAAAAAATTGTCTTCCTGGGATACTCAGTGGCGTGCATACGGATATTGCCGTAGGGTTTTTTAATGAAAAATGTGGTACGCCACTGGTAGAATTATTTTTTTGTTAAAATTTATGAATTATCCTTTTATTCTAAACAAAATTCCCCTCTTGCGTTTTCTTTGTATCTCTTGCCATTTTCCCGTAATTAAACATTTTGCAAATATCAGTTTTCAGCAATTTCAGTACCTAACAGTAGTGGTGGGCAAGACGGATCTATTTTGGGATTCGGGTCACCAAATCCGAATCAGCACAAAGATCCAACTCAATGAGCCGGATCCCGGGTCTTGTCCCAAAAATCATAAAGAAAATATTATCGGTTCTCGGCTCGGTTATTCTGAGTCACGATCCGTGTCATTGATCATTATTTTAAACGATCTTACGCGGTAGCGCCATTTAACATTATTCAAAAAATAAGAACCCCCCAGTGATCACAGAAATGGACAAACATTTAAATGAACCGCTTATTAAAAGATACGAAGATTCTTTAATATGGTGGTTTCATAGAAAAAAACTTATATTCCAGAGTCTATGAAATCATCAAGAAATAAGTGACGCAACCCACAATACAATAAACACAACAGTAATAAATCGCCACGCTTCGTTTTCTTTTCCAACGCTGCGACCCGCATGTCAGGCATCGGAACGACTTTAAAAAATCTTTTAACGGATCCGAGAGCCACGAGCCACTCTCCATCGCAGCTCGTGGTGCCGTAGCAGTGAATTCTATCCCTTCGCCGAACGTGAACCTAGCGGTCGACAATCAAATCAAATAGATCCGTCAGATCCGTGATCCGTCTATTTTATTTTGAGAGTCGGATCAGTATGAATCTTTCTTAAGATCCGACTCACCGATCCGGCTCAGATCCGATCCGCCCATCGCTACCTAACAGTAATAAAATCGAGTACCTACGTCGTGATCCAGTGTTTACAAAATGGCAGAAACGACATTGAAACTTTTAGATTTTTGAAACACCATACTAATATGTAATTTACAAAAATTAAAATACTAAAAACTTGAAAATTGAAAACCATTATTTTAATAAAGTATGTAAACCAACACAACAAAGAAAATTACAAAAGGTGCTGAAAATGTTGCCCCTCAACTTCAATACATTTTTCAATGCGTTTTCTCATGGATTGTCTTACTCGTCCAAAAATTCCAGGCATCTCTCGAATTTGCTGACAACCCATTTCAACTCTTTGACGAAGAATCTGTACTACCGTTAGAAATGGGAACGGAATAAACCATGTTTTTTAAGTGCCCCCATAAATAATAATCCAATGGATTAAGATCGGGTGAACGAGGAGGCCACGCTCTTGGCCCTCCACGACCTATATATATATATATATATATATATATATATATATAAGAAACTAGGGAAATATTGGGTTTAGCAGCAAATGAAAGAGTACTCTTTTAAGTTGGTCCAAGCTTTCGGAAATGTTTATTTCCATCCTCAGGGATACTACAATAAATTAAGAAAAAATTCTGTGCAACATGTGTTGGCGTTGTATTTAGATATTACTTACACTTAGGTGAGATTGTTCATGTAGTTCTTAATTGATGAGGAAGACATTTAGTAAGTGGCTTGGAGTTTAAACCAATTTACAATAGTATAAGGACTAAACAAACTACATATTAAAACTGTATAATAAATTTAAACTTTAACGGTCGACATTTTGTAAAAGTTTTTTAAAGATTGAAATGAAGTCGGGTTAGGATGCCAACTGTCAAAAGTTCTGTCAGGCTGCTCTTTTTTCTTGTTTGTTTTGCGTGTTCAAATGTTAAAATGCAGTGATATGAAACTACTGTATAAACATTCTTGTAATAAGCCAATCAGGTGGAAGTATTCTGCACCGAAAGATTGGGTTCGAAATTTTTGTCTATTTTTAAGAGATATGAATAGATTTCGCTGAGATGTTGAATGTCGGTTCTCTTGTTCATCGCGTTTGGTTCTTGAGCTATGAATGTCATTTCTAGGAAGAGCCTTTTAACGTAGTTCTTTTGTGAAGTTAGGATTTTAACAGAGTCATAGTTTATGTTGTGTTTAAATTTTTGAAAATGTTCAGCAAGGGCACATCTCTCTGGATGCAGTCTACAGTCACTCTTGTGGGCTGTGATTCTGTTCGAAAGTGGCCTGGTAGTTTGACCAATGTAGATTTTTTCACATTCCGCACAAGAGATACTGTACACTACATCGGTGTGTTGTTTGAGTGGAACTTTATCTTTTAATTTTGAATAAACAGAGCTTATTGTTAAAGCCGATTTATTGGCAATTTTGACATTGATATCCTTGAAAATTCTGGCTAGACCGGGGGTGATCTCCCTTATGTAAGGTAAGGTAGTAAAAGAAATAAGTTGAGTCGTCTCTGTGTCACTAGCTTCACTCCTTTCGATATTTTGGATGTTATTGGATATGTCGTGAGGCACCATCCGGTCTGTGGTCGTTGAGGTATTGAAAAGTATCTTTTTTACAAGTTTTTTTGGATATGAGTTGTCAAGGAAAAATTGTTCAAGAGTATTGAGATTTTTATTTAGGAAAGATGGGTCTGAAATTTTCGAGACTCTTGTTTTCATTTGTTTTACCAGGTTTATTTTCATACTCAGTTTGTGGTATGAATGGTAGTTGAGATATCTACCAGAGCTACATGGTTTTCTATACCAATCTATGAGTATTTTGTTGTCAGGACTACGTATGAATTTTGTGTCCAGAAATGGTACTGAGTGTTCCTGGTCTTCCCTTTCAATGGTGAATTGAATGTGGGGATCGTAGTCGTTGAAAATCTCTACTATTTCAGACACACCTTCTTGCGGCAGTGCGATGATGATATCATCTACATATTTTTTTATAAAAAAAGGAACAAAAGAAAGAACAGGTAAAACCACGTCTAGGATGTTGTCCATAACATAAGTTGCTATAATAGGAGATACAGATGCTCCCATGGGGGTCCCAAAGGTTTGTCTGTAAAATTTATATATATATATTTTATGATTCTAGAAAAAAGTAATTATCTACAGATTTTTTGGTTTCTATATAATATTTTGATGATAGTCTTTCATAATTATTTGCATTTTTTATTCTAAAATTTTAACTGTTACTACTATATTTTATTGCTAATTTAAATTTCTAAAACCTTTGTCGACAAAGATGCTTCTTTTTGACATTACATCATATTTTTACTTTGACTTTAACGTGATGTGGCTTATATGAAACAGCCAAAGCTTTGTATCTCGCGGATAGACACATTGCATTTGAATGGTTCTTCCATGTTCTGCAAATCATTGATCTGCAATGGCCCCGGTGGTGCTAAAACAATCCCTTAGAGCTAATAATTTTTATATAATATTTTCATGTTAGTCTTTTATAATTATTTGCACTCCACGGCATATTACAATAAATACATATTTAAAGACCCACTTTAGTCTAAAAAATAAATTTTATTACTTAAGGAAAAAAAATTAATGCTAACGCAGTTCTTCATTCCCGAAAAGTCATTACCAAATGACGAACGTGTTCAATTGTTCGAACAACAATTAGTAAACGCCAGTTAACGAGTGTGTCGATTAAAATTGGAGCGGTTTAGTGTGCATTAATGATCATAAACAAGCGAATTGAAGTGCAGCCGCCGCTACGTTCGAAAACTTACGTAATTATTATTTCGTGTTGCTCCAGAATACTCCAGAACAGATGAGGTTTTAAGAGCAACCTCAAGTTGCGATGTGAGAGCCATTAAACGTGCCCCGTTGACCCATAGGAAATATGAAATATTATTTTATAAATTTTATATTACAGTTATTTAGACAAATACGAATTCAGCATTACACCTTTTATTTATACGTCGAAAACAAAGGGTAATGTTTGGCTTTTAACGAGAACAATCTCTATCTTGTATACTGAGGGAAAAGCCGTTTATTCCTTATAAGAACTCACATATTCTTTATACAACTGTTTAATACTATAGGATAGGTAATGTGATAGCAACGCGCTTTCCTACTGTCAGACAACGAAAATTGCTAAACCGTTGTGTAGTGATAATATCACGGTAATTTAGCCAATAGGAAATAAGAGTTTATGGTACCATAGAATTGTTTATAGCCATTATTGCTCTGAATACTCGAAGTAATTATCAAGTTCTATTAGGGGTGTAATCTGGTTTTATGGACTGTATTAGTTCCGACTGGCAGTTGTAATAAAACTTGTCATTAGTCGTAATTATATTTGCTTGCTACGGTTAAAGCATATACTTACCACTAAAAATCTAGTTCTCAAAAATTTAAATAGCTTAGTGTGATATTGTCTTTGTCGTTTAACATTGCCGTGAGTGTGTGCAAAAGGCCTAATACTACGGCGGCGATTGCCGATCGCTACGAACCGCCACCAACGTCTTGTGGATTATGGGTTCTAACGGATACAATTCGTTTTTGGGGATGCCGTTCTGCTTTCCTAATTGTAGAGAAAGCGCTTACTGCTACAAAATGCATCGCATTGAGAAGAGTTCATTATTCAACAAGATTGTGCTGGCTAATGGAACTGATTACTACCACTAAAAGCGCTGTTCTAGCAAATCTGGAATTGATATAACACTAAAAGCGGCTTTGATACACTGGCAATTTATTTATTATGGGATAATAAAAAAGCTATTAATACAAACTATGTCTTAACAAACCTATTGTATACAAATTTGTTTAATTATCTTCAAGAAATTTTTTTTTTAATACAGAACGGATAGGAAACAGCTTTAAATGACAACCCCTTCTCATGTCCCTGTTCTTTTGATGGATAGAGGTGTGACAATTGCCGGTTTTACTGCAAGGTTTGCTGGAACTTGTCAAGATTATTCTTCAAATACGTGCATGGATTCAATAGCTAAGGAACTGATGCGGCAAGTAATTTCTTAAATGAAAAAAATTATTTAGGTACTATACCAGGTTTAGTACCTGTAATACAGAGGTGTAGAAAGGAAATAACAAGGGAATTTAATGCGGTTTGCACAATTTGAATAGTAATTCAACAAACTAATGTATTAATCGCTATTTAATATACGCGTTAGTTACAATATTTTTTCGTCGGTTGTCTGGTTAATAGATTATATTTTTTTTAAAATTTAGAACCAAACTACATATTATAACAAAATTTTGAATTTCAAACTTATTGACATCGACAGAAACTATGGCAACGCCATTATGTACGCGGCAGTGCGTGCTTTGTAGTATGTTTGGTTGCCTAAAATCGTTTATTAATAAAAAAAAAATCATGCATTAATAGGGGCCATTAATGTATGATTTTTTATACATTAATTAAGGTTGTAAATACACGGTCGACGGAAAAGAATATTTTTGCAGCAATCCCAAAATTCTATAATGTACAGGGTGTTATATATTATACAGGGTGTTTCATTAAGGGTGATGGCCACTGGCCACCGATCATATCTCGGAAACTATACTAAGCGTAGAAACTTAAAAAAAATTATGATTAAAGCGGTCATGAGAAAATTCTGGAAATTATTTTTAAGTTCCTCATTTCGCCGCAAGGGGGCACAATTAAAAATAATTTTTTTAAATTCTAAATTTCTCCGAAAATTCCCATATTAAGGTATAACTCTGATTAAATCATTAGAAAGCTTAGACAATTGTGCATCATTTTCGTTTATTGCTCATTGGCGTACCGACCTTCATAAGAGTGGGAAAAGCTATTGAAAGTGTAAAAATTAAAATCGCTGTAAGTTCTAAACGACTTTGAATTTTCGGGATAAAATTAAAAAAAACTGTTATTATTACAAATTGCACCCTCTAGCAATTTTATCAGAAACTATCGTGTGAATACGGCAATTGAAGGTACTTATACCTTTCTCTTCCAAACAAGCTTAAATTTAGTAAAGTCGGATAGGTCGTTTAGAAGTTACAGCGATTTTAATGTTTACACTTTCAATAGCTTCCCCCACTCTTATCAAGGTCGGTACGCCAATGAGCCTTAAGCCAAAATGATGAAGAAAACGCAGAAACGAAAAATTAGAAAACGAGTATGCTACCTTGTAGAACATAAAAAACGCATATGAAAAAGTGTTTTTTTTTCCTAAGTCAAAAACTAATTCGCAAAAAAACTAAAAACCAAAAATGAAAATTTCTGTTTTTTTTTTGATATTTCCGAAGGTATTTGAAATATGTATTTACAATTTTCTTCCAAAAAACTATTAAGCCCCAAAATATGAGGCTTTGCGTCAATTTAACCATGTTCGTATCTCTTACCGTTTTCGGGATCCCCATGTACGCACACGAATTGATAACTCCCTGGCTACATAAATAAATAAATTTTAATGAAGTAAAAAATTAAATGGTACTAATAGTAGTTTGCCAACCTGTATATTATGAGGGTCTCTTTTAGAATTAGCTTAACCAAGTTTTCTTTTAAAAACTTATTACAGGCGAGCCACCTCAGCCCCCAAATTGTATAATAATCAACTTCTGTATAATGAATATTCATGGTCTCATTATACAAAAACTCGCGGCAAAAGATTAATATGGAAAATCTGGCGAAGAGAACATCGGGTCTTAAGACTGAAAGTTAAGAAGTTTTTAATGGGTTTGATGACACTTCAACGTCCGTAACATTATACAACTTTTTAAAACATCTAATCAAAGTTTTACGGAATAAATTTTCTGCTTATTAGCTATAATATATCGGAATTATTATTTAAATTACAGTGACTTTTTTTGACGTAACAACAATCCAATTGATTTCGTCTATTGATTCATACGTGTTCAAAAGCAACCAATGACAATAACATTACAGTAGTAATAACAGCCCATGAATAGTTTCGACTTATGTCATCATACATTACTGCGGAACATATATTTTTTGATACTATTGTAATTGTTACAGTTTAAAATGTCAATTAGAGTTTCTCACCGAATATGCATTGATTTATAACTCAATATGGCAGTGGCGGCTCGTTAATAAAGGACTCTGGGGCGCCGCCCTCCCTGAAATTATTTCAAACAGAATCCAAAAATACTTTACTTAAAAAACCAATAAAGCAATGTATGTGAGCAATCCATTAAAATAATTCAAACCAAACACAGCCCTATTCCAGTGGGCAGGCTATACTCATAGACAAGCGAGTTGCGCGCTCTTAAGATTATACTAAGCGCGGGCGACCGATTATTCGTCCCGATTCAACGTGACTTCTCGTTATGACTACGGAGGCGTGACGTCACCTACATATCGCACAACGAGGAGCTCAAAATTTTCCGCCCAACAGCTGTTCGCTACTCACGACTCGACCTGTCGATGCCGTTTACGTTTTATTTATTTGTTTTGATTTATTTATTAGTTACATTATAAAGTTGGAAAATTTCGTCTAATATGAAGGTCATTGATTTACAGAAGCTTGTGTTTAGTTCTCTGAGCTTAACTGAAAAACTTGAGTTAAAAAATACAGGGCGGCTACGGCACTACCAATATTGAATATTATATAGTACAAGTGCAATCAAAATGTAAAAGTGAGTCACGTTTTACGCGTAAGTTTGACAAATAAATATATAATAAAAAATCCTGGAAATGCGGTTGTGAGGACAAAAATTCTTTTTTTTTGTTTCGTGTGTCTTCTTTTTGACGGGGATGATAATTGGACTATAAATGGGGTGCAGGACTTAAAACATCTTTCAGAGAAAATAAAAAACATGAAAATAGTGCAAAACATCGTTATAATGTGATAAGTTTTGAGATGTTAGGACAAACTAATATTTTAACCTGTTTAAGTAGTGCTTATGATGCTGATGAAATTAAAATTCACAACGAGAAAGTTAGAAAAAACAGACGCGTAGGTACTTTCGAAAATAATAGACATTTTAATTTTTTTTAAATTTAAAGTCAGCGCACCCCCTGACTCACTAGTCACGAGCCGCCACTGCAAAATGGTATTACAACTTCCTTAAGCACGTTACTTTTTGACAGCCCTCTGCCTACGGCATTGGGATGTAGCCAAGTCGCGTGCTTTTGAAATCTGTAATAAAATTATCTCGTAATTATTAATGCTCTTGGGTTATTAAAGCCGAAGTTGACCACCTCCACCTTATATTCCTCATAATAGGATCACCTAGTGGCGTTACCAAATTACCCCTTACTGGTCGGCGCCCACCATTTTGCCCATGTAATCAGGGGCAGATTATCTTAAACTTAAAATTAAATCCTATATTAAATCGCTAATACCTATAACATAAATAGGCATGAAAGCATAATACTGGGTGGGCGGAAATTCCGTACGTTATTTCAAGTTCCGGGAGATGGTCCTTAAATTATGTCTTATAGTTTTTTTTTTTTTTTTTTTTTTTTTTTTTTTGAAACAAATATATATTACAGTAAATTTCATACTATTACAATTTAGATTGCACCCTCTAAACAATGCAGGAACGCTCTGGTCTCGAGGTTTCTTGCTTTTTTTCTGCAACAGTGTAAAATTATACAAATCATACCAATAAGACAAAAAACAAAGAAAAATCAAACCAAAAGTTTCTACCGCCCATGGCTCTAATGCAATTTAAGATTCCTAATAAACCTAGTTTCATTCTTAATATCTTTAATATTTACAGGTAATTTATTATATACCGCGGATGCCTGAGAAATGGTATTACATAAGCCTTTATTTGTATTTACATTGTTTAAGTAAATTTTCTCACACGATCTAGTACTATACATACATATATATTACTATTATATAGAACATTTATATTGGATTTTTGTCTCTTATTTAAAATCCTATACAATAGTTTACCTTCTTCGAACTCCGTTAGCCTTCGCAAATCAAATGTACCCAACTCCCCATAGAGCTATTCTGTATGGGTTAATCGGTCATATCGAAAAAGAATCTTTAAAATTTTATTTTGTAAAATTTGCATATTACCAAAAACTGTCGCACCACATGTACCCCACACAGGAATTAAGTACCTGAAATGCGAGAGGCAAAACGCACTATAGACAGTCTTTTTAGTTTTTCTGTTAATATAGTCTCGTATTCTAAATATTGCACTAATCATAGCCGATATTTTATTACTTAAATAAACTGATCGAAAAAAGTTAAGGATATTGTGAATTCTCTGAGAAAAAAATAGTTTTCAAAAAAAATTGTATAACGTACATTTATTTCCATCTCTTCCAGAAATGAAACAAATTTGTTTAACTGAAAAAATGTTTTAATTACAATTTACAGGCAACTTTTTTCTAATAATGTAACAAAACAGATAATTGTCAAAAAGAAAAAAATTATTAATAGTGTGTAATTCCTCCTCTACTGGCTATTACTGCTTCAACTCGGCGAGGCATACTTAAAATTAAATGATCCACGTCATTTTGATCTAAGGTATCCGATAAATGTGGAAGAACTTGCCTCAGTGACCTTACGTTCTGAACAGGAGGTTGATGGGAAATTAATGCCCTTTTGAGCATGTCCCAAACATGTTCTATGCAGTTTAAATCTGGAGAGAGTGGGGGTAATGGCAAATGATTAATTTCATTGAATGTTAGCCGTTCTTGTACTTATTTGGCTCTGTGCGGGCGAGCGTTAACATCAAGAAATCTGAAATTGGGCTCAAAATTTCAACGATAATTATCCACTATGTTGTCAATGATGTCGTGGGCTTAAATTTCACCTCTCATGATACTTTAACAAAGATACAACTCCGTTCGACCTTTGTAGAAAATTCCACCCCAGACCATTACACCTCCAAATGGATGCACTTCTTGACCATATCGGTCTCTTGAATTTCTTGGTCTCCAGACACGAACTGTACGCCTGTCAGTTCGAAGACAAAAGCGGCTGTCATCGCTGAACATCACAGTATGCCACTCATCATTCCAGTTTGCTCTTTCATTAGACCAAAGCAAACGTTGAGCTCAATGGATTGCGGTCAATGGAGGGCGTCTTATAGGCCTATAGCAATTTAAACCTGCTGCATTTAATCGATTTAACACCGTCCGAGGGGTAATACGAATTCTGCTTGCAGCGAAAAGGTTCTGGCTGAGCAACGTGCCGTTTCTTGTAGGATCCATACTAGCTCCTCTAACTAATAGTCGATCTTCTCTAGCATTTGTCGATCTTGGTCTACCCTCCCTATGCCTTTCCATGACAGATCCAGTCTCATTAAATTGGTTATTAAGTCGGGAAATTACACTTTAAGAGACATTATACTGATCAGCCACATCGATCTGTCGCGCACCTCTAAGAAGCAACCCAATGGCTTGATTTGCTTCCTCTACCGTTAAATGACGTCTATTCATATTGTCGATGACAGAATAACAACAGTATCGGAAACTGCGCTTAGCAACACACAAATAAAACTAAACTTTACAGAAATAAAATCTACATTTTGGGTGATAATGCTTTTTATCTGTTTGGGTACAATTTTATATATTTACAAACAACTTTTTTTTAAAGGAAAACGACATAGGTATTAATACCTATACCACATTTTTTTTAGAAAATTTTCTTCTCAGTAAAAACACAATATCCTTAACTTTTTTCGATCAGTTTAGTTAACATGCTCCTTCCAGTTAAGATTATGGTCTATAATTAATCCTAGATATTTAATTTTTTTTACCTGTTCGATCTCCTTATTATTTATTACTATGTTGGGATTCCTAGTTATTTTATTCTTTTACTTAAAAAGTATGTACTTCGTTTTGTCAATGTTAATTCTTAATTTATTACGTAACAGCCAGTTTGTATACAACTTTAGATCAGTATTAACTATAAACTCTAGATCTTCTATTCTTTCTGCGCTATACAGTAATACAGTGTCGCCTGCGAAAGTGTAGTACAGGGCTACGAGTCCAGCAATTCTTAAGCTTAAAACATATAGCAAGTAAAGAAGGGGCCCGAGGACCGAGCCCTGGGGCACACCACACTCACTCATTTCAATTTCACTAGAGTAGATATCTAGTTTTACATATTGTTTTATATTTGCTAAAAATGTTCTCAAGAGATTGATTATTGGTCCTCGAAACCCCATACACCTTAATTTAGCCAGTAGTACATCTGGACTTACCACATCGAAGGCTTTTCTCAGGTCGACAAATACTGCAATTACTATTTTGTGGTTATCTAATTCCGTTGATATATTGTTAATTAAATCAATAATCGCACTTAAAGTTGAGCTGTTCTTAATGAAGCCATATTGGAAGGGATCTGTTTTAATATATTTTTTAATAAAGTCTAACATTCTTAGTTTAATTATTTTCTCAATAATTTTGGAGAATACACTACACTGCACCGCAAAATTAACCGGATGGAAAAAAATTCGCTTCAATTCAATCTTAAATAACTTTTAAGTGTTTTGATTAAATTCGATAATTTTTTGACACGTTGCAGATGCAGTCGTCTTTATCATGTTCTGATATCGCTTTTATGAACAGTGAAAATGGATATGTTCACATACAGGGTAGACAAAAAAATTGCATTTTACGCTTAACTTCTAAACACCCTGTGGAAAAATTGAAGAACTGATTGATGTTTTTTTGTACGGCATTTTTAAGTCCCATCTTTTCTGAACAACTTGTTTTTTGATTCATCTCGATATCTAAATTATTAAAGGAAAAACATAGGTTTAAAGGAAATAATGCAATAATCCTTTATTAGCAACAATAAATTTAAAAATTTGTAGTTGGCTTTGTCTTTTTTTGTCTTTCTGAATCTCGTTTCCATGGTACCATGGCTTGTCAGGAAGATTTTTGTCAACAAATGTACAGATTTATTAATTGCTGTACTTCAAGCGTTTCTTAAGTAAATTGTTGTTTTTTTTTTAATGTAATTTGTTGGTTGTTTTATGTTTTGAAGCTGTTCCGTAAACGGTAACGTAAAAGTGTATTAATTTAAATTAAATATGAGACCAGAAGAAGTGGCACAAGCCGTCGCTTTACAAGATGATGGTCGTCCGATTCTGTATATCGCAGAAAGGCTTGGCCATCCACGCAGTACCATATCCGATGCGATCCAAAGATTTAGACAAACTGGTTCTTACTCGAGAAGACCCGGGCAGGGAAGACCAAGAGTCACAAATGCAGTTGAAGATCGATTTCTTCGTCTTCAGGCTCTTCGGGAGCGAACAGCCTCTGCTCCGGTTTTAGCTGTAAGATTGGCAGATGTTCATGGTACCTTGGTGTCATCTGACACTGTACTTAGAAGGTTAAGACAACAGAATCTAACATCTCATGTACCTGCCACAGGACCTCTATTAGACGCAGGTCATCGAAGGCAGCGCCTTGAATTTGCTCGAGCTCATGCAGATTGGAACATGAACAACTGGCAAAACGTTCTATTTACAGACGAGTCTCGTTTTACGCGATATTCACCTGACGGACGTCAAAGAGTGTGGAGGAGGCCTGGAGAACGATACTCTCAATGTTGTTTCTCTCCTAGAGTGCAATTTGGTGGCGGAGGAGTGATGGTATGGGGCGGCATATCTTTGGAGGCCCGTACAGACCTCATTACACTTCAGGGGGTATTAACGCTGATAAATACATCAGACAGTGCTTAGAAGAACATATGATACCATATTCGCATTTTATAGGAGAACATTTTAAATTAATGCAAGATAATGCTCCACCACACAGAGCACAAATAACGAGGCAGTATTTGAACGATGTTGGCGTTCAGGTATTGGACTGGCCCTCAAGAAGTCCGGATCTGAACCCTATTGAGCACATGTGGGATACACTGGGAAGGAGAGTTAGGCAAAACTACGGCGAATTTCAAACTTTGGAGGCGCTAGCACAGGCACTGACAAACGAGTGGCAGCAGATACCCCAAGACGCAGTTGCTATTTTAATTCAATCAATGCCTGAAAGGATGAGAGCTGTTATTCAGGCTCGTGGAGGAAATACTCGATTTTAATCTTACCACTATTATTGCCCATGTTAATTTTTAAATTTATTGTTGCTAATAAAGGATTATTGCATTATTTCCTTTAAACCTGTGTTTTTCCTTTAATAATTTAGATATTGAGATGAATCAAAAAACAAGTTGTTCAGAAAAGATGGGACTTAAAAATGCCGTACAAAAAAACATCAATCAGTTCTTCAATTTTTCCACAGGGTGTTTAGAAATTAAGCGTAAAATGCAATTTTTTTGGCTACCCTGTATGTGAACATATCCATTTTCACTGTTCGTAAAAGCGATATCAGAACATGATAAAGACGACTGCATCTGCAACGTGTCAAAAAATTATCGAATTTAATCAAAACACTTAAAAGTTATTTAAGATTGAATTGAAGCGAATTTTTTTCCATCCGGTTAATTTTGCGGTGCAGTGTAGTTACACTTATAGGTCTATAATTATTCCCTTCCTGCCTACTGCCTGATTTGTAAATAGGGCTTATCTTTGTGATTTTGAGTTCATCAGGAAAGCTACCAGTGAGAAGAATTTCATTAATCAATCTTTTTAAAATGGGTATTAATAAAGAACGTAAATTTTGAATATCCTGAACCGTAATCTGATCATGTCCGGGGGCAGAATCTGATTTTAGCTCTGTAATAACTTTCCTAAGTTCCTCATCATCCGTTGGTGTTATAAATAGGGTATTTTCGCAGTTAATTTCTTGGAAGTTATTTATGTTATTTTGTAAATCTGGGCTCAAGCTTTGGAATTCTTTATTTATATCTTTAACAATTGTTTTACCCACCTCAGAAAAATGTTTATTTAATACATTGGCTATATCCACAGGTTCAGTAAGTACGACATTGTTAGAATTAAGCTTTGCAATTGCAGTATTTGTCGATTTATTACTCAAGAAGTCATTAATGAAACGCCACTGCTTTTTTGACTCATTACCTGTTTTTTCCCACTTACTTTTAAAGTAATTGTTTTTTAATACTTTTATTTTATTGTTTATTTTATTTTTAAGTGAATTAAATTTACTTTCACTTACTGGATCATTCCTTTGACACATTTTTTTATACATCTTGTCACGTTCGCCCATGAGGTTAAGCAGTTCTCTAGTTATCCAGGTGTTAGATTCTTTGACTTTCATTACCCTCGTATACTCACACTGGGCTTTAAACCTCTGAATGGTTGTTATTAATTGTTGGAAAGAGTTTATGTTGTTATCGGCAACTTGATGTGTAAAAATGTCTTTAAACCTTCTATGATTTATGCTCGTTACTTTATAGGTAGTCTTTGGTTTAAATATTCGTACATTTTCGGCTAAAGTCATCAATATCTTTCTATGATCTGAGAGGGGATTTTCATCAATGTTAATTGCACAGTTCTGCTTGTTTTGTACACTTGAGAGTACATGGTCTATAATGCTTTTACTATTTAGTGTTACTCTAGTTGCATTTTCCGAATCTATTTTATTAACAATACTAAAGTTATTTTGGTTTATAATGTTTTTTAGTTATTAATTAAATTTACGTCATCCCCCAATAGATTAATGTTGAAGTCACCTACTATTACATGATTTTTAGAGAATTTTGTCATAAGGTTTTCAAGGTGTTGCAAAAATTGATTGTTATCATAGGATGGAGGTTTATACACCAAACTGATTTTCAAATTTTTTTCTCCGATTTGAGCACATACCCAGTTGAAATTTTCTTCAGAAGGTGACCAAGTTCGCTATATTTAATACCTTTTTTTATAAAAATTGAAACACCACCCCCTCTCTTATTCCGACAGGAAGGTACCGCATCATAACCATTTAATTGATAGGTGTTAATTTCTGTTTCACATAGCCACGTTTCTGATAAAAGTAACAAATCACAGTCATTTCTCAAAACATATCCCTGCAGTTCCTCCAATTTATTTCTCATACTTTGAATATTCATATATACTAGTCCTAGCCTATTTACATGGTTACCATTATCTAGTTTTTTTAAGTCTTCTTCCTCTTCAACAAGCAAAACCTTACTATTGTCACTCTGTCTGAGCATTATTTTTCCATTTGCAACCCATAGATATTTATATGCATTCTCCTTTTTAAAGTTTTGCGCAGCTTTATATATTTGAAAGTTTTTTTTGGTTAAATCATGATTTATAAATATTCTGCTGCTACCTCCAAGCCCTAAAGTTTCTGTATCCAAATTATATTTTTTAGGTGATTTCATAAGGCTCTTTTTTATTTCCCCATTGCGAAATATTACCTTGACTGGGTTATTTTTCAAGTCCTTTCTGCTTTCTCGTATTGCAAAAAACTCTTCTTCTTTCAAAGGTACCTGTAGTGGGGTTCCAACTTTTTTGACTATTTCGCGAATATTTTCGTTATTATTATAGGGGACATCATGTATTATAACATTATTATTTAGTTCCTTTTGTTCCATTGTGTTCAACTGTTTTTGTATATTCTTTAGTTCATCTTTAAGTTCACTGTTTATTTTTACTTGTTGGTTATATTTCTCGAAAAGAATTTGATATTTATTATCCATGTCGTTAAGTTTATCCATCACATCTGCAATTGTGTATTGCTTTGGAGATTGTGTTGTTTTATTTTTGCACATCTCATATGTCCATTTTTCTTCGGATTTGCCGATCTTGATGTAAGTTTTCTTTGGCATATCTAAGCATACCCGGTGTTTCCACCCCAGACAGTCTTCGCACAGTAGCCCTTCTTCATTGTCAGCCACAGTTTTGTTGCAAATATTACATAGTTCATTTGCTAGTTTATAAAATGGTTTAAATAAATCGTTTTTTTCTCTTAAATACCTTATAAGACATTTAAGGATCTACAATCATGTAAACTTTTTTCATTATTTTATATGTAGAATGTCTCTTTGAAATATACATATGGAATTTCTGCACCCTGTATAAATAAAAATTAATATAACAAGCTTTTAAATTTAAAAAAAATTGAAAGGAAATACATAATTCAGTTTTTCAAGCGACGCAGTAACCAAATGATGTTGTTTAAAAATGTCGCTCGCTACAAGGAAGCGAAAACGATTCTTGCTCTTTGCCGTCGCTTTTAAGAACCTATTATCTGCTTCGTGCGGCCTCTTTCTCGATTTCTTAGGGAATTTATTGTCCCAAAAATTATACACATTCCACTGCAAAAATATGAAGCGGTGAAAAGGGGGTTTCGATTCGGGTGTGTTTTTATATTTTACACTCAGAGAATTCAAGTAATCAAAGTTTCATACAGCGGTAACATTAGTTAGGACCAAAAAAAAATAACAAGACTATAAGATCTAAGTGAAGTTACGATAACTAAACAAATCTTACAGAAACGTTTTAGTTACTGTCGCTAAATTCTTGGTTGTTGTAATAAGTCAGTTTTAGTTATGGTTAGTAGTTTGTTCGATAAATCTTTTACCTAATTACAAATTTGGCGTAGTGTCCGACCGAAACAAGATTTTCAGCCGAAACCGAAACCGAATCTTCGGCCTTGGTCTCAGTTTCGGCCGAAACCGAAACCGAAACTTAAAAATTTTATTGTATACTGAAATTTAATTTATTTTATATAGGACGAGATCGATCTTGGGAACGGATTGAACTCTTCCTACAAAAAAAAAAGTGTGTGTGACCAGTAACCAGTAAAGTCCGCATCATATGGGTTTTTTTGTATTAATAACTTTATTTGAAATTTGACTTTGGCATCAAGTTCTGCTTCGATCGAGATGAAAATTAACCAAAAAAAATAGTAGTCACGTGATTCGCATTATCTGTCAAATTTTATTTTTTTCCAAAAAATAATTCAAAATTTTTGAAAGTATCGAAAAAAGTTATTAGAAAAAGTTTTTTTAAATGCAGTTTGTTGTACTCGACATGCAAAATTTTAGCTGCATAAGATAATTTCGATTTATTACCCATATTTTGTAAATTGCACCACTTTTGCAAAATAAGACTCAACGCAACCTATACATAAAACTTCTTAGTTTTGACAATGCTTTATTTCAGAAACATTTTCTTTGAAGTTGCGCCATATTAAATGTGTGTTTTCTGCAAAATCAAAATTGGGCTAATAAAATTTGGTCACAATGCATGTGATGCAAAGTTTATTTGTTTTTGACCCTGTATAGTGTATAAGGTAGCTTCATAAAATAAGTATTTTTGAAAACGTAGTTTGTGTCTGAAAGTAATACACCTTAATATTAAGACAAAAAAGAACACAGTGTCATCAGTAAAATGTTCATAAAGTGGAAAATAAATTTTAGTGGTGGGTAAAAAATAAAAATTATCTTATGCAGCTGTAATTTTGCATATGGGCTATGCACTGCATTAAAAAAAACTTTTTTTCATAACTTTTTTCGATATTTTCAGAAATAACCCCACTTTTGAATTATTTTTGGAAAACAATTAAAATTTGACAGATAATGCGAATCACGTGACTACTATTTTTTTGCTTAATTTTCATCTCGATCGAAGCAGAACTTGATGCCAAAGTCAAATTTCGATTAAAGTTATTAATAAAAAAAAAATCCCATATGATGCGGACTTTACTGATGGTCACACTGTATATAGACATCTCTAGACAACACTGCTCACGAACCCACCCAAAGTTAGCCAAATGGTGCGCGACAATTCACGAACATTGAGTTTCGGCATGGCCGAAAGTTCGGCCGGTTTTTGGCCGAAACCGAAACTAGATTTTTTGGCCGAAACCGAACCTTCGGTCGGTCTCTAGGTTTCCATAATTCAGTTCACCTATTATGATAATCAGAATATTCAGTATAAAACTGCTCATGTATTGTCATAATGCAGTGTTGCATTACCATTATGTAGGTATTTTGAAAATCGAAACTCAAAAAACTGCATTAAATGCATTCGGACAATATCGGTCAGTTATTCGGAAGGTATTCGTATCGTCCTTTGTGCGTGTTTCAACGAGAGATCGAGAGCGTAGTTATTTGTGTTCTTGTCGAGATAAGTACACGCATTTTTTCAGTATTGTTTTCGGTTTTAGTATTGAAAATACTACTCGGTTCGTATATACGGGTCTGTTTCATGAAAAATAAACCGCATGCAAGAGCGTCACGCTAGACTCGACCTCGACTGCGGTGTGGGTAGGTCAAGGTTGCATAGCCCAAAATTAAGGACATAAATAAACACAAGCGGCGTCGGCTTTAACAGGATGTTTATTTAGACCAAATATTATTACTATTTTACTATATAGTTATTAGTATATTAGTATATAATAATATACCAGCGCATATGGATAGGTAAACATCCGAGCAGCACAGGATCGATGACATCATCTGCGAAGTTCGGTGGCTAAGTGTATTGTTTTGTTTTGGGTTTCGGCATTTAACAGTTAGTAGTTAGTCTATTATTGAATCGGCCAGTACTTGTACGGTTTACGTCTTTAGTATTGAAAATACTTCTGGTTGCGTATATTATTACTATTTAAATATTATACTGTGTGTTTGAATTTTGAATATAACTTTATTTGGACATTTGGACATAATAAAAAGTAGATTATGTTGTAGTTTATTATTGTTCTACATTCTTACATTATTAATGATACTAGTTCGATATGAACATTATAATGAAACGTGTGCAACGTTTGCCGAGTGGTTTAATTGCACAAGTTTCATTAACAAAGTTCTCGCAAAGTTCATATCGAACGTGTATCATTCAAAATTTAATCTACGACAGTACAAATAGATTTTATTCCTCTAAATTTCATTGATCTCAGATAACGTTTTCGTAATTTAAAAAATTTTCAGGTGTCCATATTAGTCGATATCATGGTAACCGCATTTTTGATTGTTTCAATTTCGATTTTGACAACGTCATTATTGCAGTCTAATTTTCTATTGTATGCAAAGTGTTGGCCAAAAATAATTTAAATATGGGACATTCTGAATCCGAAAGTGTCCCTTCGGATGTTTACAAACAAAGCGAAAGAGCGCAGCGGTCTTGGCGTATTACACAGAAAGTCGGGGGAGAATGGAGATACCAATCCAAAACATTTCATAGCCGACTTAAGATTTAGAAATTTCATGAACAAAGAGTACAAGGACCAGCAGGTAAATGGCTGTGTATAGCTAAAGAAATAATTTTGTCGCTATTTTTGAAAAGGTGGTTTTATTGAGCTCTCTTCAATATGTACTAATATACAGATTATCCTATATTTTTATTTTAGCAAAACAGTCAAATTTACACATTTTTAGGTATAATTTACACATTTCTAAGTATAATAATTTTATTATTATTTCAAACTAAATCGGAGCATCCATGCCGTCATAATAACGCGTAATAGCCAGCGGCTCCATTTAAATATTAAACTGTGTGTTTGAATTTTGAATATAACTTTATTTGGACATAATAAAAAGTAGATTATCTTTATTATTGTTCTATATTCTTACATTATAGTTATTAATGATACTAGTTCAATATGAACACTATATGGGAATGTGTGCAACGTTACACAACGTTGCACAAGTTTCATTAACAAAGTTCATATCGAATGTGTATCATTCAAAATTTAATCTACGACAGTGCAAATAGATTTTATTCGTCTAAATTTCATTGATATCAGATAACGTTTTCGTAATTTTTAAAATTTTCAGGTGTCCATATTAGTCGATATCATGGTAACCGCATTTTTGATTGTTTCAATTTCGATTTTGACAACGTCATTATTGAATTGTCGTTATTTTTGGAAAGGTGGTTTTGAGCTCTCTTCAATAATATGTACCTACTAATATACAGATTATCCTATATTTTTTATTTTAACAAAACAGTCAAATTTACACATTTCTAAGTATAATTTACACATTTCTAAGTATAATAATTTAATTATTATTTCAAACTAAATCGGAGCATAATAACGCGTGACAGCGGCTCCATTGTGTCAACACGTTACATACTCACAGATAGGAGTAATCTGTGCTGTGACATAATGGTTTTCTTCTCGCCACTGTATGTGGTAGGTATTTTCAATACGCCTATGATACTTGCGTAAGATGCAAGATCTGTGAATTTTTTTATTTCGCTGCTTTTATTTAACTTACTAAAACGCAAAATATTTTATTTATTTTACTTATTTAATGCATACAGGTTAGGTTATTTGCTTTGATGTTATGTTGCTATGACGCTTCCGTTTAAGAGTGAAAATGTGCGGGACGCTGTATTTTTTTAATAAGACAATAAATCCGAGCAAAAATGTTTCTCCTGCTAAAATTATTTTGAAAACTATTTTCTTTAAAATTCATAATTGAAATTTTAATGTAGATTAAAACAGATTTTAATAGAAAATTTCTTGACAAGACTGATATAATGTATTTACGGGGCCAAATATTGCCAATATAGTTTTACTAGAAGCAATAGAGAGAAAAATCAAACTGTCATCGCCACCACCATCAAATTGCCATGGTAAGTTGAAAATCAAGCTCATTTAATTTTTTTTTATTGTTTCAATATTCAATTAAATAACCAAAACGTTCGGAAAACCCAGAAAAACAATTTTAGCTTACCTCTAGCTTGAGGGAATTTATCATGCAGACTATGCATCATGGCGATGTATTACACACAACTTGGGACTTATTCCACAGCATAAACAGCATATAGTATGCTTGATATATTAATTATTTAATACATACTATCTAGAAACTAGTACATATAATAGTACCCAAAAAAAACGAAACTAAAGTCACGAAAGGTAACCTCTCCGTACCAATTCTCACGGGAGACAGATAAAACATCGACACTGCATACTAGTGCATACTGCTATCGACGCCTCTGGTAACAAAAGGTAGGACGTCATTCTGCCGTCCAAAGAAAGAACGCAGTAAGTCAACAAAACTAGTTTTGAAAAAAAAAGGGAAAAAACGATTTTTGGCTTAGTTTCTTAGATATAATTATTTTGATGTTTTTTTTTGTGGTAATATTAAAGAACTAATTAAAAAAAAAAGTTTTGCAAAAGTTTTGTTACATTTTGACCATTTTTAGGTATTTTAAATCCAATACTGCGTTTTACTTCAGTTTTTTATAAGTGGAATATTAATCATTACAGATCTAAAGCGCAGTAAGTACTTATTCCTTGACTAAAGCGCAGTAAGTCTGTTCACTTAATACCATTTTAGGCTTGGGTTTTACATATAATACCAAAAAAATAGCTAATAAATGTTTTAAGAAAAATTTATTAATTTAAGTAAAACAAATTAGAACCTACGTCGACAAAAAAAAATCAAAACCAATGCAAATGAATAATACAATAACACATGAAACTAATAATAATACTTTGGTATACGTATAAAACGGATTATTCCATAGAAACATTTAAATCATTCGATAATTGATTTTCACTGAGTTCAATCCAAAATTTTTGGCGATCTGCTGTCATCAGTGGACAAAGGTTTTTTATGATCTTGTTTTTTTTTATCAGAAAAAATACCTCGCGGTTCTGTTCTTGCATCAGGTAATAAAACGCCTTCTTTTTGATTTTTAATTTTTAAGAATTCAAACTCTTTTACGTCTTCGAAATTATAGTTTTCGGTATAACTTAAAGATGTTTTTCCTCTTTTTACCATAACCAAGGTAAACTTAGCTAAATATGGCCTAGGCTTTTTTTTAAATTTGGGACAGAGCTGATAAATCTAGCCAATCAATAAAATGTTGAATCGTCATTTCTATGGCTTTAGTTTTTCCAGAATTGGCATTTTGAACAGCACTCGCAAAATCATATAAATTTTTTTAAAATTTCTTCGAGAGTTCGACTTGGTGATGAAAGCTATCTGCACTCATGAATGTATGGCCAGGTTCAAAAATTTTAATTAGGATTTTTTCTGCCTTTATATGTTATGTATTCCAATACACTGAAACTAATAAATTTGACCGAAAAGACCGTTTGCCTTAAAACAGTACTTACTTACTGCGCTTTCGCTTTGAAAATTGTGACGTAATAGCCGAGGTATTCAAACGACTTTGTTGTATGTTCGTCTGGGCCTGACTTAGGCCCTCCGCACATGAAGCAACTAAAAAGAAACTAAACTAATTAGAAACTTAAATTATAAACTAGTAACAAACTATGAATCGCACACGACGCTACTGAAAGTTTATAAAATTAAGTCACTTCTCGATTATGGTGGCTTTGTTATATGGTGCATACATTATTATTTCAGTATTGTAATAATAACTATTGTTATTTATTATCGTGTTAAAAAATGGATAGTGATTCAAGTGATGAAGATATTATCCTTTATTATTATAATGCAATAATTTAACATTTAATTCGCTTCCAATAGCATTCCAAGCTTTTTCGGTAATTTTCCGTGAATTTTCATTTAACGTGTAGTTATAAAGATACGGGTATTTTTCCACTTCTTCTACTAGTCTTAAATTCAATAGTTGGTCTGCCATTTTTGCCGTTTTGTGTAGTTGTTTACAGAATAAACTAAAAACCAATCGCTGAGCGACCTACACGTCGGGTTGAGACTTGAGTGATTACTGACGAGTTGCAAACCAGTTGTCAACTAGTAGCGCTGTATGCGGATGCTCATTGAAATACACAGGGAGTGATTAATAAGTAACTGAGTGATGATTTAAATTTCTAATTCGTTTCTTTTTAGTTGCTTCATGTGCGGAGGGCCTTACTGTACGTTACTTTGGAAATTGATGTATAACGACAAGCATATTTCAATTCTAAAACGCAGTATGTTTTTTTCTACTATAACATACTGCGGTTTAGCTTGGTAATTGTGCGTTACTGCACTTTACTTTGGGAAAACATTACATACTGCGTTCTAGGTTTGAAAAGTTGCATATATTTAACTTACTGCAAATTTCAAAGCTGATTTAATACAAAAATAAAAAAAAATATATTACAAAAACACATTTTTATCAGATGCAGAATTTAATTTTACACTAAAATATGAAAAAATCTCAAAATCGAAAAAATTGACTTACTGCGTTCTTTCTTTGGACGGCAGCATTGTACTTGCATGCATAGTAAAAAAATTGTTACTGATTTTTCAAATAAAAGATTAAATAAATTAAGACAAACTTTTATTTATGTGGTTGTACGTTGTGTATACGTTGTGCAGCTTTATTGACTATATTTTTGATCAAAATATAGTTAATAACCCTGTGCATAAACGGGTGAAAGCGCGCTATACAGAAAAAATTTAATTATCTGGCGAATTCGCTCATGAATTACTTTTATTAAAGTAATAACCATATTGCAATACGTGTTTTGTGATAATTTGGTAACGTATTACTATTGTACCCTTTGGTTATTTATCAATGTTAATACCGGTAGATAATTAAACTTCTTTAATAATGGTAACTAAGCATCAATATTATCCCATATTATGTAATGTCGGTATATCTGTGTTGTGATTATTAAAATTTTAGTTGTGGTAATCAAATTTTTCCCTCAGTGTAGTAAACATTGCGCAATTTTATTAAATGGTCAACAATCTTCAAACACATTTATTTTGTTTGAGTTTGTTGTTGAGACGGCTTTAGCGAAAATAAATAGGGCTCACATAAATAATTTTGCCCCCTTCGTCCCTAAGGCCTGACTATGACACTGGTAAAGTATGTTTCACAATAAATGGTTGACTCCGTTTTACTACCTGGGACGTTTTGCAAGAGGCCGACGGCCACTGTGGAAACCCACTCAAGTAATCATCAGGTGATAGCTACACGGAACTACAACAAACATAATATAATCAAAGACATAGCAGTATCTAACTATAAGTGTCAAAAATGCAACCAGTATTCAGAAACAATTGACCACATTAAAAGCGAATAGAAACTTCCTGCCACATACCGGTACAGAATAAATTAGGAGCAACAATACAGCAAAGTCAAAATACTTTACCAAGAACTCGTAAGTATAGACTAATAATGCCTTTATTAAAAAATGTTCACAATTTTATGCAGAATCCAAAAAAATTATATAAAATAGGGGTATCCATTTAAGATTTAGATCTTACCCCCCCTCCCTCCTAAGGGCTTGAAGTAACAAGACTGACAATATACGAAAAATATGTCTCCCTCGAAATAAAAATCGACGGGTCCGAGCGATTTTCCACATTTTCATTTTAAAGCACAAAAATCGAGGTGTTAAGTTTTCGTTGGACCACCCTGTATAAGAAATAAAGAACATCGAAAAATTGATAAATTCACACCAGTTACAATAGGCATTAAATCGAGTAAACCGACATGGAAACAAAAAGGTATATACCACCCACCGGAGTCACAACCCACTTACTGTTACGAAACCTGGCCTCAGACCATACTCACATATAAGTCAAAAAAAATCTATAAAAAAACTACCGAATAATTAAATACCGCATAATATATAATAAGAACATTGTCTTCGCATAAAATAAAGTGTGTTTCTCAATATTCCAAAAAAAAATTCTTGAGATTATTTGGTAAAAACCTGTAGTTGTAAGAATTGACCAGGGGTGCAGGGTAACGCTGAGAGAGCAAACAATATAGTATTGGCTTTATTTGCACATTATATTTAATTATAAATATATAATATTTGTTATTGCATGTTTGTGTGTAAGATAAAAAAAGGACAAGTTCAGTAATATCACAGAATATATAGCTACGCAAAGCTATATATTCTGTGGTAATATGCTTGTCTACTAATATTCTAATTAAAATGATTCGACGGGTAGTAAATCAGTTGTTTGATTATTGCTGTTATTTACACAGCAGGTGGCAGTCAGTCGTTGGTTTTGCACGTTACTTATCGTTCAGATGGTGCCTGTTTATTTTGTTTTTGTGTCTGACATAAGCAAGTACTTAGGTGGTTGTAAAAACATTGAAGGCGAGATGTTCAGTACTGCTACTGCAGAAAAGCTCCCGGCAGGCCCGGTTCCAGCGCCCGGGCAACCCGGGCAGACGCCGGGGCGCAAAATATTGCCAAATATAAAACTAATAAGCGTCTGTATAACCTTCGATGTATAATATACTATTTAAAAGATAAGGGCACCCAAGTACTTTTTATAAATTCTGAAACAAAGCGGGTGCCTTTAACCCATTTAATAGGGGCCAAAAAAACATCGAAAATGAAACATCGATGATCTTTAAACCTCGATATTTATAGTCCGCTCTTAGCGCGACGCGGGGAGCGCGGCGCGGCGACTAAAAAAGAAACAGCAGGCTCAGTTGGATAGGCTCGTGTCGACTTGTTTTTTTCTAAAATTAAAACATTGAAGGGAGCAAATTATTTGCAAATTAGTCACTGCAGAGTGCACAGAGAGCCTCTCCTTCTTAAAATATCACGTCAAAAAAATCAAATTTTTTTGATGGTATAAGTATATAGGTATATATGTATATTCAGGAAAAAAATATGAAATAAAAATTTCGAGGGCGCTAAATAAGACCCTTGCCCGGGGGCGCCAGGAGGTCTAGAACCGGGCCTGCTCCCGGATCTTCCATCTTCAATTTGTATGTTTATATGTTGCATTTGCCTTTCAGTGTTCTTAAAGCTACCCGCTTACCCATTTTTTTTAATAAAAAGATTTTGACCAAAAAAATAAGGTAACATTTTTTTTTACAGCCCATCAGGAACCTTCTTTTATCTTATAAAAAATTAAAAACAATTTTGCCTCTATAATCTTGTTCCCTTCCTAGCGTTCATCAAAACTGACGCCCTAATCAGATATTTCGGAGAGAAGTTATTTTGTATGCTATGCATAAATTTTTTTAAAAGTCCATGGTATAAGACCAAATGTCTGAACAAGTGTTTTTATTTACAAAAGCAGTTTATAATATAATAAAAATCCTTAATTTTGTGAATTATATAATATATAATTAATTATTTAGAATGAAAATATTCTATGAGGAGTGATAAAAAGTGCATTTTCTCTGGCAATATGGGCACTCAATTTGTCTAAAAGCCGCAAAACCTAAACTTGAGGTACTAATCGTATCTCGGTTCACTTTATTAAGGAATTAAATCCGAGTAATGTGTGAAAGTCTCGTAAAAAGGCGAGAAAATACTTTTTAATCACCCAATATTCTTCGCATTTCCTTTTTACTATCAATAGAAAGGTCATTCCGCGGTTGTAAATGAAATTTCCTGTTTTTAGTATAGCGTGAAGAATTTTAGAATCCAATAAATAAAAGCTTATTTTTAGGTTTAATTGCATTTTGTTGATATAGAGGAAATTTTATTGGTTTGGAGTTTATCCGTTGTTCCTTATTACAATCATTAATTTGTCTAAAAATGTAATTTGATTCATTCAAACATCAGGGTCGCCGAGAGCTATCGAAATGTCGGACCAGCGACTTACTTGCTTCTAAAATTAATAAATATAAACAAAATACGTTAAATTGCCAGATGGCCATCAAGTATTTTTTTAAATGCGTACCTGGAATTTTTAATACGCTTGTACACTGAGAAAAATCTTCTATTCTTTATAAGACTTCACATACTCTTTACACAACTGTTTAATACTATATGTGACAGCAGCGCAACGAAAATTGCTAGACCGTTGTGTAGTGATAATATCACGTTAATTTACCAATAGGAAATAGGAGTTAATTCTACCATAGAATGGTTTATAGCCATTATTGCTCTGAATACTGACAATAATTACCAAGTTCTATTGGGGTGTAATTTGGTTTTATATACTGTACACACAAAAAAATCTATACTCTAGTTGAATATAAAATAGTCAATTCAATTCTTTCATATACTCCCTATTTAACCCACACGAAGTTAAATTCTAAATGAACTTACTGTTGGTGTCAACAAATATATTGTTTTTGAATATATGGTAGAGTTACTTTAATTTTTGGTATGTTGTTATAACTAAATATAACATAAATCGTAGCTGACTCTATATTTATTATATTATATAATTGCAGCGATATGTATTTCAGCTTAAATATAATTTATTTCTAAATTGCATTTAATCTTATGTTATTTTAATGGTAAATATAGGATAACATCAGATCTAACATGAATTATTATTAATGTGACAACAACATAAGATTGACTGGAGGTAATTTTAGCCTTAGCTAAATTTTAATTAAGTGTTAGTCAAACATAGTTAAAGGTTAAGAGAAAAATAGCCTATAGTCAGTTTGAAGACATAATTATTGTCAGATTAATATTACCGTAAAATTCGCTTCGATTTTTTTCTTCAGGGTTCCAAATAAACCATACAACTTGATATTTGGTTTAGTGGTTTATGCGTTTTAAGTTTAGAGTTAAGTATCCAAAATTTGCATTAAAATAAACAAGGGTCAATGTTAGGTAATAAATAAATCAACCTAGATAAAGGCATATAATAATATTATATAAGAAATGCAAATTCCTGGAAAATGGAAACTTTAAAATTAAATAGCGCAAAAGCGGTCAAACCAAATATTATGTCCTATGATATATCTTAAAATTAGAAATTTGTTTTTTTTAATAGTAAATGTAGATGGTTCAGACAAAACCTTATCACTTATTTATGCGACAGATTCTTCAATATCTTCTAAGAAATCCTGTAAGTACCGTTCCATTTATAAACAGGATTTCAGTAACTCATCCATCACTTTTACGACTAGGTACGTAACGAACGATGGCAAGTGGACGACTGAATTGGCTGATGTAATAATTTCTTTGTTTCTTATAATAAGGATAGGGGCGGCGCGTAGAATCGGAATGAAACTAGTAGGTATTAGTAGAGTCAAAACTACCCCTGCGTCTTATGCTTAAATCATACCAATACTTTTTTGGGTTTAATTTGACTATAATCTGGGATCGTACATACAAAATATATTGTTTTGTTCTGAAACTATTTTAGTATTACATTAAGTTTGCAGTAGAAATACACAATATATTAACATATTTTCAATATAAGACGAAGCTAATATTTTGGGTTAGTGTTATTTTGGTGTCAGACTGGTCTAATCGAATATAGTTATTTTTGTATTAAGATTAGATTTTAAAATTAAAATTATACTTAGATGAACTAAAGATTAATGTTAAAAGCTTTCCTAAGTAGATTTGTTCTGATTTTACTAGCCCGATTCTAATAGTATAGTCAGATTTGATCCTAGGTTTTTTTGTGTGTATTAGTTCCGACTGGTAGTTGTAACGAAACTTGACATTAATCATAATAATATCTGCTTGCTACGGTTAATAAAGCATATACTTACCACTAAAAATCAGTACTGTAGTTCTCAAAAATTTAAATAACTTTTAGTATGACATTAATCTTGTTGTTTAACATTGCACATGATTATCTATTATGCAACATGGTTTACTGAGATGGTAAAATTCGTCCATAGATTATAAAATTCAATGCTAATGATGGGTTGTGCGAAATAAGAATCTTCTATTGCTTTATCTGACATGCAAAGTTTAAAAAAACTTAAATACAAAGTAAAAATAAATTAATTGAAACAGGTATTGGTACGAACAATAAAATTCAAATTCAAACAACACAGCTAGAAGACTTCTAACAACCATGTGACCCGCGCAACAAATACGTTAAATCTAAAATTAGGCGCGCGGCGATTGCCAATCGCTATGAACCCCCACCAACGTCTTGTGGATTATAGGTTCTAACGGATACAATTCGTTTTTGGGGGAATTGTAGAGAAAACGCTTTAGTGGGAACAAAATGCGTCGCTTTGAGAAGATTCAATTTATTTCTTCACAAAATTGCTGTATTAAAAGTAGTTCATTATTCAACAACACTGTGCTGTTAATGGAACTGATTATTACCAATAAAAACACTGTTCTAGCAAATCTGGAATTGATATAACACTAAGTGTAAGGTCTTCTTAGCTTTAGAAAATTAAAATATCTTAAAGTTTGTTTAATATAATAATAACATATCAGTATTTCAAATTTTTCTTTCTTTACCCTAACGGTCCTAGCTATTATCTTTATAGGAATCAATATGGAACAAAATTTATAAACCAATAATTCTATCTTACAGAAAATAAAAACCAGTAATAATAAAAAATTTTAAATTTTTTTCCAAATCGGAAATGAAGAATGAAAACCGAGGGCAAGGAGAATAATTTTGAAACAAGTTTAATCAAAATCTTTTACATAACGGCCTGATTAAAATAGTTTAGGTCTGATAAACTCACTTTTGTGTCAAAATAAAAGAGACTATAACCGGTTAATTCGATTTCCATCTTTCTTTTTGATAATACCAAGTTTACCTTTTTTTTCTGTCAGATCCTGGTTTAGATAGATTGGGAAAGGAATTACATCATCCATTAATGCAAGCACGTACAACGCATGTTTTGTGTAATTGCTATATTTTTGTTTTTAAAATAGGTTTTTGTTTATAAGCGTGTTCTGCGTGTTTATAAACTCTAAATTTTGTTATTTTAACAATGTTGCTTAGAGCCTCCAGATTCAAATGTAGACACCGATATTCTTGAACTAAATGTGAAAGTGGGTAAGTAATACAACTATTATTGTTTGAACGATTATAAAACTAAACAAATCGTTCGTTTTTAGGCAAACTAAAAATCTTACTTCTCGTCATTTATTGGCAAATGCCGAGATAAAACCTCCCAAGAACGATCAAGTAGGCAATATTTGCAGTAGAAATACACAATATATTAACATATTTTCAATATAAGACGAAGCTAATATTTTGGGTTAGTGTTATTTTGGTGTCAGACTGGTCTAATCGAATATAGTTATTTTTGTATTAAGATTAGATTTTAAAATTAAAATTATACTTAGATGAACTAAAGATTAATGTTAAAAGCTTTCCTAAGTAGATTTGTTCTGATTTTACTAGCCCGATTCTAATAGTATAGTCAGATTTGATCCTAGGTTTTTTTGTGTGTATTAGTTCCGACTGGTAGTTGTAACGAAACTTGACATTAATCATAATAATATCTGCTTGCTACGGTTAATAAAGCATATACTTACCACTAAAAATCAGTACTGTAGTTCTCAAAAATTTAAATAACTTTTAGTATGACATTAATCTTGTTGTTTAACATTGCACATGATTATCTATTATGCAACATGGTTTACTGAGATGGTAAAATTCGTCCATAGATTATAAAATTCAATGCTAATGATGGGTTGTGCGAAATAAGAATCTTCTATTGCTTTATCTGACATGCAAAGTTTAAAAAAACTTAAATACAAAGTAAAAATAAATTAATTGAAACAGGTATTGGTACGAACAATAAAATTCAAATTCAAACAACACAGCTAGAAGACTTCTAACAACCATGTGACCCGCGCAACAAATACGTTAAATCTAAAATTAGGCGCGCGGCGATTGCCAATCGCTATGAACCCCCACCAACGTCTTGTGGATTATAGGTTCTAACGGATACAATTCGTTTTTGGGGGAATTGTAGAGAAAACGCTTTAGTGGGAACAAAATGCGTCGCTTTGAGAAGATTCAATTTATTTCTTCACAAAATTGCTGTATTAAAAGTAGTTCATTATTCAACAACACTGTGCTGTTAATGGAACTGATTATTACCAATAAAAACACTGTTCTAGCAAATCTGGAATTGATATAACACTAAGTGTAAGGTCTTCTTAGCTTTAGAAAATTAAAATATCTTAAAGTTTGTTTAATATAATAATAACATATCAGTATTTCAAATTTTTCTTTCTTTACCCTAACGGTCCTAGCTATTATCTTTATAGGAATCAATATGGAACAAAATTTATAAACCAATAATTCTATCTTACAGAAAATAAAAACCAGTAATAATAAAAAATTTTAAATTTTTTTCCAAATCGGAAATGAAGAATGAAAACCGAGGGCAAGGAGAATAATTTTGAAACAAGTTTAATCAAAATCTTTTACATAACGGCCTGATTAAAATAGTTTAGGTCTGATAAACTCACTTTTGTGTCAAAATAAAAGAGACTATAACCGGTTAATTCGATTTCCATCTTTCTTTTTGATAATACCAAGTTTACCTTTTTTTTCTGTCAGATCCTGGTTTAGATAGATTGGGAAAGGAATTACATCATCCATTAATGCAAGCACGTACAACGCATGTTTTGTGTAATTGCTATATTTTTGTTTTTAAAATAGGTTTTTGTTTATAAGCGTGTTCTGCGTGTTTATAAACTCTAAATTTTGTTATTTTAACAATGTTGCTTAGAGCCTCCAGATTCAAATGTAGACACCGATATTCTTGAACTAAATGTGAAAGTGGGTAAGTAATACAACTATTATTGTTTGAACGATTATAAAACTAAACAAATCGTTCGTTTTTAGGCAAACTAAAAATCTTACTTCTCGTCATTTATTGGCAAATGCCGAGATAAAACCTCCCAAGAACGATCAAGTAGGCAATAATTACGACCACGAGATAAGTTTAGCAGCTAGTACGGAAACCTCGAAAATGAATCGAAGGTACAGATGCCTCAGAAATAAAGCTAAAATGAATAAAGAATGCATTTTTTACCCTGAACATTCCGTTCCTTTTCGAAATACCGATTACTGCAATGATTTACAGCTTTTCAAATCAGTTGAATATTGTACGATAATTATTTCTAATTTGAAGAAATAGTCCATGCTTAAAGTGGAGTTGAAAATATAGAACCAAATGAAATTTCTTCCTCCACAAATTAATTAGAATAAAAATATTTAATTAGGGACTCAACATGTTTCGAACGTAGAAATGTTCATCTTCAGGAGACAGAAAAAGCTTTTCTGATGGTTTCAGCAGAAAATAAAATGGTAAAAGATAATCAACCTTAATGGAGCTTTTATGGAATATAACAAAAGGTGGTATATCAAATGAATGGTGAAGCAAAATTGATAGAAATTTATATCGTACTGAGTACGTAAAAATATATATAAAGTTAAAACATATTTTTTTGAAAAGAAGAAGTCCAAACCAACTGAATGGAAGGAGAATAAAATGGCAATTCTAAAAAGGAGATTTAAAAAAAAAGAGTCAAAAAGACTCAATACTAACTTCCCCTTCCATTCAGTTGGTTTAGACTTTTTTTTTTGAACAAATATGTTTTAATTATTTTACTTCATATATATTTTTACGTACTCAGTACGATTTAAATTTTTACCAATTTTTCTTCCATTGATTTGATACACCAACACACCTTTTGTTCTATTTCATATAAGCTCCATTAATGTTGAATACCTTCTACCATTTTCTTTTCTGCTAACACCATCAGCAAAGCATTTTCTGAATTCCTAATGATGAACGTCTCTACGTTCGAAACATGTTAAAACACTAACTGAATATTTTTATTCTAATAAATTTGTTGAGGAAGTCTTTTAGTTGTTCTTTTGTTTCTATAATTACTTCTAAACTTTTTTAGAAACTTTTCTCATTTCTGAATAAAAGTCAGATGAAGCCAAATCCTGACCGTCCGGCGGGTGGGCTATGTCAAAAAAGTTACTTACTTGAATGCTTTGTGATGTTGCACATAGCAAAAAAACTTTTTTTTTGTCGCAATCCACTTTCTTAAACACAGAATAATTAAGGAATTTTTGACAAACAAAAAGGTGTTTATTATTAAACGTTGCTGCGATAGATAGTTTTTTTTCGTTGTTCTTTGTTACTTAACCTGTTTAATGGAAATTATTGCATTTCTGTATTTTCCTGATGATAAATACAATAATTTATTCATGGGACCCCAAAATGCAATATTATGTAATATGGTAATAGTTGGCACATTCATTATGTTGTATTATTATGGAAATGAAGGTTGCTGGTGAAGCAAGAATTCACGTTAATTATCAAAACAGCACTTTGCTAATAAGTTTTGGTAATCTGCACGGATTAGAGTTATTCGATGTGACAGATATGATATCAGGATAATTTATTAATATGTAGGGATGCTGCGGATGTTTTGCATATTTAACGATTAATACGTTTCGGAAATAACATAAAACATTAAAGTTGTTTATATAAAGAATTTTCCAATAAGAACGACAGGAGCTTAGAATGTAATAAAATAAAAACTATTTCAGATACAACCAAACTTTTTATACTATTTTAAAGCACAGTCCTTTAAATAACGTTTTAAATAACCCAATATTTAAGTGTCCACCTCGACTTGGTGTACACGAGTGAATTCGACGAACCCAATGTTCAATGACTTTGTGTAATAAATCGGGCGCAATGTGACAAATACGTTCGATGTTCATTAATGCATCAAGAGTTCATTGTCTGTTTGCATAGGCCAAAGGTTTTAAATAACCCCCCCCCCCCAAAAGTAATCTAACGGCGTTAAATCGCAGCTTCTTAGGGGTCAGCTAACAGTTGCAATCCTTAAAATTATGATTTCATCAAATTTTTCTTGCAATAAGTCGATGGTGGTATTAGCGGTGGGACATAATATTATGTGTTATCTTCATAATCCCAACCCTTGTTTGTTTTGGGAACATAAAAGTTAATATTTGTTAAATAACTTTAGATGAAAAATTTTAAACCTTTGCAAGTGTGTGCCAAACGGCTTATTTAATTCTTTAAAAAACTTAGATTCTTTTACTAAAAGCGTTCATTAACATAACCCCTGCATAATCTGGATGATCCTTGTTTGTTAATGTTTGTCAAATATTTTTATTATACTTAGTTAACATTAAAAATTAAAACTAAATAATTAATAATAGTAGCTCATATTTATTTGAACTAAACTATTTAAGTACTTTATAATTAAATAATGCACACAACTGTGCAACCAACTAACACCAATACTAAAAGTAATACCTTAGGTAGAATAGGGAACTTGACAAAAATTTTAAATGGGGAAAAAATTCTATAAATTATAAGTATATATTGTCATAAAACATATGGCAGCAAAAAAAAACTACATATTTCGTCCCAAAAGACCGCTAGCAAGATTTAAAAATGCCCCAAAATTCAAATTATCCCAAGCAGGTAAAAACGGGTCGTGACGTCAAGAAGTATAATTCGTGTATGACATCCACGAAATAGGTTATAGGTTGGCAATAATTTGAACGACGTTGAGAATTCCACCTTAAAACAACAATACAATAACAATAACACGCGGCAATCCAAATGCAAACCCGGTAGCTCGGCCACTACAGAGAAACACAGATCAGGTGCACTTAGAATGGCTTCAAGTCAAATAGTCAAACATTTAAAAAAAACATTTTTCTCACAAAATGTACCGTTTTTGAGTTAAAATAATTTTTATTTTTCATAGAGAAACGGAAGTTTATTCTTCCTAGAGGAAGGTCTGGGTTGATGTGGAGGAGAGTGTGCATAAATATATTTACAAATAAATTAAAAAACAAAAGAAAAAGGCTAGAAATTGTTTATTAAAGTATTTATGGGCATAGGTCACAGTATCTCATCTCTTCCCAGATCTTCCTCTAGCACACACACCCAGTTAACTTTGCAACCTCTTATATAGGATTTGGCATATCGCTCGCTACATAAAAACACCCAGCATAAAGTTAAATACTACTCCCAGATGTTATATTTAGGCCAAATGCGGTATACTGCTGATCTGAAGACACTATGAAATTCCTTTATCAGCTGATCGACCATACATGTCTTGATGTCCACTGTCGAAGAATGATAAAAGTCTGTTTACCTTAGGTGCAAGTTAATGTGTATGCAAGTTATAGCGAGGCCATTGGTTGCAGTGCATAACAATTTACATGTTTTCCTTTAGAAATTCCAGTAGGAAACTAAAACTACCAAGTAGGCTCAACAGATAAATATCTAACGAATTCTTTGCAAAATACAGATATTTTAGATATTTATATACTTTACAAAAAATAAGGGAAAAAAGGGGACAGAAAAACTATCGCTGCAATCACAGCCAGGGTAGGGTACCTAGGAGGAAAATACTTCCGGAAAGTTTTGTGCTTGCTATAGTAACAAGTTGAAATAAAAGCTTCTTATTTGCTAAAAATTTTAGGTGTGAAATTTTCATGTAAGTATCTCCACATCAGAATTTACCAACCTTAAAAATCCATCCATCCATATCAGCTGATTAAGAAATAAGTTATTGAATTAACTAACTTATGTGCAGACAAATAACTTATACAAATATATATTAAATTAAAGCAAATTCACAAGAATCAACAAAAAACTACACCCGACAATTCAAAACACAAATAATATTATGAAAATTATGTTTACTTTTTATCAGATTGGTATGTGTGCTATTTATATCCAAATTAGAACATTTTCTAATTTCGTTGGACGCAATAAAATTGCATCAGCATAAAGAAACCAAAGCGCATGCATTGGGGCCATTTTGTTTTTGCAATTGCATTGATTGCTCCTAATGTAAACAGACTATTACAGAAGGAAACGCGTCCAACACGGCCCACTAGTGGGCGCTGAAGTCTTCCACGGGGGGCAGGGCAGTCAAGGAAGGCGCCCGTGGCGTACTTTAAAAATACTGGTCTCATGAAAAAAAACATTTTATATTAAATTTCTAAAATTTTCGTTTTATGGCTATCCAGTTAATATCCATTGAAAAAAAATTAATTAGCATTAGGTAGGGTTACCAGACATCCAGTTTTCACTGGACATGTTCTTTTTTTGAAGGCCTAGTCCGGCGTTCAGTATATATTTCGTAGATAATTATAAAAAAAAATCTACAAATACTACATGCAGTAAAGAAAGTAAAGAAAGAAATAAGAAGACTGTGCACATTTAAATGCAGCCACCGTCGATAAAATAAAAGTATACTGGTGTGTATAGCGTGGCAAGCGACATAGCAATGAAACCGTACTCCTATAAAAAGTTATAAATGCGCCAGAAACTTGTTTGTCCACTGCCGTGCTAGATCCCTTTGGTAATCGTATACCTCATTCGGGGTTAGTATTATTGGGGACAACTCTGCAAGTTGGTAAGCAACGACGCAATTCACCCTATCAAGCATATTTCGACAATTGACAAAAATATGGGAACTTGTTATGAGTTGTTTACAGAGGAATTTGGCTGAGCGTGGGTTCAGTGCAGTATAGGAATTTACTTCCTAAAAAAGGAATAGATAATAGATCACTAGCGACTGATCTTGACAATATGGAACCCGATATTTATAAATTAATCAAATTTTAGCCTAACTTCTTATTAACTTTTTATTACTATTTTTGAGTAAATTTTTAAATTTCAAACCATCAATTTTATACATAAAATACCTTTATAATTTCTGTTTCGTGATATACAGGGTTTCTTACGGAGAACTCCCATTAGCATCTTTTGGAAATCAATGTAATGGCAACCCTGCAAATTTAAATAGTATGGAGTTTTCGGAGACGCTATCTTCACACACATGCAACTTCGTTGCCATGCAAGTTGTCTCAAACTTGCTTCTTTTAAATGGTGTAATACATTTTCTTGTGCTCATTTCTTCATTTCCAATACCTTGTATTAAAAGTTTTTGTACGAAACCTTTAACAAGAAAATTTGTTAAAAAATTTTCAAATACCTTTGGAGTATGTTTCTTGTCTCCTGGACATACTTTGACGAGTAACTATTCTCACGTAGTGTATTCCTGCTGTTTTTTACCCTTGTTTGTGTTTTTCTTTTAGAATCTAAAGATGGCCGAAAGCGCTAGGCAATAGCAATTAAATTACGCTTAATACAAAAAAGATGTTTCATTTGTTAAAATACGGCGTACAACCGACTCTCCTTTTCATATGTATATCCTTTCCCATTATCCAAATTTGCTCAAATCGCGTTACTTTCCGAAATATTCGAATGGAGGTTCACCGTAAGACACCCCTGTAGATAGATAAAATATAGATAATGTGCAACCATAAATATTTTAGTATTTGGTGACTATACACTGTTAGAAATACTGGACGTGAGAATCAAAAAAATTTATACAATTTAAAAAAATCAAATTTAACTTAAAATGTATAGTTATTTTAACTCTTTTGTGTTTAGTAAAAATCAGATTTTAAGAACTAACTTTTCTGGAAGTCGTTTTAACATAACAGCTAACTAAAATTAACATGCAATTCTTTTACGGTTTAAATGAATCAAATACTAGTAACTTTGATAAAGTTTATAATCATTATCAATATCGTTTTTAGTTAAAATTTTAAAACAAGTTAATCCTAACATAAAAAATGTGTCAAATTAACTAATTAAGTTATAATTTTTACTGCACAATAAAATCAGATTAATGTCAAAATAGTAATAACATATTTTATGAGTTACTGATTGACTGAAGCGGTTTTAGTTAAGTTGACAAAAAAACGGGAGTGGACTTTCTGGGACATAAAAAAAAGTTAAATTTGATTCTTTTCTTTTAACAGTGTATTTAAAATATTTTTTTGTATTTTAGAAAAGCTTGGAAACCTCTAAACTAAGATTTCCTGTGAGTACTCTAATAAACTTCTTAAAGGAAACATCCATTATTTCAGATTTAACTGCCGATATCGTTCAAATTGGCAGCCTAATAACTCATACCGTATTCCGTGTACGCTTTTCTTAGTATAACCAAAACTCATCAAATTTACGCGCTGTTGACAATGTGGATTATACTCAACCTGTGCGGAGTTGATAATCTCATCTTAAGGATACGGAATTTCTGCATAACTTTGATCATCTTGCGAATTAAGGCGAAACACAGAATATAAATCAGTCGCGATTGGTTATTCTTATCGGCTGGTCCCTGCTATTATTTCCACAATATGCGAAAGGCTTACAATCGCCAATATACAGGATGTTATGAAAATAACAAACTTATTTTTTTAACTCGCAAATTCTGATATAAAAACAAATTGTTATATTTTCAAGTTTCGTTTTGCTATAATAAGCGGGAAAATTTATCATTTTATCTATTGAAATTTATAGTCTGCCGCTACTGATGGATTATAAATATAGCCAGGTGGGATGAAAAAACAAGTAAACACTTGGTTGTGTAGGGTAAATATTAGCTTACGTCGTATTCGGTCTGAGTTAAGTGCTACTTACCAGTACCGGATTCAGCGGGGGGCTAAGGGGCCCGATAGCCCCGGCGGTAAATTTCTGGTGGCGGTAGATCGGCGTTAAAAGAAACAATTGTTATGCGAAAAAAATTATAATACGTAAAGTACAATAAAAAACTTTAAATTAAATAAATGCCTTTTACTCCTGGCACGTAAAAATTACATCATTATTAACGTCATTCTCAGTGTCGAAATGACATAATTATTCGGACTGAGTACCAAAAGAAAAAAATATAAGATTTATCAAAAATTAAAATGTTTATTTAAAGAAATAACAAAATTTAACGATTATAATTTATTATACAATTATTAAAATAAGATAACGTAATATTCTTCATTAGTGTTGATTGCTTTGATTGCTTAATTGAACACTTTCAGTTTCTTGCGATAACAACGAGTAAAGATTACTCGTTTTTGCCATGAAAAGCTGCCAATCTCTTTATATTTTTTTAGGAGTTCTCGTTCTCATAATATATCCTTCCGCACCATTATTGCTTTTCCAGCTACCGTTAGACAGTGGGAATATCTACACGTCTACACCAGAAAGAGAATACCTTCTAAACAATACTTTTAGGCACATTTCCAATTGTATAAACTGGCTGGTTAGTCCATTTCTTATTTCTGATTCATTAAAAGACACGAAGATGTTCTACATGGCTCGGTCGTATGGCTTCATATTTTCGAATAAGTAGGACCATATTTCGTTTTTTAGTATCCCCAGGAATTAACAAAAAAATTCCGGGATATTTTTGTTTTTATTAGGTATTACAATTCTAAATACTGATCCTTTGTCATGTACATCTTCTGTCCTTAGGTCCTTTAATTCTTTCCTTCTACAAGCACCAGTAATGCCAATTACCATTACTACTTTTACCAGGAGAAATTTTGTATTGTCTATCTCCCGTAATAACTTTGTTTTATTTTCTTTAATCAGTATTCTAGATTATTCGGTTGATATCCATGAACACATCGAATAATGGCTCCATAAAGTGGCCGAACGGAAGACGAAGACTTACTTCAGTTTTGAAATGATAGAGCCACCGCTAATTGGATTATGTTAACCTATAAAAAGAAAATACCCAAAATATACTGCACTACGTATATTTCTGACAGCTATTTTACTTTTTTTAAGGGCGTGTGATTTCATGGCTAATTAGAGTTGACCATCGCATTGGCTCCCATTATACTGACGACCTCACATTAAATACATACTGCATGAATGCGGAATTCCCAATATAAATACCGCTTTCACATCATTTCATTTTAATGATTTTAAATGTCGGAAAGTACCCTTCCGACATTCATATATAATAGTGAAAATATCAAAATGAGATTCATAAAAGCCATTAAGGCAGACAAAGACACCCTTTGAATGTAATTGAGAGGCAGCATCACGATGATCTTGGCTAAAGGCCAGTTGGCAAATATGTTCTCAGGATATTGGCCAGCATGAGTAGGCGGTTATACAGTTCTTAGGAAGCCCTTAAAAATGTATTTATGTAAAGTTAGTCTAGAGGCAGTGGCGTGCCATGGGGAGGGCTTGGGAAGCACAAGCGTAAGGAGGGCTTGCCCTATTTTGAATGTTTGACAGTTGTTTTTTATTTTGGTTTTCTCAAAAGATGTACTTTGACGACCTGTATATCGAACATGAAGGTCAAAACTTAAAAATTGCATTATAATAGTCATATTATTTTTGCTCAAGGAATATATGGTTAACGGATTGACCTCCATTTTCCGGACATTATATATTAAATTTTTTCTACAAAAATGCATTTTAAAATTTTTTGGCTTGTCCGAGCGATTACAAATACAAATACAAATACAAATACAAATACAAATACAAATACAAATACAAATACAAATACAAATACAAATACAAATACAAATACAAATACAAATACAAATACAAATACAAATACAAATACAAATACAAATACAAATAATTTATTCATGTCAATACAAAGTTTTGCTTACACACGTCAATATATAATTTAACAAAATAAAGCATCTGTCACTATAAGGCCAATTAAAATATCTTAAAAGGAAAAGAACTATACTAAAATTAGTTAAAACAGAAAACAACATTTACTAAAACACATTAAAACTTGAGTTAAAATAAAATAAATAAATAGGTGGATCAATAATTGGCACTATTTTAAAATATTACATCACTAGACAAAAACTCATCTACACTATAAAAGGCACTTCCAATAAAAAGCTGTTTTATAAAAGATTTCAATTTAATGAATGAAAAGCCTCGCACATTATGAGGCAATTTGTTATATAATTTTATGGCAAGGTGCTCTGGCCTGCACTGGCACTTTTTTAGCCTACAATATGCAGTTACAAGATTATCTCTTCCACGTGTTGAATAATTATGCATATCGCCATGGGAAACAAAGTTACCTTCATTCTTTTTTATGTATAAAATACTTTCCATAATAAACACACTCGGAAAAGTCAGTATTCCAAGGTCTCTAAATGCCTGTCTGCAGTCCTCCCGAAAGCCCAAACCAGCCATAACTCTGACCGTCTTCCTCTGAAGCGCAAACACTCTACCCGCCAACGAAGCTCCACCCCACGCCATTATGCCATACGTCATTACCGAGTGGAAAAGGGCATAATAGGCAGACAATAATCGAGACAATGTCCTTCAGATTCTTTAGCAGAAAGAGGCAGCTTCCAAGCCTTCTCGATACGCTCTCCACTTGCACGTCCCATCCTAAGGTGGGATCCAGATGAACTCCCAGGAACCTGACAGACCCCTCCCCATTGTCAATCCCCTGTAGATCCCGCAAAGTAAAAATTAACCTCTGAGTTTTATCTGTGTTCATCAGAAGTTTGTTGGAACGGAACCATAACTCGGCTCTCTCATGCGCCCCCAACGCCTCCGCCTGGACGTCCTCAAACTCACTGCCATGAACGGCAACCGTCGTGTCATCAGCAAAGAGAGTATAGCTCGCATGCGCCTCACTCATTGGTAGATCATTGATGTAAATTAAGAAGAGGATAGGCCCCAGGACGGACCCTTGAGGAACACCAATACTGACAACACTCTCCACCGACGACCCGTCGCCCACCCTCACAACCTGCGTCCGATCTTTTAAATATGATCTTAAGAGTTCAATACTGCCATTAGTGAAATTGTAATATTTCAGCTTATCCAGCAAGATTTCATGGGAGACGCAATCAAAGGCTTTGCTAAGATCGTAAAACTGAACAAGATCGTATTCCAGATTTTCATACGAATCCATTATTGTGGAAAGTAAGTCGAGAATACCCAGAACAGTACTCCTTCCCGCCCTGAAACCAAACTGACTATTAGAGAATAGATTGTTATTTTCAAAAAAGGTGTTTATTTTTTGAGCCATGCATTTCTCTACAATTTTTGATATTATTGGCAGTAAAGAGATGGGGCGATAGTTGGAAACGTCCCTCTTATCCCCCTTTTTAAAGATAGGTACCACTATAGCTCTCTTTAAGACGCTTGGAAATATATTTTCTTTAAGACATTGGTTAATTAATTTTGTGAGAGGAATTATTATAAGATTCTTTATTTGTTTTATGACTTTTACTGAGAGACCATAGATGTCGGTACTATTTTTATTTTTTAGGTTGTCAATGATATCTCTGACTTCATTATATGTTACTTCCCCAAAGGTAAAACTGTTGTTTAAGTTTATGTTTAAGTTTTCTAGGTAGTCAAGTGGACTAGTGCCATTATTATCGATTTTTTTTACTAGATCATGAGCAATGTTAGTGAAAAAATTATTGAAAATGTTTGGATCTATACCTATGTCCCTACGTTGTTTGTTCTTACCCCTATGGTTATTAATTAGACCCCACATGCTTTTTGATGGATTCTTTGACGTTCTAATCATGTTATCGTTTGCTGCTTGCTTATGATCTTTAATTGCTTGGACATATCTTTGCTTAGCCAGTCTGTACTGCTCCCTGTTTCCAGGGGTATTATACTGTCTGCTTACTTGTCCAAGGAAAGAGACTCTTTCCCGCATATGCAATAAAGTATCGCTGAACCACCGTACTCTATGCGGTCCGTCAGATGCGACTTGGTATGTTCTCTCCGGAAAAGACTGCAGATAAGCATCCCTTAAAAGGTCCATAAATAGGGAAAATTTTTCATCACATGAATTATCTCCATCAATGAAGTCCCATTGTGTTGACTCAATCAGTGCAAAAAAACTGAAGAGTCCCTTCTGAGTAAGTGGTCTAAAAATGGTTTTTTGTAAGTTTTGATTATTACTTGTAAGGCTTACATTAAAAAAAACAGTTTGCCCATTATGATCAGAGATATCCATCTCTACAACATCAGATTCTATGAAATCGGACCCAAGGCTGACAAAAACGTTATCCAGGCAGGCATCTCCCCGAGTTGGTTCCTGAATGGTTTTCCACAGGCCATAGCTTTCTACTAGATCACATAGGGAGCAAGCCTCCCCTTGATTGGTGCCAAATTGCACATTAAAATCTCCTACCAGTATAACATTCCTGCCACACCGTATCCGGTCAAGCACCGATTCAAGTGCATCCATAAAAGTGCCAAAACACCCTGCCGGAGACCTATAAACTACAATTACATAAAAATTATATGGTTTAATTAAGACACATGATAATTCTATACATTTTTCAATGTTAATTGACACAATATTGACAGTTTCTATTTTTATTTTGAGCTTTTTATTTAACATGATGAGTGTACCTCCACCCTTAAATTCACTTCTCGCTGTTTCTTGATTGGGTAAGTGGGCGGTATTCTAGATAAAAGGCTGATCGTTTTTTTTTCATACAGCTGTACAGAGGTACCTACCCTAGAAAATTAAATAAAATTTATTTTAAGTTAAGGATTTTAACCGACAAAATTTTTGTTGTTTTTCTCAAAAATACCATTTTGTCACTTGCTACCTTTTTACTTCAGAGGACAGGGCAGTTCTTTCCAATTCGGTATTCTTATGTTTTAGGAGCAAACACTAGTGATGCATTCGTACTTTACTTTTCGCTTTATCTAAAAAGCCGCCAAATACCCGTCTTTGGGTAGCAATTCCCTACTTTTTTATTTACGTTACAGTTTTACGTAAAAAAAAGGTTGAATTTATAAATTAACACAAATGGTCGTAAAAACAAAACAGCGATAACATTCTAAAAACCAGTTCCTCAAACGCAGCTCGAACCCGGGAATAATACCTATGCCCCCAGCACTGCCCACCGCACACCACTCACCCGTAGCGTCAGTCGGAATTTGACCGTTTCACAGAGTGTACGTATCTTTTCTCGGCGCTTTTCCAAAAGTTAAACTTCCTATGTGAATTTTTATGTTATCAAGTTCTTTATACAAATTGAAAGTGATGGATTCTGATGAACAAGGTAAGAAACTTACAAACTACATTAATAAAGTCATAGTCAACTATAAAATACCATTATTATTTTTTTATTAAAAAAATCTGATTTTCGTACAGTGATTACTTTCAATGTTTTTGCTTTACTAGTGTTTTTGTTTATGGATCGGTGTAGATCCGGCTAAGTTTAATACTATAAGTTATTATTTGCTCTTTTTCCTTATAAATACTATCAAAAACATTTTCGGAAACGTCCGGATAGGTACCGTTTTAAGGGATTAAAAAAATTTGCCTAATTTGGATGCCAAACTAAACTATCTAAAAGATCATCTTTTGTCATGTGAAGGTGAAGGTTACAGTGAAGACCATATTATTAAATTGAGACATGATTTTGCCCATTTCAAATCAGAAATCAAACAAAGGTGGACCAAAGCTCATTATAAAGAAGATCATTTTATAAAATACAACCGGTCTTGGCTGGAAGGCACTTTTGAAATAGGTACCTGTTGTTGAGACTTCACAAAAACGGCCAGGTCGACCATCCAAATCCTTCAATGACTCAAGTGAGAGGAGCAAAAGGCGAAAGACTGAGAAACTTCGTTCTAATTTTGAAAAGGAGATCATAATACATGCTGCGAAAGTGGAACTCGGAAAATCTGCTAAAAAAGATGCATCCAATGTCCTAATAGACATCACCCGAGACATCACCAGTACTCCAACACGAGCAACTAAATATAAAAAGGAATTTTATCGCAAAGACCAACCTTCCTCCTTAACACCAATGCAAGCTTTGCAAATGTTTGTAGATGCTGATTTAACACAAGGACAATACGAAACTATAAGGAAGACTAATAGGAAGTGTTTTCCATGTTATAGTGCCTTGCAAAAAGCCAAGAAAAAAATTTACCCATCACAAGAATCGCTTACGGTAACGAGTACCAGTGCTGAAGGCTGAAGCTCAGTTACAGCCTCTGATGGATGTTACCGCTAAGCGATAAATTTGAAGGAGCAAGGGCGATGCTTAACTCTGATTAGTAAATGGGGCTGCGACGGGTCACAACAAACACAGTTTAAGGAAAAAGTAACAAGTGATGGCGATACTGATGCAAACATATTTCAAAGCTGCTTCGTACCTCTTCCATTATTTTGTGGAGATAATGAAAAAGTTGTATGGAATAATCCAACGTCCTCTTCACCGCGTTTTTGTCGACCAATAAGATTCCGTTTTATCAAGGAAACCACAGATGTTACTGAAGAGGAGATAAGCCACATTAAAGGCGCTATTAGCTCTTTAGTTCCAGCAGAGGTAGACATAGCAGGGGAAAAGTTCGTGATAAAGAACTCATTTATGATGACCATGGTAGACGGAAAGGTCTGCAATGCAGCCACAGGCACAAAGTCTATAAGTAAGTGCTACGTATGTGGAGCCACCTCAAAAGACTTTAACAACTTGGACTATGTACGAGAAGTGAATTTTGCAGCCCTTGAATTTTGCATATTGGTATTACATGCCAGAATTCGAATATTTGAATGTATCCTATATTTAGCCTACAAGCTTCAGGGGAAAAAATATAGGGAAAGAGGATCAAAAGAGGTGAAAGACCTGGAAGAAAAAACAAAAAAAAGAAATACAAAGAAGGTTTCGTAATAAAACAGGTCTTATAATAGACATGCCAAAATCAACTTTCGGTAACACCAATGACGGGAACACTAGTAAAAGATTTTTTGAAGACCCCAGTTTAGCTGCTGAAATAACTGGCATAAACTACGAGCTGATCTACCGATTAAAAGTGATATTGGAGGCGATTTCAAGTGGGTTTAAAATCGACCCCGTAAAGTAAGAAAGTTATGCGTCAGAAACTGCTCATCTTTATGTTAACCTATATGGTTGGCATCCTATGACGCCTACGCTGCACTAGCTCTTAATCCATGACGCAGTCATAATTGAGAAGGCATTATTACCAATCGGACAGCTTTCCGAGGAAGCAGCTGAGGCTCGCAACAAACATTTTAGATGTTACCGACAAGATTTTGAGAGAAAATTTTCTAGGGAAAGTTGTAATCAGGATGTCTTTAATCGCCTTCTGCTTAGTTCAGATCCTGTGCTAAGTAGCATGCGAACTGTAAAGAAAAGGAAAGCAAAAACATTTTTACCTGAAACTTTGGGCATGTTTGTATCTGCAAATCCCAATAAAACAGAAAATTCATTGGAGAGCGAAGACGAAGAAAGTCAAGAATCTTAGCATTTTTACATTTTTTCCCTTCGTGCCGACCTAACTTTTGTATTATTTCTTTTGTGTGTAAATATATATTTTTTGTGTAAAAATGTTGTTTTTATTTATTTACATTGTTTATATACCAATTAAGCATAAAACTAATTTTGGCCGCGTAGATCGTGCAAATACCTGTATGTGGGAACGCCCCAGACCCGGGGCAATTTTTCGGGTAAAAATTTCTATAAAAGTTCTTAAGGGTAAAATAAAATAACTAATACTTTTGGGATTAATAATATGTGCAGAGGAACCAGTTTTAAAAGATCTTAAAAGCTACGAAACGTGTACAATTTTACCCTGGTATCGACAAAACGGTCCAAACAGGTCACATTCTGTTGGCACATGGCCACGCCACTATAGAAATAATGCCCAAACTACGAAGAAAGACAAAACAAAGGTTTGAAAATTTGCATATTTTCCTTTTTCTTAAAGAGTACACAAAATAGAAGTAGTATACAATAACAATCAAAAATACACCAAAAAACGAAAAAAAATTACAGTTGAAGTAGGCTCGACGAGTTATAATGTAAAAAAAAATTTGAACTAGAGACGGTAGAGACCGGATTTTAAGCATAAGGCCTCTTTCAGACGAGGACGCTGTATCCCAGACGCGTGTATCTCAGATACAGAAAAAGCATGCAGTTAAATTGTAGCTTACACACGGCATTCGACGCCGCATACAGTATCGCGTGACAGAATTTTTGAATCTTGACAAATCAGCCGCCCCGCGGCGAAGGAGTATCCGAGATACAGAATTATCATGGTGGCTTATGAACCTGTTCAGACATGCATACTTTTGCGACGCAAAAAGTTCGATTTCAGAGGCGTCCAGTATTTATTCAGAAGTGATAGTGAGTAGTTGAACAACCAGCAATACAAACTATGGATCGTGCCGTTTTCGATGACGAGAAGTTTATTAGTTTGATAGAGCCAAATTCTTGTTTATGGGACACTAGTCACGAAGATTATTTTGACAGAAACAAAAAGCAACGATGTTTGGTGGAAATTGCCAAACAAATGTGTGATAATTTTGAGGAAATGACATACACTGAGAAAAAGGATTAATTCCCAATACCCAGATATATTTCATTCAACTAAATAATCGAGTTGGTAACGAGCAACTAAATCACCGAATTCAAAGAATTACATAATTTAATTGAAATTTCAATAAAGGTTTAATTGATCCACCACTATAACTATACCAAAAATGTTTAATAGGAATTAAATTGCGTAAATTATAGTTTATTTGATTTTTGGATAGTGCATATTTAGCAAAATTAAAATTTTGTTGTCACAATGACGATTTAATTCATGTAATAAATAATAATCCTTTGTGGTAATTATATTTTATTTTGAACAGATTTTAATATTCTTGTGACAACTATACTATAGTTTGCAATAACGAAATCAATTTTGTTCAAAAGTAATGCGTTATTCCAAAAATAATATCATTTTATTGGCGCAATTATATCAGATTGTAAGAAATAGAACAATATGTTTTAGAAATAATGTATTTAATTGTAACAATTATTTATAGATTCATTTTAAACCCTCAAGATATTTTTTATAACTAATTTATAATTGTAACAATATGTTGATTTTATTTAGTCAACTATTGCATGCATTTGAGAATAATATTATTTTATTGGCGCAATTATATCAGATTGTAAGAAATAAAACAATATGCTTTAGAAATAACCTTTATTTTTGATAAACCTCGTATACGCCCGGAAAAATTTAATATTTGATAGTTGCATTTTAGGTTTTAGACCAAGCGGAACTTTTTATGAAGAATAAGTAACTGTTTTTCGTAAAATTAATAATAAAAAGGTTTCCCATATGGGTCCAACTTTTTGCCGGATATTGTATAAGGAATAAACATTTCGGACAGCGGTTTTCACCAGTAACTGTAATATTTTGATGCTCTTCTTCCTAGAAAAAAATAAAAATACCATTTCAAATTTTCGAGAAAATCATAAAAATCTGCGACCTTGTCATAAAGCGCCACCTACTGACACGAAAAATAACTGAACTCAAAATGTTATTATTCAAGTAGAGCATCCATAAAAGTGCTTTAAAATTTAAAAAAGTTATTTAAAATCGGTTATTCCAAAAAAAAGTTATTGACTTGTTTTCAAACCAACGTTTACCCCTTCCGCACCCTTTATTTGACAAGGTAGAGAAAAGATGTAAATACAAAAAAGTTGTGATATTTTCAGTAGGTTACAAAAGAAAAATTTCAATATAGGTTCACTTGAAACAATTTTGATTAAAACAATATTTTCTGCTCCGAGGTTGGATTTACGCCCTCTAGCAGTGGAGTTTGCTGATTTACCAATAATTTTTGAGAGAGAGAGATTGACCTGTTTTCTATAATCTTCTAACGTTCCATTTACTGTGAAACACCCTGTACTTACTTTAATTACTATGTGCATATTTATTTTATTTTTACCATTTTCTGATTAATTGGTTAAAAAATTAAAGTTTAAATAAACGTCAAGTTTAAAACAATTATTATCATACATATTTATTTTGGCAGCCATATTTTATATACAATTATTTAAGACAGGATTTCTCAAACTACTTAGGTACTTATTGAAAAAAAATTGGTTTAAATTCCATTGAATATTTATAAATGCATTAATAAATGTTATTTGTAGAAAAATTGGTACGGTTATACAGCGTGCGCATTGGAAAATTTAGTAAAATTGCGCAATTCGCAACACATACATATTATAATAATGTACGCCATCTTCCCGGCGCGGCGCGGCAATTCTAGAACCATATACCTACCTAGTAGATAACAACTAAAATATTAGATAATAAAATAGGTATAATAATTGATGACTTACCGACAAACACAGGTACTAACATGGATAACCCCCAGGTTTTTAATATTTCCTCCATTTCATCCATAACTATATTATTATTTATAATTGGACCACTTGAAGACAAACAAAAGAAAATACCGACAGCCGACACCAACCCGCGCGCTTCGAATTAAATGCTTCGCGTGGCGGTCGTCTTCACGTTGGGACTCTAGCTGTAATTCTGGGAATCACCAACTAACTTGCCTACAGTAAAATTTAGTTCGCGGAACTCTGGCAAAATAAATTTATTTTGGAATATCTGTTTTATTTGCAGTATTAAATTATAATCTCTAGATTTCTTATAGTATACTATGCTAACAACTATTTGGATTCCTTGAATAAAATATTTATTAAGAAAATTGGAAGTAAATAATATTAGTAAACTGTAATTGATTGCATTAAACTTTTGTTAATTTAACCATATATATTCCAATTCGATTTTTTAGTTGCCCGAATTAATCAAAAATATTTTACAAAATTATGTCAACAGTAATTTAGTGTAGTGAACTATAATCTTATTTATCCAATTAAAAAACCAATACTAGAAATGTTAAAAATCGCTTAATTGCCTCCAGAAAGAACTTTTTCTCAGTGTATGTTTAACAAAACGAATATGGTAAGTATATTTTTATATATACTGAGAAACATGATCGTGTTGGGGCTCGTCGATTTTGTTTTGTGTTTGAATTTAATTGAATAATTTAATCGAGTGTACCAAAAATGTGTTTAAGAGCCTTTAATTACTTTCACACCACGAAGTGATGTGCGAGTATTGTACCGAGTTGATCTCAACGTGATTATTTTTGGGTATAAGCGAGGGTATAAGTAATTGCACAACTGGAGCAAAAATCAATGTGAGACATAAAAGAAAATAATCTGCTTTACTAAATAATTTATTTGCAGTTCTTTAATCTAAACAAAATTGCCAGGAACAAATATATTTTTATTTGTACTACACACATATCTTAAATACAGTTATTTTGCCAAGGTAGTGCATGAGTAGTCATAAAGTACTCAGCAAAATAGTCACGGATACCAATCGCTGGTCTAGCCGGGTATGCCTCGGTAGCCGCGACTTCATTGTCATAAAGTCCTTCGTAGGATAACGTATCCTCGTGTCTGTATCCATCGCGTATTCGCACAAAGTTGTAAAGTACAGTGCAGGCTTTCACTATATCTTCAGCAAACTCAGTAGACACGTTAAGAGGACGATGGAATATTCTCCACTTGTTAGCAAAAATCCCGAAAGTACATTCAATATACCTTCGTGCTCTAGATAGTCTGTAATTATAAATTCTTTTCTGTATTGGCAAAAATTTTCCACCATATGGACGCATTACATTAAACGATAAGCCAAACGCTTCGTCTCCAATAATAACATAGGGGATTTTACAGTCATCCTTTTCTGGTAAAAAGTCGGGATCAGGAAGGTTTAGTTTTTTTGTCGATAACTTTTTGTAAAGATCCGAATTTTAAAAAATACTTGAATCACTGTTTTTGCCGTAATCCCCAATATCCACAAACGTAAAACAATAGTTTGAATCGCACATTGCCAAGAGTTGAATTGAGAAAAAATGTTTATAATTAAAATGCAAAGATTCACTTTGTTGTGGTTTTATCACTCGAATATGTTTACCGTCAATAGCACCCACGCAATGGGGAAAATTGGCGTTTCGAAAAAAACCATGTGCTATTTCCAACCGGTTTTCTCTTGTGGGCTTTGGCATGAGCTTTCATTTTGGTCCAAATTAGCTTGCATGTGTGTTGTATTATTTCACTTGCTGTTAAAATTCCCACTCTGTAGGTCTAATGTAAATCAGTTAGAGAACATCCAGTCGCTAGGTACCTAAAACAATAACCGCAAATAGAGCTTTTTATATATAACACTTGTTTTAACTTTAGAAAAAATTTAGAAATATTTTCTTTTTATAGTTTGTTTTTTTTAGGAAAAGATTTCCAAAAAAAAAGGAAAAATTCACGAAATTCATTTGCTCGAGAATTGAGCAGAAGTTAAAAAAGAAAAGTGGTGATGGGACGACTTGGAAAACCTATCCTTCCTAATGCGGTGCCCTTCAAATAAAGAGTAAGAATGTTTAATTTGACACTTTTAAAGAATCTTATAACGAACATTTACTGTTTTAGGACAAGCTCTAACATTACAGAGGACCCAATGGAGAACGACGAAACTTTACTGCCAGAAGACAATGGAGAAACAATGATGAGCTCTACACCTATTTCAAAAAAAAGAAAAAATACTTGTACAGATGATTCTTCAGAAATGGTACAAGTCTTAAAGGCAAGCCTTGAGCAACGCCACAAAAATGAGGACCTGTTAGATAAGACGAGGACCGACATTTCTTTCTTTCGCTTCTGGCAAATTTCAAAAGAGCGCCAGTTAAGAAAAAGCTGGATGTGAAATTGGCAATCATTCAGGCAATCAAGTCAGCCATTTTGCCCACTCATGGTGCTGCTGTTCCTCCACAATGGCAGATGTTTTCAGTGAAAACGCAAATAGCGTTCCCTATACTGGATTGTGATGCACTTCGTAGTTTATTTAGTTGTCTACCTTTCGTTATTACCAGTGTAGCTATCTTTTATATTGGAGTTGGTTACGTGGGATGGCGCTCAGGTGTATTGAGAGCCGCCTTGATTCTACAGGGAGGCTTTTAGTACATTTTTCCGTCGTTCTTGGAATTGCTTGGGTTATGGCTGCCCGTCGAGTCCTAATAAGGACGAAACGGCCGTCGTGGTCTACCCGCCCCAGGGTATCCATTGAACTTGGATCCCTGTGTATTCCAATATAAAAAATAGTTACACACTTGTCCGATATGCCACAATATTTTCTTTCTTTAATTATTTTCGCGGACATTATATCATCTTATAAAAATAATATCAACTTTCTGTCTATTGCATTAAAACTATTTTTCATAAATAAAAGAAAAAGTCTTACGATATGTTTTACTTACCTTAATGTTATAGATAACCGTTCTCTTGATTGAATACTTCTACGCATTGTGGTATCTTGCTTGGTTAATTCACTTTTTAAAATGTTGTGCAGCTCTTGAAATGATTGTGGAGACATTCGATAACAATTAAAAAGCTTTGTAGTGTCTTGTAATAAATCTTGATGAAGTAAATTATATGTTCCCTTAGCTTCCCTTAATTCTACCATAGGATGAACCCACAGAGTTCGTCTCCTTTTAAGTTTTACCTTTTTATTAGATATATACCATAACATAACGCACTCTTCAATATTCATGATACGACTGCACCGCACTGAAGCTTGTTAAGAAATGTGTAATAAAAAAGTATCCCAAAGAAGTATCGGGGTAGTATGCGGCTGTGATTCGGTATCTCGCATACAGAATCCCGCATACAGTAGCCTCGTCTGAAAGAGGCCTTAGGCTCCTTTTATATTGGGATTGTGACAAATTCCCTGGCGTCGGTGATTGGCCTCGTTGCGGAAAAAGGCCGACGTAAAATAAATAAATAAATAAAAAATATTGGGATTCTGTATGCGAGATACAGTATCTCGCACACCGAAATTCGGAATGCATATTTTTCTTTATCTTGTGTTATTCCGAAATTTAGAATCGCGGTTCTGTATCCGAGAAAGCGACCGTCTAAACGCTTCGCTTAAGCGCTACGTTAAATGTGAAACCGATATTCCGGTATCCGAGATACAGAATTCCAGTATAAAAGGAACCTTATGCTTATTACTGAATTTTATAAGCAACCATGAGACTATTTAAAGTCTACACGAATTAGGTAAAACTGAGATTCTCCAGTGAGACTCTTATCGAAGAAAAATGGTCTGATTACCCTATTTTGAACAATGACCGCCCAGACATTAACCTTTTCATTATACTGGGTGTGATTTTTTATGAACCAGTGAGGAATGTCCTGTACCTAGAATCTGTAGTTTTGTCAATTAACCAGGCCATTTATAGAAAACTTAGCTTCATCTAAAAAACAAATTCTTTGGACAATTCGTGCGTGATTATCTGTTAGCTAAATTATTATTTCACAAAATTCCTCTCGCCTATCAGGATGACCGTCTAGAAACTCTTCTACACTGGTTTGTAGGGATGTAAAGTTTTTATGCTTTTTATGCTTTTGTTCCCTTCGGCACGGCACCGTAAATAACTGCATTACTTACCATGCTAACTATTCAATTTACAACTGCAACATAAATCACTCCATCAAACATTTTTATATCCTTATGAAGCATTCTTAAGGCGAAGAAATAATAAGAATAAAAGCCAATAAATAGAGTAGATTTTGAAAATTATTACTAACGCTATTTTAAAATGGCATTTTATTATAAAGTTACAAACCGGAAACTTTTCTCTGGTTTAGAGCAGCGTTAAGAAATTTTATTCAAACAAAATAACTTGGCACTTCCCAAAGATATCTCGCCAAAATGTAGCGAAAAAATAATATTTAATTTTTAACAATCCTTTACTTAGCCGTTAAAGTCGTTTAGATATCGTATATCAAAAATTTAATTTCCTGTTTCTAGGAAAAATATTTTGAAATGTTTCTTTGAAAAGCCATAATAGTGTAACATGGTTAAGGTGCACGACGACAGTTTAAAAGGGCCTTATCTGTAATGCCTCGACTGGAAAGAAGTAATTTCAAAGGAAAGTACGTGCGGGAAAATAACATTGAAAATTTAAGTTGAAGTTGGTAGAGCCGTTTCGAAATGTAGACAAGATGTAGATAAACATTTTATTGTAACCCATTTGAACACTGTGTACAGTTATTATTATACTACATAACACATCCATAATCCACAAATTAGATTCGATCTTTTTATCCCTTTAATATAATAAATAGCGAGTGTTTAATGTAGGCCATAATAAGCGAAGATGATTATGGCTCATTATACGCGTGTCAAATACTAAGCTTTATCTACAACCATCCACCTATACCGGGTGGTCAAATAAAGAACGGCCTTGGTCATATCACAGAGAGAGTTAACCTTACAGCTTTCGGAAAAATATCGTTAGTAAATATTGCCAAGAGAAATCGCTGGAAATTATGTTCGCAAGGGGCGTAACAGACATAATCAAATCGAAAATTAAGTTTTTCTCTTCATGTTGCCAACTACCAAGTACTGATAACATTTATTTTTAATCCTGGGGATATGCCGAATCTTTTTGTTTTGAATAATTTACTTTATCTCTTAAAACAAAATAATGAAGGAATGTCAAACTTTGTTTCAAATAGAAGCTGGTAAACTGTAAAAACCTGTTTACCCGTCTTATGTTGCCAGTATCGTAGTTCATCATGTAAAAATTAAACATAATAAATATAGTTTAAAAAAAACTAAAAAACACGGTTTAATAATTAATCAAACTAAAAAGCGGAAAATAAATATAGTTTAAAATAATTCTTGAAATTCTTAATATAGGCAGCACGCAACATTAGTATTATTGTGAAAAAAGCGTGGGGTGCTTGATATACGAAAAATATAGCACAAAGCGCCCCACGCTTTTCTTTTACTATAATACTAATGTTAATCGTTCATTATTATTTTCTGCGTATATCAGTGATTCCCAAAGTGGTCCAGGTGGACCCCCAGGGGTCCACGGGAGACTCGACGGGGGTCTACGTTGGCGTGACAAAAAAATGGGGGTTCACAATTCGTAAGCGGGAGCCCATGAAAATTTATCTGGTTTCGATAGTGAAGAACTAACATTTTTTGTACAGTAGACTTCCGATTATCCGAAATGATGTGGACCGGACCGATTTCGGATAATGCGGAGATTGAGGAAAATCATTACCTATAGGAAAAGTAACTATATCTATGTACTTTCATAGATGTACATATGTACATACATAACAAATTCTAATACTTATGTATGTACATTAGTATGTATTCATATTCATAAATTCAAGATAGAGGTAATTGGTACTTGTTTTAATTTTAAAGTCTGTCGATTTTTGGCCGCAACAACAAAACCAACAAAACATTTCTTAGAAATTTCGGATAATGCGGAGAAATAGCAAGAATCATTTCGGATCATCCCGTTCATGGGTCGTTTCGGATAATGCGGAGTTCGCATAATCGGGTTTCGGATAATCGGTTTCGTCATTAATGTTTATTTTTAATTATATTACGACTTTATCATATTACAATGTTATGTAAACCTTACAATGTAATATGATAACAATATTAATTAATAGTGTAATAATTACATATTTAAAAAAATACAACACAAGAAAATATACTATTTTTCTTTTTGTTTTTACCACTCCGGGAGTTTTCTAAATAAAATATAGGTGAGAATTGATTGATTTCTTGTGCTGTGAGTAGATGCCAAAAAAGTAAAGTTGGATGTATTAATCACTTTTTTGATTGGCCAACTTTACTTTTTTGACATCCACTCACAGCACAATCAATTAATTAATAATTAACCAAGCAATTCTCACTTTTTTTTAACTCAGCAACGCCAATTTCCATAGTTAGATCTAATCTTCACATTTTTGTCGAGTTTTGGGAATATGGTAAAAATGAAGCTGCAGGGGGTCCACCGGAACCAACAAAATTTTTAAAGTGGTCTATAAGAAAAAAAAGTTTGGGAACCTCTGGCCTATATTAAGAATTACAAGAATTATTTTAAACTATATTTATTTTCCGCTTTTTAGTTTGATTAATTATTAAAGCATGTTTTTTAGTTTTATTAAACTATATTTAATTTTCATTTTTTAGTTTGAGTTATTGTTAAGAAAACATTTTTTTTTAGTAGATTGAGCTAGATTAGTAGATTATTGTATTGTCAGCGGTTCTTGATAAGTCTACAAAATTTAAATTAAATCTGACCGTTTAAACTGAGTCAAAATCGGGTTCAAAGAAGTCGGTTACAAACATACATACATAAACAAACATACAGGTGAAGCTAATAAAAGTGTGTTAAAAAACCATTACACGAGAAAGGGCGTTTTCACACTTGCCGACACGGCACCGACGACGATGCCGATATATGGCAAATCTCATGTAAATAACTGGACTGGGAGGCTTTCAGACTCACCGACTTGCCCGCCAAATTTGAAGAGCTACTCCTGTCAGGCAGATTTGCCGGCACGGCAACGATACGACACCGACACCAACTGCCGGTGACGCGAAATGTTATGTGAATTAAATTAATGTTAATGCTTTCATACTTGCCGACTTCGGTCTTCGGTATCATGTCGAGTTATTGCAGGCGCAGACTTGCCGTCAAGGAGCATACACCCCACTCGTGTCGTCGCCGATTTTTCATAATTTGTGTGGACAAAACAAATGATAATCATAAAAATAAAGTAGTCTACTTGAGCCGGCAGCCGACCGGCATTCCGGCTATAGTGAAGAGCTACTGCCGTTGCAGTGTCGGTGTCGGTGCAGTGCTGTGATTGCGCCGATGTCGGTATATAGACGTAAAAACGCCTTATCACAGTTTTAAGCAGAACACACGTTGAAACCGCATGGTCAGCTCGGTATGTTTCGTTGAGAACACCGACAATCAACGCACAATGGTTGAGAGAATGTAACCAAAATAAAATGAGTAGATAGTTCAACTGCTTTTTTTTTCATTCGCACTGTATATCGTGATAAAGCATGTTGTACAAAAGCAGATGAAACGAACCTTTTCTATCGAAACTTCGTCCACCATTCCGGATTGAAGTAATTGTGCGCTAATACTATAGGAATCTATTTACTATACTTACAGTAAAAAGTTGTAAACTAAACGGCCAACTTTTTTAATCAACTAAAATCTTGATTATTAATTTAGAAATAAAAATATTTCGAACTGTTCTTACAGTTACAAAGAAAACAAGAAAGAAATAACACAGCAAATCTGAAGGGAGCGAGATTGCTTATATAATTTAAAGGGTTCAGTTTACTAATAAGGTACATCGTAGTAATCTGGGGGCGGGAAACACCCCCGTTATATTCGGCGCCGCGGAACACCAATTTTCGTAAATTACACGTGGCCTTGTTTCAGCGAGTGTGCACAAATCTTTCTCAAGAGCAATTTTCACTCTAACTTGGAATAGTTTGGATTTTCTTTCGAGATAACAATTTATTACCGAGATGACAAAAATGAAACGAACAAACGCAGCTAGAATGCCGTCGAATTTTTTGGTCATGAATGTTCTCATGATAACGCACTCAACATGATTGGCATGCTGTGGAATATTTTTTTGGAGAAGTGATCCAAAATATAATACAATATCAAAAACTCTGGATTTTCAATTTTTTCACTCGTGTCAGAAAGTAAACCAACCCCAAAAAATAGTTTCTACAATGTGTCGGCCAACGCCGACGTTGACATCCGTTTGTTTATTAATTTAATATTTTGAGGTTAGTTTTATGACGTTGACAACGGTAATATTTTCAGGTCAGTTTTGTTTGTCAAATCATGCAGGACGTTTGATATCGGTATATTTTTAGGTTAGTTTGTAGACGTCATAATATACTTTACAGTTTGGTTTGTATCTTTGCTACACGAATTAAATGTCAAAATTTCACCTTCTTTTTTTTAATGAGCAGGCCTGTATTATGTTTCACTTACTCCTCCTTAAATCCCAGAAGGTCTTGGTTAAAATAATAATTTCTTATTTTACCGATTATTCCTCTCTGCAACTGCATACAAACATTTTTTTTTATCGTAACATATAACCTTAGAAAATTTATTATTTTTTATCCGACAGGTTTGTCATTTTTTAAAATTTATTTCTAGCCATAATTTCTCCAAAGTCATAAAACAGTGTTTAAAATATGCCCGATGTAAAATTGATTTCATTTGTATCATCATCTTTTGAAAAGGGTATAGTGTTCCATCGACGCCTCGTATCCATCCTCACTTCTCAGATGGCAGTTGATTGATTGAACAAACCGTATTAGTTTTGCAGTTGCACATAGACTCAACGATCCTGTTTGGGCAGAGTGCTTGCGGGCAGAGCCTCACAATTTTACAATGTTTGGGAAAGATGTAAGCCATTGCAAATGTATTTAAAGAGTCCTCATCAATACCAGAGGCGGTGTCACAAGCTTTCCTTTGCACTTTGAAGATCTGGTGAAGCCAGATCAGAGGCTCTGCTTAGTAGCCCACGTACAGTATATTTGCAAGTGCAACAATAGTTAAGAAATGAGGATGGATATAGCCTGCAGCTCCTGACACAATATATTAAAGCCAATATGTACTATTCGTTGTGGGGTACGATGCGGATATCGTAAGGCACAAAATGCACTTTAGTCTGAAGCAATTGTAAGGGAACTTGCATAAATAGCCCACCAGAAGACGAGAAGCTTGATGAGGATGTGCCCAAGGTACCGATCAATCTTGAATAAATTATTTTTCAAAAAAATTACAATTTGTATAATAACTGATTAATTATTGTAGATAGCGTGGTTCACAGTTTGATGTTGCTTATACATCAGAATCTCGGTTACCTATATAAATTTAACTAACTATACGTCATTTTCTTTAAACGTAACGATGCATATCCAATAAATGACGATTTTTTTAAATATCAACCTATATTTTGTCGACCCTATAACTTTGATAGTATGAATTCTATACGTGAAAAATGAATACGTCCTTTTTAAGAAGAAATGTATCCTACTTCAACGTATATTCTATAGAATATTTCTGGCTAGGCCTTTTAGTTATGGAGATTTATTAAGCATTAATATGTTTCGTTTTTAATAAAAAAAGTGAAATATCGAGATAACTAATAGTAAAAAGATTGTTTAATATTAAATAAATATAATTTTTAAATTTTTTATTACATTATCGGCTTTTTTTATTTGGATAGCAGTTATAACTTTATTAAGTACTACAAAATTATTTCAATATGCAGGCAAAAAACGTCGCATAATGCATGGTGTAAGCACTGGGCATATTTGCATAAAACTACCATAATTTAGAAAGAGAATGCTTTCAATATCCCTCAAGCCTTTCTAACATTTTATAAAGTAAAAATAATGGCGGCTACTCTCCGACAAGAATACACTATCGCAAGTGTTTGATATTCTGTGCGTCGTTGTAATTCGCGAGATGATCAAACTTATGCAGAAATATTATGATGGCAGTTTAAAAAAAATATGAAAAAACGGTAAATTCGATATTACTGGTTTTAGGTAAAATTGCGTGCTGTCGTGCATATAAGGATATGCGATGAAGAAAATGCTATTACAATTTATAAATATCGTTTTAAAAATTACATCGTGTTCATTCTATGTTATGGTATTAACGCATCACCTTAAAAGTACCGAAGACGAAATTTTTTTGCATGCTACGTCCAAACTTATCCATCTTTATTTAAAAATCTGTGTTTTATACATTTTCTTTGATACTTTTATATAGGAAAAACTTAGAGGAGTCAGTTTCTTAAAAATAATTATTATTTCGATTATGACTGGCCATTGAACCATTGGCCTTATAGGCACAAGCTTAAGCTTAGTGTTGATGTCACCCCCTTGGTTTGATACCCGGGGCGGACAACCATCTTCCCCTCTCATCCTCTCTGAGGTCGGTTGTCTTAAGAAGTTCTCGGTTATATTTTTTATAAGTTATTTTTTAGGGCCGATACAATTATTGGGATGTATGATATATTTTGCACGCGTCTAATCGCAATAATTTCTGGTAATGTAGGTAATATTTCAATATAATTCTGCAAGCGAGGAGGATTTTCCAACTATTTCATCAGATCCACCCTGAGACCAGTTCTCTCTAGCATGGCTCACAAAAAAGGTTATATGTATAAGTTAAAAACCATTTACAGATATTTGTATGGAAACTAAAAATAACAAACAGAACGCAGATCGACTTATATATTTTGTACCCAAAAAAAGTTAACTATTTCACCATAATATGAATAACTAGTTTACAAATTATATCGCATGGACAAATTTTAATATAAATAAATATTAAATTTAACTAATTTAAAGAAAAAACGCAGAATCATTTCTCAATTTTTTTAAAAATATTTTTAATAACCCCCATGTTCCTAATTACTTGGAACTGAATATATTTCAAACAATAGAAAAATTCACGTACATGACGTATCTACTTATCGAAAATAATTTGAAAGCCGTTAGAGGACTGGAATGCCACAATTCCTAATATTCAAAAATCTGAGTAAACAATTGAAAATTTTAAACAATCAAATCAATGGAAATAAATGAGACCCTTAGTATTCCTCTCATTACTTTCCACAACTTACTACTCTACTCAAAGTATGGACTAGTTCTTCAAAAATCAAATCTATTTATTAATATTAATCTAATCTACTAGACAAACTTAAAATTTTCCGGCATATGCCACTTGAAACATACACGACACAAACCTAAACGTTTATTCGAAGGAATATAGTTTAAACGGACTATGATGGTCCTGTATTCAGAATTAACATTTTCTCTAGAAATATTCGTTGTTGTCGTTTCTAAACGATTTTTGTTAGAAGCCATACTTTTCTCTAAAACTTCGTACAAAGTTAAAATAATTCACTTATATCAAACCACCAAACTTCAACTGTTGTTAAATCACGGACGTAAAGTACAACCCTGCAGACTCTGCAGCAATTTTAGAAGCCCAAGTCGACTGCCACACAAGAGGAAAGCATTGGAGATGGATGAACTCATAAATTAATTTCCAAAAAAAATTATGCGTCAATCAATTTTCTTATAGTTAAAAATGTAAATATTTCTGTCGATGAAATGAAATTATTAGAGTTCTGATTTAATATTTATCGGTGTAGTGTATTATTAAAGTCCACCTACGTAAGTACCTATACTGGGTGATGCACCGCCAGACTGGCCATGAGAAAGCCCATTAATTTTGCAAAATAAAATTGGATCCGCATTGGAAGAAGTTGCTCCTGAGATTGACTGTTGGACGATTGTCCAGCGCGCAATACATGAGAAGTAAGAGAATATGTTCAAAACGTTTTCGATACACGCATAATAGGATTAAATTACACCATAAATTGGCCAGCTAGGTCGTTCTATCTTTCACCACACGACTTTTTTCTGTGTGATCGCAGAATTAATTGCAATTTCTGGGGTATGCAATCGAATGTTTGTTTGAAGGTCACACAATGAAGTAATATCAAAAAAATTATTACCTTATCGGACTTCCATTGTCTTTATTTTGTTACGAAACACAACGTTTCGTTTAGTTAGTATCTCTAACCGTTTTCAAGTGAACCTAAACTAAATTATAATTGAAGACATAAGTGGATAAAGGTGTCATGTCGCATTTTTTTAAACTACTTTTTCAACTTATTGAGCATCCCTGGAATATATCTTACTATTAGTAAACCTTAAATGCAACTTTCTTTATAATAAAATATATTTTCTTTGAGGATAAAGGTGTTAAGTCACTCAAACATAAATAATAATAATAATAATAATAATAATAATAATAATAATAATAATAATAATAATAATAAAAAAAGGAAAAACTTACTACGCATCTCTAGCGCTTACAGAACAAAATCAACAAGTGCACTCAACGTCGTAGCGGGAATTATCCCAATCCACTTACTGGTAAAAGAAAGATGGCGGCTCCACATAAGAGGGGAAACAAACAACAACATCAAAAAGGAAAAAAGGGAACTAACGATGGCCATGTGGCAAAATGAGTGGGAACAGACAGAAACGGTGGCCCAGTGGACCAAAAGGCTAATTCCGAATATTAGAAGATGGATGGAATGCGAACATCGACGCACTGACTTCTGTCTTACTCAGGTACTCACTGGTCATGGCGTCTTCCAAGTCTACCTTAAAAGATTCCACATTAAGGAGACGGATGAGTGCGTATACTGCGGTGCTCAGGATACGGTCCAGCAAACACTTTTTGAGTGTCCGAGATGGGTGGTACAGAGGCAGAACACATACCTACTGCTAGATGTACAAAACCTAGAAGTAGATACCTTGGTAGAAGAGATGCTGGAGTCAGGACACAAGTGGACCATACTGAAAGAATACATCAAAACTATCCTGGAGACCAAAGTGGCAGAAGAAAGGCAGTAGAAGATACATAGATACATAGCCCGGGGCTCCCCTGACGGTAATACCTTTTGGTGATTCCGGGGCAGTCCCGTAGAGGAGGGAGGTTTTAGTGCGTAAACAGGACAGCCTCTGGACTCGCACACTTACCGGCGAAAGGTAGAACAAGTAACCGGTGCCCATAAAGGCTTTCCTCCCTGACACAAAAAAAAAAAATAATAATAATAATAATAATAATAATAATAATAATAATAATAATAATAATAATAATAATAATAATAATAATAATAATAATAATAATAATAATAATAATAATAATAATAATAATAATAATAATAATAATAATAATAATAATAATAATAATAATAATAATAATCATAATAATAATAATAATAATAATAATAATAATAATAATACTAATAATAATAATAATAATAAACATTGAATAACTTCGAAATTTAAAAATGCGATCCTATTATGTCTTCAATTATAAGGCTACTGTCTTAAATAATATCCATGTGCAATGAAGCTTGATGACACTGCCTACGTGCTTATTGGAGTGTAAAGTTTGAGCAGTTGGTTTTGGACAAGGAGAGGCTTCCAGATATTGGGGATATCTATACTTGGTTTACTAAATATATGGGTATTTTGATTCATGGAAGCCGCTTCTTTGAACTTTCGTTTTCTCCAGTGCTGTTCCGTGTCCAAAACCTTGGCTTCTGACCACTGTATATTATTCTGGTTGGTCCATACATGTTCCGCTATACCTGATCTCGAAGTTTCACCTTGTTGAGTATGTTTCAGGTTTCGGATGTTCTTTAACTCGTACGGGAAGAGGACTTTTTGTTTCTCCAATGCACGATTCGCCACACTCGCAAGGGATTTGATAGATACAATTTTTTGTGTTTTCATTACGGGGGGGTTTTACTTTTGTAAGAAACCTTCTAAGCGTATTTCCGGATTTGAAGGCTGTTCTGATATTATAGTTTTTGGTTATCCTTCTAATCTTTTCAGAAATCCCCTTGACATAAGGTATTATGAGAAATGCTTGCTCCTCTTTCGTTTCTGTATTGGTTTTTACTTCGCAATTTCTAAGTTTTGAGATGGTATTAGAACATCTGAAACATACTCAACGAGGTGAAACTTCTAGATCAGGTATAGCGGAACATGTAAGGACCAACCAGCAGAATATACAGTGGTCAGAAGACAAGGTTTTGGACACGGAACAGCCCTGGAGAAAAAAAAAGTTCAAAGAAACATCTTTCATGAATCAAAATACCCATATATTTAGTAAACCAAGTATAGATATCCTCAATATCTGAAAGCCTCTCCTTGTCCAAAACCAACAGCTCAAACTTCACACTCCAGTAAGCACGGAGGCGGAGTCATCAAGCTTCTAGCTGGATAGTATTTAAGACAGCCTTAGAATTATAATTTAGTTTACACTTGAAAACGGTTAGAGATACTAACTAACCGAAACGTTGTGTTAAGTAACAAAATAAAGACAATGAAAGTCCGCCAAGGTAATAATTTTTATGGAATCGAATAGCTGCGTATGAACTTAATAATATAAGAACCGAATTATATGACTGTTTAGAAGGATATTGCTTGACATTAAACGGAGGACTGTTCGAGCATAATATGATTAAATAATTTTTTATTCTTGAAAATAAGTCACGTCCAGGTATATTATTTAGGGAAAAAGCTCAAGATTTTCTTTTTCCTTAAATGATTAAATAACATTTATTTTTTATTTAAATTAATTGTTGTCCTAATAGATATATTTTTATTTATGTAATAAACGGATTATACCCAATATTACACATACATGAAAAAGTTTTGTTTTTCCACTTGCTTCCCAATGTTGAAATAAATAAAGTTCTCATTATGTCGTTTAAAGGTTAATTAAATCAGTACAATCATTATCTTTTCTTGAATACTGTAAAACATATTGAGGCTATACATTTTTACTGGTGGTTTTATTGCTTTACCGTGTATGACAGCCAGAGTCCATTGTATAAGGACCTTTAAAAAAGTAAGTCTAATATAATTTTTAACTAAAATTATTAGGGGAGCCACTATTTACGTGTAGCAAAATTTACATGGAAATTCCCATGGCGGTGCACCATCCGGTACCTTTGCATTTTGTCAGGAAAATAGGGTCTTTGATATTATTACAGGGAGGAAGAGCACATGGATGGTAAGATTCGAATCGATATAGTATTATCACTGGCGTGCGGTGGATTTAATTGTTTCCAGAAACTACAAACTAGACGGTAACGCTAATAGAGTACATGAAAGTGTCTATTTCAAATAAACGAATTATCGTATCGGCATTTAAGATAAGTGAAAGGGTCTTATCTGCTAATTTTTATTAGGTTCTTAGCAAGAACGAGCCTGTTGAGGCATTAGGAAAGAAATAAAAGCGAAACTTGGTTAGCAGGGGTGTGGAAATATATTTAGTAGAGCTTTGTTTTAAAAGCTTTAACAGTATGCTTAGTTATAGGAATTTAGAAGGGTCCTAATCTGCTTACTTTTGAAAATACATTTTTTTAACTCGTAATTTTTTTTTTATTACATATATACAATGTTAGATGGAAGTTTTATTTAAAATATATAAATTACATAATCTGCAAGTGGACTTTAAAAAAGATGTAAGGATGAGTTTATTGATAAAGTAGTGGACAAATAATACGCCACATAGTTCTTCAATATTTTTTTATAATTTTATACTGGAAAAAAAAAATTTCAAAACATTCCTTTCCTAAATTTTTGGAATTGCAAATGTATAAAATAATGACATTATTTATTTTATAAAATTACGGGTACATTTAGGTTAAGAATTCATTTACATAAGCTAAATTAATACCAGGGCCGGATTAACCACTAGGCCAAATAGGCCATGGCCTAAGGCGCCACGAACGAAATAGGCGCAGCGGCTTTTTAACGAATTTCATTGTACCTATTATTTTATATATTTAAATCACCATTTAAACTATGGCATAATTGCTAATTATCATACCTATAAAGTATAAAGAACATTACACATTCCAATCTAAACAAAAATATTCTAAATTAAAGTATTAAGACTATTTAAGTTATCAGATCTTGTGGAATCAACTTCCTTCAACGACATTATTCAAAATTTCTCAAGTCAAAAATGTCGAAAAAAATATTTCTAGTATCTTAATACTCTTAATGTCGTTATTTTTAAAATTACCTTTAATAAAAGTTTTTGGGCATTGGGCCACAAAAACTGTTCTTTTATTACCTTTATATTTTTTGCTCAGAACATTTACATATATTATTTTATTTGTTGATGTCATTTATCTCGTTAATAACGAGTCGTTATTGAAATGATGTTTTAGAAGTAATCCCTATACTTTAGTTTATATCATTTTGTGTATTTATAAGGAACCAATCTACCAATATCATTTGATTCTTAGCGCTGAATTTGTGTTTTTATGTGTTTTATATTTTTGTATCCTAATTAGCTGGATTAGTCGATTAGTTTTTTTGAACTTTGGAAACTACCAAACTCTTATTAAGTTATGATATTTTGAGTTAATTGTTTTATTCATTTCACATTTTGTATACATTACTCATTAATGTTAAGTTGCTTGTTTATACTTCTATTTTTTGTTTTATAATTTTCCCTGAGTAGGTACTTACATGTATCTATGAGTTTTTTCTTCAACAAAACGTGCAAATTTCCGCTTGAAAAACATATTTTTACGAGATTACGTTTAGGCACAAATTTGATCATCCGTATCATGACTCGCCAGGCACGTAGCTAGGGGAAGGGGGGCGCCCCGCCCCCCACGAATCTCGAGACGATACTTATAAAACTTACAAAAACAAAATTAATTTTATGCGAAATATCCATATATTATTAGAGCTCTGATTTCGACAATATAGGACACATTAAACATTTCCTACACTATTCAATTTTCTTTGTGACAGTTTGTCATGTAAGTATACCTAGTTAATATAGTACCTATATAATAAAAATACATATTTGTTTAAAATTTTAATACAATATAAACCCAATACGAAAAAAATCAGATTTATTTTTAATGCAGGCGCGGGTATAGGGGGGGGGAGGCAATTGCCCCCCCCCCCCCCGTGAGGCACGAGACCCAAATAGCACCTCAATTATAACCGGGTTTGTTTTTGTGCTTTTCTTGAGGATTTTGTGTTGTGTTTTTTATTTTTCCCACTTGAAAAGCAAGCACCATGATTCAAAAAAGGGCGTGGCACCCAAAAAATTTTCGCCTGCGGCACTATCTTTTTTGCGCCTTCGGCACCATCTCGGTGCCCCCCCCCCCCCCCCCCCCCCCCCCCGAGAACAAATCCTGGCTACGTGCGCTCAATTTTTTAAAATCCATTTCGAAATTTAAAAAAATAGGCGCCAAAATTTGTCTGGAATAAGGCGTCAAACGACCTTAATTCGGCCCTGATACAATAACTATTTAAGAGTTGAGGATCTCAGGAATAGCAATATGGCATCTTGGCTTTATTCCAGAATCAGCCAGTGACTTTAATGATGATGAGGATGATTCAGCGAGATTCCGATCCAGCATTATTTTCTGTATTTCTCAATATGAACTACAAAAAAAAAGGTTCGTTTAAAACAAATAAAAGGAATTTATATGAATAAATTTATTTTTACTTTTCTGCTTAGACAAAATATTGTAATAGCGAAAAAAAATTAAGATATTAATAGATATCGACGTTTTAGATACATCACGGAAAAAAGGTTTTCTATTTCGGTTAGTCTGTCAGAGGGCAAGAAAACTTAAAAAATACTTGATGAGGAATAACGAAAAATACACTTTGCCATAAGGCTACTCTTCTATGATACAACTTGGACATTGGGTGTTTATTCTTTATTCATTATCAACTTAAACGGAAATAATTTAAATCATATAAATTACTGAATTTAAAAATAATAATTATATTTTTTGGTTTAAAATATTTTCTTAGAGTTATTATTTGCGTTATTTTATTATTCCTTATATTTAAACAAACTGGGCATATTCAATACAGACCAAGGGCGTCCATAGAGCGTTTTTTAGGGGGGGGGGGGGGGAGAACTTAAACAATATTTTTTTATCTACTAACTAACCACCGTACTATTCAATATTTATACTGAATTATGAAATAAAATAGTAATGTGGGCGCCTAGAGGGGGGCAAGTGCCCGTTTCCCCCCCCCCCCCTATGGACGCCCTTAATACAGAGTGAACACCCAAAAATGTATACACACTGTAAAAAACACAATTGATTATCAGGAAGAAATGTCTGATTTAACTTATTTGATTACTATATTTTTTGATTTAAATTTAAAAATTTGTCAATCAGTTGTACGATTTATAATCTTATGTACCTACACAAAATAATAGTATTGGATTACTTTTAATCGATACTGATCAATTGTAAAAAATAAAACAACATTTTAAATCATGTTTGATTTGAGGGATTTGACGCATGCGTAACACGCAACTAGTTAATCAGTTCGGAATGCCACCCCATAATTTTCCTGTGGCACGTCAACACGTGGCAGTCGTTGGCTTTGAACGTTACTTTTCATTCGAACGGTCCCTGTTTATTTTATTTTTGTGTTTGACATAAGCAATTATATTGTAGAACATGCAGGGCCATGAAAAAGTCTGGTTCTGGTTTATTCGCAGGTCAAAAATTAAGGTACAGGATATAAAAACCCTAAACTGAAATTTTTTTTCCGGTTGTCTCTGATGGTGTTTGGTATATTTTTAATTTTATTTTACCAAAACATTAAACCACAGAATATGCAGCTTTGTCACAATTTAACCATCTTCGTACCTTTTTCTAGTTCCCTATGTACGCACACCTATTTGCACCCTGGATAATTGCTCATTTCCTAAATTTTTCTAAACCACAATTCTTTTTAGGGGGATGGATTTTTTTACTATAGTCGCAAAAATTGATGTTAAACTTAAAATTTACAACACAAAGATTGTCAAAATACTAAATTTCTATGCCCGAGGGCACGTTCATGACCGATCTATTGTTTTAGAGTAAAAAATATTTAAAATTAAAAATTAAATATATTTATCTTTGTAAAAAAAAAACAATAGGTGGTACTATTTAGGCAACCTTGCCCTATCTAAAGAACGAAACGTTGAATCGAAAACCAATTATACAGGGTGTCCCAGATAAGAATGCACTCTACAGGGATCTCGTAAACCATAGGAGATACAGAGATGGTTAAATTAGAGAAAAGTTGCGCATAACTGAATCCTGTAACGTCATGTTTTCAAATTTAAAAAATTCCGAATGCTTCCGAAGATATTTGGATAAAACCGAATTTTCGCGATTACGTTTTAATTGATTTATGATTCTATTTGAAGAGACATGTCAAAATAAATTTTACATTCTTATTGGTACTTTTTCTCCCGTACAAAATTGTTTAATTAAATTTTTGATCCGACGTTTCGTTTAGTCACAACCATCATCAACTTTGTTATTTTAAGTAGTCGGAAATTTTTATTTTATGCTTAATAAATTCTATGTTTTATTCTAAATCTAACGGAGTATCACACTACTTATTATTTATTAGACGTTTCAATATAGAAAACACATCATCAATGAAAATAGGCACATTATCGAACATATTTTTGTTTTTATTGTTGTATTTAAACACTAGTTGGATTAAAACATTTTTTTAAAAGAAACATAATATTGTAATGGTTAGTTTTGTTATGTAAAGGGATTCACAGAAAACACTGCCGGTTGGTGGTTATATTTTTATTACCCTGAAAAATAATAAAATATTTTAACAAGAAAGGGCTGTTTTAACTAAAACTAGCGTCTCGTTTGAAATCAAAACAAATAATAATATTCTAAACCGGGCGACCTTGCACTTGTCGTTGATGGAGCTGGATCGATCGATAGACGGCAGCATACCATCTGATGGAACCCGGTTTCATGCAAAATAGGCTAAAAATAGCATAATAGGGGTCTCTTGTTACACTCTCCCCTCCTGGTCTCGAACTCTACTTGAGGAGGGACCAGTTGGATCTTTCTTCTTGGGTGGTCTTCCTCGTTTCTTCATCGGAATTATGGGTTGTTCATTCTCTTTTATATTGGTTTCAGTTAGGGTGGATATATGACGTACACCCAAAGGTACAATAGGATCATCAGGATTGGCGATTTGGTAGCTTGTAGGTGAAATAACGCGCAAAATCTGATATGGCCCATCACGTTTAGGATAAAACTTAGATGTTACTCCTTTACTTGTATTATTAAGGGCATGAACGGTTACCCAGACTTTGTCACCTACTTGAAGCATTGGAACATCCCGTCTTCTTTCATCTGCATAATGCTTTTGCCTATCTTGCAGCGTTTTATGTACATTTCGGGCCTTTTTCCATGTATCTGCCATTTTCCTCAAATATGGGGTAATTTGAGGAATAAAATTCTCAATTACTGCATTAATTTTTTGGTAGTCAACACATAAACGTATGTCATCTGTTTTCTTTGGAACAAGGACTACTGATGCAGCCCAAGGACTTTTACACTCTGTAATAATACTTTCATTCAGAAGCCTGTCAAGTTCTTCCTTTAGCACATGTTTTTCCTGAGGAGCCATGCGGTATGGTGGTGAAGCTATGAGAATGATTTCCAGTATTTATATAATTAACCGCACATGGAGTCGGTTCTCCCCCCACTTTAAACGTATCTTTTCGTTCTTCCAAGAATGCACTCAATTTCAATCGTTCTTGTTCAGAAAGTACGGTACCTTCATCGAGTCTTAAAACATCTGTATAGAAAATGTTAACGTTAGCGTCGTCGAGATCAGCGTTTACCTTAGATTGATCATCACTACTAACATGTAATGAATTTTCATAAGACAAATAGTATTCTTTGGAAGGGAAATCGGAGAACTTTCATTTTTGATTATAAGATTCAAGAATAATTTTTGAATCTTGTATAAAATCTATGCCAAAAGGGTAAGAGTATTGGTATCGGGAAAAACAATAAACTTTGTAGGAATCACTCTGTTTTCAAGACTAACGTCTACTAGTGTAGTAAGCACGTCCTTTATTTGACATTGACCATCTGCAAGTTTAACTGTTATTCTTTCCTTTTTAAATTGGCAACCTTCTGCTTGTAAAAGTTTATAAAGCATTTGACTAGCAACACTTTGTTTCGCTGCAGTATCAATAAGGCCTTGGCCGAAATGGCCTAATATATTAACTTGTAAAACGGGTCTATCACGAGGACAAACTAGTGTATCGAGACTGAAAAATTCTAGTGAAGCCACCCCTGTTTTTTTACAATTTGGACAGTTAGATCGAATAAAACCGGGTTTTCCACAGTCATAGCAAGTTATGCCTGCGGAAGAAAGATTTGGCGACCATTGTGTAGTAGAACTAGTACTCGGATTTGTAGAAACCAGATTAACTTCTTGGGTTTTACAACTTTGTGCTTCGTTTTCTACTATGGACTGTTTCTTCAAAAACTTTCGGCATTCGTCTTGAACATGACCAAAATTACGACAAAACTGACATCGTACACGTGTATCTTTATCATCACTTGCCCTATTATTACTTTCAAATGTCTCTTCAATAAGTCTAGCTTGTTTTAACAGCTCGTTAAAATTGTCTACTTTATCGCGAGGTAATTTTTCTCGTATCGAACGATTAAGCAGTTCATACACCATATCTAGCTGTACATGTTTAGAGACTGTATTACTTGGTAGTTGCGCTAAAATAGAACGCGCTTTGCACACAAAAATGTCAGTAGGCATATTGCCATCTTGTTCTTTTCAAAATAACTTGCGGTAAACACGATAAGGCGGTTTTTGAGGGCCAAATGTTGTACGGAACAGAGTTATGACATCGCCCCAAGAGTTTATTGTCGCTTTAACACCTTGAAACCACGTCGCGGCAAAACCATCCAAAATCATTGGAAGTCCTTTTAAAGCGTTATCATCAGAAACCTGCGCACAGTCTTTATAAATCGTGACAGAACCTATAAAAGCATTAACACTTGAGTTTTTACTAAACTAAATATCACGAATAGTCTCGTTTTAAAACAGATGACGGCGGTTATTTGTCATCGATCAGCTGATATTGGGACATAATAATATCCCTAGATTTGTAGCGGACCGTAATGAGCCCAAACACCGAGTTATGAATTGCCTTTTTGTTACATTTAATTACATTTTAAAAATTTTAATTTAATTACTTTTGTGTAAGTATGTACCTACAATTATTATTCATTTGACCAAAAATTTAGATACAGGTTAAAATTTTTTAATTCTTTTTCATTAGGGATCATAATTATTAATGTGTGCCTTGCTCGTTTAGTTGATTTCATCGATAAGTAATAAGTTTTATTTCATCTGAACGCCGTTTTTGTCGAAACGTTAGTTTGTAAAATTTTTGTTCTTAAAATGTTTGTTCGTTAAGGTTAGGTTTCTAACGTATAATTTTCGCATTTTACATTATCTAGGTATAGGGTTACCAGACGTCCGGATTTGCCCGGACAGGTTCGGGTTTTTGCTATGTCCGGGTGTGTCCGGGCGGATTTTGCACAAGCGTCCGGATTTTCATTAACAACAAAAAATTAAAGTTAAAAAAATTTGAAATTTGAAAAGAACTAAAAAATGCTGTTATTTAAACCGAAGTGTAAACCCCCCTTAGACTTTAGTGGTTAAAGCAACGAAATCGGCGCTGGCGCGGCGTGTCAATTCAAATTATTTTGCTCCATCGCGTATCGCGTTCTATTTTTAGAAACTAATCGGGGAATCACAAATCGCCAAACAAGTAAACAAGCAACAAGCCTGTTCATTTGATTTTAGATTAGATAATAGTTTTAAACGTTTTTAAACACCTAATTGCTAAGTGAGTATTACGCCGTGTTACTGAATCTTTAATAATGCCTAAACGCAATTGTACATATTCTGATGAAATGTTTCGGTTATACCCTTCGTTTCAAAAGGGAAAGACAACAAGTGAAGTACTTTGTAACGTTTGCAACTCTTCAATTTCAATCGCCCATAAAGGTAAACTTGATATTGAGGCGCATATAACGAAAGATAAGCATAAGAAAATGTTAAAAGCTCAAGCGGGAACTTCTGGTCTTCAAAACTTTGTTGTAACTTCTGGTGAAACAAAATTAGTAAAAGCAGCTGAAGCAACTCTAGCTTTTCATACAGTATGTCATCATCAGTCCTATAAATCCATGGATTGCACAACCAAGGTAAAAAAATATTTATTATTGTTATTTATGTACGTGTGACTGATTTTAATATATTTTAGATAAACAAAAAAATATACAATGATTCAACTATCGCAAAGAATGTTACTTGTGGGCGTACCAAGGTGGAGGCAATAGTTAACAATGTGATAGGGCCATATACACTAGAACTTACTCTGCAGAGAACAAAGGACGTATCTTTTATTGGTGTGGCTACCGATGCAAGCAATCACAATGCAGTAAAAATGTTTCCAGTGGTCATACAATATTTTGACTTTAAAAATGGCGGAATACAAACTAAATTATTGGATATTAAGAGCGCTCCAAATGAAACGTCAGAAACAATTTCTGATCTTATTTTAGATGTCTTAAACAAAAATGATCTAAAAAAAAACGTATAGCATTTTCAGGGGATAACTGCAATACAAATTTTGGTGGCGTGGATAGAAAAGGCCAAAATAACGTTTTCAAAAAATTAAAATCCAATATTAATCAAAATTTGGTGGGTGTAGGCTGTCCATCTCACGTTATTAATAATGCAGTACATTATAGCTGCGATAAATTAAAGGTTGATCTAGAGAGCATGGTACTAAATTTTTTTAACTATTTTAGTATTTATACTATAAGAGTTGAATCGCTTAAGGAATTTTGTGAATTTGTTGGCACAGAATATAAAATTCTTTTATATCACTCGAACACAAGATGGCTGTCTTTATTTCCTGCTATTGAAAGGGTGTTAAAAATGTTTGAGCCCTTAAATCATATTTTTTATCACAAGAAATAAATCCTCCTTATATACTAAAATCGTTTTTTGAAAACGATTTTTCAGAAGCTTATCTTTTTTTGTTCACTCTTTGATGTCTATATTTCATACAAATATAGAACGAATTGAACGTCAAGACAACTCTGTAGTTGAAACAATGACGATTTTGGAAAATGTCCTTTCTACTTTGGAAGGAAGAGCAGCAAAGAAATTCATACCACTTAAGGTCACCGATATTTTACGAAAATGTAATGAAAATGGATTAGAGCGCGAATGCGATAATTTAAAATTACAATTTTATGATTTATATAATAATTCAATTGAATATTTAAAAAACTGGCTAAAACCATTTATTGAACTCCAATGTTTTAAATGGATAAGCCTAAAATTTGTTGATAGTTATGATTGGAAAAGTGATGTAATGCCTTCATTATTATACATAATTGAGAAAGGAGTCGAAATAGACGACTCTAAATTTTTTGATCAATTTTGTAATTTAAAAAAATATATATTGGAAAATTTTGATGCCAATGACCACAGTCTTCCTGCTCATGAAAAATGGACAAAATTTTTTAAAACACGCGTTTCTGAAGAAGATTTTTCAGAGTTGTTAAAAGCAGCATAATTTGTTTTTGCAATCCCGTCCCACAATGCCAATGTAGAGAGAATATTTTCACTTATTGCAGCCCAGTGGACAAAGGAAAGAAATATACTGCTTTTGTCTTCCATAAAAGGAATACTTATGACTACTTATAATTTAAAAGATATGAACTGTTCACAGTTTCATGATTTTATTCTTTTACCCGAAAATATAAAACCATTAAATAAAATACAGTCTGGTGACAAGTACTTGTAGGGGTCTTCTGTTTTGTTTCTTTCTTTGTTGTAGTTTATAACTTGTTTGATTTTGTTTTACGAAATAAAAGTGCTTTTTTGCTGTGTTTGTCTTGTTAGTGAAATAAAATTACGTACCACCGTACCATATGCCATTATTGCCTATTAGGTATTACCGTATTAATAATGTGAAAAATATATAATTTTTTTTATAACGTCCGGATTTTGTCCGGATTTTTTTATCAACTTGTCCTGGCTAGATAAACTTTCATCTGGTAACCCTATCTAGGTATCCTTTTCTGTTTCAAGAAAAATAAGTAGAAATTAAGTATTTCCCTGCACTTAGGTAGGTAGGAGGGAGTTGGACAAAACCGGGTAGGTTGATAAAACCTGGTATCGCCTAGTTCTACCATATGCCAAAAGCAGCTATTTGATTATGAAGGAATTATTTTTATTATTGTTATTAGTAAATATTATTATTGTTTGCAATAGTAACGTAATAGTAAGTAACATTATGTTACTATAGTAGTTAAAATAGCTAACCATATTAGTAAGTAATAGGATAGCGAACAAATATATAATTCTATTTTCTGTGTCTACGTACCTTACATAAGTGAAATTATTATTTGATATTACTATTATTATTGTTTGTATGACAATAAAATAAAGTTTTTAACATAAAGTTAGCCTACATACAAGTTTAGAAATGTAACTGTATCAATAAATTGCATTTTAACAAACAAATTCTATAAAAACCGTATTTGGGTCTTCGTACCTTACGTTAAGTCAAAAACTGTTAAATTAGGGTTTCCATTGACAAAAAAATTAAATCCCTAGCTATATTGAAGCTTTTAACTTTATGTTAGCCCACATACAAGTTTGGAAATGTAACCGTACCATAGCCAACAAATTCTATAAAAACCATATTTGGGTCTACGTACCTTACGTAAGTCATATATGGGGATTTTCTTGACAGTGAATGTAATAACTTAAATTCAATTAGTTTATGTTGAACTGTAGGTATTTTACCTATAGGTATAATCTGAACAAATAAAACAAAAAAAAATCTATTCTAAATACGAGGGGTAATTCACTAGAGAAAATGGTGTACACATTCCAGAAAATACGAGGAAAATACGAGAAAAATACAGAAAATACGAAGAAAATACAGAAAATACGAAGAAAATACAGAAAATACGAAGAAAATACAGAAAATACAGAAAATACGAAGAAAATACAGAAAATACGAAGAAAATACAGAAAATACGAAGAAAATACAGAAAATACGAGGAAAATACCTCAGAAAATACAGAAAATACGTGCGACAATCAATTTGGCAATGACGTAAAATCGTTGGAAGATCTGACAACGCTGCAGGATTTTCGACGGTTGATGCATAAAAGGTTATGTTTACGCGAGTGTCCACGGTTGTCACTAAGTTTATATTATTGCGACATTCTTGTGCTGGCCTGTCTGTGTAACACCAACGAAAAACTACCTATTATATCGATTATTATATGTACCTACTTAGGTAAGTATATTTTCGAGTGTAAACAATTAATTTTAGTTGCCATAAATAAATTAATCGAGTAGGTTAGTTTAGGTTTTTAATTATCGAACACAGCAAACCGCGCTGCAAATACTGGAAATAGTCGAAACACATTTATTAGACTATTTGGATGACATTATTTTTCTTTGTTCCTCTACGCAGATATTACATAAGACCCAAAAACCACTGAAAACAATGTAAAGCCAGAGACGGTGATTCAGCGGCAGCCGTATTAAGGTGGTGTCAGTCCATATATTTAAGGTGGTTACACAAGTATTTTTTTAGCGAGGAGTCTATCTTTGTTGGTAATCCAATATGATAAGCCAAATCTGGCAAAATCATGTTTCAATCTAGTATAAACCGAGGTATAAACCTAAACTAGCCGCAAAATCTCAGTTGTATGCTCTGTTATGTGTAAGGCGGTCTCTGACTGCAAAAAGGATATAAAAATCCGAAGCACAATGCTATCACTAAGACGTCTGAAGAGAAAGGGGAAATAAATCCAATAATTATAGAATTTTAAGCAGCATATCATAGGTGTGCGTGGCAATTTTTCTACCATAAATTTAAATTTTATTAAAAGAAAATACTCGAGGAAATACACGGTGTCCCGTAAGAATGCACACTATAGGGATCTCATAAACTACAGGAGATACAGAGTTGGTTAATTATATCATCAAATAATATTGATGATGATTTTTTCGCCCGAAACGTCAGATAAATGTAAGAAGCGATATGTCGTGGAATTTGGAATTAAAGTTAGAATATTTTAGGCCTCGTTTTAGGCAGAACACAAAATTTGTCGACTATTTAAAAAAATGACCCTAATGATGGTTACTGGAAACGAAACATCGCATTGAAAATCTATGAACCCCGGCTTGTATAGCAGAAAAAGTGGCAATGAGAATTTGAAATTTATTTTGCCATATCTTTTTAAATAGAGTCAGAAAAAAATAAAAACGAAATCGGGAAAATTCGGGTTTTCCCTCGGTTTTTCCCAAATATCTTCGGAAGTAATAGGATTTTTTTAGATTTCCAATCGTGAATTTGAAGGGTTTAGCCTCGGGTTTAGCTAAGCGCAACTTTTCTCTAATTTAACCATCTCCGTATCTCCTGTGGTTTACGAGATTCCTCTAGTGCGCATTCTTACATGGGGCACCATGTATATACCTACAGAACATTTGCTACGTTTCAATTAATTTATAAACCTGAAAATAAATTACAAATAGACAATATAAAATGTATTAAAATCAATTATTCATTAAAGATATATAATATGTACAATAGTAGACTGTATGAATATTATCTCAAATATTATATTGCACTTTATACTTCAATATTGTATAAAAAAAGTAGCAGATTTATACCTGAATGGAAATTAAATAGCAATTGCAATAATATTAAACAGGTACCTTCTTTTCAGCTTAGGTATAAATGGAGAAAGATGAAGATGCCGCCGCGTCTTCCGCTTCCTTGGATATTTATACAGAAGCGGAAATGGTTTTAGGTTTAAAAATACCGCCAACATTAAAAAACCTTCTTGTTTTTAACGGCTTTGAAGATGCCCCTATAATTGCAGATATTGACGATGAAGCAATAAATACCATTGAAAATTTTGCACAAAATCAGCTGTTGCACATTATTAGTCAGGAAAAATATGCAGATTATTATGGTCATTTTTCTAATTGTCCAGAGCGATTTCAAATTGTGGCTGGGCATAAAAAAATTTTACGTTTATTGATACAGTTTTGCAAAGAAAAGGCACAACAAAAATTAAAAGCTTCCAGTGATTTTTCTCAACCAGGCAGTTCAAAAAGAAAAACTAAAAACCAAAAAGTTAACAAAAGCCGCTCTGCAAACCTACAAGATAGCTCTCGAGAAAGCTCTTCTGAAAACAACTCCTCCGTATTGTTGGATGCAACCCCCAATGTAAGCCCAAGTGAAATAAATTTAACGGAAGAAAATGCGAACTTGTTAAAAGCTTTGAAAACCTGGTCACAGAAAAAAGTTCCCGGTCATATGCAATGGATGTCGCTCACTCATAGTTTGGACAGTGTGATTATACATACAAAGATATGGAAAGATGATCTGATGGCTAGTATAATATGCTTCTGCGGAATTACCTACAAAATTCATCGAACTGTAAAAAAAGGTTCTAGCGAAGTAAAACGATGGAATCTTTCCAATTTTCAAAATCATTTATTCAAAAAACATATAGACCTCGATATAGACGGATCATTGCCTTGTAAAAAACTTCAGACAATTGACTCATATTTTCAGCCCTGTGAAAACCCAAATAAGAATGTTAAAATAAATGTACTTCAAAATGTACAAATTTGTAAACCTTCCTTATGCAATGATTCAACCTCGGATTCATCTTTTACAGCTTCGTGTTCTCAAGCGGCTGTCAGCGGTTCTCAAACGGTTGTCAGCGGTTCTCAAACGGTTGTCAGCGCAATATTAGAATCTTGCACTAATGATTTGCCTAATCAAGTGTCTTTGCATAAGGATGTGTCCAGTTCGAATGTACATCTAGGAAATACTAGTGTAAAAATCCGTAATGTCCCTTGTAATGAAAGTAATGCTTCTTCAGATTCCTCAAATTCAAAACCCATTGAGATTTATCCTGAGGCTAATGCTAAATTGCTTGATTTCATTCCAATAAACTTATCTGATGACTTGTCGAATAATACAGAAAATAATTTTAATGAGCAGTGCCTGAATTATTCACCATTAATCACACCTCAAAGCGAGCCTCAAAATAACAACTCGTCAAAATGGAAAGCGTTAAAATATCAACGGTCAGAACGAGAAAGAAGATCCAGGGAAAGAAACGTCGAAAATCAAAGTCTAATTACAAACTATTTTGGGCTAGTAGATAAAATATGTGAGACCGCTTCCCCTGAAATTATCGATAAAATGGTTTCGAAAATAAACGATACTGAAAAAGTGTATACAGAAGCACAGATAATTGACGATTCTATTGAAGGTAAAAGAAAGACTTTATCTTTTTTTTTGCAAAAATTGTTGGAAAATGCTGAACAAAATTCCAAAAATACCAGTAGTAAAAGAAACTGTTACGATGACCTAACTAAAAAAATAGGCATTTATCTCTATTATACAGCAGGTCGCCTTGCATACGAGACTTTGTATGCAAATTTAAAAAATTGTCTTCCATCAATATCAACAATTAATAGATTTCTTGGTGAAAGTCGAACTCGTATAGAGGAAGGCGAATTTGATTTTAAGGGATTATCCACCTTTCTTGAAAAAAGAAGCTTGTCCAAAGTCGTATGGATTTCCGAAGATGGCACGCGAATAAACGGCAAAATCGAGTACGATCCAAATTTAAACAAAATAGTTGGATTTGTTTTACCATTAAAAAATGGCGTTCCAGAAAACGAAACATTTCTTGGCACATCATCTGAAAAAATTCAAAAATATTTTGAAACAGCTGTTAAAGCATCCTATGCCTATATAATAGTGGCGCAACCTCTTTCTGCTGGGGCACCGTCATATTGCATTGGTGGATTTGGAACTGATAATAAATTTACATACAAGGATGTTATTCAACGGTGGGAATACATGAAATCTGCTGCTAAGGAATATGGAATAACTATTCTTGGATTTTCCTCTGATGGTGATACTCGTTTATTAAAATCAATGCGAATAAAATCTGGGATATTTGTTTCAGATAGCGAAAACACTTGGCCATGGTTTTTAATGAATATGAACATGTCAGATGAATGTTATTTTCAAGATTTTGTTCACATTTTAACAAAGCTCAGAATTCGATTATTAAATGAAAAAATAACATTAAAATTTGGATCATCTGAAATATCGTCAAAACATCTACATAATCTTCTTAAATTGACATCAAAGGATCAGCATATGCTTACTTCTAGCGATCTTAAACTCGAAGATAAGATGAACTTCCAGGCAGCTGAAAGGATGTGTTCATTACCAGTTATTGATCTCCTAGGAAAAATAGATGGGACTAAAGGAACTGTTATATACCTAACAATTATGAATTATGTTTTAACTGCATTTCTAAGTAGTGATTTGGCTGTATCAGAACGATTATATAAAGCATGGTATGTTGTATTTCTCTTGCGGATCTGGAGATCATCGATTAAAAAAAATAAAGCCTTAACTTTAAAAAATAATTTTATATCTTCGAATAGTTACATGTGTTTAGAGCTAAACGCTCACACTTTAGTTAAACTTATCTTATTATTTAAATTTAAAAACATTGAAGGGTTAGATCTTGATATGTTTCTGTTATCATATATGAGCAGTCAACCTTGTGAAAAACTATTTAGAACAGCCAGATCCATGACTTCGACATTATCGACCGTCATAAACTTTAGCATGAATGATTTAATTAACCGAATTGAACGAATCCGTAGTATCAATAACATTATTAGTGATATTGGTGGACAATTTTTTTTTCCTAGAGAGGAAAAGCGTTTATTGGCAATGATGTCTCCAAACATGCTTAACCCAGAAGAGCTTTTAAGCCTTGATATCGATAAAACTGTCAATCGAGCCTTGAATGATGCATTAGAAGAAATAAAAAATATGGGTATTATTGCACAACCTAATGACTACTTATCAGTTGATATTTTGCCTGGTACTTTAGACGACGACGAATCTTGCGATGAACTTGATGCAACTGAAATAGTCGTAGGTCCATCAGATACTAATACTATTTCAGATTTAAATCCTGTTTACTGTTATGAGTCAGAAAAACAAGTAACAGGGTATGAATCACTGTGTTTAAAAGATTTCTCCGGTAAAATTTCCGATGTACCTACTAATTCACCCTACATAGAAGTTAAGCTAAAGGAAAAAACAGTAGTTATTAAAAAGTCCTCGTTTTGTTGGCTTTTGGATGAAGCTAATGGTAGGCTTAGTACAGACAGGCTTCAAAGATTTATCTCAGGTAAATCCTCGGGTAAATCGAATGTTAAAGCACCTAAAAGCAAGATAAAATGCGAAGCAAAACGTCCAAGGAAAGAACCATTATTTGACGAATCGTCAAATTCTGATGACGAACTTAACTATGAGAATTTAAAAAAAAATTATGCAGCTTCCGAAACAGCTTCGGACAAAATGTCGTTATCTTCATCCGAAGAAAATGTATCAGAAATAGACTTGCAGATAGATATTGATATTGAGAAATATTACGCCGTCACTTATGAGAACCAGTGGTACATTGGAAGGGTGACGGAAAAAGTAGACCAAGAAACCTATAGATTAAAGTTTTTAAAATCGGACCTTGGTCAGTTTATATGGCCTCGTTGTGATGACATTCAAATTGTTCATAAACAATTTATTTTCTATGGGCCGATTGAGCTTATTGGCAATGGCCCTTTTGAATTGAAAAGATGTGATTATCTAAATTTACCAAAAAAATTCAAACTTTTAAAAAAATACCGGGATTAAAATGGGACTAATTACCAGTATAAACAATAGTTAATGCCGGAGCTAAATTATTTCTATTTGGGTTTGCATGGGAAATCTGAAGCCATTTTTTATAATTTGCGAGGTAATCCGTTTATTTTTTATAAATTAAGCATTTATATTTAGGTCTCTACTACTTATTTCTATTTGGGTTTGCATGGGAAATTTGAAGCCATTTTTTATAATTTTCGAGGTAATCGGTTTATTTTTTATAAATTAAGCATTTATATTTAGGTCTCTACGACTTATTTCTATTTGGGTTTGCATGGAAAATCTGAAGCCATTTTTTATAATTTGCGAGGTAATCTGTTTATTTTTTATAAATTAACCATTTATATTTAGGTCTCTTCTACCAGTTAGTTACTTACTAAATTTGCCCACCAAGGTACTTACTTACTTAAACACGAGCTTAAACATCTAAAAAAATTTAAAATATAAGCTCGAAAATAAGTATGTGTACATGCCTAAGTAAGTGGGTACCTCAGTAGGTACCTGCCTATATATATATGTTTAAAATATTATATTTTTTTGAGAAAAATAAAATAATTTACTTTATTAAACTGCTTTATTTCGTAATTAACAAATAGAACTATTACAATTTGGAAACCCCCGTGGAAACGACTAGCAGGTATAGCGTGACGGTTAGCTTTTCTAAAATAATCAAAAGCAAAAACAAGCTTTTTGCTATGCAACATAACCCTAATAATTAAGTTAGGCCATACAATAAATTATCAAGAAAATATTAGAAAATTTTTGAAAGTTACAGAAATAGTAGGAACATACAGAAACTTATATTTTATGAAATATAAAAAACATCGCAAATAAGGCAGTATGGAAAATAGTGTACAAATTTTTCATCAGTGAATAATAATTATCCCGATGCACTGGCAAAAATGGAGTAGTTACAACGAGAGTTACAAGTTCTTAAAAATATCAGGAAAATACAGAAAATACGAAGAAAATACGAAGAAAATACAGAAAATACGAAGAAAATACAGAAAATACGAAGAAAATACAGAAAATACGAAGAAAATACAGAAAATACGAGGAAAATACAGAAAATACAAGGAAAATACAGAAAATACAGAAAATACGAGGAAAATACGAGGAAAATACAGAAAATACGAGGAAAATACGAGGAAAATACAGAAAATGGAAAATGGTGTACAAATTTTTCATCAGTGAATTACCCCTCGTCTAAATATGAGTGACAGAATCCTATTTTAAGTTGTGTTTCAGTTAGTTTAGTATTTTAAAGGTTTGGATATTTATAATATTATAAACTTTTTAAATCTATTTTTGACACTTTATCTTTAAACCATATAGAAATTCATGCTTATTACCTATTACCTACCTTAAATTATAATATTTATAAAACATAACTTTCAAAAGAAATTATTACCTATTACTTATTATTTGGCAATATTAAAGCGGTAGAACCGATGAGGCTATTGCATAAATTGTTTTAGAAGGTATCAAATGTATAATTTTCAAGTCCGGTCCTGTAATTCATGCCAACTTATAAAAATTTAATAGACCAAAATTGACAGAGTGCACGTGACTTTGCCCCCATCTTGCGAGAGTATTCAAGATTTTTACTATACCATCAAATCTGGATGTACAATTTACAAAATTTCCGTTTAAAATAGGCGCATTTTGTGTTAGTACCGGATTCGGATGTACAATAGTAAGTTTCTCCAAGAGTTGTTTAAATTGTTCATCGCTCAATGTTACAGCCATTTTTGTTTTAGAGTTAAAGTTCTGTACTTACAGTTTGTCTTACTGTCTGTATCGATGCAATCACAACATCCAGTCCGAGATTAATCCGGTTGCCGAAAATGCTGAGATGACCGTTCACTTTAAAAAAAACATCAGAGGCTAGCGATGCAGTCGCACTTTTAGTCCGCGATTGTTAAATCCGGAAGCCGAAAAATGCTAAGATGACCGCCAACTCACAAAAATACTGTCAAATTTTGCACAACCGACACTATTTCTGGCCTCAACGTGGGCGTCAGTGTAATGGTTAGTTTTGTTATGTAAAGGGATTCACAGAAAACACTGCCGGTTGGTGGTAATATTTTTATTACCCTGAAAGATAATAAAGTATTTTAACAAGAAAGGGTTGTTTTAACTAAAACTAGCGTCCCGTTTGAAATCAAAACAAATAATAATATTCTAAACCGAGCGACCTTGCACTTGTCGTTGATGGAGCTGGATCGATCGATAGACAGCGGCATACCATCTGATGGAACCCGGTTTCATGCAAAATAGGCTAAAAATAGCATAATAGGGGTCTCTTGTTACAATATCTAATAAAACTTATCTGAAAAATGCAACAAGTAATAATTCATTTTAATTATTAAATACAATTATTTTTTATTTTTAAAAAATGCATGATAATATTCTAACATAACGTACAATTTAAATTAAGCATCATATGAGTGGCTATGAAATTGATTGACGTTCGCAATTGTTTAAATAGTTTCTTTAGATCTGTCACTTAGTTACAGAGACCTGTTAGTTTTACATTTGGTAATTATTATTATGTTTTTGCGTACAATTCTTATGACTCTCGATGTAACAGCAAATCATGTCAAATTTTTCTTCGTTAGGATAATGTTCCATTATTTTAAATTTTACTGCACAATGAAACAGGTAAAAATTTAAGAAAACAATAATAATCGAATTTAAAACTAACAGGTCTCTGTAACTAAGTGACAGATCTAAAGAAACTATTTAAACAATTGCGAACGTCATTACGTCAATCAATTTCATAGCCACCCATATGATGCTGAATTTAAATGGTACGTTATGTTAGAATATTATCATGCATTTTTTTAAAATAAAAAATAATTGTATTTAATAATTAAAATTAATTATTAATTGTTGCATTTTTCAGATAAGTTTTATTAGATATTATGTTTCTTTTAAAAAAATGTTTTAATCCAACTAGTGTTTAAATACAACAATAAAAACAAAAATATTTTCGATAATGTGCCTATTTTCATTGATGATGTATTTTTCTTTATCGAACGTCTAATAAATAATAAGTGTAATACACCGTTAGATTTAGAATAAAACATAGAATTTATTAAGCATAAAATAAAATTTTCCTACTATTTAAAATAACAAAGTTGATGATGGTTGTGACTAAACGAAACGTCGGATCAAAAATGTAATTAAACCATTTTGGAGGGGAGAATAAGTGGCAATGAGAATGTAAAATTTATTTTGACATGGCTATTCAAATCGAATCATAAATCAATTAAAACGAAATCGCGAAAATTCGGTTTTATCCAAATATCTTCGGAAGTATTCGGAATTTTTTTAATTTACGTTACAGGATTCAGAAATGCGCAACTTTTCTCTAATTTAACCATCTCTGTATCTTCTATGGTTACGAGATCTCTGTAAAGTGCATTCTTATCTGGGACACCCTGTATTGTAAAACATGCAGGGCAATAAAAAAATACATCTTGTTTATCGCAGGTCAAAATTTAAGGTGCAGGATATTAAAACCCAAAAACTGAAATTTTTTTTTTCGGTTGTCTCTGATGGTGTTCGGTACAGTAGACTCCCGATTATCCGAAACTTCGATTATGCGAATTCCGCATTATCCGAAAGGACCCATGAACCGGATTATCCGAAATAATTCTTGCTATGCCTCCGCATTATTCGAAATTTCTAAGAAATGTTTTGTTCGGCATAATATACTTAGGTTTTATTTTTGGGGCAAATACCAATAATGAATACGAGATGGAGGGACATTGCGGCCAAAAATTGACAGACTTTAAAATTAAAACAAGTACCAATTACCTCTTTATTGAATTTATGAATATAAATACGTACCTACTAATGTACCGGGTGAGTCAACGATTGCGCGGAGTAAATTTATGCCTTGAATATAGTATTTGTCGATAATGAGCTTTGGTAATAAGGTATGATTGGATATCTGGTACATTTTAAACATATTTTGAATTATACAGGGTGCGCCAAAAAAGTAGGGTGTCATGAAGTTACATTTTTTAAAATATATTTGAGTACATTTATTAATTCTATATAGGTGTTATTTCTTAAATTTTTATTAAACGAAAAAGTTATAGTTTTTTTAATAATTCGACTTATAATGAAAATTTTGCATTTGCAAGCATCTCGTAGTTGTGAAAATGCTACTTAAATTTTGATACTAAGCGATTCATAATTTTTATGCTTTCTAAATAAAGTCAAAAATACATTATTCACTATGAAATATTTGACGTCTCATTTACAGGGTGTTTACTATCTAGGACCAAAGTCAGAAAACTTTTAATTCAAAAATATCACTTTTTCAAATAGAACACGGTATATATTTTTATGTCATCTTATAGCTCGTCATAAACTCTTCAACTTTCGTGAAGAACGTCCTATCTCTATCTCTAATAGTTTTTGATATATTGATATTTCGATATTTAATGTCCTCGTTATAGCATTTGCAGTTTTTGTCAAATATTTTTAAAATGTGCCAGATATCCAGCCATACCTTATTACCAAAGCTCATTATCGACAAATACTATATTCAAATTTACTCCGCGCAATCCATGACTCACCCTGAATATACATAAGTATTGGAATTTATTATGTATGTATATAATATACACATATAAAAGTACATAGGTCCGGTCCACATTATTTCGGAAAATCAGTAGTCCACTGTATATATATTTTATTTTACCAAAACATTAAACCACAGAATATGCAACTTTGTCACAATTTAACCATCTTCGTACCTATTTCTAGTTCCCTATGTACGCACACGTATTTGCACCCTGTATAATTGCTCATCTCCTTAATTTTTCTAAACCTCAATCCTTTCAAGGGGGGATGGATTTTTTTTTACTAATATAGCCGCAAAAATTGATGATAAAATTTAAATTTACAACACAAATATTGTTAAAATACTAAATTTCTATGCCCGAGGGCACGTAAATGATAGAGTACTATTATTATAAAACCTAGGTACATACCTGTTTCTTCCTTGCACTTATCACAAATACATTAACACACTTAATTTTAAATATTGCACTGCACTTTTACTGATCGAAACTTTCTGTTAAAGGGTTGCAAAAGTTCAACACTTTTATACATGCACCTAAAAGTTCTAGTCCTATAATTTTTTTTACCCTTCAATATAATTAATTTAAATAAGGAAAGATTAAGAATTTAAATGTTCAGAATGGGTACCTACTTAAGAACTACACGTACGGTATTGACCAGTAGTACCAGGTAGATAACTATTAAGGGAAAAAGAAAAACTAATCCAGTTTTGAAAAGTGATTAGGATTTCTTTAACTTTCGTGATATTAATTTTACAAATCCTTAAATTATGTATTTCTTCGAAAAAATTACTAGTAAGTATTTAATTAATTAGATTCCAGTAAAGGCAGTGGCGTATTTAGGGGGGGGGTCCGAGGGGTCTGGACCCCCCCCGTGGGCTCAACATTAAAAAAACTCAGAACAGATCAGATGCCTTGTTGCATTTAATTTATAATTTAGGTGAGTAGAATAATATATACATGGTGATTGATAATTCGATTAATTCCTCGCAGGAGGTAATTTGTGATTTTTTCTTAAATATGACCTATTCCAAAAATGCTCATTTTCGGAATCGGTCATATTATGTAGAAATATATATTTTTAAACATAAATATTTAAAAAAATATATATTCCCATTATTGCGTTTATATTTAAAAATTTCTTAATTTCTTCCTTTTTTGGGTTCAGCTATCAAAACATAGAAATTATAAATTTTGATAGTTCAAAATAGGGCGTGGCACCGAAATTTTTTTCGCCTGCGGCGCTTTTTTTAAGAAAGATCGAAAGAAAGACAGGAAGAAAGAAAGATAAAACGAAAGGTATAGACCCCCCCCTGTCAATATTCTAAATATGCCACTGAGTAAAGGTATGATAATTAATTTATTATTATAAGATAGGTTCTTCATTCGAAAAAAATGTCAGGTCTAATAAATGATTTCTTTCCAATAAATCTTGGGTAAATCATTGAGAGTAATTCCTGCGTCTTTCAAAATCTGCGGCTTGTATTTCTTGGAATACTTGCACTTTATAAGGAAATAAATTTAGCTGCTTCTTAAGAATAGTCCTGCACGTTCCATAAGATCTTTCCACATCTTATTGGCACAGGCGTCGTATACAATTTGTTGGCGTATTTTGCATTATTTCACGAACGTTTGCAACAAGTTCTTCTGTTCTTACAGATAGTCTTCCTGCCCTTTTTTTGTGTTGTATAGAACCTGTTTCCCTAAGCACAGCCACGGTTCTTTTCAGGCAATGATAAAAATCCCCAGCAATAAAAGCAACGTTAGGAAAATGTTCGTGAAAATCGTCCATGCACAGATCCGGATTGTATTGCTACTCGCCATTTACTCTAACCCCGTTTCGAAAATACGCTTCAACTATGAATGTTTTGTGCTGTTCCGTAAAGCCCATTGTGTGAATTGTTCAAGAAATTGAAAAAAATAGCGATGAATCAAATTACTTGTAACGGCTGTCAAAGATGACGGAATAACTGATTGATTGTTAATTCAGGTAGTTATTGACACCCAACAGGTATTAAGCTATACGGCTAAGCATTACATCCTTAGATGCAAGGCCCTCTTTGATGCAAATAATTTTGCTCGCACTCTATGCTTATAAGTGCTGTAACGTCATACAGTAGAATTTTTGCAAATAAAGAAAAATATTTGTTTTGCAATAAGACAAAATAAATGTTATCGTAGTGTTTTCGAGAATTTTTACAACTTGACAATGCTATATTTTTATAATTCTACCTGCTTGTTCTGAGCTTGACAATTTTACACATGATAGCAATGTTTTACGCAAATCAAATTAACATTTAAAATTAGAAAATGGCGCCGTTAATGAAATCTTAAAGACATTATTTTAGACTGATGAATCAACAATAATTCGGTAACGCGTTTACTGTATCTTAAGAAAGCTTTACAAATGGTACATTTAACCTTTAAATTAATCGACTTTATTGTAATTAACGTCTACAAGATACAATAGTAGTCAATTAAATAGTTACCCAGTATATTAGAAAATGTTTAAAGCGCTTTTATGTTATTAGTTTTTTTTTTAATTTTGTTGACTTGAGCATTAAACTTAATAAAATACTTTATAACATTTTTTACCCGTTTGTAACAAATACCATGGACGATTTTTCTTATATATTATTTAGTTATTAATGGCGGAAGCTTTTAACTTCTGCGAGGCGGTTCAGTTTGGGTAATTTACAGTCGGCAAAGTAGTAAAACATGAAAGATTTATAAACAAAGTAAATATGGGGGTTCGAAAAGGGCATAGACGGTCAGAGGTTGGCCGCAAACCACAGTAACTTCATGGGAGAGTCCCTGTAATAAATTGAATGAATTTAAGGATGCGAACTACGGAGTTAAACACAAGGAAGGCGCAACTGATACTGTATAATTTTTTGGTTGGTAAAAGTTCTTTTTTGTATAAATTATATTCAGTTTTTAACTACCATAACTATTATTTATTTCTCTTTAAAAACGATGGGATGAAACAACAAACTGTGTATTGATACAGTTAATCAAATACCTATACGCGATCAGAATCAAGAATGATGCGATGATAGGAAGAGCCGACATCGAAGGATCAAAAAGCGACGTCGCTATGAACGATTGGCCGCCACACACTGTGGTAACTTTTCTGACACCTCTTGCAACAACGATGTCCAGAAGGAATCTACGATTAGCCATAGTCATACAGAACATTGTTTGTTTGAAGGTGGTAGACAATGAAGTAATATCAAAAAAATATACAGTGGTTAGAAGCCAAGGTTTTGGACACGGAACAGCACTGGAGAAAACGAGAGTTCAAAGAAGCAGATTTCATGAATCAAAATACCCATAGTAAACCAAGTATAGATATCCCCAAAAGTTGGAAGCCTCTTTTTGTCCAAAACCAACAGCTCACACTCCAATAAGCACGTAGGCGGAGTCATTAAGCTCCATTGCATATGGACAGTATTTAAGACAGTAGCCTTAGAATTATAATTGAATCGGTGAGTGGAAGAACAATACAAGTGCCAAATACGGCGTTTTAAACTTAGATAGCCAAATTGCTTAAAATCCAAATGCCTATCATATATTGAAACAACAGTACATCAGCCGTCCTCCGACCACAACTGCAAACTATTAAATTTTCGGCTGAGTGAAAGAACAGTACAAGTGCGGCGCAATTTCTGAAAAACTAACGATTGCACTTATACTGTTCTTCCCCTCACCGATTCAATTAGAGACCGACCGAAGGTTCGGTTTCGGATAGTTTCGGCAAAAAATCTAGTTTAGGTGACAGTTTGGGTTTCGGCAAAGAAACGGCCTACCCTTTGGCCGCGCCGAAACTCAGTGTTCGTGAATTGTCGCGCACCATTCGGCTAACTTTGGGTGAGTTCGTAGGCAGTGTTGTCTATGTAAATTAAATAAAGTTTTTCTCTGTCGATCTTTTTTTTTTTAGGTGTGAAGAGTGTAATGCGTTACCAAGATCGATCTCGTCCTATATAAAATAAATTAAATTTCAGTATACAATAAAATTTTTAACATGTATTATAAATAAGTTTCGGTTTCGGCCGAAACTGAGACTAAGGCCGAAGATTCGGTTTCAGCTTCGGCTGAAAATCTTGTTTCGGTCGGACACTAAATATAATTTAGTTTACACTTGAAAACGGTTGGAGATACTAACTAACCGAAACGTTGTGTTAAGTAACAACATAAAGACAATGGAAGTCCGACAAGGTCATTTTTTTGATACAGAACATGATCAGCTATACGTAAACACCTTTTCAACATGAAGCTAAACGACTCACCTTTATGTAGAGGGTGTGAATAGGAAAATGAGACATGCGAAAATGTCTGTGACGGCCCGGCCCCTTTCCTCTCATATCAGAATATCCTTACTCGGCGAGTAATGGACAACATAAATGAGTTGCCATTAGGAGACGCGACGTCGTCGTCGCGCGATGATGGTCATATGAATGAAACCATTGCTAAGGAATTATACTAGCAGGACACTACGTATCTAAATGTGTACATAAATACTGAGAAGAAGTTAAGAAACTTGTTTTTAATCCTATTAACTAATTACGAACCAATCAGGCTAAAGTAAAACCATTTGTTTATTTTTCCACGGTGCGATTGGAAAATAAAAGGTTTGCCTATTCCAGTGGCGTTGTTGAGATTTCACTTTAAAAACAGGGATTTCATCTATACACCTACGTAGTAGTAATAATAATAATAATAATAATAATAATAATAATAATAATAATAATAATAATAATAATAATAATATTAATAATAATAATAATAATAATAATAATAATAATAACAATAATAATAATAATAATAATAATAATAATAATAATAATAATAATAATAATAATAATAATAATAATAATAATAATAATAAATTTCTTTATTTCAAATCAAGCACATTGTAAATAAAAGAAATATGGCTTCAAACACTTACAGTTTACACTTCAGCTATGGGCAAAATCAGTTATATTTTACGATTCTAAATATATCAACAGTCTCTTAATTTCTAATTTAAATCTATTTTGTGAAGTTATTTGTTTGATTTTATTTGGCAAAGCATTGAAGAACCTTAAACTCATGTATTGCAGACATTTTTTTTGTTAATCATTGCATACATCCATTGTCCTAGTCCTATACGTATGAGCTACTGTTAGTTTAAACATTCCTGCACTGTTAAAAGAAAAGAATCAAATTTAACTTTTTTTTTATGTCCCAGAAAGTCCACTCCCGTTTTTTTGTCAATTTAACTAAAACCGCTTCAGTCAATCAGTAACTCATAAAATATGTTACTACTATTTTGACATTAATCTGATTTTATTGTGCAGTAAAAATTACAACTTAATTAGTTAATTTGACACATTTTTTATGTTAGTATTAACTTATTTTAAAACTATACATTTTAAGTTAAATTTGATTTATTTTAATTGATTATAAATTTTTTTGATTCTCACGTCCAGGATTTCTAACAGTGTGTAAATTTTTTTGATTCTCACGTCCAGGATTTCTAACAGTGTACAAAACTTATAATCAATTAAAATAAATCAAATTTAACTTAAAATGTATAGTTATTAAAACTGTTTTGTGTTTAGTAAAAATCAGATTTTAAGAACTAACTTTTCTGGAAGTCGTTTTAACATAACAGCTAACTAAAATTAACATGCAATTCTTTTACGGTTCAAATGAATCAAATACTAGTAACTTTGATAAAGTTTATAATCATTATCAATATATTTTTTAGTTAAAATTTTAAAAGAAGTTAATACTAACATAAAAAATGTGTCAAATTAACTAATTAAGTTGTAATTTTTACTGCACAATAAAATCAGATTAATGTCAAAATAGTAATAACATATTTTATGAGTTACTGATTGACTGAAGCGATTTTAGTTAAATTGACAAAAAAACGGGAGTGGACTTTCTGGGACATAAAAAAAGGTAAATTTGATTCTTTTCTTTTAACAGGGTATGCTTAAAGAAAGACATAGGACATTCATATACCGGGTGTCCGCTGAAGGTGGTTCGCCCCTATAACTTTTGTTTTTTAAGAAAATGGAATAAAATTAGATCAATTTATATACGACATAAAACTGATTTTTTTTTACAGGTGACTCAATATTAGAGAACTTCCGGTTTAACCGGAAGTAACATAAACTTTCGATTTATAAATGGGACACCTAGTATATTTTTCCTTTTTTTGACTTCATATGACATTCTAAATATAACGATGAGTCAGTTTTGTCAACAAGAAATTCTTTTTTTAATTTTTTTTTGTTTAGGATGAATACATTTAAATAGATACAAAATACAATTTTACTATTTTCGGTTCAATGCTATCTGCTGTGTAAAATTTACTGTCCCATAACTCATTTTTTTTAAACGGCAACATCGTGGCTCATCGGGTTAAGAAAAAAGAGGATTTAATTAAGTTTATTTTGATACCACACACTATTAGGTTTTATAAAAGCTTCCATAAAAAAACCTAACTTGGAACTTTTTTAAAATGAAGCATCTTTTGAGAATAAAATAAGGTTTAAATGCATCAAGTAGCCTCTGTAACCGACAAAACTGATAAAACAAAATCATTATGATATCTTAAAGAAAATTGACATGCCGACAGCTTCTGCCAAAGTAAATTAGTTTGTTGTTTAAAAAACATGGAAAATAATACCTATACAAGGAGTGAAAAAGTTGATATGTTAATAGTTTTTTGGAGAATGTAGAAAGAATTCAACCGATGTTTCACGCTTTACGCAGATATTCTAATCGGCGTCATCCAACTCGGCACTATTACCCAAAACTGGTTCAAAAAATGCGAAATGAGCCGGACAGCAATGAAAACGCTGCCGTTGTTGTAAGTGAAGAAAAAGAAATACATGTTCTGGAATACATACAAGTAAATATCAATGCGTCACTCAGAGAGATCGCGCTAGAATGTGACATTTGTAAGTCTTCGGCAGGTAAAATTTTAAATAAACACAAATACCACTCATATACTCATTTTGTTTCATCAGTTTTGTTGGTAACAGGCTGCTTGATGCATATAAACCTTATTTTATTCTCAAAATATGCTTCATTTTAGAAAAGTTCCAAGTTAACTTTTTAAAGTTTTTTAATGCAAACTTTTCTAAAACCTAATAGTGTGCGGTATCAAAATAATCGCAATAAAATCCTCTTTTCTCTTAACCCAACGAGCCACCATGTTGCCGTAAAAAAAAATGAGTTATACAACTTTAAAGATTAAATTTTACACAGCAGATAGCATTGGACCGAAAATAGTAAAATTGTATTTTTCCCAATATTAGAGAAATGAAATAAGTGAATTAAAGGTATTCATAGCCGCCTAGATAAAAAAATATAGAGTCAAAAACAGGAAAAATATACTAGGTGTCCAATTTAAAAATCGAAAAGTTATGTCATTTTTGAACCGGAAGGTTCAAAAATTCAAAATTCAAAAACATATTTATTTAAATTAGATAATTAAAATTTTACATGGATTCATATTAATATAAAATACTATAAATAAATATGTTGGTGCATAGCACTAAAAAAAGTATAATTTAAATATATCAACACATATACAGATAGCAAAACTAGACGTTTGACTGCCATCTGTATATGGTTTTGTTGGTACCCGTGCTTCCACAATATAAATATAAATAATGAAAATATTCATACATACTTTATATAAAAAAAATAATTAAATCGGAAGTTCCGCAATGTTGAGTTACCTGTCCATTCCATTATCTTTAAAAACAAAAAGTTATAGGGGCGAACCACCTTCCGCGGCCTCCCGTAATAAATCGCATGATACCTAAATTTCTAAAAATATCTTTACAACTTTCCCTGTACTCCGTACTCCGTCTTTTCTAGAGTTCTCACTACTCGCTTTCGAGCCACAGAATGCCATGTGTCGAGTTGTGCTTTCCCCAGTGGACAATCCCATATCTCAACACCGACTCGAAATTTGCAAAATATAGCATTCCAAGCGTTTTTTCTCCCATATATTTTATATATTTATTTTTAAACTCAGTTTTGCCAGTACCTTAGAACCAATAGTGAAGTAAGTGCAAAATCATTTTTTCGACAACCGTCCGGGAAGTACCCACTTCCCGGACGCTTTTCCTTTGAGAAAGTAGCATTTCTCCGGCCTAGTCCGGGAAGTACGTACTTTCCGGACTAGGCCGGGAAGAATCACATCAATATTAGCAATTGGTCGAATTTTAATATAAATATTAATATAAATATGAATTAGAATGTTTCTGTTAGTACCTATCTTCTGTTCGAATTTCAATATTTAATACAAATAAGAATTAAAATGTTCGAAATTTTGTTCTACAAAGAAATATAATAAAGAAATGCGTCTCATTCATTTGTTATTCTATACGGTTGCCGAAAAAATAGTGTACGCAACACGTCCGAATACAGTTTTTTTGGACTCGCAGACTTCCAGGACTCGCCTACGGCTCGTCCTAGAATTTTGTCGGCTCGTCCAAAAAAACAGTATTTTCCGGACTTGTAACGTAAATTACTATTTTGCACAATTTTGCAAAATGGCGGTTTTCATGGCCGTTGTAGAAAAAATGATTTAAAATTGATTTGTATTACGTCAATCTTTATTATATATAATATATGTATATATTTTGGCGTTAACGTTGTTAATCCTAAAGGGGGTTCCTATGACATAAATGTTATAAATTTATACTGAAAATGCAGAAAAAAAACATTTATAAAAAATATATAATGTTATAAAAGCAAGTCTCCCCAGTCTTCTTCCCTTTCGACTCCGCTGCTGTACCCTGCCGCTAACCCTCATGTAATTATGTAATTGCCCTACCCCAATAAAATATTTAACTTCGTTTGCGGAAAGTATTGCATGAGAAAATCTACTGAACACTAGAGAATCGGCCTAAAATACTGGTTTTATTCTTAGGATTAGGTTATGTCTGTTGAGTATTTAGTTGTTTTTGCCAAAGAAACTTTAGTTAGTTTAAAAATATATGTGGTGCAGAAGAAAATACTGAGGGCCAATACGCGCTAGTGTATTTGTGTTGCGCAACTTTGATGCCTTTGCAGCTAAGAACTTAAGCACCCGTATTCACTATATAAAGAGTTTTTAATGTATCCACCGAGCAGTCATCGTATTAATACGCCAATGATGTTTTCACGGTAATTTAATTTTTTTGCAAAAAAATCGTTCTACCGATAAATAATTTTACCGTGTATTTGTCAAAATAGTTTTAGCTCTATTAAAGAAAAGAGTACAATGACATATCAAAAAACAATTTTTTTATGAATATAAAGAAAAATTATAAAAATATTTCCAATAGAAGTAAGTTGACTTGTTCTAAGATAATGGTGACTGAGGATAGATTCATAATTTGCTATTTTTTGTACTAACATGTACAATCTAAAGAACCCATTCATATAAGGTGTCTCTACAACCGTCGATATTTAATAAAATTTCTTGAAAATTAATCATAGTTCCCGCTTAGAAGAAAAATGTGATGTGAATTCATTCTTAGAGGTACCTAGATTTTAATATAATGCATTAAAAACAGCTGCTTGTCAAAAATTTTAAAATAATTCCAGTCTTAGGACTTTAAAGAAAAAACTGCCAAAAGCGTCTCGAGAGATCGACCTATGCTTAAAACACTGTTTTTACAAAAAGGAATAAACCTTATTATAGAAACTTTTTCCGTTTGAATAACTTAATTATTTAATTTAATAATGCCGTTTGTAATTTGGGAGACCCGGTGGATATATTAGGATCCTTTATTTGTTATTTTTTTCTTTTAAGAAATAAACCAAATGAGTGCATTAAACACACACTGCCTACACATTACATTGGATTTGTACAGCCATTGTAGAACCTATACTAACCTACTGGCTACTGGCCTGATGGACTGCTTTAGAAAAAGCAGTGCACACGAAGAAACTAAAGAAGATACAACCGGCAGCTTGTATAGGAATAACTGCCCTTCACTGAACACCGACGGCGGCACTGGAAGCGATGCCGCATCTGCTACCTATGGATATTTATGGAAAAAGTGTGGCTGCAAAAAGTGCTCTGTGACTGAAAGAGTCGAAATGCTGAACCGGTACCAACTACGGCCACAACAGCATACTATTTCACTGCCACACTTCGGAAGGGACTTTTCTATGCTCTATCCGGGTAGGCAAGAATTGGAAGACAATCAAATACAATCTTTACAGACGGTTCAAAAATGGCTATCTAACTGGGAGCTGATATCTTCTTCGAGAGCATGCAAATACAGAGGTCGTAAACCCAGATTACTGCAGCATCTTTCAAGTCGAACCTTTGGCAGTAGATAAAGCAATCAATATCCTGCAGGATCATCCTGGCCTGAGAGATTCTGCATCTATAGCTATCTATATAGACAATCAAGCAGCGATAAAGGCAATTTGTTTCAACAGCAATCGTTTAAAATTAGTAAGACGCTGTCGCAACAATTTTTGCATACTTGGTGCTCAGCATCGAGTCACCTTGTGTTGGATTCCGGGCCCTTAAAACATAGATGGCAACGAGGTTGCTGATGCGCTCGCCAGGGAGACGCAGATATGCCTGTCGAACTAGTAAAGAATAATGTGGCTAGACCAGTGGGATCAGTCAAAGTACAGATAGATCGGGTAGCTAAACGACTTGCGTAAAGCAGATGGACCGAACTAACAACCTGTAGCATCTCCAATGTCCAAGAAATTGTGATCCCAACTTGATAACAGGAAAACCAAAGCGCTATTACAGCACAGTCGAAAAGACCTACGAAACATCACTGCCGTAGTCACCGGACACCGGTCACCGGATCTGGAGGAAGTAAGCAACTTATAAGTGGGTCGACTCACTAAGTTTATTAAGAGTAATGACTGATTTGAATTAGCAGCCAAGATTCTTTCATGTTCTACGTCGCGTTAACCATCAGGAAGCTGATGTGGATAGGTTCCGCGGAACACGTGTGTGGTATCAGAACGGTTTTCATAGGACTACGTGAGACTGTTTGAACAGTCCTAGAGGTCTGCCACTCTAACCTAACCTCACCGAACTGCTTAAACAGTATTTAACCGGTCGATGCCTTCAGTTGTGTCCAAAACAGCTGTGCTGGGCATCAAACCATAGAATACCGAAAATTCCCCCTATAGCTACTTAGGTTATAAGAAAGCGTTATAATATAACATGAAAAACATTATTAACGAAATGTCACTTACTTGTAAGCTTAAAGTTTTGGTTACGTAGGTACTTGTCATAGCATACTAATAATTTGCAAGAAACAGTCTTTCACACTCTGCAAACTGCATTAAAGTACTCAACGACGTTTCCTTAACTACAGACTTGTAATAAATGCGTTGAAAAACAATTTAAACTCTCTGATGTATAGTTTAGGTCTAAGCTAAGTTATTTCTGCGTTTGTGGCAGATTTTGAAAGTCCACGATTAAACTGTACAATTCAAAAACTTACTTTGGAGAATAGTGATGAATAATGGGCGAGAACATCTATTATACACTTTACTTCTGACACAGTTTTTTTATAAATAAAATGTATACGAATCGAATTCGCTTAATAAGGATATCATGTAACATGAATGAGCAAACTACTAATAATTATTTTATATCATAAATAGACCTATTATGGATCCTATTTTCTTATCTCACAAAATGGGATTTTTTAAGGCTTTCTCATTCAGAAATTTTACTTATAATTAACGACTTAATTACCTATTGACTTCGTCCATTTTTAGCTTTAATTAGTTGTTCCATGAATTGGGTTCTAAAATAATAAATCAAACATTTCGATGTATATCATATTCCTACAAATAATGAATAAAATTTATAAAATGTATATCATACCTTATTAAATAGTTCAATGTGGGGCATCGTTAATGAAATACATTTTTTACATTCCGCCTAAGCGCAATAGAAATTTGATTACATATTTTTAATTTCTGGACATTGGTCTGTACTGACAGATACAGATTTTAACGCATTTTAAAATTTGATATTTGAGTTTTCGTCGAACACCTTAGAGTTTATATTTTGCCGTTCATGTTTAAACATTTACATATTTTATAAATTCTACATTAAAGATTCTCTCATGCTGTGACAGCCAAACATCCAAAACACAATTGGACTTTTTTAAAGTCAAGTGTAATCCTCAGAAGCTTTTTACTTTTCTCGCAGAGAAAGTACATTAATAGTAATCGCGAAAAAACACAACACGACATTTCGCCCTAATGTTTCTGTAGTTTATTTAAATGCAGTCATCCACACGACACTGTAAAAAGGAATTTTAGTTAAAAAGCTGCTTTTTTGAATGACGATAGACTTTATCATGTGAAAGAATAGTTCAGTACTTTATCGGCCAGGTCTTTAATGAATGGGACCTCATGTCGACATGGCATCACTGTCCTTAAAACAAAGTGGAGTTTAAAAATATCTAGGTAATTGGCTTCTTAGATACTGAATGATTTTTTTACAAATACAGGTATATACATACAGGGTGTTTCATTAAGGGTGACCACCGGCCATATCTCGGAAACTACTAAGCATATTTCTATGCTTGGGGGAAAAAAATTTATGATTAAAGTGGTCATGAGAAAATTCTGGAAATTATTTTTAAGTTCCGCATTTCGCCACAAGGGAGCACAATTGAAAATTAATTTTTAACATTCTAAATTTCTCCGAACATTCCTATATTATGGTATACCTCAGGTTACATCATTAAAAATAGTAGATAATTCTGCATCATTTTGGTTTAAGGCTCATTGGCGTACCGACCTTGATAAGAGTGGGGGAAGCTATTGAAAGTGTAATAATTAAAATCGCTATAACTTCTAAATGACTTATCCGATTTTTCCAAATTTAAGCTTGTTTGGGAGAGAAAGGTAAGTACTTTTAATTGCCGCATCCAACGACAGTTTCTAATAAAATTGCTAGAGGGCGCAATTTGTAATAATAACAGTTTTTTCGATTTTATCCCGAAAATTCAAATCATACGGTATAACTATGACATCGTAATCGGAAAGTAGATTCAATTAGCAAGAAAAAATGTGAAGTTCGATATCTTTGTTGGTTTCAGAGTTATGGCGAAAACAATAATTTTTAACACTTTTATCGAAGAAATTATTGTTTTTATAGCTTCGTGGCCACGACAAAAATAGTCTAGTCAATGAATACATAAAACAGGCAATATTCGTAAGTCCTCAAGAACAGCTCTGATTTTGATGATTTTTTTTTTAATTTTGTTTTTTTATTTTATTTAAAATCAGAAACCTTTTGGAGCGGGGACAAAATTATTTATATTGTTTAAACAATACCTATGATATTGATGCAGAAAAAAAAATTTGGTATACAATATCCATTGAGGACTTTGAAATAGAGATATTTATGTTTTTTTCTCTTATATTCCCATTGTAAATAGTTTTAAATTATACTTCAATATAATAATAATAATAATAATAATAATAATAATAATAATTATAAGCAATTACATACACAAAGAAATAAAATAAATAAGAAAAAAATAGGAAATACTTATTAACGGTATGAAATTTATTATTTTTTGTACAAAAAAAGGTAGTTTAAATGTCATTTATATTTTGCATTTCGGTGACTTCATCTTCTTCAAATGGTGGGGTGGTTATTGCAGTCACTACCACTGCAAACAATGCAGGCTGGTGAGCAGTGAAGACCGCTTTTTCGACAGCTACACGCTGCATCGCATCCTGTTTTGCAAGAGCAAAATATGACTGAAAACGTTGTTATGTGCTGCTGATTGCGTCATTTTGATTGGTTTTAAATAATCATCCTGTTGCCAACCCCACTCTTGGGGAGGTATTCAAGAATTATTTTTCCATTGCTGGACTTTGAGGTAGACTCTCTTATTATGTTGTTTTGCTGCATCTTCTGTTGGAGGTAACGAACTAAGTTGAACGCTTTTATTTTTTGAAGCTAATGCTATGAAACGTTTATATCGCAATTCATTCAAGTTTTTGCTAGTTTTAGCGCCATACATTATGAGAATACAATTGATACCTTCATTGAAAAGCACTTCTTCACTTTGCTCTTCAAACATAAAATTTTTAGCTGCTGTACGTAATTTCTGATCGTCATTGAAAATTTTAATAAAACTATTTTTACCTTTGTTATAGAAAGCGGATGTAGTATCGCATCCAGTAAATGCATGAATAACAAACAGATGCTCTTTTTTAATATTTACATATTTCTGTAACATTGTTTTTGTTGAATAAACTCGTTGCAAGGCATTATTTTTTAGTGGTTTAAAAAAAACATTTCTTTATCATCAGGTGCTAAAGCCATCAATAACACTAAGACATCAATGTCCTCTGCTACAACAACTACATGAGGAAAGGAACAATCTACAGCTGATTGTACAATCAAAGGATCAGCATCGCTTTCTGCTTGACTCCACTTAATATTATTTTCGGCCAGTTTTTTGCAGAGAAGATTAATAAATCTATTTTTATTTTTGCTGTTTCCCAAAAATCTCTCTTTAGTTGTATTTAAAGGCATGTCTTCTTCAAATAAATAATCAATTGAAGTATTACATATATATCGACGATTTCTTTCGGATGCTTTAGTTCCATCATTATTATATCCATCAAATACAACTTTAATATTAGTGCCATAATTATTAGGTAAATATCTAATGTATTGTTGAAAAATATCTGAAAACTTTTTATTTTTCCCATTTTAATCTATGAAGTAGCATACCACCATCAATAATGTAGCGAAATTGTATGTATACACGTAACGCACATATATTTTCTTATGATGTAAATATTAAATTATTGTTAAAAACTTCCTTTTAACATATATTTTTTATAATAAAATTAATATATGAATAGGGACTAAAAACTGTATTTTTTATATAAATATCGTATATATTGTTTAAACAATATAAATAATTTTGTCCCCGCCCCAAAAGGTTTCTGATTTTATATAATATAAAAAAACAAAATTTAAAAAAAAATCATCAAAATCAGAGCTGTTCTTGAGGATTGTGAAGGAAAAGGCTTCATTGACGCGACTAAAAAAAATATTTTTAAACTTTATGATTCGTTTATGGAAATCATGGAAAACTTCTAATTTAGGCATAATATTATGATGTTTTAAAAAATAAATCTAGATAGCCGTGAAACAAAATCGGCAGATTTAATTTTGATAGGTGTGACAAAAGTTTATCCTTGATTCTTTTTGAATGTTTTCAATGTTTGATGATGATTTTCATTACACATCTCTCTTAGCCAATAGCAATAGTCGAGCCGCTTATCAAAATTAGTTTCCGATAGGGCCTGGTGTAAATCTACATGATAGGGATGCAGCCTAAAATCCCTTTTAATTTGGAACATTGCAATAACACTTATACCTAGGTCTATGGAAATTTCTTAAGAACTTAAATGCGGATTCGCTTCCACTTAGGTACGCAAGAACGTTTATAATGTTGTCTTCATTCCTCACTGCACGTCTTCTGATACCAACTGAAATAGGTCGTACACTTCCCGTTTGCCTTAAACGTATTGCCAGTCGTTGAAATACTCTTCTGGTATGGTGCATTCGTTCAGGAATTATATATGGCAGCTATTCTCGTTCCACAGTAGGGGCACATGGAAAACATTCAAAATATACGGCAAGACTATTTTTGAATAGGTAAGAAGTAATTCAAAAGAATCAAGGAGAAACTTTTGTCAACACCTATTAAAATTAAATCTGCCGATTTTGTTTCACGGCTATCTAGATTTATTTTTTAAAAGATCATATTTTGCCTAAATTAGAAGTTTTCCATGATTATGTCATTAAATCTAAAGTAGTCTTTGGGCCATTATAATAATGAGTAACAACCGAACCTTCGATCGGTCTCTAAAAAATATGTTTTCCTTTTCCATTGGTCTATGTCCCTATCTGCTCTTAAAAACTACTTGATGGGGAATGACGACAAAATTTTGTAGGTGGATTTTTTACTTTCATTCTGAAGGCAAAAACACAGAAACCACGTGCCGTCAAACCCTTTGGTTAAAAGGTTTAAACCAAATACCTATTCCTTATTCTACGGCACTGCAGCCGTATGTTACAACAATGATAGATGTGCCCGCATTTGCATATGCCAAATGATGTATGACTTCCAACGAAATCAACACCAGGGAATTATGTTGCGATCTGCGTTCGCCATAAATTTATGACATTCTTTAATTTGACGCTTAATTTAAATTCCAAAAGAGAAACATTATATTTTGGGCCACATTTATAGCTGGATTAGGATTTAATATTAGGGCACGAAATAAAAATAATCTCTATTTAAAAAAAACATAGTTGAACATGTTGATAAGAAGAGCAATGAGATATGCATCGCTGTTACGAATTATATCTCTGTAGTTTTTATGATTCTGCCTGTTTGTCAACAACTACTTAATGATATAAGCATAATACTTGTGATAGTAAGATCATTATGCTATCCATAATACAATAGTAGAGGATCATCTAACCAGGACTGAATAGAGGCCTATTTTTTAAGTTTCCCTGTATTTTTATTAAAACCAAATTTGGTTTATGCTTTACCGTAGAATCTAAAATTGCCATTTAAAAATCAAATTGGCTTAAAACAAAGGAACTGTGGCGTAAAGATGTTGTTTTTTAATGGAACACCCTGTATATTTTTTATTTTTATGAAAAGTCTTTCTTTTTTGATTTCACAAAATATATAGTTTTTGTTTATTAGATTTTTCGGGATTTTTTAGTTTGTTCTTTAATAGCTAATTTCTTCTATTTGTTCTGTGACTTAAGGGTTACTTTTCTTTTTTGAGAGCTTAATATGACCATAGTATTGTACACTGTAGCTCTGCATGTAACACTTGAATTTTACCAAATAAATAAGAAATTAATTACTAAATTAGATTTATCCATACTGACATTATATACCTGATCTAATGCTAATCTAATTGATAATCCAAAAAAAAACTAGTCAACTCGTTAGCTTTAATTTAAAAAAGTAGTCCATGCTTAAAGTGGAGTTATAGTATAGGAAAGAAAGAAAAACAAAAAGTCTTCCTCCACAAAGCTTAATTGAATGAAACAATCAAAGGTCTCTACATGTTTCGAACGTAGAAACGTTCATCATCAGGAGACAAAAAATAACATTAAAAAGTGCTGATGGTTTTAGCAAAAGAGAAAATGGTGAAGGACCTTAATGGAGCTTTCGTTAGCTTTAATTAGAACACGAGGTTCATTGGGACTAATGTATCAGGCTATTATCGGCATAAAGTCATTGTAGCAAAATTCGTCACATTAGGAAGGCAGGAATGGCTATAAGGTTTTCTTTTTATACAACAGAAATGGAGCAAAAGATACCAAATATTAGTTTAATTTTTATAAAAAAAAAATCATTGGATTTTGCCATTGTGTTGGTAAAACAAGAAAGTATGAATGGCTCTGATGAAAATTAAAATAACAATTTGCAAGATTTTTGATATTTTTTAATTTAAAATTTTCTTTTTACAATTTATAAAGGGCTTGGCCCTAATATAGTATACTTAACAAATCAACGGTATTCGCCTCTATGTTATACAATGAATAACCTGTTATAAAGTTATGTTAAGATTACACAATATTCCCAATATTTCTTTCGAACAAGCTCATTCCCGGCCATAGCCCAGTCTCGATGTCCAAAATAAAACCCTGAAATGAAAGAAATAAATATAATCCGTCCGTTTTCAACGTTTGACTAAAAATGATCATATCATAACAGGACTTATAGAAAATGTATTTCACTACAACTTCATTTTAACCATTTTTTGTCTACGATCGACATTTTCTAACTTAAACCTGTAAAAAAAATCCCGAAATTCAATTTGCATTTTCTAGTTTATTTTAAACTTTAGGGCATTTATGAACATAAACAATCTTGTGAGGAATAAAGATCTAGACAATTTTGGTCCTAACCATTTTTCTATCGCCTGCGGTTAAGGAAAGTATGCATTTACCTTTTTTCTTATTTTTGACGATGGTCCTGTCAATTTGATATTATCGGTTTCATCTTCGGTCGGTGTTAAATGTTGATTCCGCAGGATTATCTATATTATATTCTGGATAGTCGATAGCATTTTCATCATCATTATACATACATAATCTACAATCTACATATTTCTGTTTACTTTGCAATACTTAATGTTTATCCTCTCCTAACTTATTACTAGGAGATAGTCGGGAAGATTAAGCATACTTGTATGTGATATGCGCTTACTAGTGTGTAAAAAATTGCCAAAAGGTCATGTATCGCGTGATTCAAGCAAGTTATTTAGTTGTTGGTTTTTTTATGTATTTGGCTGATAGTACCTAAATATAAAAGAAAAAAATGTAAGTACCAAATAATTATTACTTTCTTTCAGAATATTTTTAATTAATAGTAAAATAAAGTTGAAGCAAGCGTGTTATGATACAATTTGTATTTTTAACCCCTTACACCCAAGAATCTCAAATGCTACCATGCTGGAACCCATACCATATTAAATTAAAAAAAAAAGTATTTTTCTGATGCACGACTCAGGAAGCCGCAGTTGGATAATTCTAACTTGGATGAAAATTGGCTTGATAACAATGACGAGTCGGATGAATATAATGACTCTACTGATACCGAAGTTTTGGGTGTCAGCCAAGATAAAGCGACGGTTAAAAGTGAAAAAAAAAAATGGTGATGGTAACTAATAAGGCAACGTTGATGACAATAGCAGTTCAGATGAGGTCATGTCCCTAATGAATCTGATTCATAAAGCGAAACAAAAAGTAAGAGAACGAATTTGGGACCGAATCTTCAAAAATTTGTAGTGTGTTTGAAAATAATCCAAACTTGAGTGTTTTGGAACCCTGTCGGATTATATTACTTTTCATAGAGAAATTCAAAACAATTAATTTTAGGGCCCGAAGATCTTACATTTCAAATCGATTTATGGCCAGGATAACCTGAGCCTACCTGAAGCAATAATCTTATTTTTTGTACAGGGTCTTCCAACGAGGACTGAATAGGGGCTAATTTTTGAGCTTCCTTGTATTTAAAGAAAAATCCAAAATAGCCAATCGATGTACTTTTTCCTGCAGAATTCAAAAATGAAACCAAAAATTTATTTGAACCAGAAACAAAAGAGCTACGCTATGGATAAGGTGTTTTTTAAATGGAACATAGCTTTTTTTATACGATTTTTGGAACGAGTGATTTTTTTTGTACGTTCTGATTAAAATATTTAATATTGTGACAGCTATTTTTATTAAATTTTAATGTTTTATCCAGTATAATTTAACTTTAACCTGTTTGAAACATACACTAGGTAATAAAGGTATAATCACCTTTGAATCCTTCAAAGTCAAAAAATTTGACAAATTTACTATAATATTGCCGAAATGACTTTGAAGGATTCAAAGGTGATTATACCTTTATTACCTAGTGTATGTTTCAAACAGGTTAAAGTTAAATTATACTGGATAAAACATTAAAATTTAATAAAAATAGCTGTCACAATATTAAATATTTTAATCAGAACGGACAAAAAAAAATCACTCGTTCCAAAAATCGTATAAAAAAAGCTGTGTTCCATTTAAAAAACACCTTATCCATATCGTAACTCTTTGGTTTCTGGTTCAAATAAATTTTTGGTTTCATTTTTGAATTCTGCAGGAAAAAGTACATCGATTGGCTATTTTGGATTTTTTTTTAAATACAAGGAAGCTCAAAAATGAGCCCCTGTTCAGTCCTCGTTGGAAGACCCTGTACAAAAGTAAAATTAGGCACTCCCATTTTTCATATCGCTGCTTTGCTTTGATACTGGCATATTTCGAAATATAATAATTTTATGAGACACTTTTTAAAATCAATACAAAAGTAAAAATGTTATAATTACGTTTTAGTTTAGTTAAGGAATTTTTTCTTCTGCCTATGGTTAAGGAAGATATAAAAAACATATTTCCATTGATATATTTTATCAAATCATAACAGTTAAGCCCTTTTCGTAACTGTGCCGTTGCATAAGAAAAATTTATATTATGTAACGTTTAACTGTTTCTAGCTTAATATACCTACCTAAAAATAAAATTCTTAAGGTAAAGTGGAAAAAAAAATATCAATATTACTTACTATAAATATGGGCACAACACGACATATGACGTTCACAAAGAAACAAACCCACCAAAAACGTGTTGCAACAGGAATTGTTCCAGTATTATTGAAACACCGCAGGGAATTTGATGGCGGCACAGTGTACTATCTAGCCGAAAAACACGTGCAATAAAAATATGCTTGTTTACCAGATAAATTTCAATAACATGTCCAATTTGTTTTCACGAAAGAAGCAAAAACATTATTTTTTTTTAGTTGTGCCAAACCAAAGCAGCGATATATTACACACAACCCTAACGTTCTCGCCATAAAAGCAAGTTAATGAATTACTTTTGATGCTTTTTTATAGAAAAAAAGGATGTACCTAAGGGAAAACAGTAACAAAATATTACGCGCAAGTCCCTATAAATAAATGATTTAAAATCGGTGTTGATTAACTTAATAGGTAAACTTTTTTCACGCGTTACGTATCATGAATTTTATAAAAAAAATGGTGTTAGTCGCTGTTATTATCCATTTGGGATAGATTTATCAATGGCAGCTATCTAAATATATTTTTCTCTTGTGTGCTCATATAAAACGATGCGTACCAGTCCCGTCCAGTACGAGGATTTGTAAAGGCCCTAAAGTTTTATAGGCTGGAGAAAAATATTTGGTGACAAAATGATGGGTAGCTATTTTCGTAAAATTAAAAAAATTCCGTATGTTAATTATTATTGAAGTAGTTTGTCTCGTTAAATATATTAATAATTCAAAAAACTTAGAAAATATTAGTTGTCCTAAAACTTGTTTTTTATTATAATTATTTGCTTAAAATTCATGAGGACACCAGAAATATCAGCAAATCTAGCAAATCTACCTAACCCAATTAAAAACAACTAACTGTGCGAGAACTTTGCTTGGTAACGTTCCATATTGATGACGTTCGCAGTGATGAAAATAGTCCTAAAAATATCTACTTACGATTGAATTATTGCAGAATATAGGAACGAGGCTCCTTCATATTTTGAAGTCAGATATTAGTGAAAATAGTTTTAGCAACGTTGTAAATTTATAGAAAATGTCTTTACATGTAACCATTTCCGGTATTCGCAGGAAATTGGAAATAATTGTTCTCGAAGATCGTCATTTGTAAGTGAATACGACTGCTAGAGCATTATAATATATCTGAACCCAAGCATTGTGACAATTGTTCCTGATAAATTACGCATAGGTAAAATTTCAGCCAGATCCCGAACAAAAACTGATTATGCAGCAAATTTCTTAAAATCATTTGGTCCCCTTTAATGCACATCCTAACTTTTTCTCTAATAACGGATCAGGCAATGGATCCAAAAATAAAATTACATGCTAAGGGTCAGTAGGGTTTTCCGCCTCCAAAAATTATCATCTAGCCCCAACCGTTTTACATTACACTTATAAAATTTGTTTGACCAGCCGAATCGAATAAAACTAGGAATTTCACAAGTCAATTTATATGATCTTACTTGTACCCCCAAAGCAGTAGCTCCAGTAGTAAACAAAGCCGATCTATTTGAAGACACTACACTTGTCAACACATTCGAATTATCAGAATTTGTCTGATTAGAAGGATCAACACAATTACTAGTAGGTAACATTACGATGGTCAGCACCTTGACCATAACTAGAATAGCATTTACCTAGTCCATGAGAAGGGGAAAACAATTAAAGCACGAACAATTTTTTATAAGAGCATGTCTTATCAATATCGGTGCTCATAAACTTATCACATTTTGACATTTTACTAATGAATGGTTAATCGGTTGTGTGGTCCAGCCAATTTTCCACTGAGCTGGACTATTCGCCAAATACATTGGATTTGGTTTTGTCTCCTTCGAAATTTGAAGCGTCCATTTTGCGTACGGTTTTGTAGACGATAACAAATATAGAGATCGAGACTATTAATGCCTAGTGTAACAGTGTAAAAGTCAATAGGAAAACTCCTAGGACAACGTCATACCAACTTGCGAAACTTTGTCCTTACAATTGGCTCAACACTGGGAAGCACGTATCTTTGCGAAAGTAGTTTTTAGGACATGAAATTTATAACGTGAAAATATAGACAATATATTTTTTAGGCAACCGTCCGGGAAGTACCCACTTCCCGGACGCTTTTCCTTTGAGAAAGTAGCATTTCTCCGGCCTAGTGCGGGAAGTACGTGCCTAGTCCGGGAAGAATCACATCAATATTAGCAATTGCTCGAATTTAAATATAAATATTAATATAAATAAGAAATATAATGTTTCTGTTAGTACCTATCTTCTGTTCGAATTTCAATATTTAATACAAATAAGAATTAAAATGTTCGAAATTTTGTTCTATAAAGAAATATAATAAAGAAATGTGTCTCATTGATTTGTTATTCTACACGGTTGCCGAAAAAATAGTGTACGCAACACTTCCGAAAACAGTTTTTTTGGACTCGCAGACTTCCCGTAGGCGAGAGAATTTTGTCGACTCGTCCAAAAAAACCGTATTTTCCGGACTTGTAACGTAAATTACTATTATTTCCATGAATACTAGACCCGTGAATTAAAACCATTTTAGCGAATACGGTAGGTATGTATGTTTTCCAATAACAGTTTCAGCCTGCAAACATTTTAAATAATTTCGATTTCGACTTGGACATTTGCGAATTTCGCCATGATGGAGAATATACGGTAGCCATTTGCGGAATGAGGCACCTCTGCAAATAAAAATCTTATTCCCAAACGAGCCGTAACTAACTATGGAAGGACTTGTTATGTTTTTCATATGTGTGGGCTTTATTTGATTTCAGTCACCCGTTTTACATGCTGCGATGGCCAGATGGGAGCCAGATTGGGTAATAAACATTTCTCAGAGGAATTATAGGAATATTGTATTGAAGATACAACCTTTCTGTAATGATTGATTTTTGAGTTTTTTTTCTACAATAATGTTTAGTATTTAATATTGACGCAACAACTCGCTAAAATACATCGTCTCTGGAAAATCTTCGTATCTGCCTGGCCCTCAGTTTTGAATTGGTTAACTTTAACTAATGCTTTGGAAGGAGAATAAATAACTGTTGACACGTGGATTCCTACGTGGGATACAAATCGTCGTTCTACTCACATAAGGGGCTTATCTCCCTTTTACTGATTTTTCAGGAAAGCGATTTTAATATTTTTGAGATTTTAAATTGATAGTATCTCCAAAACTATATTTTTAAAAGATTCAATTTCTTTAGTGATTAAAGTAGTAATATTGCTTTTTGCAATTATAACATTAAAATTGGATTTGTGCATTCTAAAACATAAAAAAAATTTTTACGGAAGTAGTCCATTATCTCAAAGTGGAGCTGTTGAGATATAGGGAAAAGAAACCTACACTCGTCTCCACAAATATATTTAAAAAAGGTCAAATCAATGTGGTGTACATGTTTCGGTACTAGAAAGTACCATCATCAGCACCGCAGGGCTAAAATAAATTTAGAATAGAAAAGGAAGGACAAATCAGATTAATGTACTTACCCCAAGTGCCACTAACACAAAAATTAAAAACATGAAAAGGATAAGAACATATTGTTTACTTGGACGAAAACAAAGTTAAAAATAAAAATTGTATTAGAAGTCAAAATTTCGTACAAAGGCTAAAAATGCCTAAATAAACAACTTTCTCGAATAAAGTTTTTCGATATTTTGATAAATAAGGGCATTTTTGAACCTATTTTATTAAAAATGTCAAATTTGACAAGTAACGCAAGTCGTGCAGCTGCTTCAGTATACGTCATTTTTGGTTTTTAGGTAAGCAAAAACTAACTGCTTTTTCAATTTTTACCTATACCTAATAATTAAAAAAAAATCCCATTTGATGCGGACTTTCTTGCGGACACTGTAAGCTGCTTGTTTGTTATTTAAACAAAACATTATGTAGCCTGAAAAATTTGTTTAATAAAACTTTTATTTTGTCAAAAAATATTAACAAAAACAACAGGACTACTTAAAATTTAAAAAGGGTTAAAAAAAACTAAAAAAATGCTGTTAACTACGAGTTGTAAGTACAACTAAAAAAAGTTGATAAAACTTATTTAGTAGTGTACAAAAGAACTAAAACAACTGTTTATGTTCTTCCTGCCTGCACTGATAAAAACGAATGGAATTTTACACATTATTTTACATACTTGCTACAGTGTTTTTACAAGATAGAAGTAAATCAAACGCAAAAACATTTTTGATAATATGGTATATTTACATTTGAAGGTGAACTTTTTCATATTCAGTTGTAATTTTTCAATGTAAGCGTAAATTTGTCCATAAAAAAATGTATTACCTAATACATTTTACTATGCATTAATACATTGAACTTTGTATTAATACATCTTAGTATGTGTTAATACATTTTACTACGTAAAATTACATAAATAATGTATTTATTGGCTAAACGCAGCCGCCGCCGTTCTCAAGTCGCCATTTTCTTGTTTACTCTGCACATGTGCGGTTTAAAGTGTTCGTGTAGAGCAGCGGTTCTCAAACTTTTTTGGTGACGGAACCCGTTTGGGAAGCAAAATACTTGATGGAACCCTACAATAAAACAATAGTTTTTAAAAGTGTATTCTTTATTAATAAGCATAATAAAAGTACAATGTAACAGTTACTAATTATTACTTACTTTACCACATGGCAAGTACAATAATAGAATATATTAAAAAAGAAAAAATCTAACTAATGGGAGGTATGAAACTGTTTTTTATTTTTCATCAATTGGTTGATATCAGGTTTGATAGAAGACAGTTGAAGTCTCATATCAGGTTCGGCGTCCAGTCTATTGCGATATTTTGTTTTCATGGCTGCATAGGTTGAGAATCCTGTTTCGCACAAATATGTTGTTGGGAACGGGAGAAGAATATTCAGAGCCATTTTGCCAAGCATTGGATATTCATCACGGATTCTGCACCAAAAATCGTTGAGAGGCGTTGTTTTGAACAGTGACTCCATACTTGTGTCTGATGACATTTCTAAAAGAGATTTATATATCTCGTTTGAGATACTTTCGGGCTTTTCCAAGTTGGGTAAAAAAGGATTATGAATCCATGAATTCAGTTTCATTTTTGTATTCTGTTCTTCGGGAAAATACTTTTCAAAAGATGCGCGCATCGAACTGAGATATTGGACCAATTCTTCAAACACATCATCTTGAAACATTTCTGAGTCGTTATCGCTAACAAACTCACTGAGTGACGTAAAGCTTTCTATTTCTTTCTTACCAACGCAAATAATCCAAAAATCTAATTTTCTTTTGAAGGCAGTTATTTTGTTATAGGCCTGAAACACTGTTGTCTGTTTACCTTGCAATGATAAATTCAATTCGTTCAGTTTTTGAAAGATATCCGCCATAAAAGACAATCGGAACAACCAAGTTTTATCATACAAACGGTCCTTCAAATTAAAAGAAGTATCTGCTGAAAGAAACATTTGTAACTCGGCTCTAAGTTCAAATAGCCTTGTTAAAGTTTTACCCCGAGACAGCCATCGCACTTCTGTATAAAGCAGCAGTGTTTTATGTTTGCTGCCATAATTAGTGATGCCGCGAGACGAGACGAGACGAGAATTGGCCCATTCTCGTCTCGTCTCGTGAGGCGAGAATTTTTTTTTATCTCGTCTCGACGAGAAACGCGTTTTTCTCGCTCGAGAGTGCCATTCTCTCGTCTCGTCTCGTCTCGTCTCGTTTTTTCTCGTGAGTAGGGAATCATAAAAAATATTTTTTTATACGAATCTTAAAGGGGGTAAACATTTAAAAGTATCTGGTCGTCTCGCAGAAGGGTTTAATATAAGTCGGTTTGTTAGTCATGTGACTTAGAAACTATTTTTCTTAGATCAACAAAATATGCGGCAAGCGGCCATAAGACATAATTCACGTAATGTAATAGGCTTGGCACCGAGGTATTTTCAGTCCAAAATATACAGGGTGGTAAAAGATACAGAATAGAGAACGATTTATAATAATAATAATTGATTCATAATGGAACTACCCTTCTTTTATTATTTATTTTTTGGCATAATTCGGGGCATAATTAACTGCAATAGTTTCGAAAATATTCGACTAAATAAAGGGATCAGCCCATAATGTCATCTGGGGAAAAACCTTAATTTTTTTATTACATTAATAGAAAGTGCAAGAGAAAGAACTTAAAGAAGTATTTCCGAAAATGCTCTATTTGACATATCAAAATTTAAAAATTCACTTTATTTTTTGCTCCTTTTACCCAAAAAATACAAAAATTTATTACGAACAAGCTTAATTTTACGCAATTAGGAAAAATATTGTAAGTAACATGTGCGAAAAGTTCCGTTTCCACACTCACTTAGTGGCATGCCCGGACTTGCTTCGAGCCGTTCGTGCAACTGCCACCTCGTGCGGAAAAGTATCATTTACCGCAATTAATAATTATTTTCAATAGCCAAATTTATGTCTGAGACCTGTGTAATAAAATGAGGCAAAATAAGGAATACACTTGAATCATTCGTACTGGATGTCACTTTACCTATTATATTAGACTTTTTATTTTTAATTTATTTACTAATGTCATAATTGAGACTATTAACTTAATGCTATTGTTTCAATAACACTAGTTTCATGGCCCTCCGTTGTCTTTATCTGTGATTTGCTAATAAAGTTTCGGTTCATATACAGGGTGTTATGAAAGTATTGTCAAATATTAAAACTGGTAAGACAGATATGAAATGAAATTCACACTTTTATTAATGATTTTTGTGTGAGAAATTTTTGATACAAAATTGTTAAATTTATTCAAAATCTATCGCCTTTCGCCTTGTGAATGAAATTTAACTGGGGTCCTTTTCGATATTGTGTTTTCAATCGAAAATGATTTCTTTCAGATTTGGTTAATTATTTAAAAATGTCAACTACTAACCGTAGACAGAAGAAAGAGGCTAGACAGTTTGATTCTGTTCTCTTGAATATCTGTTTTATTTTAAGGTATATGCCTTCACAATACGATAGAGTGAGAACGTTAAACACATTATTTTTCTGTCTATATATTAGGAGATATAGACCAGGGTCGATAATTTTTGAAACCAAAAAAAATAATAGTAGGATGAAACCCATTGGAAAAGGAAGAGAATATAACAAAAATTAAAGGAAAAATAAATTACGGGCGATCCGAGGTAAGAAAAGGGGGGAGGGGGGGGGGGGGGGGGTTTAAAGGTAGAAAACGATTTATCTCGATTTCCGGTAAGACTACAAGACCTGTGGAAAAACGTTAAATCGCAAAGTTGTAGGTAATAAAAAGATCTACAACTTTTGTATTTACACTTTTTTTACATAACCTCAAAATTTATGTGAAAAATTCATATAACCAAGTTTTTGGTTTTTTATTTTTATCTTTTACAAAAAAATTTTTTTATCCACGAAATTTGGTGAAAACTTACCTTTTCATGTCCTAAACACACTGTAATTTTTTTGATTTAAAATATTAATTTTTTAACCTTATTTTGACTTATTATCGAAAAAACACCCTAATTTTCAATCGAAAATTCTCACGTCAAAATATCTGCTTTTTTAAAAAAGTCGGCTTTTTGTTCGTTGAAATCTCTACTTTCTGATGGTGTTAAAAAAATATATACATTACTATGGTAAATGTTCTCAAAAAAATGCAAAGAAATGAAGAAAACTCGAATCAGAATTTTTTTTTTTAGATCAATATGTACAATTTTGAGCTATTTATTAAAATTTATACTTTTTTTTATCAATGTAACATGGAATCTTACGTTTTTCGAGTAATTAAAGTATAAATTTTAATAAATAGCTCAAAATTGTACATATTGATCTAAAAAAAAATTCGGATTCGAGTTTTTTTCGTTTCTTTGTATTTTTTTGAGAACATTTACCATAGTAATGTATATATTTTTTAACACCATCAGAAAGTAGAGATTTCAACGAACAAAAAGCCTACCGAGTTTTTTAAAAAAGCAGATATTTTGACCTGAGAATTTTCGATTGAAAATTAGGGTGTTTTTTCGATATTAAGTCAAAATAAGGTTAAAAAATAAATATTTTAAATCAAAAAAATTACAGTGTGTTTAGGACATAAAAAGGTAAGTTTTCACCAAATTTTGTGGATAAAAAAAATTTTTTGTAAAAGATAAAAATAAAAAACAAAAAACTTGGTTATTTGAATTTTTCACATACATTTTGAGGTTATATGAAAAAAGTGTAAAAACAAAAGTTGTAGATCTTTTTATTACCTACAACTTTGCAATTTAACGTTTTTCCATAGGACTTGCAGTTTTACCGGAAATCGAGATAAATCGTTTTCTACCCTTAAAACACCCCTCCCCCCCTTCCCGACCTCGGATCGCCCGTAATTTATTTTTCCTTTCATTTTTGTTCTATTCTCTTCCTTTTCCAATGGGTTTCATCCTACTATTATTTTGTTTCACTTTTTCCATTTTCAAAGGCTTCAGCACTGGTCTAATACCTAAAATTCAGTGTTCTAACAAACGAGAAAATTCGAGAAAATTCGAGAAAAAACGAGAAATTTCTCGACGAGAAACGGTCTTCTCTCGTCTCGTCTCGTAATTTGTCTCGAGAAAAAATTTCACTCTCGTCTCGTCGAGACGAGACGAGACGAGACGAGACGAGACGAGACGAGACGAGACGAGACGAGACGAGACGAGACGAGACGAGACGAGACGAGACGAGACGAGACGAGACGAGACGAGACGAGACGAGACGAGACGAGACGAGACGAGACGAGACGAGACGAGACGAGACGAGACGAGACGAGACGAGACGAGACGAGACGAGACGAGACGAGACGAGACGAGACGAGACGAGACGAGACGAGACGAGACACGAGAATTTCTCGTCTCGGCGGCATCACTAGCCATAATCTTCACACAATAATGAGAACAATCGGGATTGTAGTGGTCGTGATTTGATAAAATTAATTATTTTTACCGCTTCATCCATAACTAATTTTAGATTTGACGGCATTTGCTTCATCGCAAGTGCTTGTCTATGCAGAATACAATGGCTGGAACTACAATTAGGCGCTTTATTTTTTATTCGTGACACTGCTCCTGCTGTTTTACCTGTCATCGCCTTGGCCCCATCTGTACAAATGTCAATGCAATTGTTCCAACTGAGATTATTTTCTTCAAAAAATATATTTATTTTATTAAAAATTTCTTCCCCGGTAGTGTTTGTGAGCAGCGGTGAACACATAAGCATGTCTTCTTCAAAAGAACTTTCATATGGATATCTCACGATAACCAGCAAGATAGCCAAACCAGCGACATCAGTTGACTCGTCCATTTGCAAGGCGAATCGTGTTTTTTGTAGACGTGTAACTAGTTCTTGTTTGACGTAGCTTGCCAGATCATGGATTCGCCGTGAAACAGTATCGTTTGATAGCGGCACAGTAGAAAGATGCTTTGCAGATTTTTCATCGAGCATACATTTTGTTATGTCTAATACACATGGCTTTATTAAATTCTCAGCGATAGTGTGCGCTTCACCTGCTTGTGCAATGCGATAGCTAACTAAATATGATGCCTCCGTGGCCTTTTCGTTGATAGTTTTTGTTACATGCATCATATTTTTTTGACTTTCCAATAACTGATCTTTTTTACGAACAAAAAATTATTTATTCTTGTCTTTAGACTCGGGGTGTACAGTTTGTAAATGTCAGCGCAATTTGGCAGGTGCCATGGAACTATTAGGAAGCAGTTTACTACATAGCATGCAGAGAGGTGAGCCGTTGGAATCAACAAATCCGAAACTGATATATGATTCATCATACTTCCTTTTTTTCGTCTTTGAAACCGTCGAGCTTGACGTCGTGGCATCATCGTCTGGATCGGTGATTGCTATATTCTCCGCGCGTACTGCTTTTGAACATTCAGCTTCATTAGAAGATGTTGTTGCAACACGTTTAACACCTTTAAGCCAACGTTCCATTATTCTTTATTTATAATGTTACACGTCAGGATGGTGGGGTCTAAATAATGCACAATCGTTACTGCGTATAAGAGACTAAGTTTAGTACAATGAAGAAATGTATAAAACTGAGACAACAGAATACAGCAGGCAGTAGAACAATGAACACTAGTTTCTCGCTAGCGAGCTTGTAAGTAGGTAGGTAGGAACTTATCGCTCCGAACGCTAATCGTCAACTGACTGACGAGGCGCGACGCGCGATCGCCGCTTTTATACTTAGTCCTAGACTCGATCTCGAATATTCTCGAAAATACTCGAGTCGGCGCCTTTGATAAACAAAAAGCAAAAATAAAAAGAGAAATATAAAAATTGCGTTGTAAACAATTCAGAGGCGGCTTTTATCAAAGGGACTGCGCGCTCACAAGGATACAAGTATACATGTTGATACCAAACTTATGAGATATTGTACCAGCTATTGTAACACATGTTTATACAAATACAAATAAATAAATAAATATACCTACGCGCGGCCGCGGAGTCAAAACGTTCGACCAGAGAGAGGTGTTTTGATTTTTTTTCTAAATTCTTGAGGAACCCCTACAGAGGCATCGCGGAACCCTAGGGTTCCGCGGAACACACTTAGAGTATAGCTGGTCTAGAGAGTCTACACGGAAAAAGTGTTTGTTTAATGGTTTTTGTGCAAAAATAAAGAAAATAGGTAAGCAGTTAACAATGTACGCATGTAGATTTTGTAGTAAGGCTTTTCAGAAAATTGAAATATATGAAAAACATGTTTATTATCATCGCAATGAAGGTGTACAGCGCCAAATGTTTTTGTGCTACCGTATTGGTTAATATGCAATGTATTTGAAAGCTTTTTATGTAAAAGTGCATATAACAAATTAGGCACCAGTAGTAAAAATAATTCACAATTATGCAACATTTACATCGTAGTTTTAAAAAAAAACATGGTAGTAAAACACATTCCGTTATAGTAAGAAAACTGTAAATACAATCGAAATTTACATTGTAGAATTACAATTAGATACGAAATTTTACGTTTCAGTATGTAACTTTACATTGCGATTATTTACATAAAAAATGTAAAAACACACTGAAAGTGTAATATTACATATAAAATGTATTCCTACCATCACTGAACGTGGCATCAAAATAACCAACAGTTCAGTGTGTAAATTTACATTTTCTTTTTATCAGTGTAATAATCGGTGTACCAAATCCTGATACTTTTCTTTGTTTATTTTGTTTGGTTTCTTATTCAATCTTTTTAGTTCATATTGTTTGATAGCTAGTTGATTTCGTTTTAGTAGCAAATATTCGTATGACATCCTTGTGGCTCACTTTATAAAACAAGCGATATGGATCTTCTTTTTTTACATTCAGTTCTACTGTCACTCACGGTCCATTCTACATTATATGCTAAATCACAGGATTAAATTCTTAGATCTTTTGACAACCAATTGAAATCACGAACGGCTTTGATGTGAAAACTTTTAACGATATAGGTAGGTACCGTTGTCTGGATGTGGCTTAACAAAATTTAAGTTGTAGTTAGAATGGAACATACCTAGATATTTCCAAATCTTTTATTGGCAGAACTTATAATTACTATTGGCCAAATCCCTTTGGTTCTGCCATAAAACGATTCACAAAAACTTTAAACATATCTTGCTTAAATTGAAACAATGATATAAGTACTGGATAATATAAAAGCATTGCAGCCATTACAGAGTAGTTATTCTGCCATCTACATCTACGTAACATCCGTCTGAAAAAAGGTGCACTTCACTGAACGAAAAAAGTACGTGATATTAATAAAAAAGTACATCAAATCAGTGAACGTAAACATTAATTTTCAGCCGATGACGGGTGTCATTGATTTAATGAACGTTCGTACGTAAACGTTCCAACGTTCCTATTCCTCAAGTTACGATTGTGGTACGTTGAATCAATGAACAGTGAACATGAATCCATGCTCGCCGTTTATTAATATTACGAACGATGGACATTGGTTTAATGTTTGCTGTACGTTGAATCAATGAACAGTGAACATTGATCCATGCTCGCCGTTTATTAATATTACGAACGATGGACATTGGTTTAATGGTTGCTGTACATTGAATCAATGAACAGTAAACATGGATCTATGATCGCTGGTTATCGATATTACGAGCCGACTTTACTGATGATACAGTCTTCGTCAAAAATAATGTCTCTACTATTTTTTTACTTATAGGTATAGAGACTATAAGTAATTTTGTAATTTTACAAACCCAATAAGTAATAATAAATTATCTTGTAAAAAAAACTTTATTCTTTTACCCAATCGCTTTTAAATCTATTTTGGTAAATTCTATTAAAAATTATTTTAAAATGTCAAAATTGATTGTATCCTTTGTTTACTTAGACAATATTTAAAATGCTTAACTTTAATTTTGTCGTTTTAATAATAATACAAGGACATAACCTATGACAGTTTATACCTAGGTATAACGTTATTTTGTAGTAATAAGAAATGAACTTGTTATTTTACTTTACTGATTTATAGTTTTTGTACTTGTCACAGGTTTTTTCTTTTATAACGGGTAGGTATATAGTGGTATTATACGCCTTTAACGGTTTGATAATGGGGTATACATCCAAATTTAAATCCACCATCCTGGATTTTTCTTTTTCCTACAATATGGTCAAAACCTAATTTAAGCTTTTCAAGAAAAATTAACTTTGTAAGAAAAATAAAATGTACCTACCTAATAATAATAATTAAAAAAGGGTTTCTTTAAAATAAAGACATGTTTAGTGATTAATTTTTTTATTACAAAATGGCTTCACAAATTATGTGAACTTTCGGGCTATCAAGGAGAACCTTCTGTTCATAGAAAGCCTTCTCTAAGAAATTCCAAAACATTTTACTGGCCGGGGGAAAATCTAAATTAAATATATATATAATTTTATAGCATATATCTACTGCCTTAATTAGGTGAAAAAATGTATATCGAATGTCGTCAAAATAAACCCATATATTAGATATTTTCGTAATATCATCGCCTGGGCATAAAATAAAAGGCTGAATAGCCGACTTTCTTGCTTTGAGATTTACAATGTGTTCTTCGATTTCCTGCTGGGTTTTCGCGCAAAATAAAAATGATTCTTGTGAGTCCTTGATTGTGTATTTCGTATGCGTTATCTTGCCAGTAACATTTCTTGCGCAAAATTTTGAGGATGGTACCAAATAGCTATGAATCGCTCACAAAATTGATGCGTTTTTTCCATCTGAAAAAAGAAGGAAATAAAGAAGGTATTAGTATCTAAATCTTATACCAAATTTTATGATAAAAATTGAACATGAAGGTTAATGTTAAGGGGAAATGTATAATTTTTCTTTTTGAATTAGATTTATAGGTTGGTATGGTATAGTTGTGCGGATGTTATAAATACTTTCAAAAACTATCCATAGGGCAAGTGCCTATTTGTACTAAAAAGTATATATGTTTCATACCACACTAGAGATAATTCAAGGAATTTAACGAAAAACCCGATAAATGACAATGAATTTTAAAACTTAATTTCAATTTTCAGCCAAAGAAAATCTCAATTTAGAGAATATCTTGTAAAGGAATACCTATAATACCCAGAATTTAATTTTGCATAGGAGTACAAAAACGTTTTATTTTATTCTAGGTACCTAACAGCAGAGCTACTATCAACCGGACATAGACATTTTTTGCAATTATTATTAACAATATTATTACCAACTAAATAGATTTATTTAGGTAGCTAGTATAGTGTTTCTTAGGTCAATTTAATGACATTAAATTGTAGAAATTTCCTAACCATAGGCGTCCCAAACAAATAATTAAAATGCGTATACACACTTATAAGTTTGTTTTACATTAGGTGTTTGTACATACTACACTTTATAAACCCACTGTATATATAATAATATTATATTAAAATAATAAATATAAGGTAACTCAAAAATTCTATACACAAAACTAAAAATCAGAAAAATAAACCTGACACTGCTCAGAAAATGCTTTAATTTTTTTACCAGAACTCTCTCCAGAACTCCATTCTCGGACCATTGTCCAGCCCTTCCACAAGTTCCAAATTACGTATATTTTATCTTCGTCTCTTCCACGCCATCAGTGGTCACTGGCCTATCTCTGTCTGACAGAATCGATCGTTGAACGGGTCGGAGACCGCTTCAGCTTATCCCAGCCGCTTTAACTGGCGCTTGTATCCCTTGCTGTTGCCAATTCTTCAAAATTTTCGGATTTGTAAGCACAATGTAAGTATATACGAGAAACAAGGGTTTGTTACTGAAAACACTTTTTGTCTTGATTTCAGTTATATTGTTTTTTAAGGACTAAAGAATGTATTATTATAACAATAAATGGCTTGTTATTTTTTTCTGTCACACTCAAAACTCCTCGGTTTAAAGTATATTTGCAAACTAGCTTTCAAAGAAAGTTACTGACTAACAATTGAATACTGAAAGAAACATTTTTAATAAAAAAACTTAAAGAATTGAAGAAGAAAGATCTGACAACCCTGGTTGTGAGGTCGGTCTCTTTGAGACTGTTTACCGCCGTTTGTATGCCGTATGGAATGATTAGAATGTCATCACACTGACTTTGGATAAATTATACCCAAAATACCTCGGTACATAATTAATAAACAAACTATAGGTACCTAGGTACTATAGTAAAAACAATACCTATCTATTTGTGCTACTTTTATTTCATTCATAATGTTATAGGTATAATTTATCCAAAGTCAGTGTGATGACATTCCATACGGCGGTAAACAGTCTTAAAGAGTTACCGCCGTTTGTATGCGTATGGAATGATTGGAATGTCATTACACTGACTTTGGATAAATTATACCTACTTTTTGTATTAAATCAAACAATGAATTAGGTACCTTCTCCTCAAAGTTGTCTACGTAAATACCACCCTGTATAAAAAAATATATAGGTAGGTAGTAGGTATAATAATATCTCGAATAATATGAAAAGAAAGTTCAGATTTAATTTATTTAGTCATAAAACCTTATTTTTATTTTTAAATTTAAATTTTACAAGAAGTTGTTTGACAATTGGCCCAGACAAAATTCTCCGAAATAAGTACAACACGTTCAGTGCCTTTGTGATTTCGCCGCTTAGCCTCCATTGGTTGAAAATTAACCCCTTGCGACTTGCGACCCGCACGTCTTGGAATCCGTAAGTAATATGAATAATAATTTCACACTTTTCGCAGTTAGCAACGGGGAGTCGTTAAATTATGTCGCGCTCGCGCAAGAGGGACTCTGTACCGATCTGTACCATTTTCTTTACCGTTCTGTATTATAGTACTTTGAATTTGAACACCGGAATCGAGATAATATTAAACGATTTCGGATATAATTATGAGAAAGTTGGGCCTAATTGTTGTAAACAGATTGTGTTTTTTTTGTTAAACTTTGCCGCGACTTCTAATATATTGGGTCAGTAAAGGACCTTCCTACGGAAAATTTACATTACCCTACCTTAATAAAGTGTGGATAATAATTACCAAAGTGCTAATAAATGTGTTTGTACTAACATAAAAAAATTAGTGTTTTATTCAAACACAAAGTGGAATGCAAGAACGCAAAGTTGCCCCTTACGGTGGTCGCCAGGGACAAAACCTACGAACTGTTGATAGGATATAAATTAATTTTAAAAATAATCCAAGGTTGAAGGTAAGTCGTTAAGATAATTTAATCCGTTATTATTATAGGTAGGATCCTATTTAATATTATTAAGTTCGGAAATTAAAAGTGACGTTTTTACAACTGTCCTGCCATTTGATATCGTATAAATTTGCATTGGTTTGTAAAACTGTAAAATTTCGTTCGTTCTGCCATAAAACGATTCAAAAAAACTTTAAACATATCTTGCCTCGTATCTTGCTTAAATTGAAACAATGACATAAGTACTGGATAATGTAAAAGCATTGCAGTCATTACAGAGTAGTTATTCTGCCATCTACATCTACGTAACATCCGTCTGAAAAAAGGTGCACTTTCCTATTGGCGTTACTTAGATCGCGACCAAAGATTTGTTCCAAAAAGCTAACCTTGAAGAATACGTATGGGCGTAACTTGAGTTAGGCCTATAAGTGAGATCTTAATTTGTTATAATTTTATATACGACCATTTTTTTCAGTTGATATCTGCTATACCCTCATATATTGAAAAACGCCACTTCGTAGGGTTAAAGGTTAAGTTTTTATAAGCTTATGGGGCATATCTCAATTTTCGATTTTTTTGAGTTACGCCCTTACATGAGGAGATCGACGAAATGCACACTTCGCTAAAATATATAATTTACATTTCCTAAAAATTTAAAATAATGGTTTAATTTGAAGTTAAGGAATTATTGGCTGACAAGGTAGACAATATACTCAAAAAATAAAATCAGCGAAACAAAACAAGCATACTTCTAGAAAATACTCCAGAAAACCACTCTTTTTAAATTACAATTTAAAGGCACATTAGTTTCTTGAACTACTTTAAAATGATTTAACAAAAAATGTTCGTAAGGAATTTTATGATCCTCTGGAGTATTGACTAGCAGCAAATGTTTATTAGTTTAAACATTTTATTAAATAATTAGTTATACTTAATTTAATTATTATTTTTACTTACTTTTAAAATCTCTTTATTTGTTTAATAATATTTTACATTGCATTACTAATACTAATTACAATATTATATTATATAATATTGTATTTCGTTCTTCCTAGTTTCTTGGTTACCAGGGATACGCCCGACAGTGCAAGGTTAGGTGGCTGATCTTGGCCTTGGTACTTAGTATATGCATTTGAATGCATTTATTCAGCCAGTTTCAGCGACCTTTTACGGCTATGCAAGAATTCGGTTTTTTGTTTTAGAAAGTTTTTTGTTGTTGTGTAGTTTTTAAATTTATGGGTTTGTGTTGGGGTTCACTGGAAAAACAGATGAAAAACCAGCTAGAAACTTATATTAACAGGTACACAGTAGCTTTGCATATGACAGCTTTACCATCATTTCATGGTAGGCGGTCCTAATTTTTGAGGGCGTGGTTTTCGGACTTTGGGATTTTTGTGGGTTTTCGGTGAAAATTGGAACTTTTTAATTATTTTGAAAGTAAATTGGAAGTTTTTAATGTATAGGTGGGTGAATGCGATACTCGTTATATCTTAAGTCTGTTATATTTTTGGTTAGTCTAGAGTTTTGTGGTTGAGTATTATAAAAATTAATTGCATTTTGTCTTATGTAATCTGTAATATAAGGAGTGTTTGTTGCCTGGTGTAGATGGCGTACTGGTGTTCTTATCGGTGCTAATAAGATTTGTCTTAAATTTTTATTCTGTAGAATCTGTAGCTTTTTGAAGTGTGTATCGGCCATGCTACACCAAACTGGTCCTGCGTAAGTCAGTAATGGTCGTATGCATTGATTAAAAATAATTTTTTTATTTGTCGGTGATAATGGAGATCTGTAATTTAGTAATTTTTATAGTCTTTGGGTTGTTGCGTAATATTTTTGTATTAGTTTTGTTGTATTATGTTGGAATCTTAGGGTTTTGTCTATTACTACTCCAAGGTATTTTAGTTTGTCTGTAGGTATTATTTGTCTGTTGTTTATTATAATGTTCTGGTTTATGTAATTGTTTGTTCGTTTTCTTGTCAGTATAACGCATTCACATTTTTCTTCGTTGAGTTCCAATTTCCACTTTTTATACCAAGGGATGAGGGTTCGTAGGTGATTGGTGATATGTTGCCTGGCCACATTTGCATAGTATGAGCTGGCGTGTAGGAGTCCGTCGTCTACAAATATGGCCAGTTGGGAATTTGGGTGAGATGGGATGTCAGCTGTATACATGTTAAATAGGGGCCCTGCTAATGTAGTGCCCTGTTGTAGACCAGCATGTAATTTTACAGGGGCTGAGAGGTCGCTTTCCACCCTAACCGTTAGTGTTCTATTTGAGATGTATGAATGTATGAGTGTGATGAAGTGTAGTGGGTATATAAGTACAAGCACGTAGCCAGGGGGGGGGGTACCAGGGGGTCCGGACCCCCCCCCCCCCGAAATTCTCAGAAAAAAAATTTTTTTCAGCAAAATAGGAAAATAACACATAATATTATACATAACTTAAAGAAAATAATTTTTAAAATAAACGTTTTAAATTTTCTATATATAATATCTACGTTTTTTCGGGTTAGGCTATCGAAACTAAGAATTTCCAAGTTTCGAGAGTCAAAAAAGGGCGTGGCACCTAAAAAAATTTTGCGCATTTTTTAAGAAAGAAACAAAGAAAGGCCATCAAAATCCGAAATACGCCACTGCCGGACACCCCCCCCCCCCCCCCCGAATACATTTCCTGATTACGTGCTTGGTTGTGTAGTGTAATGAGTTTGTATAGCAATCCATTGAACCATACACTGTCGACGGCTTTCCGGATGTCCAGTGAGAGAAGTACCGTGTTTTGTTCTGTTTCCATTTTTTCGATGGCGTTTTGCACTACATGTGCTATAAGTAACACAGCTCCTCTCCCTGTCCTGAATCCAAATTGCTCTTCTGGCAGCTTTTGGTCCAACTTCATGCTCTTGAGTCTGATGTGGTATGATTTTCTCTGCCACCCTCCCCAGAGCGCTTAGAAGTGAGATAGGCCTATAAGAATCAGGTCTGTTGGCTGTTTTTCCTGGTTTTAATATAGGCACAATTATAAGCGCTTGGGAAGTGTTGCAGCAAAAACATGTTGTTTATTATGTGTATGATTTGTATAAGTGTTTTACGTGGTATGTTTTTGATTATGATGTTGGCGACCTCGTCCCCTCCTGGTGCTTTATTGTTTGGCAGTTTCCCTATTTCTGTAGACAGCTCACGGGGATCGGTATATAGGGTAGGTAGGATTGTTGGTGGGATGGGATATTTTTGTTTTATAAATAGATTTGTTATTCTTGTTACCTCATTCTGTTCGTTTGTTGTATTAGGTTGTCCTGCGCATGTCCGTGAATAATGGTCCGCTAAGGTTTGTGCTTTTTGTTTGTTGTTCTGTGGGTTGTTTGTAAATGATGGTATTGTTATTTGTTAGTTTTTTGTTCTTTTTAATATTTTCCATAATGAGTTTTCTCTTGTGTTTAATTATTATATGCGTTATAGGTAAAGTGCAATTCTTGAAAAATTAAATATTTGTTGTTTACCAAATTAATGGTTTATTGATATCTACCCCACCGGCGTAGCTAGGGGGGGGGGGGCCATCGGGGCATTTGCCCCCCCCCCCCCAAGAGCCCTGAAAAAAAGTAATTATCAACAATATTAAATTTCAAAAACAATATTTAACTTTAATTTTTTTGCCCTTTTAAGTTTAACGAGAAACAACGCGTCTGTTTTGGTCATCACATCCCCGTCGTCTTTTTTTATGTGACATTCGCGGATCTGGTGTCTGGTGGTGTAAATTTCCTTTTCTCTCTTTTATTTACGTAAATAAGACAAAGTAAGATATAAACATCGTAGGAAAACCTAGGTAATTACGTTTGGTTGTGGTTTGTTTGTAGGACTTCTAGATTATTTCAGTTGCGGATTGTACTTAGGCGATTACGTAACAATTATAGATAATAGAAAAATTTAGCAAAATTTGGGCGTGGTCCAAAAATTTTTTCGCCTGCGGCGCTTTCGCGGCGGGCTTTACGCCTCTATGCAACTATATGCCCCCCCCCCATGACAATATCCTAGCTACGCCACTAATGATTCTTGTTTCGTACACTCGCGTTTCGTACACCTCGAAAATTTACCTGAAAAATTCTCGTTTCGTACACCAAATAAATTAATCCACTATTGGCTTCTCGTTTCGTACACCGACCATTGTGATGACCATACCTACCCCTTAATGGGTAGACACTTTCATAATAATTATTTAATAATGGTAATAAAATAATTTAACAATAATAGATGTACGCAAATTCCGCTGTCATTAACAGATTATTGCCACAAAATATAATTTTTTTCGTATTGAGGGTTACTGGAATTTACAGGTGACAGGTACTAACTTAAGTAATTAGGGAACAAAAACTTCTCATAATAATTTCATTAAAGGATACAATAATCGATATGGTGTATATAAAGGGTGTTGAATTTGCTTCTAATATTATTGTAAAAGATTACTTACTGCGACGCTGATATTTTTTATCATGGATATTCAAGTTATTGAAACGAAAAGAGGGAAGCCAGCTATTTTGCATTCAGGACATCGTTATACTATGAAACGTACATATACCAACATCATACTGTGGATGTGCACCAAGAGACCATGCCCTGGGACGTTGACAACCTTCAAGGACTACAAGTTGAGTCAAACAAAATCAAGCCATACATGTGTTCCTGACATAGCGAAAAATGAAGTTGACTTATGCTTGCAAAAGGTCAAGAAACGTGCTCGAGAAGAACTACTTCCAATACCACAGATCTACAGGCAAGAAATGATGGTTGCAAAAGACGCTGGGCTAGACTTTGTAGTTAATATTCCTGAATTTTCCTGCGTTAAAAATCGATTCTACAGAGAACGGCACAGGGCTCTAGGCATAGATGTTCTGCCAAAAAAACGAGAAGACCTTACCTTGACTGAAACCATGAAGTCTTATTTATTAGTAGACGATGGCCAAGAAGACAGAATACTAATTTTTGCGAGCAATGGAGGACACTTGCTTGCAAACTCATCAGAATTCTTCGTGGACGGGACATTTAAAAGTTGTTGCCCTCTTTTCGATCAACTCTACACCATACACGTAGACTTGGGAAGTACTCCAGATGCAACACGTATCATTCCTGCTGTTTACGCGCTATTGCCAAACCGCAGAGAAACGACCTATAAGAGGCTTTTTAAGTTACTACAAGATAAGGTACCTAATTTCATTCCAAAAAAGGTACACATTGACTTTGAGCGTGCCGCAATAAACGCACTAAGAGATGCTTTCCCCGAAGTTGTTATCAAAGGATGCAATTTCCATTTCAACCAAGCAATCTGGAGAAAAGTACAAGAACTTGGATTGGTCCCACAATACAAAGAAAATAAAAAAAAGTTCGAGATCACATACGTATGTGTGCCGCGTTGGCATACCTACCAGAAGATCATATCGGCGACGCTTGGCTAAACATAATGGAGAACGCACCAAACGAGGAAGCTGTTGTTAAATTCAACGATTATTTTGTCGAACAATGGCTGGAAAACGAGTTGTTATGGATATGCTATAATGAGCGACACCGTACTACAAACTCCGTCGAAGGCTGGCATAATAGACTGAACAGACGCATTGGCAAGTGTCACCCTAATATATTTGAGCTCTTCAACGTACTTACAGAAGAAATGCATTACTATGACATCGTACAGCAGCGGTGCGACCTACACATCTCTACGCCGAAACGTTCAAAGAAATACAGTGATTTGGACAGCCGCTTAAGCAAAATATTAAGTGAATATTTACTTCAAAAAATTGAAATTCGTGAGACATTAAATCGTTTAATATATATTGTAAAATTTGATTAGGTAGCTTACCTATATAACTTATATTAATGTAATAATGTAATATAATAAAACATCTAAAAAAAATACAAATCCAAAGCAACAAAGCGTATAATTATTTTGGTATTAGGTACCTACAGGTAACCAGGCCGTCACAATGGTCGGTGTACGAAACGAGAAGCCGATAGTGGATTAATTTATTTGGTGTACGAAACGAGAATTTTTCAGGTAAATTTTCGAGGTGTACGAAACGCGAGTGTACGAAACAAGAAAACACCCCACTAATCTACCCAAACCTTTTAGAAATATTTTACCTGAAAAATAAATTACCTGTCATGTCATAGAAATCCTTCCTATCAGTTATTTACATATAATATTAGGAATTTATAGTAAAGTTTTAGAACCTTATTTTTTTATTTCGCCAATTTTAGATTAACGTTTTTCTAAATAACCCCTTAATTATTAGATACTTGAGTTTCCCTTCTTTCGTCGAATCCTAGCCTCACTGATGCGCCATGATATGGCGAAACGCATCTGGGGATGGATCTGATCGGTTTAGCGCTGCCTAGCCTGAAATTGTGACGTGTGTCTTTACAGAATCAGATGGTCTCCTCTAAACATTAAACTTATTTTTTAAAAGTTTGTTGCAATTGCTGGTATGCTTTAAAAGTGTCCCACATCGGCACTCAATGGAGCTTAGCGCTTCATCCTTTTGACGGTATCCCCGTATAGAACTTTGAGTTTACTTTCTTTCGTGGAATCCTAGCCTCACTGATGAGCCATGATATGGCAAAATGCGTCTGGGGATGGATCTAATGAAAAGAAAGGAAAAAAATATTCTGATTTTAAAAAGTTAGTTCGTCAAATTATTCCCTTTAATAAATGAAAATAAATGATCGGTCTAAAATAAACAAGGTAGCTAATATTAGACCATCTTAAATTTTGAATGCGATTTCCCATATTGTACCAGTCCATTCACGTCGACTTTTATTCATTTTTGCCCTCTTGGTCGTTTTATTTATTTTCTCTGGCTTTGAAATTCTAATGTATTTCATTTAGTTCATATTATTTATGATTTTATTTTATTAACTTTTGCTTATATATTGCTATTTATTTATGACTTATAGGTTCATTTGTCATAATGTAAAGTTTTGTATTTAAATCAGATTCAAAAGCAACACTGCAGGTAATAAAATCTACATTTTATTATCTATATAATATTGTTCTTCGTAGGATCTTATAGATATTTATGACCAGTATCTTAAAGGGTTATAAATAAGGGCATATAAAAGATAATATTATTATTTTATTACTTTAGCATATTGGCAAAATAATTTCTAGTTTTTGTGTCCTATTTTAAGAAATTGTCGATACATATTTTACGATAACTTTAACGGCTTTGACACACCATAGAGAAACAAAATCAAGGGAAACCATCCAATGTAAATATCTAACCGCTCTTAATTTGCACTACGTCCAAATATGTATGTAAGGAGAGTTAGTGCTCTTTCACACGGGCGTTTTTTAAACGATCGTTAAATCTGCCGATCGGTAAATTTGCCGACAAACATTTTAATTCTATAGGGTTAGATTGATGCTTTCAGACGAGAGCGGCGACGGCAAAATGACCGATCGGCTGCCGTCCAAGTTAAAATTTCGTCGGCAAATTTGCCGATCAGTTAAAAAACGTCCGTGTGAAAGAGCCCTAACACTACACTAGTGTAAGAACTTGTAAAATAATGCAAAATATGCCAACAAATTGTATAAGACGCCTGTCCCAAGAAGTGGGAAGATCTTATGGAACATGCAGGAATATTCTTAAGAAGCAGCTAAATTTATTTCCTTATAAAGTGCTTGCTACTCTGGGATCTTAAAGAAATATAAAAATGTGTTTAATGAGAACGGGAGACATTAGTACCTCCAATCTTGTGGTGAGGGAGGAATCAACTTCACAGTCGGCTGTCTCGTTTTGTAATAATTGTCGTTTTTTCAAAACATACCATTGTTATAACGGAGCTCGTTATTACCTATTAACTTGACCGATGAGTCCATTTGCAGTAACTATCTATAGGTAATTTACACCCAAGGCCGTAGCCAGAAAATAATTTTGGGAGGGGTTTGTTCTAGTGGCGGATTTAGGATTTGTTCTAGGGGGGGGGGGGGGGGGGGCGAAAGGGAACTGCGCTGAAGGCGCTCTTGCGAAATTTTTTTGGGTGCCACGCCCTTTTTTGGGTAAAATAACTGTAAAGCTTAATCTGCGGCAATATGCCAGACTTTAAAACACTCTTTAAATTTAAAAGAAATTCGAAATTTGAAAGGTCGGTCGACAAAATAAACAATTAACTATTTATTTTACTAATTAACATGTCCCTTTTATTAAGTCATAATTATATCCAATGGCGCAACCAGGGGGGGGGGGGGGCTGCCGGGCTGCAACCTCCCCCGATTCTAGAAATTTAGCCTATTCGTTTAATTGCAAACCAATTTTTCATGTCACGCCTTTTACTAATATTTTATATTCAGCCACATAATTTACATCAATTATGTTATCAATAGTGAAATTATACTACGTCTGACTGAATGGACCGACCGAAATACTCCCACTGAGGCATCTGGATTACTGGCCAGCATTATAAGTCCAAAATTTGTGATCGGACTAATGTGTACAGAAAGAATATATGCCTACACACTGCCTTTAAGCAAGATTCTACAAACAGTCGATTTAAATCTTTATTAAGCATTACAGTTAGCTAATGACGTAACAGATCAAGTTAAAGAAATAAGAGGCCTGGCAGATGATAATTTTCAAAATATTTTTAAGGAAGCTCAAGATCTACTTTCGGAATACGATATTGAAATCAGAGTACCTAAACTACCGCCAAGACAAACACAAAAATTGGTTATAAAAACCGATTCCGCTGCTGAGTATTTTAAAATAACAATTTTTATTCCGTTTTTGATGGCCTCATAGCAAATCTCGAGGATTGGTTTTTAAAACATCGAGAAACCCTTCAAAATTTTGAATGCCTCTTTCCATAAGATAATCAAGATTTTGATAGTCAATTTAAATGTTTTTTGAAACTTCACAGCTTCTACAAGAATGAGTTCCTTGAAGAGTTTAACATTAAAACGATGTTAAACGCTTAACTTGAGCTGTGGTATAAAAAATGCAAAAACAAAAACTGAAGGAAGATTTGGACAAAGTGTATTCCGAATTCCGAATGTGATGTCAATAAAAAGGCTTTTATAATTTTTTTTTAACTTTGCCTATTACAACCGCCACATCTGAAAGGTCCTTTTCAAATTTAAAATATTTAAAGACATATCAGCGTAGCACCACGGAAGAGGACAGATTAAATGGTTTGGCAGTTCTTTATGCGAACCGCGATATTGATATTACCGTGGCAGAAATTCTGGACGAAAAGGCAAAAACAAAACGAAGAATTTTACTTTAATATTAGTATTATTAGTGATTACTTACAACTTATTGTATAAGGTTTTTGTTTTGTTTTAGTATAAGTATGATTAATATATGCGTTACTTATTTTAAATACATTTTTACTAATTAAAATGAAATTTCTCTAATTTTTTTTTTCATAAATATTTAGTTAGGGCCAGCGGCGTATTATTGCAGAAGTTTTAGGGGGCTGTCGCTCTCGCCAATCATACGTATTTTACCCAAAAAAGGGCGTGGCACCCAAAAAAATTTTCGCCTGCGACGCAAGAGAAAGCCCCCCCCCCCCGAACTAAATTTCTGGTTGCGCCACTGATTATATCTAAGTATAACCGCCTTAGTCGCATTGGATCACTTATCACTTTCCAAGACAGAACTGCCTCTCCGTGCTCGACGGCTGCGAGATATCGAGAATAACCCGTCCCATTCTGAAATGCAGTTCGAGCACGTCGCCGAAGTTGCGTTGCTTGTGTAGTTGGCGTAGCACGTAGTTTCGCCGCTCCCTAATAGATGTCGCTTCGCCGCTATTTAAGTATCGTCGTGCGAATACCAAGCGAGCATAAAGTCATACATAATAAAAATAACAGTAGGTATGTACATACCTAGGTAGAGAATTTTATTTGTAGTGATTAATTATTATGTTATGTAACAACAAAGTGAGACGGGCGCACTGTATATAACTACAGTCTCTTTAATACTTATTAAAAGTCTAAAATAAATATATTTTTTTAATTTCGGGGGGGGATCAATCCCCCTTGACCCCCCCCCCCCTGGCTACGGCCTTGTTTACATCTAACGTCATCTTTAAACTTCACTGTTTACGTTTTACTGTCAAGGTAGTACCGTTACCGATCTAACGTAGGTAACGGTAGTACTGATAGTTCGGATATACTTAGGATATACAATGTGTTTTCTTCTAGAAAATGTGTTGTTATATTCCGCATTATGAATATACAGGCTTAAAGATCTTTTTATTGGTATGTACCTAATGTGTATTTGTTATTAAATCATATTTTTCATGTATTTATTTTATTTAAACAATAACTATTTATTTCATGGCCGAAGTTGTGCCGACCTACTGCCTCATTTTAACTTTTGCTATGACTGTGTTTGTTTTGAATTTAATTCGCATTAATTTATTGTAATTGTATTTTCTTTCTCTTTTCAGACCCTTAAAAAAGTTTTTATTAAAAACGAAGCGTTGGGATAAATACAATTGTGTCATTTTATTGCCTGCCCTCATTCCCGCTATACTTATTCGAATTACTAACTAAGGGCGCTATACTTACCTAACTATTTTTAAAACACCGGTTGCAAATTTAGAACAATTACGAGAAAGGATTATCCAAGAATGTGGTCACATTTCTCCAGAGATGCTGGTCAACACTTTCGAAAATATGAAAATACGTGTGAATTTATGCTTGGAGCAATTTCAGCAATTTATGTAATTATTTTTCTTTTTCGTTCTGTATATTCTTACTTTGTTAATTTTGTAAACAATTCCCCATATCATTGTGATCTAAACCAAGCCCTCTTTGACACAAATTATTTTCGCTCGCACGGTATTTGTTAACGAGCAGAGCCCCGCTCGCCGCGCCGCGCTCTTACGTTTCATAGACTTGTGATTGTACGTCGTAATTTTGACATCTATCTATTTTTTTGTGCAACTCGTCTAATGATTAAAAATTTAAAATTTTTAGATTTTTCCCTACATATTGGGAGCATTATCTAGATAAATGTGGAAAATTTGAACTTCCCACCTCATCTGGACATCGGTTTTCTTTATCGGACAAATACAGTTGGAGTTTTGTTTAACACATATACTAGTAGGACCCGCCCGCTTTACCGGGACGCACTTTCACTTCTCATGGACTCGAGACGGTTCCCGTGGGTTTATTGCGGTAGAGGAGAGTGCCCTAATATCGCACACTTTTTTTCTGAAGCTGATATCTAACATAAAAAAATAGTTTGATATTACCAAATTAGGGTATTGATAATATTGTTATTACTAAAGCAATATATAACTAAAAAAAATATATTTTTCAATTAGTTTTTTATAAACTTAAAAAATAACAATATAAAACATTTTTGACTAAAACTAATATGGTAGCCTAATATCGCATAAGCGATATTTAGGCATTCATAAGGAAAACGACATTAGCCAACTTTATCCTGATAAGCAGAAATTGCAATTCCATACTTCTTACGACGTTAACTGCTGCCAGCATTGACAGTTTATCCCATTTTTTGATGCCATTTTATCTGGAACAAATTAGGAACAATAAACTAAATTGTATATTTAAGGTTCCAAATATCACACAGTGCGATATTGGGAAATCTTTACCCGTGCGATATTGGGGCACCTAGCCCATATGAGGTTAAGTTAACAATTAGTCACAATTAGTTTTCGCCACATTTGCATTATTATAATAAGCAAAACATACCTAATTAACCATAATATATAGGGGTTAACACATTTTACTTACTTGTTTTGCAAAAAAAAACACTTATTATTAGAGTAAAATATAAACTCACAATCGGCTTGCATAACAAACACCACACTGCCGCCATCTATTAGGTTTTATTGGCACTGAACCTAATGCATGGCCTTCGGTGAGGACTTTCCTTAGTCGCAATATAGATTTCTACCTATAAAATGATTTAGTTTTTAAAAAATCCCACTGTTCGGTATAAGGGAACCGTGCGATATTAGGGCACTCTCCTCTACCGTCGTAACTGGTAACTACCACATTAGTTTATAGAGAATATTACTGAGAATATAAGATCCTAATTTTTAACTTACATTGTATTGAAGTTATAAGTAGAAATTAAGGACTAAAAATCTGCTACATAAGAAACAGAGTTTAATGATATGTCTTATAATGTTTCTAAATTAAAGTAAGTTGTATGTGCGGTTTCTGAAATATTCGGTGACAGCGGAGGGCAAAAATTTGGTTTATTTAACATGCGGTTTTTTACTCTTAAATCTTCCTGTTTCATTGGTGATGATCATAAAAAAAATCGTCATGCCAATTTTCAATATTCCAATCCACATACAAGTTTTTGTATGATAAACAGACAAAATTAAAGTAGGTATAACTGCTTTTGTATAAACACGGACTCTTAAAAAACATATATATTCGATCCTTTTTACGCTCAAAAGAAATCATAAAACATATCATCTGTCACTAAAATAGGTAATTCAATATCGGATATATTTAAACGCACCGACGAAGTTTTTTTTTATAAAATCGCTAAAATAAAGCACATGCTTAGTAACAATAGAGATTTTCAGTCCTTATTTAAATTCCCAAGGAATATGTAATATGTATTTCTTTTCTCCAGACTTTTCGTGAATCATGCTTGACAGTTATAAAGATTTTAGTTTTAAATTTTAATAATGCCCCTTATTCCTGGTTTAAACGTGCATAGAATACATAATTTTTACATAAAAAAAAGAATATTCTAAGTTTTTCTTTTGCCAACCATTATTTTAGCTACCTATCCAATATAAAATAAAATAAAATATTAGATATTTAATATGAATGATTTGTTGTTTTTATAGTGGTTTAAATATAGCCGTAATTATTATTTCCATCTGTTTTTTATTAGAATCTGACTTACTGTTTCACCCTTATCGCTGAGAGACGAGACGAGAGATTTTTCTGCGAGAATCAAGCGAGACATAAATGATGCGAGCACGAAAAATCTTAAAAACCCAATTAAATCGCTTATTCAGAAACAAACCAAGTAGTGCTACTTTTCAGGACAAAAAACGTCTCTGTGATTTAGTAAGTAAAACTTTAATGGTATTTATTTTAAAATGATAACTGTTTATAACCACCTAAACTGTTATTAACCATATTTTACTTAGCTTTGCAGAAATGGAATTTGAAATATGTGACCTGGGTTCTTTCTGTACTAAATAAAAAATATTATGGTGGAAAAACCTATAATCTTAACTAAATAAAAACATTAAACTGCATCTTGCACAGATTTCAATGTCATGAACCTCAGCCTGGAATATAGTCGCCATGGATCCCAGACTGATCGTGAGCTTTATTTTTGGATCTCTATATATTCCGGCTCCAATATCTTCTTTAGTCTTGGAGACGCCTGTGAATAATCCAAACTCCGCACTGAGTAGTTTCTTACTATTATTGATCCACTCTTCCCTACTTGGATGAACGATAGTGTAGGGCAGTTCGTCGTTGGGTATTTTTGTCATGATGTCTGAGGGCATTTTCAAAATGCTGCTGGTTGCATAGTGTTTTCTACATTTTCTAGCATTCTGGTACCCTCTAGGATACATGACTGCGGCGTGTTAATGGCTGTTTGGTACATTCTGTAGGTGGCCCGTTTGGCCTCTTTCTTCAAGTATATATGAAGAGGGAGAAAATTTCGATTATATATTTTTTTACGATTATACCCCAAATATTTTCAATTGGATTGATATAGGGACTGTAAGTGACCCAAGGCAGCACTTTCACATTATGGGTTTGAAACCAGTGGGTTACAGCATTGGCAATGTGGACTAGACAATTATCTTGTTGAAATATAAAAGTATTATTGGGATATATTTGCTCAGCAGATGGTATGGTAACAATATATTTTCTGAAATGAGGCACATAGAATAATAATGGTTCAACTACAATAAAGTTAATCTCGAGATACTGAAGAGTTTGCGAAATGTATTATAGAAAATTAAGGAAACTTTTTGGTTGTTTATAAATGATTTATTATTGAAAACTAAATATTGAATTATAAAAAGAATACGAAAAACATAAACTTAATAAACAAATTATTGGTTAAACATAGCTTTAAACATTTTTTTCTGGACTTGGTCCATTATTACAGTGAAAATTTCATAGTTTTAGCACAGTGAAATACTAATCATAGTTCATCTCGTCATTGAATGATCGATCTTCTGTATTAATATTTGGTAATGATGAGCGAGTGGGCTACTTCAACTGGTAAGTTGCGGTAATATTGATGACATATTGGCGGAATATATGGTAAAAGATCGACCATATCTTTTTTTAGCACCTGTAACCTCCCTTCTTGGTGGGTACAGTGGATCCTGGCAAATATTCATCAGATTATTTAAAAATCTTCGTGGTGCAGTTCAATAACGTTGAAATGTGGCAGCTTCTATTTTGAATTTTTGATAATTTCCATCCACTGACCTGGGCTGCAAATTTGGGCATGTTTTCTTGCTGCACTTTCGATGCCACCGAATTCGCCATCATTGGGGATTACATTAATGGAGACATCTGGATCCTGCACAAGTTTAAGAAGAGAAAGGCTTGTTTTTATATTGCGATTCTGCCCAATGCACGAATCTGAGTACGCTATAACATGAGAATGAGACGCAGCCTTTTCTTTTAAATGTTTAATTAAACAAGTTGCTATATCCGTCGAGCCACGCCCACCTTCAGTCTCATCTCATATCTGTACATGTATTCTGTTTTGTCATTTTCACAGTGTTATATAAGTATGAATTTCTGTAAGCAACAGAAACTAAGCTTTTGGTATGGGAGAGGTTTTTGTAAATCAAACATCATTACATAAGCTTCGTTCACTTTTTCTAACTAGGTTCTACTAGTTTAGGTTAGGTTAGGTTAGAGTGGCAGACCTCTGGAATTGACCAAACAGTCACACGTAGTCCTATAGGACCGTTGTGATACCACACATGTTCCGCGGAACCTATTGCATCAGCTTCCTGATGGTTAACACGATCGTAGAAGAATCTTGACAGCTCATTCAAACCAGCCACTGCTGTTAATAAACTTAGTAAGTCGACCCAGTTGCAGGCTGCTCACTTCCTCCAGATCATTAAAAAATGGTTCACCCAGTGCATTGAACCTTCTTCTCGCGAGGCCGGGGCATTCACACAAGAAATGCTGAATACTTTCCTCCTCTTCCTCATCTCTGCAACTTCTGCAGAAGTCGTTAGTTGGTATTCGCATACGTTCAGCGTGTCTACCGAACAAGCAATGTCCGGTGATTACGGCAGTGATGTTTCTTAGGTCCTTCCGACTGTGCTGTAATAGCGCTGCGGTTTTCCTGTTATCAAGTAGGGTCCACAATTGCCTGGAGATGCTACAAGTTGTAAGTCCTGTCCATCTGCTTTGCGCAAGTTGTTTAGCTGCTCGATCTATCTCTTCTTTGACTGATCCCAGTGGTCTAGCCACAGTATTCTCTGCTAGTTCGACAGACATGCTTGCGCCCTCCCTGGCGAGCGCATCAGCAGTCTCGTTGCCATATATGTTACTGTGTCCAGGAACCCAGCACAAGGTGATTCGATGTTGAGCACCAAGTGTGCAGAGATTGTTGCGACAGCGCCTTACTAATTTTGACTTAGTGCTGCTGGAGCAAATTGCCTTTATTGCTGCTTGACTGTCTATATAGATAGCTATAGACGCAGGTCCTCTCAAGCCAGGGTGATCCCGCAGGGTACTGACTGCTTTATCCACTGCAAAAATTTCTGCCTGGAAAATGCTGCAGTAGTCAGGGAGTCTGTATGACCTCTGTATTGGCATGCTCTCGGAGAAGATGCCAGCTCCCACCCCGACGTCCATTTTTGAACCGTCTGTGAAGATCGAGTGATCCGCCTCCATTGTTACTTGATTGCCTTCCCACTCTTCCCTACCCGGAATGAGCATAGAAAAGCCCCTTCCAAAGTCTGGCAGCGAAACAGTGTAATCGGTCGACTCTCGCAAATTTTGGCCTGGATATATCCTTAGTATGCTGCTGTGTCCGTAGTTGGCACTGGTCCAGCATTTCGACTCTTTCAGTCGTAGAGCACTTTTTGCAGCCACACTTTTTCCGTAAATATCCACGGGTATAAGATGCAGCATCACTTCCAGTGCCGCTGTCGGTGCTGAGTGAGGGGCACCGGTCACTCCTAAACAAGCTGCCCGTTGTACCTTCATCAGTTTTTTCATGTTTATTGCTTTTTCCAAAGCAGTCCACCAGACCAGGACCCCGTAGGTAAGTATAGGTCTTACAATGGCTGTATAGATCCAGTGTACTATGTGAGGTTTAAGTCCCCACTTTTTTGCAGGCATAGAACGCAACTGACGCCTTTTTGACTCGTTCTTGTAAGTTCATGCCCCAGTTAAGCTTGGAGTCGAGTATCAATCCTAGATACTTTGCTTTTTCTTTCAGCACTAAAGTACTGTTGTCCAGAACTGGGAGCCTGAAGTTCTCAATCACCCTTCTGCGTGTAAATAGAACCAGCTCCGTTTTTTCTTGGTTGACTTTCAAACCACATTTCGCAGCCCACCGTTCGAGTTTTCGTAGCGCTGTTTCTGTTAGTTCGCTGATGGTATTTAAATATTTGCCCGACACAAGTATAACTAAATCGTCGGCATATGCAATCACCTTGAATCCAGCCCTTTCTAACGATCTAAGAATTTTGTTCATTACTCTTAGCCACAGAGTTGGCGACAGAACCCCGCCTTGTGGAGTTCCTCTTCCGGCAATCCTGGCTATCTCACTGCTTCCTAATTTAGAGCAGATTTTACGGCCTTTCAGCATCTTGTGAATCCAACGGCAGATGCAGTTATCGACCCCTGATTCTAATAGGGCATCGCAAACTGCCTCAGTCGTGACGTTATTAAAGGCCCCTTCAATATCTATGAAGGTTCCAAGAGTGTGCTCTTTATTTCTAAGTGATTTTTCAATTGCGCCTACCACCTCATGTAGCGCTGTTTCCACTGATTTGCCTTTTGTATAGGCGTGTTGAGACGAGCTCAGCCTTTCTTCTGGTACCGAGTTCTTGATTTGTGTATCTAACAGCCTCTCCAACGTTTTTATGAGAAACGAAGATAGGCTAATCGGTCTGAAGTCTTTGGCAGTCGTGTGGCTGCTTTTACCAGCCTTTGGTATAAATACTATTTTAATATTGTTCCAGCTTGCAGGTAAATGCGTGTAATACAAGCTGCTTCTGTATATCACCAGGAGCCAAGGTATTAGGATCTTTTTCCCTTTTTGTAGCATGGCGGGCATTATTCCGTCTAGTCCTGGTGATTTATACGGATCGAATGAGTCAATCGCCCACTCGAGCTTCTCGCTAGTGACCACCGATTTAATGATGTTTAAATCCGGGGGGTCTCCTTGATCAATGAGGGCTTCCGCTGCCAGTGTGTTTCCAGGAAAATGGGCGTCTATTAGCAGTTTAAGGGTTTGCTCGCTGCTCTCTGTAAATGCCCCATCGTTTTTTCTTAGGAAGGAAGGAGCACTCGGCTCCTTCGATAATACTTTCCTGAGCCTAGCGGCCTCGTTAGTGCTCTCCACTTGCTCGCTGTAGTCCTGCCAGGAATTCCTTTGAGCTTTCCTAATAGCTTTCTTATACGTCTTTAGAGCCTCCTTATAGGCACTCTCATCTTCCGTACGTCTGCTCTTTGCTTTATTAAACAGCCTTCGCATGTCACGTCGTAGCCCACTCAAGTCCGCGCTCCACCATGGTGGATATGACTTCTTGGCTGGTCTGCTTATCGGACAGCTTTTGACAAAAGCTGCCGTAAGATTTTCTGTTAGCTTATTGACCGCGCTATCAATCGAAGCAGTATTAGGCAACAGATCCTCAGGTGGTTCTGTCAGCTTATCAGAGATAATACTACAAAACTTATCCCAGTCTGTTCTCTTAGGGTTACGAAATGGTTCAGGAGCACTCGTGGATGCGCCGACGTCGAACAGAATCCAGCGATGGTCCGAGAACGAATTCTCGCTGGAAACTCTCCAGTTTTCGACTTTTAAATCGCTAGATTCATTCGAAAACGTAACATCCAGAACCTCCTCTCTATTCGCAGTAACAAATGTGGGTGTATTACCGTTATTACAGATATTTAGGTTGGACGTAACGATAAAGTTAAAAAGACACTCACCCCGTTCATTGATGTCCGTGCTTCCCCATAGTGTGTGATGGGCGTTGGCATCACATCCCAAGATTGAGTTTACTCTTTCATTCCTGGCAGATTCCACAATATTTTGGACGTCTGCCGATGGTATTGGAGCGTCGTGGGCCATGTAGACGGATGACAACATTAAGGGTGCCCCTCCTCTGCGTTCCCATTTGACGGTTGTTATGTCTTGATTGCTAAAATTAGGCATTAAGAACATTTTGCTTTTATTATTAACTAAAACACAAGTTCTTGGCTTACCTCTGCCCTTGGAGTAAAACAGGGAATAGTTTTTCAGCCTTAATCCATGTATGACGTCGTTTTTGACCCAAGGTTCCTGAATTAAGGCGACGTCGAGGCCCTTCTCTTCCATAAGAAGCGCCAGATGGCACGAAGCCATTTTACTGTGGTGAAGGTTGATCTGTACCACCCTCAACATCGCTAAGCGGCGTTGGACCCTCAACCTCCATCACAGGAGCCGGTTCTACTACCAGTACCGCGCCCTGCTCCACTTCCATTGCAGATGTCGTTGTGGCATCCTGCTTGGATTCAGCCGGTGGTACCACTTGGCTTCTCTCCGTATGTTTGGGAAAGCCCTTGTACACACTAACTGTAATTGCATTGAACCCGCAGTGAAGCTTGAATTGGGCTTCCTCTAGAGCGGGTAGGGACTCATCCGTGAGTTGTAGGATGACGCTTCTCCCTGTCGGTTTTGGGTCTTCCATTTTCAGAATCCTCCATTCCTTGCAGGGAATCTTTGGATTCTGCGCTGCCAGTAGTGGCAGTAAATTCTTTTCGGGGATCACAGGCACCGGCAACCAAATCCTCGCTCTCGGACACTCTGGTAGCTCCGATCGAGGGATCACCTGCAGGCACGCGTGTTCCCAGGGTTCTACGATTTTATAAACACTCTCGTTCAAGAACTTTAAGGAAAAATCATCCGTGCAGTTGATGATCTTGATTCCTCTAGTCCATCCCGAAGTGTCGTATTGTGGAATCTGGCCAGTAGGATTGGCTATTAGAAACTCCATAAGGATTTCTGTAAGCCTCTTCTCAACCAGAATCCAGCGGTCTGACGTAATCTTCCAGCATTTGTTGCCGGCGTCGATTACTGCAACTTGAAGACTGCTGCGAGACGCTTCCGCCATCGTTCTGTTGTCGGAACGCTCTCTGATACCAGTCTTTTTACGACTAGGTCCACTGCTGGGCGCAGCAGAACTCTTCCTTGTTGAGCCCGCCACGGAAACTTGTTTAGTCTCCGTAGCCAGTCTCCTTGAAGACGTTCCAGCTTTGCCCTGCTGTGGAACCGGTTTTCGTTTCTTGTCTCTTGGGGTGCTCTCCTCATCAGTAGAACGTGTCCTTTTTTCAGCGACACTTCTTTCGAGGGTTGCACCCGGTTTTTGGTAAGTGTAAGGAACATGGTACGGATCGCGAGCCAAGAGTTCTCTCGCCCACTTTAAAGTTCCCTGATCCTTACTTGTGAGGTCAGCTGGATTTTTACTCTCCAGTATTCCTAGAAGATGCCTTGCCTTTTGGCACAGTCGCATCTTCTTTGCCCCAGCTGAGATCTTTCTGCTAGGCTTGCTGTCCTTGGGATCCGCCTGGGATGTACCAGGCGATCTCAGCAGCTTTTCCTCCTCGCTTTCATTAACACTTTCTCCATGTGAGCTGCCCTCGATGACCAAATCATCTCCTGGCAGCTCAAGCCGATTGCTCTCGGCGGTATTTTTAGGTTTTTTATTGTGTTCCATATAAGTCCCACGAGTAGCTCGGAAATAAAGGTCCATCCTGGCAGAGCCGGCATACCAGGACAAGGCGCTTATACTATAGTGATTGCCTGGTCCACTATAGGAGCTCGTTACAGCTGATTTTACCCTCAGCCTTCCATCCTTGGCACGGTTGCTCACACCACCTCGGATTTAGGTCCTCACATCCATAACTGAGCGAAGGCAATTGATGTGCCAGACTCAGTTTTAGCTGACTAAGTCATTACCAGCGGGCGCCCGCGGGGAGGACACGGAGTGAGGATTTTGCCCGCACTTCTACTAGTTTAATTATTGTCGGAGTCTGACAGGTATTCCGAACCAGAATCACTAAAATCACTCCAGTCGCTTATATTATTAGCTTGTTCGGAATTCATCACAAGAAAGTAGCTTATACGTTATAATATTATTATACAATACGCACGCAGCTAACAAGTTTCAGACTAAAAGTGGTCTAACTCCGGACATTTACCACTATTAAACTGAAAGTGACACTTATTCCACTTTTATACTAAAACTTATTTGTTTTGACAGCCGCGTTCAGAATAAATACCGCCATCTCCTGGTAAAAATATCAACAACTAGGAGATAGACCACTTTAATACTGAAAAATAAGAATCAGACAATGCATTTTTGATGGAAAGGGAATAATGAAAAAGAATGGAGTTGGACCATTATTATTCTATGTGCCTCAAATGTTAATGTAATTTCCGGCATTAAATCTTCCCTCTATTTGCCAGCAAACACCAGGTCCATGAACACTTATCCAGCCCCATACATTTACAGTGAAACGCCATGTCTAAAAGTGAGGGGGTTAGTATATCGCTCTTCAAACCTGGTATTGTTTGGACGGTACACACGAATTTGTCCGTTATAAGTCGACTGAAACGTCTTTTCATCAGTAAAAATTACCCTGTTCCAAAATTGAGGATTGCGCAATAGGACCTCAATGTCTGTCGTTGGTGTGGTGCAAAAAGCTCCAGTGATCGCGTGCCGGTGTTTGTAATCCGCTTATTGTCTCAGGATTTGCCACAGTTCCTGCGACATGTCCTTGCGGATCATTGTGGGAGTTCCAACTGAGCGTTTTATCTAGTGTCACCCCCTAGATATTTTGCCTCGTTGGCAAACGGTATGCTTTCTCCTTAAACTCTCCAGCCTCCTTTTCACGGTGAATGGTATAATTAACATGTTATGAGAATTAATTGACAGGCCCGGGTAAGAGGTAAACATCATATCCATCACTACATTGGTCCATAGTCAAATTGGCAAAAAGCAAAAAGAAAAGGCCAAATTCCTAAAATACCAAACAACTTTTTTCTAAAAAGACTAGTTTCCAAACGAAAATAACAATTTTTTGATGACAACAAAATGGTAATTTAAGAAAAACAGCTGATTGACATAAACAAAGACACGGAAGTTAGGTATTCCTTAAATATTCTGTTATTCCAGTTTTGGCGCGAAATACCACAAAGGAAAATGGAGCAAATTAACTGAAAACGTTTTCTTTTAAACGCACTTCAATTCATGCTTGCCTTATGTAATTACTCCGCTGCGACCAATTGATTGCGTTCTATATCTTCGGAATACAAATCGGCTACTGCCGTTCGTTTTCCTGCTAATACCATTCTTCAGGAATTAATCCATTAACATATCGGCACCGCCATTTAATTGTCTTTAATGTCTTTATCCAGTGTGCATTTAATTCTATTTTCAAGGAAATTTCCAAAAGGGATTTTGTAATGATAATGAATATTATATGGAACTAATGAACTCACTTATTATTGATCAAAAGTGTTTTGCTCAAGGGGTTTGCTGCAATTGTTGTATATTTTATGCGAGGGGTAATTCACTGGCGAAAATGGTGTACAACTTTTAGAAAATACAAAAGAAAATACGAAAATACGAGGAACATGCAGAAAATACGAAGAAAATACAGAAAATACGAAGACAATACAGAAAATACGAAGAAAATACAGAAAATATGAAGATAATACAGAAAATACGAAGAAAATACAGAAAATACGAGAAAAATACAAAAATTCCGAGGAAAATATATAAAATACGCGCGGCAATCAATTTGGCAACGACGTAAAATCGTTGGAAGATCTGACAACACTGCCGGGTTTTCGACGGCTTTAGTGATGGGAATAAGCGACTTAAGATTCTGGAAGAACAACGCTGCCAAAAATAAGTTTGTTTGACTTCTAAAAGAAAAAAAAAAGTCGCCAGTTCCGTTATTATTAAAAAAAAAATGTTCCCAATGGATGTTGATTTAGTAAGCCAATTTTGTGAAAATTACAAATTTTTCATCAGTGAATTATCCCGATGCACTGGCGAAAATGGTGTACAAGTTCTAGAAAATAGGGAAAATACGAGAAAAATTAAGAAAATATAAGAAAATACAAGGAAAATACAGAAAATACGAGAAAAATTAAGAAAATACAAGGAAAATACAGAAAATACGAGAAAAATTCAGAAAATACAAGGAAAATACGAAGAAAATTCGGCAATATGGAAAATGGTGTACAAAATTTTTTTCAGTGAATTACCCCTCGATTTTATGTATTAATGCTTTGGGCTATATTGTCACAACTTGATGCGTATACTTAAATGGGGTAATTATATGTGTCCAAAATTTCGTTCATATTACACTGTAGATTATTAGAATATCATGAAAAACCGGTAAATGCAGTATTAGAGAGGGTGGTCACAAAAAAATCACTATTCAAATTTATTTTGGGGGTGCTTTTAAAAGTGGCCAATTGGCTAAGAAATCAGATTGTTAAAATTTCAGTATCAATTGAATAACGTGAACTCTTGCCTCATCAGGGTTGACGTCTTAACTTTTTATAAAATTGTCTAAAATCATTGGAAAATTCAATTACGTCTGGTCTCCAGATTCTACTTTTTTGATTTGATGGTGTACGGGGTGGTCAAATAAGCGAGGACGTCGCGACGGCTTAAAAGATCAATGCCCTTTTTTTAATTTGAAATGAAACCATATGTCGGATTTTACATAGTCAAAAGGACAACTAAAATTGGAAGAAGTCGGTGAAAACCTCAAGTTAATATCTCTTATCTAGCTGGATATCATCAAAACATTATTCTGAAAATAGAATAATTTAATACCGCTTGTAGGTACTTAAATTATTAAAATACCGAAATCCTATAACTATTATGGACTAACTAACTGTTACTCATAAAGCAATAATATTTTAAATTATTGTCACTTTTAAAATAAACATAACTTAATGAATAGTATGACGGCGTATATATTTCAACTATTCGAACTATTGACGTATTACCATGGCCATTAATAAAGGTATTTATATATTTTTATTTTACGAGAAAAAAGCATTTTTGGCCAAAAAAAAAGGTTTACCAACCAAGCACGTAGCCAGGAAATATATTCGGGGGGGTCCGGCAGTGGCTTATTTCGGATTTTGATAAGGGGGCCCTTCTTTCTTTCGTTCTTAAAAAATGCGCCGCAGGCAAAAATTGTTTAGGTGCCACGCCCTTTTTTTGACTCTCGAAACTTGGAAATTCTTAGTTTCGATAGCCTAACCCGAAAAAACGTAGATAATATACAGGGTGATTCAAAAGTACTTTGACAAACTTCGGGAGGTAATTGCTGGCAATATTTTAACATGAAAAGTTCTTATAAACAGTGGTCCTTGGCGACTTCGTTACGGAGATACAGGGTGTTGAAATGTTAAAAGAAATAGTAATAATTTTTAAATAACTCCTTAACGAGTAATTTTTTTTTAATGAAATTTTGTGAACTAAATAAGCATCTAAGGACACTTATTTTCAAAGTACAACACGTTCGTAAATTTAATCAGTGGCGTCGGTACAAAATGTTACTATCATATTTTTTGTGAAAACTATGCTACACCATTGACTTATTTTATTTTAACTATTTTCTTATAAATCCCCCCTTTATTTAGAACAAAAAAGATCACGTGTGTTTTTTTGATACGAGGGACGGTTTAAGCGTAAATGATTATTTTATTTGAATATACACAAATATTAAAAAATGTGTTTTAAACTGATCAACCACTTAAATATTTATTACAGTATTTTAACGAATACCTACATACATACTTACTAATAAACAAATATGTATATGCCTAAGGAAGGTATCTGAGGATGCCTATTTTCTAAGTATAACACTTTTTCAGTGGCATACATATTTATTTATTAGTATGTTATTTTTTAATATTTTGTATTTTGACAAGGCGGCTTTGGAAATGCTTTTTTTGTCGATAAATTAAAATATATTTGACAGTTAGTTACCACTGAGTTTTATTTGTTCAGTTTCGTTATATTTAATGGTTTAATTTATGTATAATATTATGTGTTATTTTCCTATTTTGCTGAAAACAATAAATTTTATGAGAATTTCGGGGGGGGTGGTCCGGACCCCCTGGTCCCCCCCCCCCCCCCTGGCTACGTGCTTGTTACCAACTTTAATCTTGGCACGGGTTAACCTTATCCAATTAAGATAAAACTATGCAAATCTTATACCTTACCTTACCTAAATACTTGTTAATTTGGATTTAAACAATACACAAATACATTTTTTCTTGTCGTCCATCTATTCTTCTGCATAATTTCATAATTACTAAATTCTTGTCTTGTATTATTCCACATCGTACTTGCTAAACTTTTAATTACTTACCGAAATACATCTAGTTTTGTTTTATCGCCTTATCCTCAGCAAATTCGTCTGGAACTGCCCCATTACCCAAGTTTTTATAGCGCCCACTAATCTCCTGATGCAATGTGTATTTGTGGTCTCTTGGGATTCTTCACTTAAGCATTTTTCCGCTAGTTTCAGTTTGGCTTTGCGAACTTGCGTATTTAAACTTAAAATGCTGCAATTGAAATTATGCTTCTTGTTAAAACTTTCTTTGGCCTAAAAGTTTTTATTCTTTCGTCATTATTAGGGGTCCGTTACATTAGCCCCCCCCGGTGCCCATAACTGCGTAAAATTTTAGCACCATATAAACTATACCTAGCACTACCTAGCACCCAAATTATAGAGCTAGCACCATAGTCGTTACGGAGTTATTAAGCACTTTTACCGGGGGGGGCTAATGTAACGCTAGCCCCCCCCGGTGCCCACAACTGCGTAAAATTTTAGCACCATATAAACTATACCTAGCACTACCTAGCACCCAAATTATAGAGCTAGCACCATAGTCGTTACGGAGTTATTAAGCACTTTTACCGGGGGGGGCTAATGTAACGCTAGCCCCCCCCGGTGCCCACAACTGCGTAAAATTTTAGCACCATATAGACCATACCTAGCACTACCTAGCACCCAAATTATAGAGCTAGCACCATAGTCGTTACGGAGTTATTAAGCACTTTTACCGGGGGGGGCTAATGTAACGCTAGCCCCCCCCCGGTGCCCACAACTGCGTAAAATTTTAGCACCATATAGACTATACCTAGCACTACCTAGCACCCGAATTATAGAGCTAGCACCATAGTCGTTACGGAGTTATTAGGCACTTTTACCGGGGGGGGGGGGCTAATGTAACGCTAGCCCCCCCCCCTCCCCGGTGCACAAATCTGCGTAAAATTTGAGCACCATATAGACTATATCTAGCACTACCTAGCACCCAAATTATAGAGCTAGCACCATAGTCGTTACGGAGTTATTAACCTAATTTAAGAATGGCACCGACAACGTTGCCGCTAAGGAGAACTGGAGTGTAGCACTTGGTAACTTTTTAAAATAGCGTTAGCGATATAGGTACGAATTAAATTAAATATAAAATTTATGAATACATGTTCTGGTTTGGTAACAGAGTCAGTAATTTAGAATGGATAATGGTGTAACTGTGTGAGTATAATTAGCTACAAAGTATCAGTCTTTTTATATGAATATATTATATGAAAATAAAACGTAAATATAATATATTAGCCCAGAAATATTAGGGGTTTCGCCTCGGAATGAGACATAGTCAGCTATAAACTTGTGTAAACCTTTCTTTTGGCACCCTAAAACTTATCTCAAAACCTACTTATCGTAGGGTGTCCGCGCCTACAGATATTCCAAGGTCAAAGGTCAAAAAATCCATTTTTTTACACATTTATTGCAAATATCTCGTTTTCTATGGGTTTTTTCAGCTGCTCCATTGCTTTTATGTTTTTATTATAGTCTGAATATCCATCAAAAACAACAACAATTTCTGAACCATAATGCCTTTGTAAATAATTTGCGGCCTGTTTTTAATCGGGACTACATAGGTTGACCTCGAATGATACTCTAAATCAGCGGTTCTCAAACTATGGTACGCGTACCACAAGTGGTACGTGAGGCCTCCAAAGGTGGTACGCGAATAGTTATGTACTTGCCTTCAAATAAAATTATCGTTGACTCAATTTTATTAATAATCTATCGTTTCTCACATTTTATATTGTAAATGGCAACACTGTTGTTGGTGTTTATTCAACGGGGAATCCCCTGCTCGTTTTAAAATCGTGACGAATCATGCGTATTTTGTTTTGTTCAGTGTCATGATTGTCCAACCGTGTAAGTATTGGTTGGTGATTGTCTTCTAGTAAAGCGAACGTATTTACTGTATTTTTATCGCAAATTAATGGAAGATATGGGTAAGTGGCTTAAAAGAGACATAAAACGTTGGAACATCCTGTTCTATCTAGTTCTACTTCAAAATCAGAATGTGTTATTGTTAATAAACATGAAGAAGATCCTTCCAAATACGGAAAGTAATAAGAAAATATGATCCGAAATTAATACATTAATTTAGGATTCAAGTTCACAAACGTAAACGATGAGCCTCATCATTCCCACTGACTTTTTTTGCTGATGTATATTATTTTAAATATTTTATTATTATAAATTCTTTGTTTTTTAATAAAAGCTTTTAAAAATTGTTTTAATACTATAACAATCTGTTCTGTTGCACGGTTATCAGTATTTCTTATTACACTATAAGTTCAATAAATACGTACAGCCAGCACAACTTATTTATTTAGTTCGGTGGTACTCGATTTATCCGCCAATGATTAATCCACATTGCATATAAATGGTATCCGAAAGAAAAAGTTTGAGAACCGCTGCTCTAAATAGTTAAACTCTGCGCGCACTCTATCTAGAAAATGGTTCAAGATATAAACAAAATGTTTAAACAAAATTTGTAGAGAATTTAATCCTCTACAATATTTATAAGAAATACAAATAATAGCATAAAAGTCATAGGAAACGGGATATTTGCAATAAATGTGTTAAAAAATCGATTTTTTGACCTTTGACCTTGGAATATCTGTAGTCGCGGACACCCTACGATAAGTAGGTTTTGAGACAAGTTTTAGGGTGCCAAAATAAAGGTTTGTACAAGTTTATAGCTGACTATCTCTCATTCCGAGATACTTGCCCTTATTTGACTAACATTCCTGGCCTATATAGTGTGTTCCGCTCAAGGAGTGACCACCCTTATAAAATTTGAATTTTTTCGCAGATTTCGAAATACTGTTAAGACAAGATTTGGAGCCTCAATGATAAGAGTTTCTTGTTTGTTTGTAACTTTTTTGCTTAAAATTGGATAAAACATGATAAATCTAGAAACTCAAGAAAAACAAGAATTTTATAAAGGTGGTTAGTAATAACTCCAAACAGAGAAACTTTTTCTGTATTTAACTTACTTGGTATAATTTATCCAAACTCAGTTTGATGACTTAAAAAAGCAATTAACGGGCTTGAAAGAGACCGACCTAAACCAGGGTTGTCAGATATTTTTTTTTAAGTCTTTAAGTTATTTTTATTAAAAATGATCCTTTTATATCAGTATTCAATTGTTAGTCAGTAACTCTCTTTGAAAGCTAGTTTGCAAATATAGGTACTTTAAACCGCGCGTTGAGTGTGAAAGAAAATAAAACAAGGCATTTATTATCATAATAATATATTTTTTAGTCCGTTACAAACATTATTTATAAAAACTAATTAAAATCAAAATAAAAAGGGTTTTGAGTGTTAAAAAACAACTAATTAACAAATTCGAGAAACGCAGTAATTAACAGCGTTAATGTATACTAAGAAGTATATATTAAAAGCTGGACTCTAACCAAAGTTGAATGTGATATGTCCAACTTCTTTTTCTGTAAGTCGTCATAATGTTCAAACCGACCATTGTGTCGCACACTGTATGCCGTAAAATGACCTGTGTCAGATCCTATATGAGAAACTACTCCCCGAAGAATATAAGCATTTTTAAACATAGTAATTTTCTGTGTTAGAGTATCTAACGGACACTGTAACTCTGATTTTTTTTGTAAAATGTCAAACGGCTCTAAAATTAAAATATGTTTATTTAGATTTAAACATTCATTCACTGTATTAATTTGACATTCAGGACAATTTCTTTTTCGAACTGAATTTTTTAGGGTCTCCTCTAAGTGCTGATCCTTTACATTATAAGAAACATATTTTTTTTTTGTAATAGATAGAAAGCTGCAATTTGTGCAGTTCTCTATGTATTCTACAGAAAATAGTTCAGTACTGCAAATATGATCTAATACAGCTGTTATTGTGGCCTCCCCATTAATTCTAGTAATACCTTGCGACAAATCTACTTGGGGCCAAGTTAAAAAAACATCAGCCCTAAGACGGTAGGTGCCAGAAGTTATCCCCTTTTTTATAATATATACGACTAAGGTAATAAATGCATTTGTACTTATACTCTCCAAATAAACCTTAAAGTTCTTACTGTCACAATACGCAGTGGCAAATATCTGAGCAAGAGAATCGAATCCACAAGTATTAGAAAGTAATATTTTTTTTTCTTTAATTTTAATTGGTTTTAAATGAACAAGATGTCCATTACGTAATAATCCAACAGGAGTAATCCTTTTCTTTTCAAAATTAATTTCAAGGACCTCGGCCTGAGGATCCAAATATGACTCCCTCACTCTTTTCTTGGGGGGTAGGTTTTTTCCTCTCCAGTTTTCTTCTTGTAGGGTTTCTAGCACCAACTGTTTATTTTCATTGGCTTTTAAACAGTACGCACAGATAATTTTATCTTCTATGTGACTTCTACATCTGTCATTCATATGCACTTCCCTGTTGCAAAGAGAGCAAGTATCAGTACATGCATAATCCTGGAGTTGAAGTTGACATGATGAGCAGGTAATATCGCCTAATCGATTATCTGTTAAAGAAAATTACACTTAATTTAAAACATCCGCACATAAAAAGTTATTAAAATTGGTAGGTACATACATGGATCATCAAACAATTTTTTTTTAATATTGTATCTAACTGCCATTTTTATTAGAAAAGTTGTTGTTTGAACCTAATGTAATGTGATATTACCTGTGGTATTGTACGGCACATTATTGCTAGCGGTGTCTAAGATTATATCATGTTCCTTCATCTAAAAAAGAAACATAAATTTTAGAAAGTTACCTATGGATACAGGATATTCCAGAAATAAGTGCTAATCTCTTATGCGTACTTAAACCTTATCCAAAAAATAAAAACAGCTAGTTACTTAGAGAGGTCCATAATGGTGAAGAACTAGTACAAAATAAATGAATATCGGTATGACCACGAAAACTAGCTAACCCATGTGACTTTTATGTTTTTTAAAACGACGCCGGTGATTATTTGTATTCAGTGCACGGACAGATATTATTAAATATTATGCTGTGGCTTGTGATATTAAATTTCTCTAATTTAATTCCAAACTGATATATTTCTATTAGGTAACTTATTTCTTTGGTAGCTGAAAAATCAAACTGGCAATTTTGCAATTTTAGTTCAGTCCAAGTTGATTACGACAGTTAGTTAATAATATTTATTCTCAACCCTTATTATCCTCCAAAGAGGACCCCAGAAGCTATTTAAAGCTTGTGTGGAAAGAAGCTGGCAATCATTATTATTCCTCGTGTTTTTTTCGGGCCACGCCCTAATTTTGCTTTATTCCCAGTTTTTAAAATAAAGAATAATAATAAAACGCTTTTTACAGACGTTTACGTATGTACAGGGTCTTCCAACGAGGACTGAACAGGGGCTCATTTTTGAGCTTCCTTGTATTTAAAGAAAAATCCAAAATAGCCAATCATGTACTTTTTCCTGCAGAATTCAAAAATGAAACCAAAAATTTATTTGAACCAGAAACAAAAGAGTTACGCTATGGATAAGGTGTTTTTTAAATGGAACATAGCTTTTTTTATACGATTTTTGGAACGAGTGATTTTTTTTTGTCCGTTCTAATTAAAATATTTAATATTGTGACAGCTATTTTTATTAAATTTTAATGTTTTATCCAGTATAATTTAACTTTAACCTGTTTGAAACATACACTAGGTAATAAAGGTATAATCACCTTTGAATCCTTCAAAGTCATTTCGGCAATATTATAGTAAATTTGTCAAATTTTTTGACTTTGAAGGATTCAAAGGTGATTATACCTTTATTACCTAGTGTATGTTTCAAACAGGTTAAAGTTAAATTATACTGGATAAAACATTAAAATTTAATAAAAATAGCTGTCACAATATTAAATATTTTAATCAGAACGGACAAAAAAAAATCACTCGTTCCAAAAATCGTATAAAAAAGCTATGTTCCATTTAAAAAACACCTTATCCATAGCGTAACTCTATTGTTTCTGGTTCAAATAAATTTTTGGTTTCATTTTTGAATTCTGCAGAAAAAAGTACATCGATTGGCTATTTTGGATTTTTCTTTAAATACAAGGAAGCTCAAAAATGAGCCCCTGTTCAGTCCTCGTTGGAAGACCCTGTACCTATTTCGACCGTATGGTCGGGGATTGCAGACGTCGAGTTTGAAAATCTATAATTACGGAACCCCTAAAATTCATGGGGGGGGGGGGTAATTACCCCGTTACCCCCCCCCCGTAAATCCGCCCTTGGGTCAGTGAGCCAGTCAGTAACTATTTTCCACACGCTAAAAAAATATATATAACACTATGACCAGGATTTTCATCTTTTACGTAACTTTGATATGAAGTTGGTGAATCGGTAATCTATCTTTTTCTAATTATTGTTGTATGTTTATCTCATTCTTAGACGTCACTTTAGAGACTGTCTCTAAGTTGACATTTCTCTGTTTAAAGTGACGTGTTTTAAGGTTAAGTAAAAGGTGAGAATTCGGACCTGTTATTATGTTTTCTTTTATTTTACTTACGATCTCATTTGCAGTTAGGTATGCTTCTTTAGCAGAGGAAACCAATTTCATTTCGCCTTCCAGATTTTTTATATGTATTCGAATAAAATCATCCACTCTCATTGGCAATTTTTTATCAGAAAATATTCGATTCTTTAGCTGATTGAAGTAACTTTCCACACTGGCCGATGATGCAATTCGCGGTGCAAACGGAAAAGCTGTCTTTAGAACTGAAGTCCAAAGTGGGATTGTAGATGCCATCGAAATAATATCTTTTACGAAATCAGGCAATACCTGTTGATTTCCCCGATCCCCTTCCTCGTTGGGGTCTAAAGATATACCATGTGCCTTTTTGATGATATCAGCAACCCAAATTTTAAATAAGTTTTCATTATCATTCATCGAATGTGGTGGCTCAGTAACTATTGACTCGTGATCTGTTTTGCTACAATCCTCTGCTACATCCTCTAATGTGCCTGTACCAATACGCCTTATTAACCATTGTTTTTTAATTTCACATGTTGTCGGCTCCCCATGACTATTATTTCCCTCAGTGTCGGAATATGCAACAATAAAAATCGCTTCCAAAATATGTTGAAGCGATTGCAAGTCCTCGCACTGCATCGCTTGTCCAATGGCTTTTAAATAAAATTTACGCGTTAGGCGATGCTGATTTACTAAACTCTTTTTGGAAGAAAATATTTTCATAACATGAGCTACATCACTTCTTATGAAGCATTTTGGCATTTCATCTGAATTTTTGGTTAAGTTATTATAACAACAGTTTACATAGGACGTCAAATCATCAAACTGTGTAAATGCTTTTATACAGGCGTATATTATAGCTAGTGACATATCACACACCACTTCAGATGGAAAACATTGAGCATCTCTTAACCAAACAGACAGCCACGTTGAAATAGCAATACTGTTGTGGCTATCACTTAACATGGACCCGACACTGTACTGTTTGCTTATGGTAGGATCTCTAACCACAATGTCATACAGATATATGTAATTAGATTTTTGTCCGTTCGGGTAACGAATTTTGTTTACAATACCGCCAGTTGCATCAATTTGGATTTTACAATAATTGGTTTTTGTAAATTGACGAAAAACATAAATTTGTGAGCTTTTCCAATAATAAATAAAAAACGGTGAATAACCAATATTTTTTATTGATCCAGATGAAAATTGCTCATGCTTAAAGTTATATAACGAAATTATTACATCTTCATCTGACCGAAAACTTTTTTCATATCTATGCTTGGCAACTCGTAATGTACTTAATTTTGGTATATCAGCTGGTTCATTATCTCCAAAAGACATGTACTGTGATGCTAAACGATTTCTTATAGCGGAAGCAGTTACATTTTCCTTTGTCATAGATTGCATTACTTTTTCCTTGACGGAACCCGACAAAAATCGCTTAAGACCAATATGTTTTTTATTAAAATTCCCTTTAATTACAAAAAACATCATCACTTCATTTTTTGAAAAAACATCCTCAGCATTGCCCTGTACTGTTCCAGTTATTACTGATTTACATTCTTTACACGTTCCGTAAATTTTACAATAGCTTTGGCCAGTAATGTACAATTTTACTCTTTTAAAAGAAAACGAGCATTCGACTTTAGGAACGGTTTCAATAATTTTTCTGTAAACTACATGAGACCATTCATATTTTTTAAAGGTTGAGTATATCCTACTGCTTGTTTTATGTTGTGATTTTGTTTTTGATATGTCTTGACGCCTGCACTTTGACTGATTTTGCAGATTGTATAGTTGGTCGCGAGTAAAGATGCAGGAAAACTTAAAACAGGTACTTGATTGGCGATCTGACGTACTAACTACACTTTCAGTGTCACTCAGGCTGAAAGTACTACCAACGCTACTGTCACTGCTAAAGTCGTCTTCAACTACATTTTCATCTTTTTTCTGTGATATCCCAATATATTCCCAGATATCATAATAATTTTTTAAAAGTGCTGTGTATATGCCCAAAGAACTTATCTTACACCCACTTTCCGTTATTTTATTTGATATATTTATCCATATTTGAGCATTTTTTGGCATAAATTTACCACTGTCATTATTATAAAAGGAAGACAGACTAAAGGACAACAGTGTATTCTTTATAATATCAGTATCTAATTCTTGCCTTTTTCTAACCATATCTGCAAATCAATAACCAAAATTCAATTATTTATAATTGTGTAATGGTATAATTTTGTTAAGGTTAGTTAAGTTGACACCCCTCACCATTTCATAATAATAATAATAATAATAATTTCATGTTATTTGACGATATCCACCATACATAATTTGCCTAAACATGTCGCCAAGGATCTTAGCGGCGTCACTGTTCTTTATCAAGCTACTGTAGGCAAAACTAGACGGCCGAATATCACGTCACAGCGTTACCCTTGCCGCCCGCCACGACTACGTTGGGGTAAGTTCTCATGCATCAGTTATCCGACGGTACGATGTCCGAAAAAATCGTATATCGTATTTACATATGTCCGAATATCGTACCAAAATTTATAAATAAACAAAGATAATTAAGTCAAGAAAAAATTAACATAGTTACAAAAATTGCTTGTGATTTAAAAATTTTTTTTTTTCATTTTTTTAAAGATAAACCTGAAAATGGCATTAAATATATTATTTTAAAAACTACATTCTATGAACTCTCATACAGAAGCAATACGTTATTTTTCCTTTTTCGTCTTTGAGGTTTATATACATTCATAGTATTCATCGTAATGAGCAAAGAAAATATACTGGCAATAAGTTCTAAAAAATTTAAAAGTCGGGTAGAAAACTCATGATATGGAAGAAACTTGAAATTATTTTGACTTTGTCCGACGTCGAATAACTTTTAAAAACATTCGGGTGAAATTTGGCGCCAAATATTTCCACCAATAGAGGCCATTTCGGATCATCGTGCCGTCGGATAACGGATGCATGAGAACTTACCCCAACGTATTCGTAGCGGGCGGCAAGGGTAAGACTGTGACGTAATATTCAGCCGTCTAGTTTTGCCCATAGTGGCGATACTAATTTCTTATATGTATGCCAATGGTATGCAACTAGGCTATTGAAAAGTGAGGGTACTATGCGGCTCATTACGATCGTTACCGGGATAGGGAGCATGAACGCAACATGTACATATAAACAACAAATCAGTTGTTGATTCGATGCGAATAAAACCGATCACTCATTATTTTTATTTTATGTCTTATGGTGTGTGATTTTTAAGTGTTGTATTGTACGTCTAGTTTGCTATTCTATGTAAAAAACTAGTATTTTGAAAAATTTAGCACCAAAAAATAGTCAAATAAACTTAAGCCGGCCCTGTTCACTGTTTAGATGATACACAAAATGGTGCGAATTGTGCAAACTCCGTATCCCGCGGTCACAATCTTGTAGCATATCGTCGGCTAAGGTGCAAACCGTGTAACTCTGAAAACTGCGTTTTTGGGATTTTTACCACATTTGTTTTTAAATTTCGCGCTCTTTGTGTAACGGAAATGCTAAACAAATAGGTTGAACGGTTTTGACGTAAGAAAATAAAATTAAAACCGTGTATATATCTATGCCAGCGACAAAAGCGTGTATGTCTGTTAGTTTCCATAAGAAGTGTATGGTTATGTGTAGAAGGCGATGATAAAACGTTTTTATCATCTACTGCAAAAAGGCTGATATCAACATACACGGTTTTGCACCTCAGCCGACGATATACTGGTTATATATATGAGATTCATATACATATCTATTTATTTATACCAAACCTATTCTATATCTAGAAACCAGAAACAATAAGTAGGTTTTAAAAATGTACTTACTTTTTAATTAATGTTGTAAACTTTGCTCGCACAAGCACTCGTGTCGTCGTGTCTGGAATGATGTTTGAATTGTTTATATCTAGATAGGCAACTGTGTATTCCAGCTTTATTCCGTGACAGCTGTGCCATCTAGCGACTGTAGTCGTTAGCCGAAAATTATTCATTCATTATTCCCCCCCCGCACCGGTAAAAGTGCTTAATAACTCTGTACCGACTATGGTGCTAGCTCTATAATTCGGGTGCTAGGTAGTGCTAGGTATGGTCTATATGGTGCTAAAATTTTACGCAGTTGTGGGCACCGGGGGGGGGGGGGGGCTAGCGTTACATTAGCCCCCCCCCGGTAAAAGTGCCTAATAACTCCGTAACGACTATGGTGCTAGCTCTATAATTCGGGTGCTAGGTAGTGCTAGGTATGGTCTATATGGTGCTAAAATTTTACGCAGTTGTGGGCACCGGGGGGGGCTAGCGTTACATTAGCCCCCCCCGGTAAAAGTGCTTAATAACTCCGTAACGACTATGGTGCTAGCTCTATTATTTGGGTGCTAGGTAGTGCTAGGTATGGTCTATATGGTGCTAAAATTTTACGCAGTTCTGGGCACCGGGGGGGGCTAGCGTTACATTAGCCCCCCCCGGTAAAAGTGCTTAATAACTCCGTAACGACTATGGTGCTAGCTCTATAATTTGGGTGCTAGGTAGTGCTAGGTATGGTCTATATGGTGCTAAAATTTTACGCAGTTGTGGGCACCGGGGGGGGCTAGCGTTACATTAGCCCCCCCCGGTAAAAGTGCTTAATAACTCCGTAACCACTATGGTGCTAGCTCTATAATTTGGGTGCTAGGTAGTGCTAGGTATAGTCTATATGGTGCTAAAATTTGACGAAGTTATGGGCACCGGGGGGGGCTAATGTAACGGACCCATTATTAGTCTGGTAGATTATGAAATGAAAATGATACTATTATTTAATAAGCAAGTTATAATTACTTACAATGCGAGGGGTAATTCACTGAGAAAAATTTGTACACCATTTTCCATATTGCCGAATTTTCTTCATATTTTCCTTGTATTTTCTGTATTTTCCTTGTATTTTCTTAATTTTTCTCGTATTTTCTGTATTTTCCTTGTATTTTCTCGTACTTTCTGTATTTTCCTTGTATTTTCTCGTACTTTCTGTATTTTCCTTGTATTTTCTTAATTTTTCTCGTATTTTCTGGAACTTGTACACCATTTTCGCCAAAAAAAATTAGCTTTACTAAATCAACATCCATTGGAAAAATTTGGCGACCTTTTTTTTTCTCTTTTTTTTTTGTTAGAAGTCAAAGTAATTGTCAATAGGAACTGGCGAATTTTTTCTTTTTAGAAGTCAAACTAAGCAGCGTTGTTCTTCCAGAATCTTAAGATCTTAAGTCGGTTATTCCCATCATTAAAACCGTCGAAAACCCGGCAGCGTTAACGATTTTACGTCATTGCCAAATTGATTGCCGCGCGTACTTTCTATATTTTCCTTATGTATTTTTCTCGTATTTTGTTTGTATTTTCTTCGTATTTTCTGTATTTTCTTCGTATTTCCTGTATTTTCTTCGTATTTTCTGTATTTTCTTCGTATTTTCTGTATTTTCTTCGTATTTTCTGCATTTTCCTCGTATTTTCTGTATTTTCTTTTGTATTTTCTAGAGTTGTACACCATTTTCGCCAGTGAATTACTCCTCGTTACAATGTTAAAATTTACCACAGATAGAGGATTTTTCGTAAGAACAATATAATAATATATTGACCCTTCCCCAAAATGAAACTTGTAAGCAAGTCAAGTCAAGGCTTTCATTTTCATTTTCAGTGATGCCGCTGAATCAGTCAAAATGATTCAGCGCGGCTGAGCCGTGGAAACCCATCGTAACGGACCTAGTTTCACATTATTTGCAAGTTAGGGTGATTTCATCTCACGCGGTTTTGATTTTTTAAAAATATTTTTTATATTAGGTATACCGGGTGTCCACGGAAGGTGGTTCGCCCCTCTAACTTTTTTGTTGAGATAATGGAATAAAATTCGGGGGATTTGTATACGACATAAAACTGCAGCAGGAACTTGACAGGTGACTCAACATTATGGAACTTCCGGTTTAACCGGAAGTGACATAAACTTTCGATTTTTAAATGGGATACCTGGTATATTTTTTTCTTTTTTTGACTCCATATGACATTTTAAATACAACGATGTGTCACTTGTCACTTTTTGTCACCAAGAAAATATTTTTTTTTCAAATTTATTATTTTATCTAGAGGGCTATGAATACCTTAAAATCACTTATTTCAGTTCTTTAATCTTGGGAAAAATAAAATTTTACTATTTTTGGTGCAATGCTATATGCTATGTAAAATTTAATCTTTAAAGTTGTATAACTAATTTTTTTTAAATGGCAACAGGGTGGCTCGCCGGGTTAAGAAACAAGAGGATTTTATTACGATTATTTTGATACCACACACTATTAGGTTTTAGAAAAACTGCCATTAAAAAACTTTAAAAAGATAACTTGAAACTTTCCTGAAGCATCTTTTGAGAATAAATTTAGATGTAAATGCATCAAGTAGCCTGTGACCAGCAAAACTGATAAAACAAAATCATGCCTTGAAGAAAATTAACATGCCGACAGCTTCTGCCAAAGTAAATTAGTTTGTTGTTTAAAAAACTACTAGTTTTACAAGGAATGAAAAAGTTGATATGTTATTAGTGTTTGGAGAATGTGGAAAGAATTCAACCGATTCTGCACGCCTTCATGCACAAAGATATTTTAATAGGCGTCATCCAACTCGGCACTATTAGGTACCCAAAACTGGTTCCGAAAATGCGAAATGAGCCTGACAATAATAACATAATATCAACTTTTTCACTCCTTGTAAAACTAGTATTTTATTTTCCATGTTTTTTAAACAACAAACTAATTTACTTTGGCAGAATGTCGGCATGTCAATTTTCTTGAAGGCATTATTTTGTTTTATCAGTTTGGCTAGACATGGTTACTTGATGCATTTAAATCTAAATTTATTCTCAGAAGTTGCTTCATTTTGAGAAAGTTTCAAGTTAACTTTTTAAAGTTTTTGATGGCAGCTTTTCTAAAACCTAATAGTGTGTGGTATCAAAATAATCGTAAAAAAGTCCTCTTTTTTCTTAACCCGACGAGCCATCATGTTGCCATTTAAAAAAAATTAGTTATACAACTTTAAAGGTTAAATTTTACATAGCACATAGCATTGGACCAAAAATAGTAAAATTGTATTTTTTCCAAGATTAGAAAACTGAAATAGGTGATTTTAAGGTATTTATAGCCCTCTAGATAAAACAATAAATTTGAAAAAAAAAATATTTTCTTTGTGACAAATTAGTGACACATCGTTGTATTTAAAATGTCATATGGAGTCAAAAAAAGGAAAAATATACCAGGTGTCCCATTTAAAAATCGAAAGTTTATGTGACTTCCGGTTAAACCGGAAGTTCCATAATGTTAAGTCACCTGTCAAGTGACTGCTGCAGTTTTATGTTGTATACAAATCCCCCGAATTTCATTTCATTATCTTCAAAAACAAGAAAGTTAGAGGGGCGAACCACCTTCCGTGGACACCCGGTATATAGCAGGTAATTAAAAGAGATGTTTTGTTCGGGTTTGTATTCGAGTTTTTTGTGACGTGTAATAATGATATGCCTCGGCATGCGAATATATTGTTTTGATTTTATAAATAAAGTAATTATAAAAAAATTATTGCAGCTGTGATAGAAACTTAAAAAGATTAGAATGTTTGATAAGTGTCAAATTCAATTTTTGTATAAACATTTACATTTTATCCACACAATTTAGGCGCTAACAGCGCAGAGCATGGTGAACCTTTTCATTAGTATATTAAATAAATGGAAAAAAGGTACCAAGGAAGATAGGACTTCAATATGGTGGCAGACCTCTGTTGGATGCTTAAGGGAGAAACTGCAAATAATAACGGTACTGAATGAGTTAGAAACCCGTTTCACAGGTTATAATAGGAAAAAAGTGGACTACAAACTGAAAAAAAAATCTATTTCAGCAGAAAATGCAACAAAATAATTTCTTGTAGTACCATCTGAAATATGGCCATCATCAATAACATTATTATATAGATACATGGATTTAGCCACGTTAGCATCGATTTACAGCAATCCTCAACTATATTTTTAATCCTATTAGTTAATCAACTTTAACAACTAGTAATTCATATTTAAAATAAAACTAGAACCAATTATTTCTAAAATAAAAATATCGTCATCGCATACTATAACATTTTTGTGATTTATTATATTTTTAGTAATTAGTAGCACATTCGAAGCTATTAGGTCATTCGGTGTGACCGACACCCAATTCTGGATCAACTAGTGAAGAAAAGGGTAAAAAACACATCTTAACCACTATGGACATTACTAGTTTGCTTTATCTTCAACTATTTAATAAAAAACGCAATTTATCAGTTATTTTTCTGGATTTCCAAAAATATGAAGGATAATGGCGCTAATCTGACACCGGATTCGTAATTAGCTGCGCAAAATATATAATATGGAAATTAAGAATTTTGAACCCCAGGTCAGAAATATTTTTTTTGTGCCTGTGTTATTAGTTTCATAGCAGTAAAATAATTGAATGCGTGGAGAGGGGAATATTTTTTGGGTGTTTTTTTACAGATTGGTACTACATTTTTATATGTATTTGCATATTACCTTTCCATTATTTTTCCATCAACAAATTATCCAAGTTGTAAAAGTTGGCAAAAAGCCCTGTGACATAGTCAAACTTAAATTTCAAGTCACGTATTTGAGTATAAGAACGAAATGAAAATTAAGAATCATTATTCTTTTCAGCTTTGTCGGCCGGTTCCTTAATACCTTGCTCCTTCTTAAAACATTCGTGGAGGGGAATAAAAATGCATGGCGACAAGACGCGAGCGTCTCAGTCTTGTTATTGGGCATCGCATCTGCGACTCGCTTGCCGCGTGCAAGATGAGAATGAAAATGAGGTCCATTGCCGTGGTTTAAGGGCCTTATCTATAGACTTTTTTGCTAGCAACATTGCGAATTAATGACTGGTAATGGCATTTACAATACATTTAATAACCTTTCACATTCATCACCCACATTATAAAATATTATTATGAATCAGTGAACCAGAAAATAGCTCAAGATCCGCATGTTATTTCGCCCCCCCCCCCCACAGTAGCGTCGTAGCTACGACGCAGCTGGAAGAGAATGCTATCCGTCATCTTTAAACTAATTATTAGTGATGGGATCACTCGAGTGAAAAATAACCTATCATTCGGTTTTTTCAATCATTTCAATAATTCGATTATCTGCGGAAATAATTCGAGTGACAAAATGAATGACGAACATATTATGGTTTTTATTTTCCAACGCGTCTCGAAAGTTGCTGCCCGCCTGTCAATCACTCACTGCGGCCAGAGCCATCTCCTAGCGAACGGCTAAACCGAGTGGTTTCGGTTATTATTGGCGATATAATTCAAATTAAATACTGCATTACGGGTTGCCTGCGTAGGATAATAGGATTTATTATTTTATTTAGGTTTAAATCGTCGGCGGCTACTGAAAACTGAATGTTTAGTGGTTAGTATTCAGTATTCATAAATATCATGAGTTATGCAATATCGTGACATCTCAAGGTCAAGTAGTCAAGTTGTTAAATTAAATTGTAAGATCTGGGAACTGGGAACCATGCCAAAAAATCCACAAATATCGCCGCCACATTTAATAATCCGCAAAAAATCAATCGATTAACAACACCAAGTCAGTTATTCCCAATACAAATGCTGTATATCAATATGAACGATGAACCGCCAATATTAATAATTAATATTAGCATCTGGGTGAAAAAAAAATCGATTATAATTCGGTTTTTTAAATCACTCGATTACTCAGTAGTCGATTATTAAAATAAGTCGATTTTTCCCAACACTACTAATTATGTTATCGTCTTTGATGCTGACCTACCTCAACACGGCGGCTGGCCCGCATCTTCCTTCTCTCTTCGACGTACGTTAACGGCCGCCAAAGTTCGCCGGTCGCCCGTATCCTCGTCCGAATGCTGCTCTACCGTGCGAGCAAAAATTATTTGCATCAAAGAGGGCCTGGCATCTAAGGACGTAATGCGTACCCATAGAGCTTAATACCTGTTAAGTGTCAGTAACTACCTTAATTAACAATCAATCAGTTATTCTGTCATCTTTGACAGTCGTTACAAGTAATATGTTTCATCGCTAATTTTTCCAATTTCTTGAACAATTCACACAATGGGCTTTACGGAACAGCACAAAACATTCATTGTTGAAGCGTATTTTCGAAACAGGGTTAAAGTAAAGGGTGTGTGGCAATACAATCCGGGTTTGTGCATGGACGATTTTCACGAACATTTTCCTAACGTTGCTTTTATTGCTGGGGATTTTTATCATTGCCTGAAAAGAACCGCGGCTGTGTTTAGGGAAACAGGTTCTATACAACACAAACGCGGTATAGAGACAATATTTTGAATCCATTTGTGGAACAATTACTTGACGACGAACTACGTTTTGGATATTTTCAACAGGACGGTGCAACCGCCCATACAGCCGCCGAAACTATTAACTACTTACGCAATTTTTTCGACGACAGATTGATCAGTTTTCGATCAGACATTGAATTCCCACCTAGATGACCTTGTTTAACGGTTATAGATTGCTTCGTTTTTCCTCATTTAAAGAACACTATTTTTAAAACACCAGTTGCAAATTTAGAACAATTACAAGAAAGGATTATACAAGAATGTGGTAACATTTCTCCAGAGATGCTGGTCAACACTTTCGAATATATATAAAGAGACGTGTGAATTTATGCTTGGAGCATGGCGGTGGCCAATTTCAGCAATTTATATAATTATTTTTCTTTTTCTGTCTGTATATTTTTACTTTGTTAATTTTGTAAACAACGAAAATAAATTTGTATTTGTGTACTTTTTTTATTTTATTATTCATTAGTTTGGCATATCATGTCATAATATGAATTTGACAAAATTTTAACCTAGATTTGGTTGGATATAATAATATCGTCCCCATATCATATGTGATCTAAACCACGCCCTACGTTTTTTAATCCAAGCCCTCTTTGATGCAAATAATTTTTGCTCGCACGGTAGATCGTGGGCGGTATCAGCCAAACTACCAATTATGAAACCTGTTACCTATTGGCGTAAAGTCTTTTACTTTAAAGAACACTCAATTAACTGACCTTTTAAGGTGTTAGGACAGCTGTCATATTATCTGCCAAATCCATCAAATTTTGCTTAGGAAACATGAAATTATTTTAATAGCCTCTTCTTCACCAAGCCATGAGTTCCGGCGACAACCAAGTACATCGTAAAAGGAAAGTACCTGAAAATAGAACTATTAATTTGTCAGACAGCGATTCTGATGATCTGGATTCAATTGACTCGTCTGACGTAAGAAAAATAGCTCGGCTTACACCCTCTCGTCGGATTGAAAGTACGGATGGCATTTCTGGTAAATTTGTTTTTTTATTTTAATATCATTTAGTTAAAAAGAAAGTGTTTTGATTATTTTACTATTGCTTTTAGACATTCATCAAGCATCCTCATCCCTAACAGATGATTCATCTGAATCAGAGTCGAGTGAATCAGAAAAATGTCCAATTTGTCTAAAGATCTTTAGGTCCCAAACACTTGGCATTACCGATTCGTGTATTCACCATACATTCTGTCTTACCTGCTTGGAAGAATGGTCAAAAACAAAACGAACTTGTCCAGTAGATCGCAAAGAATATAAGTCTATTTTGGTTTTAAATTCTGATGGCGAAGTATCGAAGCAAATACCCATCAAGTCGTTAGGACCCTTAGTAGGTTTGTATTTGCTTCTCTGGGAGAGAGCATTTTGAATCGTTTAATAATAATAAAAAGGAAAGAAATATTCATATTTGATTTAATCTTAATGAAAATGAAAAAAATAAAACAGCAAACAGACTGCGGGTTAGCTGGCTGCTTTGCTCGACTAGCCGCTTGACAAACATTGTATTGGAACAAAAACAACGCACAGTGTATATTTTAAAGTATATATAGCAGTAGCGGAGTAGCTCACAGACTGCAAGTTTAAAATAGGTGGCGTATTGCTAATCGCCACCCTAATATTAGTATCTACCTAAAAATTAACTGCTATTTTGTTTATTTTTTAATTGTCGTTTTGTATCGTACCCCTGCGGATTGTAATTAGGAAACATATCGCTCGGATTGTCAAAATGCGAGCTGTCAAAACATAACTGAAAATTTTCAATCTTCGTAACGTCGCAATTAATCCTAAAGTCGTTGCAAGTAGCTCATGAGGTGTAATTGTCAAGTTCGTTTTTTATCTCGCAGGTGAGCCCAGAGCAACGACATTTTTAGATCACGTGACTACAGAGGATTCAGGCTTCAGACGCGTTAATAATTACCGAACGACTTGTATTTTCTAACCTAATAATTTTGTAGACATGAAACATTACCACAAAATAAATATTGCGTAGCTATATATTCTGTGATATTAGTATAAGCCTAAAAACCAAAATAGTGCAATAAAAATGAATTTTGCTGCAACTGCCAGAATATCGTAAAATTTACAAACTACATATTTATTTTTTGGTGATGATGATAGGTGTAGCTGGTGTAGTCGGAAAATAGGGAAGGCAAAATATTAGACTTTGCAGTAGAAGCAGTTTTTTTTTTCATCAATTCCAACAAAATCAGGGACGTTTCACTTTCATAAAATTAAATAGTTATATAGGATTGGCAAATTTCATGAAAAGTGAGTTTATTTTTAGTTCTTTATCATTTGGACAAGTTTAGACTTTTAAATTTTTCTCCTTTTGAAAACGTTCGAACTTTCCAATGAACAATATGTACCTCCAATTGCTCGTCGATATGATTTAATAAACTAACGGCGAGCCGTTCAGATTTCTCGCTATCCTCTGAAACATTAAACGAACGGGCGCGGAGTAATCCGACAAATCTGATAGTAAAACCGAACTCACTTATTAGCTTTTCTTAACTACATGTATTGTTTTATGATAAGAGAAGTTAGTAATTTCCAAAGAGTAGACAGGTTTCTTTTCTAAAACCATTCCAACTTTGTCCGTTTCCTTTTGTTTTTATGGGTAATTTTAATAAAAAAGCTCTTAAAACACCATATATATATCTTGTAAAAACGATCCCTGAGATGATTCAAAAACGAAAAGTTAGGAATAATATAGAACTTCTTTCTCATGATCTAAATAACTACAAAATTTTCCTTTAGTATGCGTCCCCTAACTTTAGTAACATGTATTTAGATTACGTTAACACCTTTATATTTCGTATTACCAAAGATTAGGAAAATTATGTTGTTTAAACCAGCGGTTCTCAAACTTTTTTGGTGACGGAACCCTTTTGGGAAGCAAAATACTTGATGGAACCCTACAATAAAACAATAGTTTTTAAAAGTGTATTCTTTGATGCCTCCGTGGCCTTTTCGTTGATAGTTTTTGTTACATGCATCATATTTTTTTGACTTTCCAATAACTGATCTTTTTTACGAACAAAAAATTCTTTATTCTTGTCTTTAGACTCGGGGTGTACAGTTTGTAAATGTCGGCGCAATTTGGCAGGTGCCATGGAACTATTAGGAAGCAGTTTACTACATAGCATGCAGAGAGGTGAGCCGTTGGAATCAACAAATCCGAAACTGATATATGATTCATCATACTTCCTTTTTTTCGTCTTTGAAACCGTCGAGCTTGACGTCGTGGCATCATCGTCTGGATCGGTGATTGCTATATTCTCCGCACGTACTGCTTTTGAACATTCAGCGTCATTAGAAGATGTTGTTGCAACACGTTTAACACCTTTAAGCCAACGTTCCATTCTTTTTTATTTATAATGTTACACGTCAGGATGGTGGAGTCTAAATAATGCACAATCGTTACTGCGTATAAGAGACTAAGTTTAGTACAATGAAGAAATGTATAAAACTGAGACAACAGAATACAGCAGGCAGTAGAACAATGAACACTAGTTTCTCGCTAGCGAGCTTGCAAGTAGGTAAGTAGGAACTTATCGCTCCGAACGCTAATCGTCAACTGACTGACGAGGCGCGACGCGCGATCGCCGCTTTTATACTATAGAGTATAGCTGGTTTAAACCATAATAAATAATGCGATACATTAAAAACATCGGCATTATACTGTTTGCTTTAGTCTTCCCTTAACTTTGGTAATGTGAAATTAGATTAAATCAATACCTTTAGATATTTTTTAATAAATTAATATTGTATATTTCTTGTTACTAAAGTTTAAGGAAAACATGTTGTTTAAATCATAATATATAGCGAAACGTTGAAAAGATAGGTATCATCTGTATCATCGCGCATACGAAAAGTCAGAAAGAGTAGAATTCCTTCTATTTAAGTACTATATGAGTGAGAGAAACTATTAATAATATAATATAATAATAATATATAATATAATATAAAAATAAATAAACTATTTTTAATCTAGTTCAGTATAATTTATGTCACTAAAGCTCAAAGGAAAATAGTTTAATTTAACTTCAAATTGTAACAAAAAGTTAGAAAGTAGATATTATTTTATGATATGACAACAGAAAGTTTAAAAAAAGATTTAATTCCTGCTACTTTAGTAAAAAGAGTTTAGATAAAATTAGGTGCTTAAATTGTTTCTAAATTAATTTATTATATTTCATGTTACTAAAAATTAAGAAGAACCGTTTATTTTAGCTCGTTACTATAGCAACCACAAGCTTTCCGGGTACCCTCGGTGTGATTACAGCGGGAACTTTTCTGTCAAACGCACAGCCATCTATACGCGATTTAAATAATTATTGTTACTTTTATCTGTCTACCTTTACAAAGTAAAAATGCTATGAATAAGTTTCTATCTTTCTGTACTTGGTATAATATAAAAGAATAAAAGAATAAAAAAGGCGATTTTTATTTCTTAAAAATATATTTAAATTTTAAACAACTTTTCTTTGTAAAGTATATAGATATCTATATTTTGCAAAGAATTCGTTAGATATTTATGGCATTAGACTTGAATTTTAGTTGCAGGAAATTATTAATGACAAATTGACAGAATCTTAAGCAATCCGTTTTAATTTAAGTTTTGCTACTAAAATTTACCAAAAATATATTTTTTGCAAATATTCTGCATCACTTGATTCTTTTTTTATTTTATAATAATTATATTAAGTCTTTATATACAGTGACCGGCAGAAAGTGCGCAGCATATGGGAAAGTTTTTTATCTTTAGGTTTAGAAAATTAATTTTATTTTAGATAGGTTCTGCATGTTCTCAAACCAAAATAACACCCATTAAATCCGGTAAAAGTCTTCTGGTATACGAGGTAGGATCAAAAATTTGAAATTCCGCTAAAAGTAAAGTACCTCCATCTTTCATTTTAGAATATTTTTTTACTAAGAATTTTTTTTTTTTTATTTCGAAGTTAAACCCAAATTCCAAATTTCGCTTATTTCACAAAAAAATGGATTTAATCGTGTTTTCTGAATAACACTGTATAAAAAATAAATGGCAACCGAACAGTACGAAAATACGATTTTCTGCAGACTTTGTTAGAGATAACCGTCGATCATAAGTCCGATTAGTTTGTTTTCATAATATTATGGCTTTTTAAAATAAAAACATTAAAATATTAAATATTTTTGCTGCACACCATATTTTATTTTCTGAGGGAACAAGTTAATTTCATCTAACTGATATTTTTTGATTTACATTGACTTAAAGCATCTCCTAAATAGTTTTTTATACATTGAAGTATGCATAGAAAGTTTCCTTTTGATTTATCAAGAAAAAAAAATTAAATTAAAAATATATTTTAAACGGCTTTTATTCGTCACGCAAATTAAGGAAAATTTTTATGCATACTTCAATGTATAAAAAACTATTTGGGAGATGCTTTAAGTCAATGTAAATAAAAAAATATCAGTTAGATGAAATTAACTTGTTCCCTCAGAAAATAAAATATGGCGTGCAGCAAAAATATTTAATATTTTAATGTTTTTATTTTAAAAAGCCATAATATTATGAAAACAAACTAATCGGACTTATGATCGACGGTTATCTCTAACAAAGTCTGCAGAAAATCGTATTTTCGTACTGTTCGGTTGCCATTTATTTTTTATACAGTGTTATTCAGAAAACACGATTAAATCCATTTTTTTGTGAAATAAGCGAAATTTAGAATTTGGGTTTAACTTCGAAATTAAAAAAATAATTCTTAGTAAAAAAATATTCTAAAATGAAAGATGGAGGTACTTTACTTTTAGCGGAATTTAAAATTTTTGATCCTACCTCGTATACCAGAAGACTTTTACCGGATTTAATGGGTGTTATTTTGGTTTGAGAACATGCAGAACCTATCTAAAATAAAATTAATTTTCTAAACTTAAAGATAAAAAACTTTCCCATATGCTGCGCACTTTCTGCCGGTCACTGTATATCTAAAAAATATGTTCCTAGGATTTTAGTAGTATGAAACAAACATTGGTTTATTAAAAATAATTTATTCTATAAGCTATCAACACATCTGTAATACTACAGAGAACGGAAGGCTGTATTTTTAAAAATTTTGTTTTTCAGGTTTTAGGTCTATATTTTGCAAAGAATTCATTAGATATTTGCCTGTTAACAGGCACAGAGCCTACTTGGTAGTTTTAGTTTCCTACTGGAATTTCTAAATGAAAATAGCATGTTCTAACTTGTTATATTATTTTGGTGCAAAATTTTGATACGGAATCCTCCAAGTTCTTAAATTAATAACCGGAAACAACCCCTTGACCATGAGTTTTTTAAGAAAATTTATGCTCTCGGAAATATTTCCAGTTGTAATTTAAGTACTATGGAGATTACTAATGAAAATCATCTTTGACAATTTGTTGCCATAGAAACTTCTTACGCACAATTATGCACAAACGCTATTTCTTTAGGGGAACAAATCTAAACGAATGATTTTCTTAATATTTTAGCGTTCCGAAACGTTGATTGTTGATAAAAATCACTTAATCTTTCCATTTTTACGACAAGAAATGTATTGTCTAAACATTGTTGTCAGTCGGTGATACCCAAAAATAATGATAGTTTTGAGCGGGTGATTTTTACTTTAGTGGTGATTTTCACATCTTTTTTGAGAGCGATTTTTGCTAGAAGTTGGTGAAAATCGCCATTAATTTTATTCATATACATATCTATTAAATGCCAAAGAACTGTGAAAATCGGATTTAAAACAAAAAAGTTATACAGTGAGGACCTAAAGTCCGTCCCCCCCCCCCCACCCCTCTAACTTCTAAACCGTTCGGTATATTTTAATGAAATTTTGAACGATAATATTTGAGCAAGTCTTGCACTTTTTGACATACCAATGACAGGTTTAAATGTCAAGATGACAGCTGGGTCTGCTTTTGGAATATTTTTTTAAATGGAACACCCTGTATATTTTTACATTTTTAAATTCCACATAAAATTATAATTATTTTTTATTAAATGCATTATTAGTCTATACTTCATAGTTTCCGAGATATTGACTCTCGAAAAGTGACATTTTTGAAATTTGACAGCTTATAACCTTCTAACAGTACGTCTTAGAGCAAAACGGCTTACATGTCCCTATCTTCAATTTTTATTATCTTCCCAAAAAAATCAACTTCCAGTTAAACCGGAACAACTATATTTCCTGCTTTCGAGTTACATCCGGTACATGTAAGCCGTTTTGCTCTAAGACGTACTGTTAGAAGGTTATGCTGTCAAAGTTCAAAAATGTCACTTTTCGAGAGTCAATATCTCGGAAACTATGAAGTATAGACTAATAATGCATTTAATAAAAAATAATTATAATTTTATGTGGAATTTAAAAATGTAAAAATATACAGGGTGTTCCATTTAAAAAAATATTCCAAAAGCGGACCCAGCTGTCATCTTGACATTTAAAGCTGTCATTGGTATGTCAAAAAGTGCAAGACTTGCTCAAATATTATCGTTCAAAATTTCATTAAAATATACCGAACGGTTTAGAAGTTAGAGGGGGGGACGGACTTGAGGTCCTCACTGTATATATGTCGTAGGCTGATAGTGAAATCCGTCATTTCATGAAAAGCCTAGTCACTTCATGAAGCGTCGGCAGATTGTGTAAAAACATGAAATTACACGATCTGCCGCGTCACTTCATGAAGAGACCTTGACGTTTCGGCGTATTATGTATAACACAATCTGCCTAATTTTAAATATCGTCACTTCATGAAATGCCACAAAAACAAGGCATATTGTGTAATTCCGTCTAAAAGGTATATTGGCAACTGGTTTGTTCGGGTTTGTCAGAGCATTTTTTTTATTTTTATAAAATAATATTAGTTGAAAAAAATTAATTAAAAAAAAATTATCTGGGGAACAACGAACAAACCAGTTGCCAATATACCTTTTAGACGGAATTACACAATATGCCTTGTTTTTGTGGCATTTCATGAAGTGACGATATTTAAAATTAGGCAGATTGTGTTATACATAATACGCCGAAACGTCAAGGTCTCTTCATGAAGTGACGCGGCAGATCGTGTAATTTCATGTTTTTACACAATCTGCCGACGCTTCATGAAGTGACTAGGCTTTTCATGAAATGACGGATTTCACTATCAGCCTACGACATATATATATAAAGGATTAAAAAATTCAGTGTGCCGGTATTTTTTTCTGGGCGTTTATTAACTAAATCCACGTTTAAAATGGGAGTATCAAGATGCTTGCCAAATTATAACCTATTTCGCATAGATTTATTTGTTTTTTCTAGTTTTAACACAAAATTTAAATAAAATCATTATCGTCTTCATATTTTATGGGTAATAATTGACATACCTATTAAATAAATATCAAGGAATTACATTAATTATTTAAGGATAATTGTATAGCGAAAAATATCGGCTAATTTAACATTATAATGCTATTGTTCTTTTACAATACACTTCTCCCAAAATTAGCAATGAAGGCAATTGATATTTTTTTAATATGTCAGATATTACCTAAATAATGTGGTGGCGATATTGATTTTATTTAAATGTTGGTTATAATAATAAACTAAAAAAACAAGGCGAAATAGGTTATATATGGAAAAAAGATGGAATAACGTTGAGAATTCCACTGTTCTGTTCAAATCTAATGACATGACCCTTATTTTTAGATCCCTGGGTTGGGGAAAATCAACCAACATTCTGTGAAATTTGTGGATTGTACAACAACGAAGAAAGAATGCTTCTTTGTGACGGTTGCGACATGGGATTCCACATGTATTGCTTGAGTCCCCAGATGGACAGAATTCCAACTGGAATGTGGTTATGCAACGAATGTTGGTATTACTATAATTATTAAAATTATCTATTATGTTTTTCTATATTTTTTTAAAATATACTTTATTATTTTTGTAGACTTTCTTTTTTATAATAAAAGGAAACTTTTAAGATGTTTCGATTTTTCTGATGAAGCACATAAGGAATGAGGAATAGGAAAAATGATAAATCCAGCTTATACAGGGTGTTCCGATGATCATGTTACAAAATTCTAGGGTAGATAAAACACACGAAAATAAGAAAAAAAGTTCATGTGAACATGGGTCCGGAAACGCTTCTTCAGGGAGCTAGGGCCCTTCGAAGATGACCTTCAAAAACTACTTTTCGTTTTATAGCTTCGGTACTACTGCAGCTATCGCAACCAATTTTGGGACATGAAATCTAGTTCGTAGGTTCATCAATTTGAGCCTTCCGGATTTTGTCACCTTTAACCAGGGGCGTACAAACCAAGGGGGTATTTGAGTAAATTTGACCCTACTCCTCTTAGGCTTTAATTTCTTACCATTTTTATATCTGATTATGATTCTCCAATGCCTTTTACATAAAAAAGGTACTCTTAGTAAAAATCGCTATCTGTCACAGTTTCCTCCGAAAATGGCTAAATCCAATCAATAATAAATTATTGGTCTTAAACCAATTATTACGTTGAAATATGAAAATGAGGTTCAGTACAGATAGTTGTCAAAAATCTGTCAATAAAATATTGTGTCGCCAGTGAATCATGGATTATACTTTCGCCGAATATGCCGATATGCTATTAATTTATGGCGAAGTTCATTGCAATGGAAGAGCCGCTTCAAGATTGTATCAGGAGCGGTTTCCTGAGAGGCGTGTACCTGCTCACACGCTATTCGAGAGGGTAAATCAGCGCATAAGGGAAACTGGCTCCGTGAAAATAACGAGGCCAGATAATGGCGCTCAAAGAACTGTACGAACTCCAGAATTTGAGGAAGAGGTACTCCGACAATTCGAGGAAAATCCTAGTGTTAGTACCCGAGCTGTTGCAGAATCCATGAATGTAAGTCATGTACGTGTATGGGAGATTGTTAACGAACAACTTCTTCATCCTTACCATCGCCAAAAAGTACAGGAATTGAGACCAAATGATTATGCACCCCGCGTAGAGTTTTGCGAGTGGTTTCTTCAACAGTGTACACAAGAACCCCAATTTCCGAAATTTGTGCTTTTCTCTGATGAGGCTGTTTTTACGAGAGAAGGTATTTTTAATTCACGGAATAGCCATGTGTGGGCGGAGGAAAACCCTCATGCTCTTCAAATAAGAGGGTACCAACATCGATTCTCGGTGAACATGTGGGCTGGAATTGTTGGAGAACGTCTAATTGGACCAATCATGTTGCCTCCTCGACTAACTGGGACGGTGTACCTCAATTTTTTAAGATACACCTTACCTGAGTTATTGGATGAGCTGTCCCTCGACATACGTCGGAATCTATGGTTCCAGCATGATGGAGCACCCGCTCATTTTGCACATGTCGTACGTGAGCACCTCGATGATCGTTTTAGAGGACGTTGGATTGGACGTGGAAGCGATGTCAACTGGCCAGCCCGGTCCCCAGATTTAACTCCTATGGATTTCTTTCTTTGGGGACATATGAAAAGCCTTGTATATGAAACTCCAGTTCAGTCGGAGGAAGATTTGGTGGCTAGGATTTCTGTTGCGGCTGAAATGATCCAAACCATGCCTGATGTTTTTACTGACGTCAATTTAAATATGCTACGTAGGTGTAATACATGTATTGAACGTGGTGGCAGGCATTTTCAACAATTGTTATTTTGAATTTATTTTGGTACGTACAGGGTCAGTCAACGACAGCGTTAGTAAATTCATCTTCAAGACAAAAATTTACTCTGCCTTATCCTTGACTCACTCGTTAAACCTGTTTAATTGTTTTTTTTTTTTAATATTTTGTATACGTTCCCTTTTACTTTTTATACCCCCAATTTCGAAAAGGCAATAAATCTCTCTAATCTAATTTATTTTCATTAAAGAAAAAGATTTGACTAACTTATAATGCTCACTATCTGTACTGAACCTCATTTTCATATTTCAACGTAATAATTGGTTTAAGACCAATAATTTATTATTGATTGGATTTAGCCATTTTCGGAGGAAACTGTGACAGATAGCGATTTTTACTAAGAGTACCTTTTTTATGTAAAAGGCATTGGAGAATCATAATCAGATATAAAAATGGTAAGAAATTAAAGCCTAAGAGGAGTAGGGTCAAATTTACTCAAATACCCCCTTGGTTTGTACGCCCCTGGTTAAAGGTGACAAAATCCGGAAGGCTCAAATTGATGAACCTACGAACTAGATTTCATGTCCCAAAATTGGTTGCGATAGCTGCAGTAGTACCGAAGCTATAAAACGAAAAGTAGTTTTTGAAGGTCATCTTCGAAGGGCCCTAGCTCCCTGAAGAAGCGTTTCCGGACCCATGTTCACATGAACTTTTTTTCTTATTTTCGTGTGTTTTATCTACCCTAGAATTTTGTAACATGATCATCGGAACACCCTGTATAAAAATCCATGCTAAAATTTTTAACTTGCCTGTAAATAATGCCCAGCTAGAATTATTTTTAAACTTCTGCAAACAGGTCAATAATTATACTGGACCACAAAATAATTTATTGTAAGTTATGTTAGAAACCATGTGATACTCATCGTGTATTTTGAATTGCTGGAAACGAATCTGCAATAAAAATTACTCACACCTCAATAAGCGACTAGAAATGGATGTTTAACTTGTAAAGGTTAACAATAAACTCACCGCAGTAGAGTAGTGCGGTTTAAACTGTTAGCTAGACAAATATTATTTTATCTAGCTTCTATGTTTGGCCTTTCAGATTTTCGCTTCAACCAACCAACGACATTTGAACTAGTACATACTTTTTACGTTCAGTGTAATTAATAAAATAATTGTTTTTACTGTTCTGTTTTGTAACATAAAGCGTTTTTGGGCATCGAACTGCTTAAAGGATTAAACATTACTAAAAAAAAATATATCTAACTGTTTTTGTTGTAAAGAAAGTATAAACACAATTTTGTGGGGTTATTTTTTTTACAATCTAAATTGTTCGGTGCCATGCAGACCAAATGGAAGGTAGATGCATTTAACCAACAATGTCTCAATTTATACATTATGTGGATTATGGACCTTTATACCTTTATTAACAGCATAGAAAAAGAAAAGATATAAATAATTCCTGCCATACGTACTTTGGCATTGAGAAGATATTTTGAACAAAAAACTGACTAAGAAATATAGTATTATGTTAAAAAGTAATACATCAAAAAGACAACTGCATTTAGTAAATTGACAGAAAACTCCACCAAACTAATAAATTTTTCGATACCAAAAATGCTACGCTCTATACTGTCATGGACACACTTCCACCACTCATTACTAAATTAAAGTAGGTAAGTATTAATACCACTGCGCCTAAGATATATTATGGGTTTTTCTGCTGCATGTCTCTGAATGCTCCATAACGTAGGGTTAAATCAGTATGCGGGCGGCTGAAAATACGGGATACTGAATTTTAGTATCGCCATAATACTGTATGCGTGGCGCAGCGCAGCCGCGCCGTGTGAAAACCTCTATTTAGAAGGTTGTAGAGTCAACTTTTTCACAAAGCGTTGACACCCACATGTGACATTAACAGCTCATACTGGTTTCTTCCCTAACAAGCTCATGCGTCTGGTTTCAGAGACTATATTTTCTTAGTGTTTCTTATTTAAGTTTTACGGCGAGTAGAATAAACCAGTATAGGTTAATTAACTCTCCTATTTCCAATAACAAACATTCCATTTATTATCATTTGCTATTGTAAATTAAATATTATAAGTATTCATTTTAATTAGTAGTAGTAGTAGTAGTAGTAGTAGTAGTAGTATGTTTTTATTTAGCAAAAAGCTACAATTAAATATTTTTTAATACATTTTTTAACACATTTTTATAGATTTATTTTTAAATTTTAAAACGCAACCTTCTTTTAACAAAAACACACAAAAAATTAAACATTTTGCAAATTATATCAAATATTACGTATCATTTTGTTTTTTAATTAAGTGCAATTTTAAAGTTTTTTTAAACAGTTTTAATGATTTTTGAGATTTATTAGAATTTTCCAAATTATTATATTCTATCAAACCTTTATAAAAAATAGACTTATAAGCTAATGTTTTAGTCACTCTATCCACATAAACATTTTAATTAGTTCTTGTTTTATAATTATGATGGTCATAATTAAAAGAACAAAAAATTTTTTAAGCAATCAGGCAATAAGTTATTTTTAATTTTATGTATGAAGATACATACTAAATAAAAAATTAAATTTCTAACATTCAACCAATCTAAATTTTTCAACATAAAATTAATTTTTGTATATTTGTCACAATTTAAAATAATCCGCATTGCCTTATTTTGTAAAATTTGTAATTTATCAAATATTTCCTCACTAGCACAATATAAAATGGAAGAACAATAAACAAAATGTGGTAATATAATAGTATTAAATACAGTTTTTTTTAGAAAACAAACTTAAATTAGAACTGATTCTTTTAAAATAACCCACTTTCCGGCAATATTTATATTATTTACTTTTAGCCAATTTAATAATATGTTTATCTCAGAATTTAGAGTATTTAGACCATCAAAAATATTTAAAACATTATTGTAAATTAAGGTGTCATCAGCAAACATTTGTAACTTACACATTTTTAAAACTAAAGGCATATCGTTGATGTATAAACTAGATAATATTGGACCTAGTATACTTCCTTGAGGAACTCCTATATTATTTATTTTTTTATTTGAATATGTTTTGTTTTTGTGACCTGTTACTTAAATAATTTTTAAACCATTTATAAACGTTTCCGCGAATACCATACTGATACAATTTACTCAATAATCTAGCCCTGTCAATTGTTTTGAATGCCCGCTTAAAATCCAAAAATACAGCTATAACATTTTTCCCTTGAAGGAAGGGTTGTTCATGTTCATAGCGTTTTCCATTGATATGTTTGACATGTCCAATGTAATTCTATGTTTTACCAATGAATAACGCCATAACTTTAAATCTATCGCACGATGAGTTCAATGTTTCAATTATAAATAAAATTAACGCTGTATACTTTTGCCAGCCATACAAGATACAAGTTTAAACTATAGTGAATGCGATGGTTAAGTCGATTCACTCAGTAAACCTGCAAGATGGCCGACATGTCATATAACAAAAGTCATTGAAAATGCAAAAAATTATTTTATTTAGCTGGAATATGACTTTTGTCATATGACATGTCGGCCATCTTGCAGGTTTACTGAGTGAATCGACTCTAAAAGAACTTAGCCCAGTCCTGTCTCTCTCGCCAACATCTTAACGTAAAATATATCAGACTTCAACAGGCTGTCATAAATACCAGGTGACTTAGGTACAATGCGGCGTGTTCTTAGAGAAATTTAACTTTATCACATAATAATAAGCTGTACCTATATTATGTTATGTGCTTGTAATCTTTGTATCTCGGATACACGTATCTCGAATATCATATCTCCATTTGAAACAAGCTCCTAAGTTTCATATTCGGTTTTCGAACTCACCGATTTAATTGTTATGAATTTGTAAATATTTTCCAAGAAAAAGGGTAATCATTATTTAATTAAGGATGTGCAGGGTGAACACGGGAGAGATTTTGCAACAGTCAGTTTCTTCAGTATGAACTGTGTAAACAGTTTCTCTGTGTCTGTCCCTACCTAACGTTCTATTCATAAAGTGTAACCAATAAAAAACATTTTTTTTTGCATGTACAGCATAAATGTATTTTATAATTAATATGTTTAGATATAGATGCTGCAGAACTTAGTAGTAGGAAATAAATGATTAAATTAGAAAACTAACGAAAATCTTATTCGAAATATATAGATATTGTCGTATAAAATAACGAAGTATAAGTTTAAAACCACAATAATTTAACACTGCTTTTCAAATAACACTTCACGGGCTCACTTTTAATGTAAATGCATTTTCATTTCTTGAAAAAGAGTATATACCTACCTATAAATACTCGTGTGTACCGACTAGAATGAAATCATCAATTTCGCAATCGTATTTTGATACCGAAAGTAGGTTTTTAAAAATAAATTATAAGAACTTATAAAAAAAGTATTTAAGCTTTAAACGTTCTCTTTATCGCGGCTGCCAATAACAAATGCTTCCTTATCAGTGTTAGTTCTATATGTGTCTAACGAGGAGTACCATCACGACAAAAGTGACAGACTGGATCAAGCATATTTATAATTTAGGGGTAGGGAAAGCAAGCCCTACATTCCTTCTTAAATTTACTAGGGGTAGGGAAAAAAGCCCTATTTACTAATTACAATATCCCTTCTGGAGAGTAGTTACGACTTCGTTCAGCATAGTTATGTTGTCCTTATTGCGACATCACTCCTATGCGCCACCTTCCCATAGCTATGCGGTATAGAGATGGCGCGTTACAAAGATAGAAGAGTTTACAATAATTTCATTTTCTTCTCGTTTTGAATAAAATATTATGTTACCTATTTATATTTGACAATAAACCTTAATAGCTGTTTGAAGTATATTATCTAATAATAAAAAATAAATTAAATAAAGGGTTATAATTATTGAAGACCTTAGTGCCAGAACCGGACAAGTCCATTTTTGGTCGAAATAACGATTTCCGTTCAAATGTATGTATTAAAATATCGTCAATCAATTGGTACAAGAATCAACCAAGTCCAAAGAAATGCAACGTTAATATACAGGGTGTTTCATTAAGGTCGAAGAGCGGCCATATCTCGGAAACTACTGGGCATAGAAACTCAGGAAAAGAAAAATGATAATTAGAGTGGCCATGAGAAAATTCTGGAAATAATTTTCAAGTTCCGCATTTTGCCGCAAGAGGGCGTAATTGAAAAGTAAATTTTTAAATTTTACATAACTCCGAAAATTCCACATTAAGGTATATGTTTGATAACACCGTTTTAAAGCTTGGACAATTATGCATTATTTTGGTCTTATGCTCATTGGCGTACCGACTTTAATAAGAGTGGGGGAAGCTGTTGAAAGTGTAATCATTTAAATCGCTGTAACTTATAAACGACTTATCCGATTTTAGCAAACAAAATACTGTTTGGAAGAGAAATGTATGCACTTTCACCAATCGTATTTAGTTGTCCATAATAGTTCTTAAAAGAAATGCTAGAGGGCGCAATTTGCAATAACAATACATTTTTTGATTTTCCTCCGAAAAAATAAATCATACGGTATAATTATGATACCATAATCGAGAAGGAGATGAAATTTGCTAGAAAAAATATTAAAACTGCAGCTCGATATCTCCGTTCGTTTCTGAGTTATTGCCAAAATAATTTTTAAGACAAATTGCGCCCTCTAGCAATTTTATTAGAAACTATCTTGTACATTGGATACGACAATTAAAGGTACTTACCTTTCTCTTCCAAACAAGCTTAAATTTAGTAATATTGGTTAAGTCGTTTAGAAGTTACAGCGATTTTATTGTTTACAGTTTCACTTGATAAGAGTATTGAAAGTTTAAACATTAAAATCGCTGTAACTTCTAAACGACTTATCCGATTTTACTAAATTTAAGCTTGTTTGAAAGAACCTTCAATTGTCGTATCTAATGGTACAAGATAGTTTCTAATAAAATTGCTAGAGGGCGCAATTTGTGTTAAAAATTATTGTTTTGACAATAACTCAGAAACGAACGGAGATATCGAGCTGCAGTTTTGATATTTTTTTTAGCAAATTTCATCAGCTTCTCGATTATGGTATCATAATTATACCGTATGATTTATTTTTTCGGAGGAAAATCAAAAAATGTATTGTTATTGCAAATTGCGCCCTCTAGCATTTTTTTTGAGAACTATTATGGACAACTAAATACGATTGGTCAAAGTGCATACATTTCCCTTCCAAACAGTCTTTAGTTTGCTAAAATCGGATAAGTCGTTTATAAGTTACAGCGATTTAAATGATTACACTTTCAACAGCTTCCCCCACTCTTATTAAAGGGTACGCCAATAAACATGAGACCAAAATGATGCATAATTGTCCAAGCTTTAAAATGGTGTTATCAAACATATACCTTAATGTGGAATTTTCGGAGTTATGTAAAATTTAAAAACTTACTTTTCAATTACGCCCACTTGCGGCAAAATGCGGAACTTGAAAATTATTTCCAGAATTTTCTCATGGCCACTTTAATTATCATTTTTCTTTTCCTGAGTTTCTATGCCCAGTAGTTTCCGAGATATGGCCGCTCTTCGACCTTAATGAAGCACCCTGTATTTATATCTTTAGGACTTGGCCGCTGGCATTCTTGGGTGCAAGAAACAGCTAAGTCTTGCCCGGTATTTTCACCAACAGCTTCACAAAGCGTAGGAACTTGGCTGGGTGGGGGAATATGCGGAACAGTCAGGGTCTCGCTGGCAATAGGTTTATTTATTCAGTAACTGCCGTGATTTATTGAGAGTTTTCAGTTTTTAAAATAAAGCTATTCTCTATTGTTACTTATTTTTTATAGTATTTTTGGTGCAAAAATCGAACAAGTCCAAATTTTCAAAAACTTCTAGCTCTTATGTTTTTTTTATAATATTGTTTTTTATGTTTCCCTATCAATTTTATTCTATATTCCTACAAAAAAATAGGTATGCTATCTGTTTCTTATAAATATCCAAAAATAGAAAGTTTTTTCAATTTCCCAAAACTTATAAAATATGGACTTCTCCGGTTCTTGCACCAAGGTCTTCAATTTAACTGTGCTATTTGTCCTAGGTTTACCCTATAGGATAATTATAATTTAAGCAATGAAATTATACAATGGGATTCAAATATTCATATTTCAATATGAAATTGAAATATTATTTATTAAACTTACATTTAGTGTTTTTCTCAAAGACAATTTAGTTATTAATGATACTAGTTCGATATGAACACTATAACCAAACGCGTGTAACGTTAAACGACGAGGTTAGCCGAGTGATTTAGTTACACAAGTTTCATTAACAAAGTTCACGTCGAACGTACATCATTCAAAATTTAATCTACGACGCGACGCGACGCCGCGCCGCGGCGGTCCAAAATTTCCAAATGGATGTTATTTGTTATTTGCATACATACATCCGATTTATTCTAAAACTTCCAGAAACGTTTTCGTAAATTAAAATTCGATATGATCCGGTGCCCATATTAGTCGATATCATGGTAACCGCGCTTGTTGATCATTGCAATTTGGACTTTGACTCGGCATCCAATTTTGTGCCATACGTTCACTTCTAATGAGAAGGAAATGTTATTATGGATGATTCTGATTCCGTGTGATTCGGATATCCAAGGTATTGCTCAAAACGTCGATTCAATACTTTCCAAAAATCAATACAGATGTATTTAGCAAACCTTTGTTTTAACATTTGTTTGGTATTATCATAATGGCACTAAGTATTATTATGAAGGCCATAATGATTTCCCAATAGGGATGCTAAATGAGTCATAATGACACTGTCGTACATTATAGCTATTAATGATACTAGTTCGATATGAACACTATACTGCCGTCCTAAGGAAGACCACCGCATTTGCAGATTTATCTAAACTGAGTAAATCAAGGGCAAACTTTTGGCAACTTTTAAAATGGTCACAAATTCTTATAACTCGGCAAATGAAAATTGTTTTATTTTATATATTTGGATGTTTCAAAAACCTTCACTTTTCATTTAAAAAACAGCGTTTTAATGTAATTTTGACTTAATAAAAGCAGATACTGGGAAAGATCTTTAATTTATATAAGAAAAAACTAAGGAAAACCACCGTATCTACTAAAATTAGGTACATGCGATGTTTTTCCTTAGTATAGCCACACACAATATCATTGAGTATTTTTTGAAAGAAAAACAACAACATAATAAGATTTAAAAAGTTTATTAAAAACTACTAAACACTAAAAACAGGGAAAATGCGACCTATGAAAATTAACAGAATACTTGTATTATTCTATAAAAAACGGTTTCTTAACCTTATCTAATCATAAAAACAACCCAATTGCCTTTACTGTTTTTCAACTTGTACGTCAAGTTCTTTCCAAAATTGAGACCTATTTAAAGGGATTATCGATTAAAGATTTTTTTAAATGTTGCTCTTTTTAATTTCAGGCACCCCACATGGTGATGTAAATACCTTTGGCTTTGGTGTTCCTTTTTTCAACATGTGTGTAAAAGCACCTCTTTTCACTTATGTCAGGCTCTTGCGTCAAAATTTACATTCGTAAAAACAGGTTCATTTATTACAATATTTTAAGTAAAAAAAGTATAAAAATACTAACGAAACGTATAGTTTGTACCGATTTAGACTTACCTACCTTATATGGTTTTGATCACAGAAGCTCTTGTATATAAATAATATTTAAAACAATTCCTATGAGCAACACAAACACTGTTTTCATACTAAAATTTACAAGGAAACTGATTACGTCTGATAATTACGCGCGAATTACTTAGCGAAAACACCGCGTTTGCATTTTACTTAGAATGAACACAGCATCTGCAGGCTAAGACATGTATACGCGGGGTTTCTCCTTAGTAAGTTGTAGATGCGGGGTTTTTATTTAGTTTGGGACATCATTTTGTAGATGCTGGGTATAGATTTATTTAAAAAATACCTAAATGAGATTTTAAATACGGGTTTTTTTCTACGTAAATATGTAATATAAGCCCCCTAGAACCAATTTTCGCGCTTAGCTCAATTTTTAAAATTTTTGTAGATGCGGTGGTCTTCCTTAGGACGGCAGTATAATGAAACGTGCGCAACGTTAAACCACGAGGCGTTTGCCGAGTGGTTTAATTGCTCAAGTTTCATTAACAAAGTTCATATCGAAGGTGTATCATTCAAAATTTAATCTACGACAGTGCAAATAGATTTTATTCGTCTAAATTTCATTGATATCAGATAACGTTTTCGTAATTTTTAAAATTTTCAGGTGTCCATATTAGTCGATATCTTGGTAACAGCATTTTTGATTGTTTCAATTTCGATTTTGACAACGTCATTATTGCCGTCTAATTTTCTATTGTATGCAAAGTGTTGGCCAAAAATAATTTAAATATGTGAGATTTTGAATCCGAAAGTATCCCTTCGGATGTTTACAATAAATAAATGCAATCCGTTTTTCTAAGTAATAATAACAAATAAATAGTTTGCACCGACTTTCTTTTTGTTTTTATATCTTAACATTTGGATGTTGTTATGAATTCATAATGGCACTGAGTCCTATTATGAAGGTCATAATGACATCTAAATGATAATGCTAAATAATGGCACTGTCGTAGATTAAATTTATAAGTACATTATCTTAACAAAATATGTTTTCGTTTGAAGAACAATCGGTTGCCTCTGAATAAAAAAATATCATTTTAAATCACAAAGTTGTTTATTTTATAATTAAATATATATAAGTTTAAAATTCGTACATGTTACAAAAAGACAATAGTTATAACAATAACACATGCCTTGTTTCATGTGCAATAATATATAGCCATTATAATATGTTGCTAGACATCATTGATTATATCATGCCTTATGCTTGCCAATATTATTTATCTATCTATAATTATATTCGGAATTTAAAAAATTTATAAATTATAACTACATCACCTATAAAACTATTGCAATATGTCAATAACTTACTTACTTATAAATTATAACTACATCACCCATAAAACTGTTTCAATATGTCGATAACTTACTTACTTATCTTATTCTAAGATTAAAAAGTCTTCAGGTATAAGTCAAAATCGCTCATCGTTCGGGTCTTACGATTTATCAACGACAAACTTATAAGTTTGTTTTTCTTTCATTGCGGCTAATCATACCCCCCAAATAAATTCGTATGTTAGATATGACACACGACGTATGCAATTTCGGCATGAGAAAAAGGGACAAATGTCCGTTTTATGAGTTTGACAATTTAAAGTGACAAATTTGACAATATAAATAATAAAAAGCAATTTTCGGGTTTTTCCATCCCCGAGCAAAAACAATGGTAATAAATTTGATACTACTAGGAGAGTGAATATAGCACACATTTGAAATACTTAAGAAAAAGTAAATTAAAATGTGTCATTTTTAAAACTTTATTTTGAACACCCTGTATAAAATAAATAAAATCTATTTAATTGATAGCATCTCCATCTCCTGACCCTTTGCCACTAATCCCATATATTTTCGTAATAAAAAAATGCTTTGAGATTGAGACAATTATGAACAATATTAAAAGACACTAATACAAAACTCAAAAATACAATAAAAAAACCAGGGTGTCCCATTTAAAAAAATGCAACTTTATGTTATTACACTTTTGTGGATCACTCTGTATATGCGAAAATATTTTCTTGAAATACAACCCGCGTTACAATATACAGCATACAAATAAAATTTTGTATAGGAGCTATGGAAAGCTTACGCACTATTGCATAACCCGGTATTTATCAAAAACCAATAGTATAATATTAATAGTTTGTTCTGTGTTCTACCCTATCGAATATGCTTATGCTTGACACTCAAGCGTGTTAAAAGACGTGTACAGTTACAGTGAGTAGGTTTTCCACAGAACAAGTAAAAAATACGAAATAAGAACAAGAAGGCAATTAGTTTCATAATCATAGTTAAGTAACCACCTTGTTACATGCAGACTATTTTTTTAAAGGTTAACTATGTAAGATGCTTTATTAAAGAAAGGTAGAATGTATGAAAAGCCCTATTCGAAAATTAAACTTATTGCACAAGTTCCACTTCATCCTTACGAACTCTGATTTTTAATCCTTTTAAATGAATGATAAGAATTATTATACCGCACACTATAAGCAATAATAAAAAATTACAAATACCTAAACTAATATTCATGGATATGTTATTGCTACTAGTATCAACTGTTACTTGAGTAGGCTTGATTAAGTGTTCTTTAAAAGGATAATCATTAGAACTTAAAGTGCCATTTTTATAAAATAGCTTTTCTGCAAGTTTTAAAAACTTTTCCGCTACATCATTAACATATTTTAAATTAGTAGCGTTCCTTATTTCATATTTCAAATCTTTTAAAATTTTTTGAGTCTCATTTTGTTGTAAAATCTCGTTACCAATTATACCTGTAGATTCATTTTTAAGATCGGTGGAACACGCTATTCCATTTATATTGGTAGAATGGTCAGAATATCCTTTAGCAACCGAAATATTATATTTGACTTCCATTAAATATATTTTGTTTGCCAATTCACTGCATTTCCACGAATTTCCACCCATTGTAATTTGTCTAAGCTTACCGTGAGTTTGAAGGAAAAATTCATCAACATTTTTTACCTCACTCGTTTCAAAATTCAGATTTTCTAGGAATGTTAACCGTAAAAAAACATGAAAATCCACCTGACCATTATTTTGTGATATATTCAGATATTTGAGTCCCTTTAGGTTATTAAATAGGCCAAATTCCAACTGGAAAATTTTGTTATAAGATAAATCCAGATTTTCCAATACCTCAAGGTTTCGGAAGCAATTTGTTGGTAGTGTTTTTAAAATGTTTCCACTTAAATTTAGAGTTTTTAAGTTAGTACCATATAGAAATGCGTCAGATGAAATATTGGAAATGACATTAAAACTGAGATCTAGCTCAGTTGTCGATTCAGATATAAAATTTGCTTCTAATAATTTTAAACGATTTCTCCGAATATTAAAAACACCAATTTTTCCAATTTTTTTTAGTGACGTTATATTATTAAATGATAAATTAACGGCTTCTGCTTGAAACACATCGAAATTTTTAACATCTTTCAAATTATTATATGAGATATCTAAGAGTTTAAAAGTGAAATTAATAAAATTTAAAAACTCTATTTCATTTAAATTATTATATTTTAAATACAGACTTTCCGTTGTTGATAAATTCAATATATTTCCTAGTAGTGTTATGTTGTTTACTGATATATCAAGGTAGGTGAGGCTATTATCTAATGGCAAAAATATATTTTCCGGTAAAACTAATATTCTATTTTCACTTAAGTCAAGCATTTTCAAAACTGACAGCCCTAAAAAGGCATGAAGGCCCAATCGGATAATTAAATTCTGAGATAAATTAAGTTTCTCTAAATTTTTTAACGGACTAAAGACGCCATCGAAAATCTCTGGAATGTTGTTATTTGTGATATTTAAAAGAGACAATTCCGTAAATCCATTGAAAAAACCAGGTATGATTTTTGATATATTAGTATGATCCAAACTTAATTCAGTTAGTCTGGTCCAAGTTGTCCCATCTGCAATCAAGAAATTTAAAAAAGAATGTTTAACAATATAATGAATTTTCGTCTGCTCTCCAGCGTAAAGGGAATACATTTCCTGAAAACTCGAATTATCGCAAGAGAAAGTTTTTGGTCCAATTATAACGATCTCTGGAATTTGTTTACACTCCTGCTTATAATAACCGCCTTTCCAAATTGACCTACAATCATTAGAATCCCTATATGTTGTCTTGGACTCCCCTTGGTCAGTCATGGTGCACAGGGCGAAAGTTCTTCCAACCAATGCCAAGAGAATTAAGAAACAATGATGTATTTGCAAACCTAAAAATAATAATATATATTTATTGTTTTGTTTTTTATTAAGGGCAGAGTTCTCAAGATCAATCATGTATAAAAGACCTATAAATGGATTAAATGCAGGGGTAACTTCCGGAACCTTGCAATTATTTAAAAAAATAAGTAGTATCTAATTTTGGAAGGGCTGTTCAGGGAGGCATTGACGAATAGTATGCCGGTGTTTTTTTTTTAAATAAATGCACAGAAACTTTAAAAAGCAAATTGTTGAAATCACTAAAATTGGCACAATTTGCCTTAAAAAAATTGTTGAAAGTAAACACGTCGATTTTCAGAACTGAAGTAAAAACAACAATTTTTACTGGTAACACGATATTTTCTAGTCTATCTAGATGTTATCTCTCCTAAGAATTCTAGAGAATATGCGTTTGTTTTAACAGGAAAGGTTCCGTAATTGCACAAAATACGAAAGTAAACAAAACTATGATAGGCTGACTAACATCTACCTTGCTCTATCACGTCCAGAATATGTCTGTCTTTCTTCTTTGTATGCCAAAAACACAAAAATAACTACTCTGATCAACATAGCACTGCAGTGTCCATGCGAATCGTCAATAGGTAGGCAAATCGAATTGACGATAGAAAATGGCGTCGTTAATTCCACCTTAAGTAGAACTTTTATTGTTTTTTACACTTTCCCAAATTATACCACCTTTTATGTTTTAACATTTTTTAACCAAAAAATGTAATATATTAACTTAGGTTTTATTCAGGGTGATTTATGGACTCAAGAGCGAAGATATTTTTTTTTCTGGAGGAGAGGGTAAAGCAAAAAAGAAATTAATAAATTTTTTAAAGTTTTATTAATGTGACACAAGAATATGCATGAAGGAAGGTGTTTTTATGGTCCTGGGGGGTAAATACCCCCTTTATCCCCCCATATCTACACCCTTGTCACGGTGAATGGTACGTACCGAATCGTTTTGAAAATTTTGTAACTTACATAACCGGATATGCTCTATTTACATAAAATTTTTTTGATGATACAGTCTTCTATAAAAAATTAGTGGCAACTATGACATTTCTTATAAAACACCATGTATTTTATTTTATTTTCCAGCCTGCTATTAATTTCTCAACAACTTTCTTTAACATTATCCTATTCCCTATCTCTAAAATATTAATACCATGAAATTTTCTGGACAGTTAAATAGTACCAGAGGGATTTTAACCCTTTGCCCAAATGCTAATTGCGATATACAGGGTGGTATAAAAATAAAATAAATTTGGTTGCCTTGCAAAGGCGACCATACGTATATTTTTAAATGTAACACCCTGTATATTATCACTGACTTTAAAAGCTACTTAAATTAGCGTTTCTTTGGGTATATATCTAACCAGTTAAATTTTTAACTTATTGGCAATAAAACTGTGATAAAATTACCGCTAGAGCATAATACACAGATATCTACACCCATATTTAAATAGTCAAATAATAAAAACCATATAACATAGTTTAATTGATTGTCCACTAACATAAAGAAAACATTTAAAAGTGTCCAAAAATTACTATTTATTTTATTGAAAACCCCTTCCCTTGAACATTTTGATGTATCGATCCAAATTATTTTACTTAAAAAATTTGCATCATCTTGGGTGAGCACCAACAACATTTCACAAAATTAAATAACGTCTTATAAGTGAAAAAGTTGGTTTGTTTAGTGTAGATATTATATACAAAAATAAGGGGCAATTTAAGTAGATTTTCAAATCAGTGAAAATATACATACAGGATGTCCAATTTAATAAAATTATGGATATCGTAATTTTTTAATATCTCTAATTTGGGACAACAGTATCAATATTTAAAAACAAATCATTTAAAAAGCCTGCACTGGATTAACTGAATTTATTCCCAGTTACAACCTTACCCTGTATATGTCATAAAAAATTATACGAACTTTTCCTCTGATGTTTGTTTTTTTAGGCGACCCTCGGGAGGGTAAATGTTTGACTCGATGTTTTATTATAAATTTAATCATGACTATTTAACTAAAGTTTATTACACCCTCAATAAAATCGATATTCACCTGACAATTCAAATACCTTCCTGGTGGTCGACAAAATCAAGCAACTCAAACAACGTATTTAAGCGATAAGTTTTTGGCATTTGAGTCACCTTAAAAATAAAATCATTTGTATTTCTATGACAAGTATTATTTAATTTGTCATTTGAAACTGATATTTTTGTATTATTACGAGTTTGTGTGTGAAAACAAAATGAGTTTCTCAAATGAAAACAGATTCGGAAGTATTTTTTTTTTAATCAAATGGAAGAAGCAGTTTGTAAAACAACACCCCAAAATACAGTGATATCAAAGAAGTCAAAACTATAAATTAGCAAAAGATACTTCACCGGAATAGTTATCAAAAATTCGAGATGATTATGGCTACAACATGAAGAAATAGAATAGTGATGTGCGGTAACAAAGCTGCAAATTGAAAAATACTTCTCGAAGACTTCCCAAGGAGGTTCAAAAGCGCTAGTAAATGGCTAATAAAAACCAAAACCAACGAACGCGTGTGTCCAGTCCGTCTATATTTGAAGCTAATGGAAAAAATAACTATCAATCCCTACCTAACAACAGAGATGCTATTTTTAAGTGTCAATCTTAACTTTTTAATTTATTTATTTTACGTCGGCCTTTTTCCGCAACGAGGCCAATCACCGACGCCAGGGAATTTGTCACACACTATCTTGGAAAAAGGAGTATGGTAAAAAAACATGCCTTTGGGAATTAATACTATATTAAAATGAACAATGGAAAAAATTGACCTGGATACTAAAAAATGTAAGATTACAAACCATTCCCAACGATCGTCTCCAATCTCTACATTGGCAAAAAGAGAAGTTGGTGACCAAGAACTTATAAAGCTTACAGGTCATTCCAGTACCAACTCTTTAAAACCATACTTACAACTAAACCCAAAACATCACTTAAAATCTGTTGATAATCTCCGAGAAAATCAGGAAAATGAGGTATCAGGTTCTACTTCGAGTGCAAGTCACGTCCAGGTACAAACTCATTCTGCTGTATTTAAAAAAAATAACGCGCAGATCATCACTTACTATACAGGGTGTCCGGTAACTTATGGGCCATAGAGCAACTGGAGATAGTAGATATAAAAATATGTCTTTGGAGCCAAATTTGCCCAAGTAAAATGTTAGAGGTTAAAGAGATACAGGGTGTTGAAAGTGAAAATTAATTTTCGAAAAATGATGATAATTTTGAAACGGTTTAAGATATCGAATTCAAAATCGGTATAACTAGGTTTTCGAGAGTGAGAAATTCGAAATTGGTGTTAATTTCAAGATACACCCTAGAGGGCGCTTGCTACGTGCTTCATGTTGAACTAATTCATCCATATTTTTTTTAACCGTGCAGTTACTAAACTAGTTACTAAACTATAAAAGAACCTACCTTTTTACGTAAAAAAGGTACTCCTGGTCGATCTCGATATCTCAAGCCGTTACCCAGATTTTAGCGTCTGAATGTTCCATTGCACATTCTGTTGATTGCTGAGAAATATTTAATTTACAAAGTGTGCCTTGCATTTTGACAAAATTTGTTGCGGTGAAAACTGTCATTATTTTCTACTTTTTCCCGTCAAAGGTACGTAAATAAAAAGTTTTTGCAATATCCAAAAACTGTAATCTTTTCAAATAAAAATGCCCAGGCTTAATAAGTTCTCTAACCGTGATTTACGTGATATGGTCTGCGTTTATGCACAAGAGAATTATAATAGTCGTGCTGCACTTAGAAGGTATGTAGAACTCTACCCAACCAGAATCATTCCAGACCGTAAAATATTTCAAAGAATATTCAATCAGTTAGGTGAAACAGGTTCGTTCAGTGGCGTAGCTAGGATATTGTCTTGGGGGGGGGCATATAGTTGCATAGAGGTGTAAAGCCCGCTGCAGGCGAAAGCGCCGCAGGCGAAAAAAATTTTGGACCACGCCCAAATTTTGCTAAATTTTTCTATTATCTATAATTGTTACGTAATCGCCTAAGTACAATCCGCAACTGAAATAATCTAGAAGTCCTACAAACAAACCACAACCAAACGTAATTACCTAGGTTTTCCTACGATGTTTATATCTTACTTTGTCTTAATTATTTACGTAAATAAAAGAGAGAAAAGGAAATTTACACCACCAGACACCAGATCCGCGAATGTCACATAAAACAAGACGATGGGGATGTGATGACCAAAACAGACGCGTTGTTTCTCAAAGTAAGCCTACCTACGTTAAATTTAAAAGGGCAAAAAAATTAAATTTATATATTGTTTTTGAAATATTGTTGATAATTACTTTTTTTCATTGCTCTTGGGGGGGGGCAAATGCCCCGATGCCCCCCCCCCCCTAGCTACGCCGGTGGGTTCGTTTTATGTCAAAAATCCTGGTGGACGACCGAAAACTATAACGGTCGAACAAGAAAGAGATCTTGGTTCGTATCGCGGAAAATCCTGAATTAAGCACTAGGCGTTTGGAAGCTTCTACAGGAATAGGTAAATCGACCGTCTCAGAAGTCATCAATGCAGAAAATTTATTTCCTTACCATTTCACGCCCGTTCAAAATTTACTGCCAGGAGATTTGCCAGTCAGATCAGAATTCTGTCAAAATCTACTAAATAAGAATAACGAAGATCCCATGTTCCTGAGAAAAATATTATTTACTGACGAGGCAACTTTTACAAGACGCGGAATTGTTAACTGGAAAAATAATCATCACTATGCTTTGGAAAATCCACGACTACCCAAAGAAAGACATTTCAGCACGAGTTTTCGATAAATATTTGGTGCGGCATTATCGACAATTTCTTGATCGGCCCATATCAGCTTCCGCAGAGACTTAATGGAGAACAATATTTGCAGTTTTTAGAAAACGATTTACTTTACCTCCTGGATGATATACCTCTGAACATAAGACACAATATGTGGTACATGCAAGATGGTGCCCCAGCACACTTTGCAGTTCCTGTTCGAAATCATTTAAATCAGCGTTTTCCAGATCGGTGGATTGGTCGCGGTAGCGAATTTCCTTGGCCACCGCGTAGCCCAGATATTAACCCGTTAGATTTTTATCTGTGTGGTCACATGAAGGATTTGGTATATGATGATGAATCCAATACACGGGAAGAACTTGAACAAAAAATTGAAGAAGCCGCCATTGTTATAGGAGATAATCAAAATATCTTCCTGAATGTGAGAGGTAATTTGTTAAAAAGCTTAAGAAAATGTATTGAAGTAAACGGTGGACACTTTCAACATTTACTAAAGTGAATTAAAACAAATTTTTAATAGTTTCCAATATTTTCATTTTGTTTTTTTTTTCTGCCTTTTTATCATCAAGTCCTAGAATCTGGGTAACGGCTTGAGATATCGAGATCGACCAAGAGTACCTTTTTTACGTAAAAAGGTAGGTTCTTTTATAGTTTAAAGTATAAATACTAGTAACTGAACGGTTAAAAAAAATATGGATGAATTAGTTCAACATGAAGCACGTAGCAAGCCCCTCTAGGGAGTATCTTGAAATTAACACCAAATTCGAATTTCTCACTCTCGAAAACCTAGTTATACCGATTTTGAATTCGATATCTTAAACCGTTTCAAAATTATCATCATTTTTCGAAAATTAATTTTCACTTTTAACACCCTGTATCTCTTTAACCTCTAACATTTTACTTGGGCAAATTTGGCTCAAAAGACATATTTTTATATCTACTATCTCCAGTTGCTCTATGGCCCATAAGTATAATTGAAAATTTTTTTGTAGTTTTTTTTATTTCTGGATTTGTTAAAAATTATAATAAAAGTTGTTTAAAAACATCCGTTTCCATTTAATCTTACTGTCGTCAAATAGTCATGTCGTATACCACTCGAAAAAATTTAGTCTGCAAAATTATTCTCTTGGTTTATTTAAGTTTGTTGCGTTTGGCAACTTCGCTTCCGTTTTTTACAAACCACTCTTTTGACGGCTCGTGGTTTTGTCATAAATTCCATTTGCAAAACTGCGAAGCAACAAACTTTCATACCAATCAAAAATTTTTCCGACAAAATATATTTTTCTTGTGGTATTACACATAATAATATATTCAAAGTTTACTGGATATATTTCGATTATGTCGGTAACGTTAAAACTAAGCAAGCTATTAAACATCAAGTATTTTTTCTTAAGGTAACTGCCCATCCCAAGGAAGAAGATTGTCCCGTATGGCTACACATGGATACTGTTACTTGTTTTTTTTCCACAGATATGATAAAAGTTTACAAGATAGGAATAGATTGCTACTGACATTCATTACTTTTTAGTGATGTTTTTTTAACTGACAATTTGCCATACTACTGATCTTGGCCGGTAAAATAAACAGGGCAAGACATGCCTCCATTTGACAATGAAAAACATGAATGAATTCCATGAGTGGAGTAAGTGGGGTAAATTTTAAAGTTTTTCTTACGAACTTTGAATTAATCCGGGCATCTAAGGGTAAGTTTAAGAGTTGGTATTTATCAATATTCTTTTAGATCCAAGTTTTTATAATGAAATGTGTGCCAAATATTCCAACCGTTCCTGTAATCAATTAACGTTTGGAATTGCAAACACATCTGATTCAGAGGAATGTCAGGAAACAGAATCTCACGTAACAGGTAGTAATAAATGTAATATGATATTGAGCCATTACCAACAAGTAGAGTTGTTTCATTAGAGGATGTGTCAGGTATAGCCCGATAAGCAGGTAACAACTTTAGAAACTCAAATTATTAATAAAAATGAACTTAATATAAAACTGCCACAAGTTAAGTGACTTTACCTACGTAGAAGAAACCAATAGAACCATTAGGTTAATAATTAACACTGTGTCAGCCATGGAATGTAAATGCCCAATTTTTGCTGCCGCTAGCCTTTGTTTTTGTCTCTTGTTAACATGTTTACAGGATATCTTCTTTTTCGACTGCCTATCCACTATTGTTGGATGTTGGCGACCATATTTCCATACATTTCTCTGTCGGTTGCTGTGTGGACCAACTCTCCTATCGTTCTTAACCCCGTCCACTCTCTTATATTTCCTAACCATGACATTTGCTTTCTGCCCATACCTCGCTTTCCCTCTATTCTTCCTTCGACAATAAGTTGCACCAGTTGATATTTTGAGTTTCGCATTATATGACCGAAGTACGATGTTTTCTTCTTTTTGACATTAAGCAATAACTCACGGTCTCTGCCGATTCTTCTTAGAATTTCGTCGTTGGTTACTATGTCTGTCCATGGCACCCTCAACATCCTACGATACATCCACATCTCAAATGCTTCTATTTTGTTGACGGACGATGCCTTCAATGTCCAGGTCTCTGCACCGTACAGCAACACCGACCATACATAGCATTTGGCACAGCGTAATCTTAGTTTTAATTTAATGTCACGACTAGTTAATACTCTTTTAAATTTAAAGAAGTTATTTCGGGCCATTTCGATTCTGCATTTAATTTCTTTGTCGTTATCCCAGTCTTCATGCAACCAGCTTCCTAGATATTTATATTGTGTTACACGTTCTAAAGTTTGGCCGTCTGCTATTAATCTTGTATCGTTGTACGGGAGTTTGCGTCTGCTTACTATCATGAACTTTGTTTTATTGCTATTTATTTTAAGACCATAATCTGTACCAACATAATTCAGCTCGTCGATCATTTGTTGCAGATCTTCAATATTATCTGCAATTAAGATACAGGATATAAAATAATTAATATTTTTTTAGAAATCATAACCATCACAGAAGGGTAACGAGATCAAATATCTGTACTAAAGTGAACCTTTAAAATCTAATAAAGAAAATCAATCACATCGATGTACAAATTAAGTCTATTAAACTATTATTAGATTTGAGAATAACAAGACAAATTGAATGTAATAAGCCTGCATGTAAGAAAATTAAGCTCTGGGGTTATACAGGGTGTTCCGATGATCATGTTACAAAATTCTAGGGTAGATAAAACACACGAAAATAAGAAAAAAAGTTCATGTGAACATGGGTCCGGAAACGCTTCTTCAGGGAGCTAGGGCCCTTCGAAGATGACCTTCAAAAACTACTTTTCGTTTTATAGCTTCGGTACTACTGCAGCTATCGCAACCAATTTTGGGACATGAAATCTAGTTCGTAGGTTCATCAATTTGAGCCTTCCGGATTTTGTCACCTTTAACCAGGGGCGTACAAACCAAGGGGGTATTTGAGTAAATTTGACCCTACTCCTCTTAGGCTTTAATTTCTTACCATTTTTATATCTGATTATGATTCTCCAATGCCTTTTACATAAAAAAGGTACTCTTAGTAAAAATCGCTATCTGTCACAGTTTCCTCCGAAAATGGCTAAATCCAATCAATAATAAATTATTGGTCTTAAACCAATTATTACGTTGAAATATGAAAATGAGGTTCAGTACAGATAGTGAGCATTATAAGTTAGTCAAATCTTTTTCTTTAATGAAAATAAATTAGATTAGAGAGATTTATTGCCTTTTCGAAATTGGGGGTATAAAAAGTAAAAGGGAACGTATACAAAATATTAAAAAAAAAAACAATTAAACAGGTTTAACGAGTGAGTCAAGGATAAGGCAGAGTAAATTTTTGTCTTGAAGATGAATTTACTAACGCTGTCGTTGACTGACCCTGTACGTACCAAAATAAATTCAAAATAACAATTGTTGAAAATGCCTGCCACCACGTTCAATACATGTATTACACCTACGTAGCATATTTAAATTGACGTCAGTAAAAACATCAGGCATGGTTTGGATCATTTCAGCCGCAACAGAAATCCTAGCCACCAAATCTTCCTCCGACTGAACTGGAGTTTCATATACAAGGCTTTTCATATGTCCCCAAAGAAAGAAATCCATAGGAGTTAAATCTGGGGACCGGGCTGGCCAGTTGACATCGCTTCCACGTCCAATCCAACGTCCTCTAAAACGATCATCGAGGTGCTCACGTACGACATGTGCAAAATGAGCGGGTGCTCCATCATGCTGGAACCATAGATTCCGACGTATGTCGAGGGACAGCTCATCCAATAACTCAGGTAAGGTGTATCTTAAAAAATTGAGGTACACCGTCCCAGTTAGTCGAGGAGGCAACATGATTGGTCCAATTAGACGTTCTCCAACAATTCCAGCCCACATGTTCACCGAGAATCGATGTTGGTACCCTCTTATTTGAAGAGCATGAGGGTTTTCCTCCGCCCACACATGGCTATTCCGTGAATTAAAAATACCTTCTCTCGTAAAAACAGCCTCATCAGAGAAAAGCACAAATTTCGGAAATTGGGGTTCTTGTGTACACTGTTGAAGAAACCACTCGCAAAACTCTACGCGGGGTGCATAATCATTTGGTCTCAATTCCTGTACTTTTTGGCGATGGTAAGGATGAAGAAGTTGTTCGTTAACAATCTCCCATACACGTACATGACTTACATTCATGGATTCTGCAACAGCTCGGGTACTAACACTAGGATTTTCCTCGAATTGCCGGAGTACCTCTTCCTCAAATTCTGGAGTTCGTACAGTTCTTTGAGCGCCATTATCTGGCCTCGTTATTTTCACGGAGCCAGTTTCCCTTATGCGCTGATTTACCCTCTCGAATAGCGTGTGAGCAGGTACACGCCTCTCAGGAAACCGCTCCTGATACAATCTTGAAGCGGCTCTTCCATTGCAATGAACTTCGCCATAAATTAATAGCATATCGGCATATTCGGCGAAAGTATAATCCATGATTCACTGGCGACACAATATTTTATTGACAGATTTTTGACAACTATCTGTACTGAACCTCATTTTCATATTTCAACGTAATAATTGGTTTAAGACCAATAATTTATTATTGATTGGATTTAGCCATTTTCGGAGGAAACTGTGACAGATAGCGATTTTTACTAAGAGTACATTTTTTATGTAAAAGGCATTGGAGAATCATAATCAGATATAAAAATGGTAAGAAATTAAAGCCTAAGAGGAGTAGGGTCAAATTTACTCAAATACCCCCTTGGTTTGTACGCCCCTGGTTAAAGGTGATAAAATCCGGAAGGCTCAAATTGATGAACCTACGAACTAGATTTCATGTCCCAAAATTGGTTGCGATAGCTGCAGTAGTACCGAAGCTATAAAACGAAAAGTAGTTTTTGAAGGTCATCTTCGAAGGGCCCTAGCTCCCTGAAGAAGCGTTTCCGGACCCATGTTCACATGAACTTTTTTTCTTATTTTCGTGTGTTTTATCTACCCTAGAATTTTGTAACATGATCATCGGAACACCCTGTATAGCAAAAGGCATGAATATGACAAAAAATTATAGTGTTTCAGCTGAGGATTGCTATTCAAAATACAGAAATTTGTTTCAAACATATCGCCAAAATAAAGAGAAACGTTTAAAGAAAACAGGAAAGTCAAAAATAACCTGGTAATATTTTAAAGTAAGTAAGGTCTTTCATCGTTTCTTGCACTTGCCAATATATAACTTAAAATTGGTTGGAAGCCGGTAGATTGGTTAGGCCTACTCCTAGTCCGACTATCTAAAAGCGCCTCTGTCCGTTTCCCGAGTTGCAATTTGGACAGGTCCTCTTAGTAAAACCTTCTCTTTTACAACCAAAACAATACAATTTCTTTCTTTCCGTACAACCAATAGCTTTATGTCCAGGTTTCTTGCAATTATAGCAAAGGACTTCACTTTTCCTAGTATTATCCTGATGGTTCGATCTATTCTGGGTTTCTGAATTGGACAATCGAATCTCCTCAACTTGCTCCTCTAACATTACATAAGCAAGATCTGGTTCCAAAGATTGGCCTCTTCGGGGAGGTGCTGTATAATCTACAGAAGTTCTTTGTTCGATCCTCTTACAAAGACTCCTCAATTGCGTTAAGCTATTTATTTCCAGAGCTCCTAATTGAGTTCTATAAATCGGTGCAATATTCCTAAGTAAGATGGTAAGTTTAGCTTCTTCGGAAATTGGGCATTGTAATCTCTGAAAATACTTGGACATCACCGCCATATAGGTGCCAATAGTTTCGTCAGGTCCTTGAGTCCTGCGTTTTATTTCTTCTAGAAGACGCTCTGAGTAACAAGCGGGTTGATACTCCTCTTTAAATTTCAGGACCAATTCATCCCAAGAATGAACTTCATTTCTACAATCTTGATAAAATTCATAAGCTCTGCCCTCAAATAAATCAATGCCAGAATCTAACAAGATATCTTTCGTCACATTTCTTGCACGTCTCATCTCTTCAATCCGTTCAAAGAAAGCAGTAACCGAAGATCCTTTTCTATCACCACTAAATTTCAAATTCCACTTATGAGGAAGTATCGGTTTAACATTACTTAAACTGCATGGAGCACTAGATTAGGAGAATGTACTGGTACTATAAAAGAAGAACTCGACAATGGAGGAGGGTTAACAGTTCGTGGCAATTGCTGAATAGTGCCTTGTAGTGCCCATAAATTTGGAGGTATCGGTTGGGTTTTTCCATCTGCCTGCGCAGCCTTTGTATTTAACCGATCAATCAAGGTCAGTGCTTGAGCCACTAAAATACCTCTCAAATTAAATTCGTCCGCAGTACTGCATTGCATATTATCTATACGACCTAACAGATGATTCAACTTCGTCTGTAATTTCAAATAGTTGCCACTTTTACTTGGTTCCGAAAAATTGTCAATAACATCCACTAAGTCATCCAATTTCCTTGTAACAGCTGCAATGTCTTGTTGGAATGAAAACGGATATGGTGGGTAGTGTAAGCTTTCACCAGTCCTCTCCATTTGTCTTGCTAATATAAATCGTCCTCTCATTTCTTCGACAGTACCAATGGCTATACCTCGCCACATGAGTTCATAAATTAATTCTTCCTTATCAAGACGGTTAACTTCAACTTTTCGAGACATCTTGAGATTCTAACAGTCGTCACGGGTCACAATAACACAATAATAATACACTTCTAAATGAATCACTAATATTTTACAACTATATCTTCAACTTAAAATTCTAATTTATACACCACTATAAACTTGCACTAACTTTAAACCACACTATAAGTAACACTTACTGTACCACAGAATTTCACGCGTATAAAATTTTAAACAAAAATTTAAATCTCAAAAAAAAAATTTTTAGCAACAAAAAAAATTTTCTTTTCCGGTTTAGCAAGCTAAATCCGCTAGTAACAGCTTAATGTCCTAATCCAGGAAGTAAGAAATCATCAAAAGTAATCCAAAGCAATAATTCAAAAAAATCCCTAAATCTGGGGAAATTTCTGAAAAATGGCAACACCGGAAAAAAATGTATGCCAAAAAAAAAATAAATGAATGCCACAAAAAATTAATGCCGAAAAAAAAAATTAATGCCAAAACAAAATGCATGCCAAAAAAATAATGGCTTGCCCCGCGTTGGGCGCCAAAAACTATAGCGCCAAATTCAGTCGCAACGCCAGACTATGACGTAACCGTATTTTCCTTTATAAGAAAAATCCTAATTATAAATTATCATTAGTTACAAATAAAAAAAGAAATAAAACCTTTAATTAAACAACAGCTTACTAAAAAATGTACAGCGCATGTGCACCAGGTTACAAGATGGCCGCCAGCTTTTAGACAGTGGAGACGGGAGGGGTTTATTATTTACTCGGAGGCGCCACGTAATTTCATTGTTTTACATCTTGGCCAGTCGTGAAGTTGTAATATTATGAGCCCGACAAAAATTACGAATTGTCTTACCCACTGCTGCAATCTATGAAGTAAGCTTCACCCTATATCCAAAAATCAAAATACAAAAAAAAGTAACAACGACGATATAAAATCAAAAATGATTGTTCCTTTATTAGCAGTTCTCGAAAATATATAAAAAGAACACCGATAAAGATATCTTGCTAATAAATTGTAAATTATTATGTACAAGTGATTATATACAATAGGCACCTGTCAATAGCATTAGATGTTAATTTGCTAATTAAAAGATATATCGAATTAAATAGTAACTGCATATAAAAAGTGTCTATTCAGACTACGGTGTACGCAAAATATTATAAAACACAAGAATTATATAGGTCGTTAGGTTTAACCATAATATCAAATATAAGGCCACAAGGTATGATCATACTCTGTTTACAGCGCCCTGGAAGACAAAAATCATAAATTACCTTAATATATTACCCTTGTGTACACTAAATAAGCAAATATCAGTTATTAAAAATTATTAACATTTGCATGGGCAAAAAAAAATGTCCCATCGATTTATTATCAAAATTATTTAGAATACGTTTACCTGACTTGCAGTCATTACTTAATATCGTACACGGTTGCCAAATGAAAATTATTTACTAAATAAAAATTAGATACTAAAATACTATGCGAAAATATACACAAAATAAACATTAACCGTACTACACGTATACTAACAAAAGTTCTTTATTCAACCCGTGGATTATTAAACATGGATTACTCAACACGAATAGATTTCAATCAAAATTAGGGACAAATGCACTGCATGCATCATCATAAAATCCCTAGACTATAATACAACTACTACCACGTGGATATTAGATATCATTATTAAACACGGTTCAGTCAACACGGATTATTACTAAACACGGATAAGTTTCAATCATAAGTACAGACAAATGCACTGCATGCATCGTCATAAATTCTAGTCTATAATAGCTCTACTATCACGTGTATATTTTGATATCAGAATCTACTGTAATAAATAGCATACGTATACGGTTTATCGACACAACGAGAAGTTTGAATATTATGTACAAATATACAAAGTTATAACTTGCGTGTCTGGCCACAAGTCCTTCACATGTCAAAATCGGTTGTCCAACTAGCTGTCAGACGGCTGAAGTTCTAAGGTTACCATGCGTCAAGCGTCCAGACCCAATGGCATAGTAACCGGGCTGTCAATGGTACAATGGTCGGAAACCTGGATCTGTCACGAAAGATCGACGATATCTATACTTGCTGCCACTACTACAATCGAGTGCAACCTCCAAATCGTACCCAAATCAACCAAATCGTATCGTCAGGCCACCCAAATCGTAACGGAATCGTATCCAAGCGTAACAAATTAACCCAATCCAATCGCCCCTGAAAAGGAGAAAGGGCATTAAGAACAATTCCCAAATTACCTTCTCAGAGCACTAACAAAACACAAAAGAAAATCTAGCCAATCAATATCCTATTCTAGACTTCTTACCTTAGGTTCTTAAACGGGGCACAGAATGCGTTCTCTTCAAGAATTATGATCCACACGTGTGAATGGAAATCGGCCTCCAAAATCCACAAAACTATCCCAAAACTGCCAAAATTTCCAGTAGAATTAGGGCGAACTTATCCCGTACTAAACGGTACTACACTATACTACACTAGTAGTAACAAACGCCCAAAATTCCAGAATTCTATGAAGGAGTCCGCTGGGCTTGGTTTCTACCAACGACCAAATCAAGACAAATCGAGGGAAAAATCTGGACAAAATCTAGAAAAATCTGTATCTACCCATCTCACTTCAATACACAGATATCTATCTTTCTGCCCTTGTCACAAATCAAGGTGTTGCCAAATGTATCGTCATTTATCATGGCCTGCTACACTCATCAAATGACCTACTACGAAATCATCACAAGGTTAAGCAATCAAACACTAGTCATTCTATCGAGTGCAATTTAGAATACATACATTCACCGGACATCTACTTTCCAATCCTGTCCTCATAAATACGACCAATATCCTACAATAATACAACAAAATATTCCTGTCATAATAGAGGTGTCGTCGATAATACTAAGTGGGAATTTCTCAAAATCAATGCGGCAACACTGTAGAAACCGCATGGATTCAAGCAAACACGTGTTTGAACAATTTAAATAAATCCAATGAATATCGTACAAATTCCTAACGGAAAAATCTAGCATAATTGATAAAACTATTTTCAAACACTTATGCTCATTACCTAAATCCCAATTAAAGTAATTAAAAGATAAAATATTCACTGTTTTGACTAAAATGTCGGCCAAATACTTCCGGTATGACACTTAAAGCCAGTGAACATAAGGTCCATATTCGTATATTAGTCACATGGGTTCCTATTCCCGTGTGTAGTGCCACTAATCGCTTCCTATGGCGCAACGTCAAAATGTCAAAACTGAAAATAATGGACAAATGCCGATCAACAATAAATCGAAATACCTACGAAAAACCTAGGAAAACTGATCAGATACGCAATAAAACGTAAGTACACTATCTTATAATTATTTATTTTATATTATTATCCTGCATCCGTCGCGTACTTACACATAACCTCATATTGTCAGTGGTATATCAACAATCAAAACTCCTGTTTTCTGTTTTAGATAAACCCTCTCAGAAATGCTGGGAACCGATCTTAAACACTCCTAAATATACAGTATGTTCGTCCTAACATAACCAGAGATATACCTACATAAACCATAATGTACAGAAATGTAAAATTAGACATATCGAGATCACCTAAAAAAGGCCTACAATGGGATAAATGACGGGAGCCCCACATACACAGGTAGGTTAGTAGTGATAAGAGTTCACAAAAGAAGTGGCTTGTAAATATAGAAAAACATTTACTTCATATTGAGAATACAAAAGTTGGTATCGTTACTAAATAACTTTTACTCGATTAAGTATCTAACTTCCTACTTTTCTTCTTTTCTAGGTTGAAGTACTAGAGACAACCACCACTAAGGCGTAAACTATACTACCATACTTCGAGTATGATTCCAGTGATATAACCAACTCTCATCGATGGACCCATGATACATCAACGTACCCCATAATAGCTTTTCATTGTAGTCTAATCTAACTGTACTGTATTTCATTTAGTAGTCATTAAAGCATTTACTTATGGGTTCCTTTACCCTCTTGTGTAGTTTTAATTCTTATGGTTCAGCAAAAATAAAAAGAGATTGCTTCTTTGCAAACAGATGCTAAGTATTTTTTCCTAGCGCATTCGCCATTCTGTCAGTAAACGGTATAATCGAGTAGTCAGTAATTCTAAGGGGAAAATAATACGTTACAGTATAGCCGATTTTAGATTTATTTTCATGAGGTGTTGCGAGTCCAACCTCTATGTTTTGTATACGACCACCTAGAACTATATGTTCCCTAGTAGGTTATTATTTTTTTATCATTCCTTAGCACACAATCTTAGTCAGTTTGGGTTAGTTCACTATAATAAACTTTATATATTCTGCGTCTATGATGACCCTTGGCCCTCCTCTTAATTTTACTGGAACATCTATCTAGCATGAATTAAATATCTTGTTTTAGGGTTTTTAGAGCTTTATATCTTTAACCCGTTCTAAGGATCCCGGGTTTTTTCTAACGACTTAAGGCGTATTACAAAGCATTCTACTATAGATCTATGATATACCCCGAACTTTTATCTATTTTTCTCTCGTTTAGTAGCGGAATCGAACTTTTGGTATAGTTTTTCGGTTATAAGCGATCTCTAACCATAGGAATCCTGTTCGTATATACCATGACTTAAACGCAATACCTATGATTTTAAGTCTCTAACTCATTTATAGTTTGAGATTATTTTTTACTGCTTACAGCTGAAAGCCTTAATAAGGTCCTGTCTCTAATTTTTTCTACTTCAGGCATACTGATTTAAGTCTATTTAAATTAAATATCTATTATTTCTTGCTGATTTGTAAATTAGATATACTCTTCATTTTTAATTGTTTGTTCTGTAAGTCTCCATTGAGTTCTTTAGCTATTAATTTTTCTCAAGTCCTAGGTTGTTCTTTTTTGCTGTTGAAGCGGTTAATTTTAGTATTTTCATGCACGGAGGGCTATCATAGGTGCCTGCATGTAGCTGGTTCGGATGTAAGTTATTGATTTTTTAATCATCATGATCGTAATAGTATACAACGTCTATCTACCTCTTTTTCTATTATCTCTATACAATCGTAGTTTGTTCTAATTGAATTTTTAGTCATTTGGCAGACACTGCAATAATGTAATATAATATATAATAATTTTGTGTGTTTTTGATTTTAGCAGCTAAATTTTAGTATTCAACATATAACTTACCCATACTTCCTCGTTAGATTTTTGCAAGTCGAATCTTTTATCCTGCACCTTTTAACGTAATTACCCGTTCACATTCGAATCCTTATGATCTACTATATTACAGCGTTCTATATTAGCTGTTAATGAACGTCAGAATAATGGATAATTTTTAATCTAGAACCTGTCGTTTATGGTTATATTATTCGTTGTGATGATCTTTAATAAGTCTACTCCCCAAGAGAGAGTATATAACCAAGTCTTTTTGCTATTGATATACATATTAATAAATAAACAACCATATATGACAGATTTTTAGATTTATTTTCATGATCACTTAGAACTACATGTTCCCAAGTAGTAGGTTATTTCTTTTATATTCGCCCGCTTAATTTACACCTAATCATTCCTTGACACTTAATCTTTATGAATTTGGTTTAGTTCACTATATTAAACTTTATATATTCTGCGTCTATGATAACCTCCCACCCTCCTCTTAATTTTACTGAAACGTCTATCTGATATGTCGTAAATATCTCGTTTTTGGGTTTTCTTAGGCTTCATATCTTTAACATTGCTCGCTCGAATGATCATCCTTGGTTTTTTCTAGCGACTTAAGGTGCTATATTCTACTATAGTCCGATGATAGGCCCGATGAGCCGTAGGCAAGGTGTGAAAACGAACTTTTGCTGCTGCTTCAGCTGTTTATTAGTTGTTTATGGTCTGTTTATAGTCGTTAATTAGCCCCCCCCCCCTTTTTATATATTCGAAAGCTGTTTTTAGGTTTTAGATGTTTATTAGATGTTTTTTACTTGATCATGAACAGTTCATAGAGGTTTTTGACTACTTATTATGGTTTGTATTATTATGTATGTACTTTGATAGTTTATTAGATGTATTTATCCGATTAATACTAGTTCAAAGCTGTTTTTTGGCTACTTATTATGGAATAGGAGCTGTTACATAGACGTTTTATGGGCTCTACGATCATTTTTTGGGTACTTTGGTAGTTAATTAGATGTTTTTTACCCTATCAGAGAGGGTTTAGCTGGTTATTTTGTATAAGAGTTGATAAATAGTCGTTTTATGAGCTCAAAGGCTATTTTTGGAATACTTTAGCGACTTATTAGATGTTTTTTACTCGATCATGAACAGTTCATAGAGGTTTTTGGCTGGTTATTATGCGTATTTAAACATCATTAATTCCAGACAGACTGACCTTACCTCGTGCCGAGGGCCATAATCATGTAGTATACAGGCAGGTTAGATATATTTAATAACATTCCCAATGGACTTTGCATAGTAAGAATTTTGTTTAGACCCTAATGGTTTTATACGTATAGCTTTGTTATTACTTGAGATTTTTGAAATATTCCTTCGCTATTCGATAGGTATACCCATCTTATACCCGTCTACCAAATTTCGCCTCTTCATCTTTAGACATAAAGACGCTAATCTCAAAAATTATATCTCCTGAACCAGTTGACCGATCGATTTCGGGTTTTTACTTATGATTTTTTGCGTCATTCTAAATACGAACCACATGTTATATATTATCCCTAACAACCTTAACGAACCGTAGGCGAACCTATATCTTTAGTACGCCTCGACCTGCAGGTCTCGGGGTTTTTTCCTTATAACTTGTTACATCAACCTTAATACAAACCACATACTGCATTATCCCTAACAACCTTAGCGAGCCGTAGGCGAATATATGTCTTTAGTACACCTCGACCTGCGGTCTCGGGATTTTTTCTAAATAACTTGTTACGTCACCCTAAATACGATTCACATGCTGCATTATTTCTAACAACCTTAGCGATCCGTAGGCGAATATATGTCTTTAGTACACCTCGACCTGCGGTCTCGGGATTTTTTAAAAATAACTTGCTATTCACCCTAAATACGAGCCACATGCTATATTATTCCTAGCAACCTTACCGAGCCGTAGGCGAGGATATATCTTTAGTACACCTCGACCAGAGGATCTCGGGATTTTTTCTAAATAACTTGTTACATTAACCTTAATACGATTCACATAATACATTATTTCTAACAACCTTAGCGAGCCGTAGGCGAATATATGTCTTTAGTACACCTCGACCTGCGGTCTCGGGATTTTTTGAAATAACTTGCTATTTACCCTAAATACGAACCACATGCTATATTATTCCTAGCAAGCTTAACGAGCCGTAGGCGAGGATATATCTCTAGTAGACCTCGACCAGAGGATCTCGGGATTTTTTCTAAATAACTTGTTACATCATCCTAAATATGGCTCACATATTACATTATTTCTAACAACCTTAGCGAGCCGTAGGCGAATATATGTCTTTAGTACACCTCGACCTGCGGTCTCGGGATTTTTTGAAATAACTTGCTATTTACCCTAAATACGAGCCACATGCTATATTATTCCTAGCAAGCTTAACGAGCCGTAGGCGAGGATATATCTCTAGTAGACCTCGACCAGAGGATCTCGGGATTTTTTCTAAATAACTTGTTACATCATCCTAAATATGGCTCACATATTACATTATTTCTAACAACCTTAGCGAGCCGTAGGCGAATATATGTCTTTAGTACACCTCGACCGGCGGTCTCGGGATTTTTTAAAAATAACTTGCTATTTACCCTAAATACGAGCCACATGCTATATTATTCCTAGCAACCTTACCGAGCCGTAGGCGAGGATATATCTTTAGTACACCTCGACCAGAGGATCTCGGGATTTTTTCTAAATAACTTGTTACATCAACCTTAATACGAACCACATACTGCAGTATCCCTAACGACCTTAGCGAGCCGTAGGCGAGGATATATCTTTAGTACACCTCGACCTGCGGTCTCGGGATTTTTTCTAAATAACTTGTTACATCACCCTAAATACGATTCACATGCTACATTATTTCTAACAACTTTAACGAGCCGTAGGCGAGTATATATCTCTAGTAGACCTCGACCAGAGGATCTCGGGATTTTTTCTAAATAACTTGTTACATCATCCTAAATACGGCTCACATATTACATTATCCCTAACAAGCTTAACGAGCCGTATGCGAGCATGTATCTCTAGTACACCTCGACCTGCGGTCTCGGGATTTTTTCTAAATAACTTGTTACATCAACCTTAATACGAACCACATACTGCATTATCCCTAACAACCTTAGCGAGCCGTAGGCGAATATATGTCCTTAGTACACCTCGACCTGCGGTCTCGGGATTTTTTCTAAATAACTTGTTACGTCACCCTAAATACGATTCACATGCTATATTATTCCTAGCAGCCTTAACGAGCCGTAGGCGAGGATATATCTTTAGTACACCTCGACCTGCGGTGTCGGGATTTTTTGAAATAACTTGCTATTCACCCTAAATACGAACCACATGCTATATTATTCCTAGCAAGCTTAACGAGCCGTAGGCGAATATATGTCTCTAGTACACCTCGACCTGAAGGTCTCGGGACTTGTTACGTCATCCTAAATACGAGTCACATGTTACATTATCCCTAACAAGCTTAACGAGCCGTAGGCGAGCATGTATCTCTAGTACACCTCGACCTGCGGTCTCGGGATTTTTTCCAAATAACTTGTTACGTCATCCTACACACATAACCTCGTTTTCAACTCTTTCCAACATTTGACAAGTGACAGGTGGCCTTCAGCTGTCTTAATTGACAGATGGCATCCGCCATCTTTTCCTATTCGTAATATGACGTCATCCTGAACACATTCCATATATAGAATATTATTGCCCAAAGTGGCTAACGCCCAAGTAGCTAAGGCCCAATGTAGCTAGCGCCCACCAATTTGACGTCTGACAGTTGACAGATGACGCACGTCATCTGGTAATTGACGTTTGACATATGACACGCGCCTGCGCACTGCTGGCGCCTGCGCAGAAGGGGTGTGCGTAAATTGGCGCAGAACCCCTCTTCTCCCTCTACTTACAATACCTAAAATATATATCTGACAACCTTTGGTATGAACAACAAGCATTGCCATTGCGTTTTTTTCTACTGCAGTAGGTAAATGCCTTCACAATACGATAGAGTGAGAACGTTAAACACATTATTTTTCTGTCTATACAGTGTCCGCAAGAAAGTCCGCATCAAATGGGATTTTTTTTTTATTATAAGGTATAGGTAAAAATTGAAAAGGCAGTTAGTTTTTGCTTACCTAAAAACCAAAAATGACGTATACTGAAGCAGCTGCACGACTTGCGTTACCTGTCAAATTTGACATTTTTAATAAAATAGGTTCAAAAATGCCCTTATTTAACAAAATATCGAAAAACTTTTTTCGAAAAAGTTGTTTATTTAGGCATTTTTAGTCTCTGTCCGAAATTTTGACTGTCTAATACAATTTTTATTTTTTGCCAGGTTCTTGAAAATTTTGATCAACCCTCGTAGATTAACTTTTATACATCGATGTAAAACCATTTGCGTTTACTTCATTTGTAATCTTAATGCAATTTTGTGTGAAATTTTTGTTTCCTATTATTTGTTTTGCTTCAAAAATTGAAATTGTTATTGATTAGTATGTAATGTTTGATGCAAAGTTTATCTAATTACATCAGTTTTGCCAAAACCGACGTTTCCTATTTTTCTTAAGTTAGTAAACAGATGTACAAAAAGAAAATATTAGGAAGCTTTCGTTGAAATTTTACTGGATTAAAAAGAATATATATTAATCGCTCGAAACATTTTATTCAACAAAAATATAGTTTAATATAATTAATTTAATTTAATATTAATTAAGTAAAATTTCAACGAAAGCTTCCAATATTTTCTTTTTGTACATTTGTTTACTAACTTAGGAGAAATGAGAAACGTCGGTTTTGGCAAAACTGATGTAATTAGATAAACTTTGCATCAAACATTACATACTGATCAATAACAATTTCAGTTTTTGAACCAAATAGGAAACAAAAATTTTACACAAAATTGCATTAAGATTACAAATGAAGTAAAGGCAAATTGTTTTACATCGATGTATAAAAGTTAATCTACGAGGGTTGATCAAAATTTTCAAAAACCTGGCAAAAAATAAAAATTGTATTAGACTGTCAAAATTTCGTATAGAGACTAAAAATGCCTAAATAAACAACTTTCTCAAATAAAGTTTTTCGATATTTTGATAAATAATGGCATTTTTGAACCTATTTTATTAAAAATGTCAAATTTGACAGGTAACGCAAGTCGTGCAGCTGCTTCAGTATACCTCATTTTTGGTTTTTAGGTAAGCAAAAATTTACTGCTTTTTCAATTTTTACCTATATCTAATAATAAAAAAAAATCCCATTTGATGCGAACTTTCTTGCGGACACTGTATATTAGGAGATACCTAAAATTCAGTGTTCTAACAAACGAGAAAATTCGAGAAAATTCGAGAAAAAACGAGAAATTTCTCGACGAGAAACGGTCTTCTCTCGTCTCGTCTCGTGACTTCTCTCGAGAAAAAAATTTCACTCTCGTCTCGTCGAGACGAGACGAGACGAGACGAGACGAGACGAGACGAGACGAGACGAGACGAGACGAGACGAGACGAGACGAGACGAGACGAGACGAGACGAGACGAGACGAGACGAGACGAGACGAGACGAGACGAGACGAGACGAGACGAGACGAGACGAGACGAGACGAGACGAGACGAGACGAGACGAGACGAGACGAGACGAGACGAGACGAGACACGAGAATTTCTCGTCTCGGCGGCATCACTAGTTTTAAGCCATAAAAATGTTTAAAAGATGATATAGTGTCCGCGAAAACAATTAAAAGAAAAAGAAAATATAGTGGCATATCGGACAAGTGTGTTACTATTTTTTATATTGGAATACACGTGGTTATGGCTGCCCGTCGAGTCCTAACAAGGACGAAACGGCCGTCGTGGTCTACCCGCCCCAGGGTATCCATTGAGCTTGGATCCCTGTGTATTCCAATATAAAAAATAGTTACACACTTGTCCGATATGCCACTATATTTTCTTTTTCTTTTAATTATTTTCGCGGACACTATATCATTAATTTAAAAAAAATGTTAAGAAATTAATAGGGAGTTCGAAAAAAAAATACAGAGTGTTCTATTTTAAATATCGAAGTGGCTATTAATTTTTGGTAGAAGTGCCAACACTGTATCATCATATTATTTTAGATAAATAGAGCATATTCGTGTATGTAAATGACCAAATTTTCAGACCAATTCGTTAGCTGATTCGTCATATACGTCTAACGTACCATCCATCGTGAATCACCCTGTATAGGTGCATACTAGTGGAGGAAAACTTAAAGTGTCTCATTTCTTTCCATTTAAATTTACACTTTACCTTAAGTGTGGACTATATCTTTGACTTAAAATTTCTGTTTCGTTGTTACGCTACTGCTATATTTTTTTTCACTCGGGAGCAATTTCACTTTTTTCTGTTATTCAATATTTCAAGGTCTGGGGTCAAAATCATAGGAATTAAGGTAAATGTTATGACCATAAAATACACAACAATATCAATAAAAATAAGAATTACTTTCCACGCCTTGAGTGATAATCCGATGGCATCTAATTTTATTAGATACGTTTAAAAGTTTATTGAAATAATAAACGACTTAAACATAATGACGCCAAATTTTGAAACTAAGAACGCCATCTTGTAGAATATAAAGTACGGTAATGAAAAAGTGTTTTTTATTTTCTTCCCAAGTTAAAAATTAACGCGTAAATATTAATAACTTTTCGTTTTTTTTTTGCTTTTTTTTCGGATATCTAAGAAGGTAGGTATTCGGAATATTTATAATTTTCTTTCATCAAATTATTAAGTATCAAAATACGCAACTTTGCCGTCTTTGTGTCTCTTAATGATATTGAGATTCCCCTATACGCACACAAATTTGTAGCACCCTGTACACCTAACTATTAAGACAATAATATACGTTTACTTGTATTATATCGCTATCTTAATGACACAATCATAATATTGACTGCTTCCAAATATTTATTTTGAATTAATTTCTTTCTTAAAATTTTTTATCCTCAAAAGTAGGTACCCATGCAGATACAAAATTTGTATTTTTACGCCCTGAATCTTTAAATATCAACCTATTTAATTGAAATATACAGGTCCTGTAAGTATGAGGAAACTTCCGGGAGCGTGTTGTGTTAAAAATAAGTCCAGTGTTTCATAGAACTCTTTTTTCTCTAGTGCTTTCTGACCGAGATAACAGGCCCCAAAGTGTTTATTTAAAAATAATAAACTAATTTTTTGTATATTTGCATTTAAAAAAATAGTTGTAGGCGTTCGGGTCATCGTTAAATATTATCAGTACAATTTAATCAAACATGTACGCATTTGGTTCCACCGGGTAGCTAGAGGTGTTGTTTGCTTGTAACACATTTTTAATTTAGGCCTTTCTTTGGGAGAAAATAATTTTTCAAGTGTGTCTATTTATACGAACACATAATATATATATATATATATATATATATACCTACCGTAACCTACCGCGCCATGATTTTTTTATATGTCTACGAGGTTTTAGTGAACCAAAAAGCGGCAACGTCGCAAATGTCGCGCCAAACAACATTTAAGTCGCGGTAAATGCTGTATAACTTTTGAGATGTCGCGGTAATGACCTAAACTTTTTTTGACCGAAAGTTCGTAAAAATTTAGGTACTTTCTTTCATGCCCATGGGTTGGAACACGTTTACCACTTGTCTCCATTAATATTTGATAAAAAAATTATTTTCCATCGACGACCAGTTGTTTTAATCTGATATTCACTTGACCAACCCAGACCCGACTTGGGACTGCAACTAGAGTCGGACTAATGTTTTTCTACCCCACAACACTAAACGGAATATGATGGTATTCTCACTATTCTGTTAGCGAAGAACTACGGAGGACAACTTTTCCATATATCATCATGGCCCAGACGGCACCCAATGGTCTTTAAATGTGTCTGTTTTATCTTATTTTTCCATATTTATGGCAATGTTCATACAATTCAGAAAGCATATATATTATATAACATAGATTTACTTTTGAACCTCTCTATGTAAAAAACATATTTTTATTTCTTGTATTGTATAGGCAAATTGAGGTACAAGAATAAAAAGGAAGTTTATTTTCTCAGTAAAACCTACTAAATATAATGTCCAAATAAGGATAAAATTGGAAATAAAATAATTATTATTGTACCTACTTATAATTAATTCAGTTTTTTTTTATCTTATTCTTAGGTACAGTAAAATGCGTGTACCATGGCCAAACAACTACTATATACGCATATAGGAGAGTCTTTGAAGTCAAAGTCTACTATTAAAAATCCTAGCCGCCATGGTGTGTATTTAAAAGTTAAAACTCCGGTCGAACTGTGAAAAAATACATTTAATTTACCGGCACGTTGGACAGTGCATAAGACACGCCCTAACCGCTTAAACCTTGTTTACGAGTTTTACAAGTCATGTTTTTAACAGTCTAACACAACTATTTGTGTGTTTCATTGCAGCTTAGACCTTAGACCACATCCTATTACTTAAGTCAGCCTATTAGGGGTATAGCAGGACCAGACATATATCTGCTTACCTAGTTTTATTAGAACTATAGACATCGACGAGGTTTTTGTATTTGTACTCGAAATTTCCGGCAGGCTTAATATTAATGACCAATAGACACAGTAACCTAGCGTAGAATCTACTCACCCTCCTTTCGGCTACATGCTTGCGCAACGAAGACAAATAGTGTTTGCGTTTAGGTACCTAATATAGTTCTACCGAAAGATAGAAACACTTTAGCGCTACGTTTCGCTAAATACCACAAATTGTCGCGGTAAACCACTGTAAATCTCGAATTTTATCGGTGGCTATACAGTACTCATCTGTGGGTTTATACATTATATTGGCCAAATTCATGTAGCTAGCCAGTCTAAACGGAGATAAATAATAAATAACTTAAATTATTGTACTTTAAGAGCGTTTTTAATTTCATTTGCTACCAACAAAACACTGTTACTAAAAAAAGGACAGGTTTGAAATAGTGGTGGAAAAAACGGTTCCACGTCTGGAGCGTTCCAATCGCGAACGCTCCAAAATAATACCGCTCCAAAACAACGGTACCTTGGAGCGACCAAAATTTTCCAACCGCGTGCTTATAGGCTACAATATTAAACGAACTGTTAAAACCCCAAACAACCCATTGCAATTTTATGTAAGGGTCGCCGTGACGTGTGCAGTATGATGATTTACATGATTCATGATTTTTATTATAGTATTTATACGATAACTTTCATTACGATTCATTTACACAACTAGGTATTATTTCTTTAGAAATATAAAAATCGACGTTAAAAAAGTGTTTTTACTGTTTGTTTATTTATTCTTAAACTTATAAAAATGTTGGTATTATATATTTCATTTTTACTATTCTTATTTTATTAACAGTAAAATTCGGTAAATCTAATAATCTAAAAGTAATTATAATAGCATCCGTCTTCTTTCAAATTCAAACCGCATTGCAAGACATTTTTCATAGTTCCACGTTGCAGCGCGATTCACTATTGTTCGTTCCTGAAGTTGCTCGCTCCAGTTGGAACGTAGGTTCCGACGAGTGCAGTGTCGCTTCGACCGGAGTGACGCTCCAGTCCACTCCAAATCGCCTGATACCTTGTTTTATTATGCGTATTCAAGGGTATACAACCAGTCCTAACGATGTATTTTACGTTGCGCTCCAACAGTAGAATATAATTCAATATAGCACGTGGGCTTGCCAGATCTTACGCTCCGCTCCAAACCGTGAAACGTTGCGCCAAAGCGGCATTGAAATGTAACGCAGAATGCAGCCGTCGCGTCGCGTCCTCGATGAGCGGTTTCGACCGTTCGTTCTGTAAACTGCGGCTGACGTTTCCGTTGCCGGTGTCGCTCCACGTTAACTAGTTACTTAGTCGTTGTGGAGCGCGTTGGAGCGTTATCAAAATATACCGCTCCAAAATCGCGTTATCTAAATAACGACCCACCTCTAGTTTGAAATTTACTTCTTATATTTTTGCTAATGTAAAAACGATGCGAAACATTTCTACCTCGTGTAAGTAAAACGAGTTTATATCATCCTTCTTAAGATAAAATGGACAGAAACTTTACACTGTAGAATAATTATTGTATGCAAACAATTATCATTTCACAACCTTTTATATAATAATTATTAAAATAGCCGTTTTCAAAAAATTTTATATAGCATTTGACACAGAAGAAAAAAGGGTTTGTTCGGGTTTGTTAATTCTGTGTTGGCTACAAGGTAATGTTTCACGAATCTCGATGACACGATGTTCTCTATGGTTATCCAGTGTTGCCACAATTTTGTTTTCAATCGTTACAAATTTGCTTAAAAATCGTAACAAATTTACTAAAATAGGAACAGCATTTAGAATATATCTCCTCCCAATCCAAAGGGACTTCTAAAAAAAACCGATATATTGTAACTTCTCCCCATCTCTTCTACCAATCTAAAGTGACGTCTGAAAATAGGTTCTATGCTATGTACTGTAACATCTCTCCCGTCTATAGTAACTTCAAAATGCTCCCGTCCTGTGTATATAAAAGTTCTTCCCCCCTTCCCCGTCCACAGTAACCGACATCCCCCTCATACCCAAAAATCATAGGTCAAAAAAAAAAACTTGCTTCGAAACGTAAGAACTTGTAACAGATCGGCAACACTGATTAGCGCACCCCGGGCAATTTAAAATTACGATGGTAGCGCGTCGTGACTCCGACCTGTATGAATACGTGGTTATTTGGTTGCATAAGTAAAACCAAATCAATGTCATCCATTTACTTTACCTTTATATTTGTAGGTAAGTATTATGTATTATGTGCAAGAAATGGCCCTAATCAACCAAATATGTTTTAGCGTCATTTGGTTCTTGGATTTGCTAGGCCTGTCTCCGAACAATACGAATAAGTGTTTATTTAGTTGCAGAAGCAAAACCATTTCAATGTCATCGATTTTCGTTACTTTATAAATTGCCGCCACATTTAATTTCGTAGGTACTTTTAGGTAGGGTTACCATTCGTCCGGAATTTAGCCCGTTACGGCCGTGAATGCATATTAATAGGCCATAAGCACTACTCGGGTCTACCATTTTGCGGTCGCGGGAATGAAAAAAATGACTAAAATTTATATAAAAAAAATAATTTCGTTTTTCATTTGCTGCCCCTCCAAAGAAAAATATCCGGACTTTGTCCGGAATTTCGGGCCTGTTTGTCCTGAAAAATATTCTAGATAGATGGTAACCCTATTTTAGGACAACTTAATAAGTGGAAATTTCCACTTATTAATTGGAAACTTCCATATAATATGTGGAAATGTCTACATCTGTATTTGGCAATTTTAAATTTATCTGTGGCCCTTCAGAGTCATCGTATGTTAAGGACTTTACGTCGGTGAATTTGGAAAGGATACTTTAACCAGAATACTTTCATGTTCAAAATCAATATTGATTACTCAACAGAAAAAAATATGGTCTCGAAAAACAAACATATTTCCACGAAATGTATAGACTTACAGTCATTTATAGCATAGTGACGAAATTCGAGATCTACAGCGGTTTGTCGCGACATTGTGGTATTTAGCGTAACGTCGCGCTAAACGGTTTCTCTTCCTGTGGAACTAACAATACTTAGAATCTCAAGGGGCTGACGCCCCCCGAAATGTTGAACAACAAATGCCGAATAGTTTTATATGCACACAAATATTGGTGGTAAATATTTCTTTAGATAGTAGATAATTATTAACGAAATTTTAATATTTTAAATTTTTCGGAGAACTCGGGCGGCGCTTCGACAGTTGACAGCCATAGATGACATCAACACCTGATACTATCTCCCTCCATCTTAAATAATTATCCTAAAAAGGTTCTGATGTGATAAATAATAATTTTTTTTTATACAAATACTTTATCAATTTTAGCTTTAAAAAGATGATAGAAACTTATTTTGCTAATGCCCGTGTTCTAAAGTCTAATTAATGAAAGAACTCGCCGCATCACTTGTCATTTTTGGCAACCTGTTAAAGTCTGGTCTATTTTAAGTTATTCGGTTGGCTACAGAAACAGAACCGGACTAAGTTATTTTACCGTCGCCTTCGCCATATTTTAAATTTTGTAAGGGAAGTTTAGTATTTTTTACCAAGATATAGTTATTAATCTTATTATTTAAAAAAAAAATATTGACAGGCCCGTACTTACCAAAATAATTATGTGAAAACATAAAATTAAAGGAAAAGAAGAAAACAACATTTATTTCTCTTAGCGTTTATTTATACAAAACAAAAATAGTTAGGTATTAATAAGTAAACATAGGAAAAATAAAGGACCAATATTTATTACCTATTGCTTGTAGCTAGGCTAGTACCAGCACAAATTGTGTACAGGGCGAAGTAAATATTAATTTTATAAAATTGGCGATGATTTGATGTTAAGCAGATATGAATCAGATTTGGTGTAGTTATGTTTTTGAGGGCAACAAGGAGAATTCTATAATTAGTTTTAGTTTAGCTTTTAGAAAACGCTAGTTAACCGGCTCGCGCATGACGTCACAGCGAGACAAAAGTTGACATCGTTTATGCAGGGAAGATAGCTATATAGATAGAATAAATAAAATAAAAAACTTGAACAAAACAGTTTAAAAATTTAAAAACATTTACAGGTTATTAGGTTAAAATTTGGCTGATTGATGATTCGGATAGCCATTTTTCAAAGTTATCAACATTCATTTCGCCATGGTAGTCTCCCTTGTTGCTCTTCGATTTGAAGATAAGCCGAGCATTTTCGATAAAGCCCTGCTGACCTCCTGCATGTAGGACAATGTATCTAAAATAAATATTAAAAATTTAAATAAAAAATAATAATATTAGGTAGTAACCCCTCGTTTTCTAAACAAACATCCAAGTATATTATTTAGCGTATACAATAATCATTATTTGAGAAAAACATTGTTTTAAACATTTTTCAGTTGTTGACTTTTGCAAAACAAAAAATGAACATTCTTTAGCCAGTATATGTGTTCCTTTTACTTTTAAGTACAGTAAGAGAATGTTAGCCGCTCTACACTTATTGCCCAATGGCATGGGGGTCCAACGGGGGAAAGGGCAAGGACCCCTAGGTCCAAATAGTTTATATATAGGTGCTAACACTATTTATTTCCAGAAATTATTTTTGTTATTCCTATGCCGTCTCTCCTCTTACCTATACCCTTCTCCCTTTTCTTTCCTGACTGATTTAATGCTTTCATCTTGCCAGGATTTTCGAAAGGAGCCGTTTGAAAAAATCCACGTCTCATCCAAGAATACATATGGCTTTTTCTCTGCTCCTAGCTCTTCATTCTCCATGTATGCGGAAAGAAATCTTCGTCTCTTGTCTGCTATACATGGCTTTTCCATAAGTGCACGTCTATTGTCATCTTTTCTATAGCTGAAGCCTAAGCTCTTTACGAGCTTTAGTACTGTGCTAAGGCTTCCAGCAAACTTATTCCTCTCATGGAGCTGAGCATGTAAACTCTTGATAGTAACTGATTTTCCTACAAACAGTTTTATAAAAATTAGGTAAAATAAATATACTTAATTTATAAATAAAAACACTACTGCCTCCTGATTCTAAGATGCTTTCTAGCTGTGTAAAGAAAACAGTAAAAACCAAAAAATATAGAAATAAATAATTCTGATAACGCGAAAATATGCCTATAAATAAATATTAATTTCCACACTCTGGCTAAATTACTTAGTTAGTGGTCAAGCCTCTATAGCATGCACTTTTTAAGTAGTCAGTTAAAGTATAACATCAAACTTTTAAGTGGTAGTTATAACCTAATCGGAGACTGTTTAAATCAGCTGTTATGTGTGTGTAGGTATATGTAATGTTATGTTGTCTTTTAAATATTGTAAAAAATGTTTTATATTTTGTTATTTTCCCACACCGATACAGTTTACCTTTATTGGAAGTAGTAAGTAAGTACTGCAGTTCCTAATTTTTTTATAAAACCTGTAATTTCTGCAATAGAGGTAGAAATGCACTGCTAAAAAATAAAAGTTTTATTGTTTTTTAAGTTGGGTTAAAATTTATTATAGTTATTACTTACGTTCTGCATACATATTATAAATTTCATCCCTGACCTCCACACGTGCACCCTCTCGTAAGTCATCGCTTAAAGGTTTGGCCCTCTTTCTGGATAAAGTACGACGATCTTCCAAAGGTCCATCCTTGTATCGTCGTACAGAGAATTCAGGAATTTGCAATGCTTTAACCGTCTCCTAAAAATTTTTAATTTATTTACTAATTTTAGTTTTAAACCAAGCAACAATTATTTATTTAAAGTAAACTATAAATATTATAGGCCCTGGTGGGTTTCTCTAAAATAGCTATTTCTCTCTTTACCACATAAACTCAATGTTTATTTTCTCATATTTGGTTTTTTGATAATAACTCAAAAACAGTGGCTTTCACGACAAAAGATACTCTATACAAATTTAAAGAGGATAAAATTTCCTATATTTTTTGCACATAATTTTTTTTTGTAGCACACATATGTTAGGAGTTACACCTCCGTGAAGTTGCACTATTTGAAAAAAAGTAGGTATTATATTTTGTTATTTGACTATTTTGGCTTGTAGGTACAAAAATTTGGTTTTTTGATAATGACTCAAAAACAGTGGCTTTCACGACAAAAGATATTCTATACAAATTTAAAGAGGATAAAATTTCCTATATTTTTTGCAGATAAATTTTTTTTGTAGCACACATATGTTAGGAGTTACACCTCCGTGAAGTTGCACTATTTGAAAAAAAAGTAGGTATTATATTTTGTTATTTGACTATTTTTGCTTGTAGCTACAAAAATTTGGTTTTTTGATAATAACTCAAAAACAGTGGCTTTCACGACCAAATATATTCTATACAAATTTAAAGAGGATAAAATTTTCTATATTTTTTCCAGATAAATTTTTTTTGTAGCACACATATGTTAGGAGTTACACTTCCGTGAAGTTGCACTATTTGAAAAAAAGTAGGTATTATATTTTAATATTTGACTATTTTGGCTTGTAGGTACAAAAATTTGGTTTTTTGATAATGACTCAAAAACAGTGGCTTTCACGACAAAAGATATTCTATACAAATTTAAAGAGGATAAAAATTCCTACATTTTTTGTAAAAAATTTTTTTTTGTAGCACACATCTGTTAGGATTTACAGCTCCGTGAGGTTGCACTATTTGAAAAAAAAAAGTATTATATTTTGTTATTTGGCTATTTAGCACCAGCCGAAAGTTCTATCTACTTCCGTAAACCTGGAAAAGGAAAAACTGCTGAGAGGTTATATTCAGCAAGTAGCCTCTAATGCCAAGAAGCAACCAAGCACATTCTGTTCTTGCATGCCTTCATTGTAGTGTTCCGTCTACTGAAATATTTATTACGAGTAGATTTTCCTGAATAATACTGAATTTTTACTTTAAAATTAAAGTGCTTTTTTTTGCTACAGTTTGTAACAAGTATACTTGGATTTTGACTTTATTATTCTGAATTAATAATAGGATAATGTTAATTTACTATAGAGAGTGTCCTAAATTTATATATTTTGCTGGAACTACTCGAGTGATATTTCTACTCGAGTGATATTTAAGTTCAGGGATCGTACCATCCATAGGTTATCATAACAAAATTTAAATTCAAATTTGTCAAAGAAAAATAATAATACTGTACAGGGTGTGCCAAATATAGTGATTTTGATTTTATTTCAAATTTTTCTAAATTTTAATTTATGGACTGTTTTTATAATGTAATGTGAAGAATGGTCTTAAATCCATGGTAGTTTAGCGCTTTTCTATAAACAGAATTTAAAAGTGGGACATATAATAATTGAACAATATTAAAGAACATTTACCTGAATAGCGCTGAGCTGAGGGTGATGGTTGTTAAAATATTCGTACACATTTTGTACAAATTTCTGTGCCAGCTCATTTCCTTGCAGCATAGAATAAGATTGTTTAACCTAGAACAAGGGGTACGGTTGAAATATAAACAATAAAACATTTAGTAACTTTCCAGGTGTGTATACCTACCTACCATGATTTTTTTTTAAACTGCGTATAAAAGGTCTAATATTAAGCAAGCAATGCTCTATGAAACCGTGAAAATAAATCATCTAATATGCGAAAATTATTTCAGATTGAATTTGACCCTCGATTTTGAATATTCCCTGTTTCTTTAAGTATAGAAAAAATGAGACTAAAATATTTCAAAACTAGAATTTCTTATGTAAGAATAGTAATTATTGCCTTCGGTGTTATTTTTATTTTCCTTTATCCTGAAAAAAACAATAAGATTTAATAAATGGGCATTACTCAAGAGGTTAATTTAAATATATAATTTAACATTTTTCTTTTAATTGGTAAGTCTCTTTTAGGTGATTTTTTATGGTATATTATACAAACAATTTTCTAATATTTCTGCTTCACATTCCAACGTCCTTAAAATTAAAAATATATTATTTAATAAAGAAATTAGAATCGTTTGCTATCTTACATCCTTCTATTGCATCTCCCTTCATAGAAGAATCTCCCTTAGCCTTGGTAAGAAAGACCACCACTGCTTCTGTTACATTATTTTCTTAATTGATCCTCAGCCCACTGCTATGACTCAGAAGTATCAAATCTGTTCATTTATTTCAGTTGTTAAGGAGAAGCGTTTGCTTCACAGCTTACATTTTGTAAAGCTCCATTGGTGACTTTCCTCGCATTTCTTAAGAAAGATTTCATTATGCCTAATCTAAAACAAATGAACAAAAAAATGGTAAAGTGTTTACCTAGAACTTTTCTTGCAAAATAAATCGTTTTATTAGTACCTACACATACAAAAAAAGGTGAACTTTAGCTATAGTAACTAGTAACTACTCCTACCCTACTACACTATAAATAACCAGGTGAACTTTCACACTTGTAATGTAATTTGCTATTTCAAATTGCACACCGTTTTTCTAACTAAGGAGAAACAACATACCTATTAAATTAATAAAACAAGTTTGTTGGAATTTTCCCCAATTAAGTTTGATTTAGGTAATTTATTAAAGAAGCAATGATTATTGAGATTGTGAATTATGTTGGTAAAAATACATGACTTAGACAATCACAATATAAACTTACCTTACCTTTATAACAGAATTTAAAAATAAATACTGATTATTCTTGTATTTATAAATTTGAATCCACTGGAATACAACCACTAAAACTATTTTCGGTCCAAACATTAAAAAAAGAAAGACGAATTTCATCTCACATATTTTAGGGTTACGGCGTGTCTTATGCTCGGTCCAACGTGCCGGTAAATTCATGCATTTTTTCACAGTCCGACCGGAGTTTTAAATCTGTTATATATACACACCATGGCCCGCTATAACTTTTATAGTGTCCATGAATTCTCTGCCCTAATACCGCATACATTTTTTTTTATCGCAGTCACTCGCATTAGGTGCTGAAACTTAGTGCAGAAAAGTAGTTTTAAAGTTTTCATATAAGTTTCTATCTAACAGAAATATTTTAAAATATACTTATCTTTTAAAAGTAAAAAAACTGTTTTCAGTTTGACCAGCACGTCCCGGACGTCGCTCAGGACAGGCACTCTGTAAGAGAAATAGACATAGCGAACGTGTGCTAAATAAGTACGATCGCTATATATCGCTATTTTTCATATAGAGTACCACATCAGACTCGAAACCTCACACGGAATCCGGTAAAACGCCATTTTGCGTTACCGGTTACCGCGACGTGTGGTGCATAGCGCTACGTCGCGGTAAAATTTACTTTAATTCCAGTAGTTTAGTGAACCACGGTTATTCAAATATTTGGCAACATCGCTTTGGCGCCCTAGCTACCGGAAGATAGCGAAACTTTAGCGCGACGTCTCGCTAAATACCACAATGTCGCGGCAAACTACTGTATACCTCGAATTTTGTCGCTATAAATTACTGTAGATATATATATATATATATATATATATATATATATATATAAATATTTTAAAAACGAAAGGGTAATCCGAAAATCTGATACATGAGAGACAGAGTCGTCTAGGAATAGGTCTTTTAGTACTTTTAAATTATTAAAGTAAGCCGTATGTGCGGTTTCTGAGAAATTCGATAATTCGATGACACCGGAGGCAAAAATTAAGTTTATTTTACATGCAGTGAGTAGTGAGGAGCTTCTAATTTTTAAATCACCTCGTAAACTTTGATACAATTCTTATATTTTGTACAGGGGATAGGCTGCCACCTGAAAATATGTTACACAGTAACATGTAATGTCCCAGGAAAGCTAGAAACAGACCCGCCTCAATACGTCACAAATTTTTGTTTTGATATCGAATTAAAAACATTATTTTTTGATACTATTACCATTTTACTTTAAACAAAGGTATCCGTCAACTGTTTTTTAAGAACGAACGGTATTCGAAATAAATAAGTTTTAATAACCCATTTACAACAGTTATTAATACTACAATATAAAAAAGCAGTACTATGGCAACAAGAATCTTTTAAAAGGTACTTACATGTTATACCATCAAACATTTTGATTCGAAACGTTCTTTAACACTATTCTTATTTTTCTAAATTTTAGCACGCGGTTTTTTGAAACTAAAACTAAAAAATTATATCTTTTCTGAACATATACTCTGGCAGGATTTTAACTTCCCATCCGGTAATGAATAAACTCTTAAATCTAAAAAATAAACTATTTACTCCGTAGGTTTGGGATGTTGTTTTAAAAAGATATACCGTATAAGTAGATAAAATAATATACAATAACTTCCAATGGGTAATAACGCTGATAAATGTATATTTTAATGAATTAAGGAAGTAAGCATATTTTTATCAACTGTGAACAACAATAGTTGTGCACAATAATTTCTGAAATTAAAGATAAAATAATTCCGTTCTTTTACTGATATACAGGGAGTTCGAAAAATGTGTTTGGAAACTTGAAGATGTTATTCTACGTGGCAAAATAAAGGTAGTAAGGAAGTAATGTAACAAAAATCGAAATCCCAATATTTTCCAAGTTACAGCCCTTCAAAATATTTTTTTTTCTTATTTTTGTAACGTAATAAGTATGGAAAATATTTTTTTTTCAATCAAATTGATGTTTGGCAAAGAGATATAATTTATATTATTCTATTAGAAAAATATTGCTCTACTATGCCACCTGAAAACCATATTTTATTTTTCGCATATATAACTATTTTTGCTTTCATGAATACTACGAAATCAAATGTCTCGTATTAAATATAATAAAATACTACATCCGTATTCACTAAAGAGTTTTAAATTTAGTCAATCAAAATATTTAGATCTTCTACTCTCCCAGTTGTGTTTTCACCGTGTCATTGTTTCAGTACGCCACGCCATATAACGTTAATACGTTAATTTGATAACCTGTCCAAGTTTCCATACATTTTCCGAACATCCTGTATAAAGAACTACACTCATCTTATCGCAATTTGTTTAGTCAAGTCGGCCAGAAGCGTATTTGCAAAAGTTTGTCATTTATAAAAGTAAAAATACTACGTCTATTTTTGAATATAATATGTTAGATGGGTTATTAAAACACTATCTATATAACCTAAAATATTGTTCCTAGCCTCACTGATGAGCCATGATATGTCGAAACCCGTCTGGGGATGGATCTGACGAAATAAAACGAAAACCATTCTCTACTTCAGATTTCATTGTTCCTTAAGATCATCTAAAAATTAATTAAAGAATATTCGGTAACTCAACCTTATAGAGATGGTTACTGCGGATATAGTTATAACACACTTTTATACAGACAATAATATAACATAAAGTAGACAGCCTCCGACGACCCTGTATGGACGCCATCCTCCGCAGGCTGAAGTTTCCCAAGGGCGTTATGGTAACCAGAACGAGCGACTAAATTTTTCCAGTTGCCGAGCGCCAAGAGTCAATCAACCAGAATTTCCATTCTCACCAGATGGCAATGCTTAACCACCGTCTTTCCCAAGTGAACCGACAATTTCAACAGCTTCTCAAGATTCCATGTTTTCGCAACTTTTTTTGAAATTATTATAAATAGAACTACTGTTTTTTAGTAACTAAACTATAATAAATAGTAATTTACGTTACAAGACCAAAAAGTAGTGTTTTTCAGGTCGAGACAAGCATACTCGCCTACGGCTCGCCCTGGAAGCTTGGAGAGACCTGCACAACACTAATTTTCGGTTGCGTGACGTATAATATTTTTTTTTAAGACCGACACTTCGATATACTTACATTAAATTATTTTATTTTATATTATTTTTAAATGCGTCGTATGACTCCTCGTAACGGGCTTTTGATTTTACTGGCATTTTATCGTAAGTCGCTTTCCTTGCTGCTTCCAAAATTTCTTCTGAAATCTAATTTTCCGTGTCGGATAAATCAAAATCTGAATTCATATTGTTAAATATGAGCACTCGCGAAACAAGTTTGACATAAACAACAAATTAAAAATCAACGAACTGTCACTCGACAATACATCGAAATGTTGTTGTTATAGTAACGAAATCAAGGTAGCTTGTATTATCAAAGAGCGATTAAAAAAACAAAAAACAGGGACCGGAAAAATCTTTTTTTTTAACCGACCAGAAAATATACACTTTCTGGACAATTTTTCGTCTAGAAAATAACCTTTTTCCGATCGCAAGACCGGAAAAGGGACGTTAGAGACCGGAAAAGATTTTTCCGGTCCCTGTTTTCAGTTTTTCCAATCGCTCTTTGATAATACAAGCTACCTTGATTTCGTTACTATATGACAACAACAGTTCGATGTATTGTCGAGTGACAGTTCGTTAATTTTTAATTTGTTGTTTATGTCAAACTTGTTTCGCGAGTTCGCAAATTCAACAATATTAATTCAGATTTTGAATTATCCGACACGGAAAATGAGATTTCAGAAGAAATTTTGGAAGCAGCAAGAAAAGCGACTTACGATATATTGCCAGTAAAATCAAAAGCCCGTTACGAGAAGTCATACGACGCATTTAAAAATAATTTAATGTAAGTATATCGAAGTGTCGGTCTTAAAAAAAATATTGTACGTCACGCAACCGAAAATTAGTGTTGTGCAGGTCTCTTCAAGCTTCCAGGGCGAGTAACGTAATAGTAATTTACGTTACAAGACCGGAAAGTAGTGTTTTTTAGGTCGAGACAAGCATTTCCAGGGCGAGCCATAGGCGAGTCCTGGAAGCTTATAGAGACCTGGAAAACACTAATTTTCGGTTGCGTGACGTACAACATTTTTTTAAAGACCGACACTTCGATATATTTTATAATATACGCGAAACAAGTTTGACATAAAGAACAAAATTAAAAATCAACGAACTCGACAATACATCGAAATGTTGTTGTCATAATAACGAAATCAAGGTATCTTTTATTATCAAAGAGCGATTGGAAAAACAAAAAACAGGGTGACAGTGACATTAGAGACCGGAAAAACGTTGTTTTCTAGACGAAAAATTGTCCAAAAAGTGTAAATTTTCTGGTCGGTTTTAAAAAAATTACTATTCCGATCTCTAACGTCAATTTTCCGGTTTTGATCGACAAAACGTTATTTTCTGGACGAAAAATTGTCCAGAAACTGTATATTTTCTGGTCGGTTTTAAAAAAATAACTAATCGTTTTGCTTACCTTGCGAGGCGTTCATCCGGAGATATAATTTTTTCATGGACTCGATTGACAAGTAAACTGCAAGTACTTTTGCTCATTTTAAAGTAAATAAAAAACTCATCGTCATACACCCTTAACAAAGGGTAAAGATGTTGAAATTGACTTTCATTTCTATTTTCAACCTGGTATAGTAAACGTAGTTTCATGACCAACATGTGAATTAAAATCGCTGGAATTTCTAGCGGCAACGCCTTATATATTTTTGGGTCGGTTCGTCTTTTAACCTCTTTAGGAGTCAACACCGTGCATAAGACAAAGAAAGAAACGCCTTTGTTCACTATCGAACACGTTAGTCTGACTTAATGCTTTTTTAAATATTTTTCCTCAGATAATCGATTACTTAAGAGACGGGCATTGCGATTAAAAATATTTAAACCAAATAAAAAAACATCCAGAAGATCGGTTGTTAAAATTTGCTAGGTTGTGCTATATTATATATGTCAAATTGCAAGGGGATAAGCGAGATTGATGAAAATCTCATTGGGTGTTTTTGAGAGAAAATACCCAACAAATTTTACTGTCAAAACTTGACAGCGGGTGTCAATGTCAAAAATTTAGCGTGCGAGATTGATATTGATGAAATAAACTATATTGGTCATTGGTAATTCGGAATGGATTGATATAATATATTAAAAGTCAGTATGCGGAAATAATAGGTAAAAAATTTACTTTTGAAGTAAATTTTGGTGTTTTGTTATTCAAAATGGCGGCCATTCGCCATCTTGGAAAGCATTTTTAAATGGGAAAGGGGGTCGAGTGAGGCTTTATTTTAAAGGTCTTTTTATGCTTGATATATCTTGAAATTTCTGATGTGTCAAAAATGTACCGTTTAAAAATGACGATTCCGAAAAATATGAGAAAACAACCCTATTTTTGGGGGATCTCTATCATCTTGAAAAACAAAACACTGATTTTAGAAGTATAAATTATAAGTAAGATACTTAATTTTTAAAAATAATGTTTTGGGAACGAAAGAAAAACAAGAAGAAGTCTTCTCCAAAATTTTATTTTTCTTTTATTCCCATACTTTAAACTTCATTATAACCATAGAATGTTCCTTCAAATTAAGGTTGTTTTGTTGTTCAAGATGGCGGAGATCCGCGGAAAATATGTTTTCTTGCATAATTTCCGATTATTGAAGCGGGACATTTTGGAACATTAAAAATTGTACGGTTAAATATTTGTATTTACCTGTTGCCCCTACTTTGACCTACTATATCAACATTTTCGGAAAAAAATACTCTTTTTAACTTTATTTTTGGTTTGTTATTTTCTTTTTATATTTTCATTGAATATTGTATTTTTTAAATCTATTTGGCATGCAAGTTCCTAATTCCTTATTTATTAAAAATTCTTTAAAAATCTGCTAAATGCAGAAACGACTGCTGTTCATGTTGCCAGGTCAAAAATAAGAAAAGTAGTATGACATAAAAACCGATAGATTTAAAAATAACACGCTAAATATATTGAAAAAAATTAATAAATTATTTAATTAGTTAAAAAAATATACCTACCTTTAACCAATCTTTAATAATCTATCAATATAAACGGACGATAATGAGATAAATACAGCAAAGCGACCAGAAATATTGGAAGGAAGAGTAGGTACGCGTCGCGTCGTCTTGAACTGGGGGATTTACCGAAATCGAAATACCAAAAGTTTTCAGAGAATGGAGAAGAGAGAGGGAGAGAAAAGATTGGCATGCTTATTTTAAAAGCGTAAATTAAATCGAGTGTAATGTTTAGCGGAAGAAATTGTTAGCATGGCGATAGAACGGTAGTTCATCCATCAAAACGGTGAATCAACCGCAAAAACGATATACCTGGCAACACTGTATATTATCAATATTAAAAACATCGTTTTTTCGCTGCATTCCGTTCTCATCTTCCCAGAATTAATATGCGGTTTTACTCGGTCGTATATGGCTCGTATCATTTATGAACAATCCACCTTATTTTCAATATTTCACCTGAAAGTGTGCCGTAAAACTAGATGTACGTCACTTACGTGTGAGGTGTGAGTGAAGCCTAAACACCGACGCGCGACGCAAGGCGACAAGACGCCAGCCAAACCATCGATGCTTGCGGGGATAATATTTGTGGCGCATGAAAATTCCGAGCGTCAACTGCTTTCTGGCTCAAAATTTCAAATCCCGATAAGAAAAACCAATAAATTATTGATTTGCTTTTTATTTGACAAACTTTCTTTTATAATTTTTAAAATAAACATGCTTTTTCTATGTTTATTAGACTATAAAAACTTATTAATGATAAAATATTTAGTTTTTTTAAAATAGCAGTTTTCGCCCCGTCCTCCGAAAGGTCCAAAATGGGTTTTCATAATAATATATAAAAATATGTATTTTATTAAAAAAAATTTCGCCAATTTTAATCATTTATTCCCATGGACCCCCAAATTTGATAGTACGCATCTTTATAAACTAACTTGCATTCAAGGGTCTATTTTTAAAATTATTTCTCCCGAGCAAAAAGGGAAGATGGCGAATCGCAGTACGGGAGAGAGTAGTAAGTATTTCGTAAATCTTTTTTTTTTCATATTTCAGGTATGCCACCCTTATATAAAAGCAGTGTCAAAGGGGCCTGGATAGAAAACGACTTGTTATGCGCTATAGCCGCAACTATTGAAAATGAATTCAGTATTAACCAAGGACCAAAACTATTTCATGTACCAGCGATTAGACTGTGTGAATGCGTGTCTAAGTTGAGGCGAGGAGTACCATTTCACGGGTCTAGAACATTTCGGCGCGACCTATTCGGCGCCAAGAACAGTTCGGCGCTGGCTGATTCGGCGCCTCTGCATGGTTGCCCTATGCTTGAATATAGATTTAGATACTCAAAATTGTACTAAGCTCTGTTCTGTTGAAACCACAAGTTAGGAGTTATGTTTTGGTTTAATAATTGAAGGGTACAGGGGAAAAGAGATCATAGTCACAAAAAGTAGTTTTTACAGAATAACAAAAACCAAGTTTACAGACTCATATAAAATATTACAATTATGAGAACATGAAAAATTCCTATTATAACGTCATTGTCAACTAGTTGCCCACAGAGGCGTGCCCAAAGGGGGGGGGGGGCGGGTGGGCCATGGCCCACCCTAATTAATTCTTAAACTGTCAATAACCATCGATAGTTTTGAGCCTTAATGATTGTTATTGCTTTTTGATCTGATATTTTCATTTGAAAAAGCGCGCTTTGCCTTTGAAAAGTGGGCGTGGCACCAAAAAAAAATGTTGCCTCCGGCGGCGGGTTACCCTTTAGTGGCCCCGTTTATTAACCAGCCTGCGCACGCCTATGATTTCCCATGTAAAATAAATACCTGTAGGAGATATTGCCATAACTTTCTAAAAATAAAAAAATTAAATCAATTATTGTTTTATTTGATATTATTTATTTCATAGCGATAAAAGCAAATAATACAAAAGCAATACTCTATTGAGCTGCATCCTTCATCTTCCTAACTAATTCTGCTAGCGGAATAAAATCGTCGGGATCATCTGTATTCATTCCTACAGGCTCTCCGATAGAAACTAACTCTTCACTCTCCTCATTGTAAGTATTGGACAAACCCGTTAAATTAGCAAAGAATTCCTGGGAACGTTGCCAATAATACTAATTACTAAATCACAGTAATCACACAATCACCTGATTTCATGCCGTTAGCGTCAGAAGATGGACTCTGATCGTTTTTGTTCGGGAGCGCTCGGACAATTTTGGACCCTAATCGTTCTTGCGTTGCATAGCTTTTTAATTTAATTCAATTGCGGTGACTGTGATCGGTATTGTTCAACACCGACCGTGCCATGCGAAAGCTTAGGTCCAAAAGTACCCGATGGCGCCAAAAATGGAATTTTGCCAAAAATGGACTCTGATCTCTTTTCCCCTGTACCCTTCAATTAGAGTAATTGGTGCCTTAAAAAATCTGCATACATTTCTCCATTTAAGTGGCCTTCCAACTCCATAGGTTAATTATTGATCAATAATGTTGATTTGGCAGAGTTCTCATCCAGTGGGGATTTTCCGACGCCCGAATAGTGCAATTTCTAATTATTCATATTTTAGTTTTAAGTTAATACCTTTGAGTTGAGTACCCTAATTTGGGTTCAGATATCAGTCACTGCAATTCCGTTAATCCCTTTGTATTGACAATTATTAGTGTACGGTATTGACCATTATGATACATTAAATCCTATTATTTTAAAATTCCAGGATGAAATTAAGTTGCTATGTGGAATCTTTACCAAAGAGTTCTAGATGGGGTTGTCCGAACCAACAATCACGCGGAAGCTGCCAATAGAAGGATTCAAAATGAATTAATGATGGACCATCCAACAATATGGCGCTTGATTGAATGTCTTAAGAAAATTCAAAATGGCCGTGATCTATTTTTAAATCAAATTATTGCAGGTCATGAACCTCCTGCAAAACTAAGAAAATACCAGCTTGCTGATGAGAGAATATTGCGACTCGTCAGAGATTTTGATAATCGAAATATATTAGACTATTTACGCGGGGTATCATACAACTTTGAGATGCAACATAACTAGCATTTTTTATGTCTAGATTCAAGTAGTATTAGTGATTTAAAATTTTTTAGTTAAGATTATATACATATTCTTAAATGAACTGATTTTATGTTTGATGTTAAATGGAAATAAAACTATTTACTAAATATTTAACTGTTTGTCTTATAATACCATTATACACCATTTTTTCGCGCCAAACTGGCTGGTGCCGAAAAGTCCCATTCCCCCATTTCACGACAAAAAGCGACAGACTGGATCTAGTATATTTATAATTTGGGAAAGGGAAAGCTAGCCCTACCTTCCTTCTTAAATTCACTAGGGGTAGGGAAAAAAAGCCCTATTTACTAATTACAATATGCCTTCTGGAGAGTAGTTACGACTTCGTTTAGCATAGTTATGTTGTTCTTATTGCGCCATCACTCCTATGCGTCACCTTCCCATAGCTATCCGGTAGAAATGGCGCGTTACAATGATAGAAGAATTTACAATAATTTTGTTTTCTTCTCGTTTTGAATAAAATACCTATTTATATTTGACAATACAGTAGACTCCCGATTATCCGAAAACCGATTATGCGAACTCCGCATTATCCGAAACGACCCATGAGCCGGATTATCCGAAATGATTCTTGCTATTCCTCCGCATTATCCGAAATTTCGATTATCCGAAATCGGTCTGGTCCACATCATTTTGGATAATCGGGAGTCTATACTGTAACCTTAAATAGCTATTTGAAGTTTATTATCCAATAATAAAAAAATTAATGTAATAAAGGGTTATAATTTAACTGTGCTATTTGTCCCAGCTTTACCCTATTGAAGAATTATAATTTGAGCAATGAAAATATACAATGGGATTCAAATATTCATATTTCAATATGAAATTGAAAGATTATTTATTTAACTTACATTTAGTGTTTTTCTCAAAGACAATAGGGAACTTTCCAAATTTTTTTTTTCAATAATATGATTTAGTTAGGCCTAAAAAAAATATTCTCCAATTATTACTCCTTAAAAATCAGTAATAACTTGGTAAAAATTCTTTAAAGTTTTGCGCGTGTCAAAAGCATTTCAAACGACCTTTTAAGCGCGCCAAGCCCGATGACGTCAGAAAGTATGACTTTTCCGTCATCCGTCATCCTGACCGGTGGCCGAGCTACAAAGTTTGCATTTGGATTGCCGTGTGTTATTGTTATAGTATTGTTGTTTTAAGGTGGAATTCTCAACGTCGTTCAATTTATTGCCAACCTATAACCTATTTCGTGGATGTCACACACGAATTATACTTCTTGACGTCACGACCCGTTTTTACCCGCTTGGGATAATTTGAATTTTGGGGCATTTTTAAGTCTTGCTAGCGGTCTTCTGGGACGAAATATGTAGTTTTTTTTTGCTGCCATATTATGTTTTATGACAATATATACTTATAATTTATAGAATTTTTTCCTCATTTAAAATGTTTGTCAAGTTCCTTATTTAGTTATTAGTGATACTAGTTCGATATGAGCACTATAACCAAACGCGTGTAACGTTAAACGACGAGACGTTAGCCGAGTGATTTAACGTACATCATTCAAAATTTAATCTACGACGCGACTCCGCGACGCGACGGTGCAAAAATTCCAAATGGATGTTATATGCATATAATACATACATTCGATTTATCCTAAATTTCCAGAAACGTTTTCCTAAATTAAAATTCAATATGATCCGATGCCCATATTAGTCGATAGCATGGTAACCGCGCTTGTTGATTATTGCAATTTTGACTTTGGCGACTTCATTATTGGCGTCCAATTTCGTGCTATATACGTTCACTTTAAATGAAAAGGAAATGTTATTATGGATGATTCTGATTCCGTGTGATTCGGATATCCAAGGCATTGCTCAAAACGTCGATTCAATACTTTCCAAAAATCAATACAGAAGTATTAGCAAACCTTTATTTTAACATTTGCTTGTTATTATCATAATGGCTCTAAGTATTATTATGAAGGCCATAATGATATCCAAATAAGGATGCTAAATTAGTCATAATGACACTGTCGTACATTAAATTTATAAGTACATTATCTTTAAAAAATAAGTTTTCGTTTGAAGAGCAATCGGTTGGTTCTGAATAAAAAAATAACATATTAAATCACAAAGTTGTTTATTTTATAATTATATATAAGTTTAAAATTCGTACATGTTACAAAAAAGACAATAGTTATAACAATATCACCAGCCGAAATGCGAACGTTACCATTCTTGTTTCATGTATGATAATATAGCCATTATAATAATATGTTGCTAGATATTCATTGATTATAATATCATGCTTGCCAATATTATTTTTCTACGACCATTGAACAATACAGGCATAACATATTATACAATTTTGATAAAGTTATGTTAAGTCATTATCCACAGAGTGAGTTATAGCAGTTGTGATATGAGCTCATAACCCAGTCTTGTCAGTCTTCGACCAATCATAATATCGAATATTAAATTGATTCATATCCAAAGAGTTTTAAGAGAATAGCGTATTTAAACAAAAGGTCGCGGCTGCCATGGAACACCAATGTACTGTCAAAAGGTCAAGGAATATTTTTATGACCGTAATTATTTATTACATCATTTTAGTCAGTTTATTCTTATAAAAAATGAGTTTAAGTGACGAAGAGGACAATATTTGCACACCACCAAATATTCTGTAAGCAGCTAAAACTACATCTCAAGAGTTATTACCAGAAATATCCCAAAAAAAGTATTAAATAATGTATAGTGAGTTTATATGATGGCGAAGCGAAAAAAACGTCTTTCTCCGAAAACGTTTTACTGGCTTTGGAGAGCTGGCAAACAAATATAAAGCTTTAACACTATGGACATAATATTCTATACTAAAAACTACTCTGGTAATTAACAATAATGTTGATATTAGCAAGTATGGCAAATTGCGGGCATTTTTTATGCGAAGATCAGAAGGTTACATTCCGAAAAAGGCCAAACTTTTTACACCTGAAGAGATAAAAATACAAGCCCAACATTAAGTATTGCTCATTGTTCAAATATTACAATACATTTTATTAATTGTAAAGATTTATTAAAATAAATACTACATTGGTTACACATTATATGTATTGTCTTTGTTTTTCATCTTAATCTATGTACTTTTAATTCTAAGTGAATAAAATATAATAAATTCTATATAAATAACAGAGGTGTGATATTTTTGTTTAACCCTGTATAGTGGTCATAGAAAAAGCATAGTATTTTACTCGCATGTAATAATTATAACCCACTCAGATGATTACAATCCTCGCCTTCGGCTCGTGTCGCAAACGTCATCCTCGTGAGTTATAGCTACTATTACATGCTCATCAAATAAATTACTATTTTCTTTTATTGCGGCCTATCATACCCCCCAAATAAAATTCGTATGATAGATATGACAGACGTATACAATTTCGATATAAGAAAAAGGACAGATGTCCGTTTTGTGAGTTTGACAATTTAAAGTGACAAATTTGACAATATAAATAATAAAACGCAATTTTCGGGTTTTTGCATCCCCGAGCAAAAACAATGGTAATAAATTTGATACTACTAGGAGATTAAATATAGCACACATTTGAAATACCTGAGAAAAAATAAATTAAAATGTGTCATTTTTAAAACTTTATTTTGAACACCCTGTATAAAATAAATAAAATCTATTTAATTGATAGCATCTCCGGACCCTTTGCCACTAATCCCATGTATTTTCGTAATAAAAAAATGCTTTGAGATTGAGACAATTATGAACAATATTAAAAGACACTAATACAAACTCAAAAATACAATAAAAAGACCAGGGTGTTCCATTTAAAAAACTTTATGTTATTACACTTTTGTGGATCACTCTGTATATGCGAAAATATTTTCTTGAAATACAACCCGCGTTACAATATAAGTCAGCATACGAATAAAATTTTGTATAGGAGCTATGGAAAGCTTACACACTATTGCATAACCCGGTATTTATCAAAAACCAATAGTATAATATTAATAGTTTGTTCTGTGTTTTACGTTCTACCCTATCGAATATGCTTGTGTGCGCCGCTTATGCTTGACACTCAAGCGTGTTAAAAGACGTGTACAGTGAGTAGGTTTTCCACAGAACAAGTAAAAAATACGGAATAAGAACAAGAAGGCAATTAGTTTCATAATCATAGTTAAGTAACCACCTTGTTACATCCAGATTAATTTAGGGTTAGCTATGTAAGATGCTTTATTAAAGCAAAGTAGAATGTATAAAAAACCCTATTCGAAACTTAAACTTATTGCACAAGTTCCACTTCGTCCTTACGAACTCTGATTTTTAATCCTTTTAAATGAATGATAAGAATTATTATACCGCACACTATCAGCAATAATAAAAAATTACAAATACCTAAACTAATATTCATGGATATGTTATTGCTACTAGTATCAACTGTTACTTGAGTAGGCTTGATTAAGTGTTCTTTAAAAGGATAATCATTAGAACCTAAAGTGCCATTTTTATAAAATAGCTTTTCTGCAAGTTTATAAAACTTGTCCGCTACATCATTAAACAAATTAGTAGCGTTCCTTATTTCATAATTCAAGTCTTTTAAAATTTTTTGAGTATCATTTTCTTGTAAAGTCGAGACTTTAAACGAGTTACCAATTATACCTGTAGATTCATTTTTAGGATCGCTGGAACACGCTATTCCATGTATATTGGTGGAGTCGTCAGAATTTCCTTTAGCAACCGAAATATTATATTTGACTTCCATTAAATATATTTTGTTTGCCAATTCACTGCATTTCCACGAATTTCCACCCATTGCAACTTGTCTAAGCCTACCGTGAGTTTGAAGGAAAAATTCATCAAAATTTTTTACCTCACTCGTTTCAAAATTCAGATTTTCTAGGAATGTTAACCGTAAAAAAACATGAAAATCCACCAGACCATTATTTTGTGATATATTCAGATATTTGAGTCCCTTTAGGTTATTAAATATGCCAAATTCCAACTGGAAAATTTTGTTATAAGATAAATCCAGATTTTCCAATACCTCAAGGTTTCGGAAGCAATTTGTTGGTAGTGTTTTTAGAATGTTTCCACTTAAATTTAGAGTTTTTAAGTTAGTACTATATACAAATACGTCAGATGAAATATTGGAAATGACATTAAAACTGAGATCTAGCTCAGTTGTCGATTCAGATGTAAAATTTGCTTCTAATAATTTTAAACGATTTCTCCGAATATTAAAAACACCAATTTTTCCAATTTTTTTTAATGACGTTATATTATTAAATGATAAATTAACGACTTCTGCTTGAAACACATCGAAATTTTTAACATGTTTCAAATTATTATATGAGATATCTAAGAGTTTAAAAGTGTAATTAATAAAATTTGAAAACTCTATTTCATTTAAATTATTATATTTTAAATACAGACTTTTCGTTTTTGATAGTTTCAATATATTTCCTAGTATTGTTATGTTATTTCCTGATAAATCAAGGTAGGTGAGGCTATTATCTAATGGCAAAAATATATTTTCGGGTAAAACTAATATTCTATTTTCACTTAAGTCAAGCATTTTCAAAACTGACAGCCCTAAAAAGGCATGAAGACCCAATCGGATAATTAAATTCTGAGATAAATTAAGTTTCTCTAAATTTTTTAAAGGACTAAAGACGCCATCCAAAATCTCGGGAATATTGTTATTTGTGATATTTAAAAGAGACAATTCCGTAAATCCATTGAAAAAACCAGGTATGATTTTTGATATATTAGTATGATCCAAACTTAATTCAGTTAGTCTGGTCCAAGTTCTTCCATCTGCAATCAAGGAATTAAAAAAAGACTTTTTAACAATATAATGAATTTTCTTCTGCTCTCCAGCGTAAAGGGAATACATTTCCTGAAAACTCGAATTATCGCAAGAGAAAGTTGTTGGTCCAATTATAACGATCTCTGAAATTTGTTCACACTCGTCATCATATTTGCCGTTGTCCCAATTTCGCCAACAATTATCAGAATCCCTATATATTGTCTTGGACTCTCCTTGGTCAGTCATGGTGCACAGGGCGAAAGTTCTTCCAACCAATGCCAAGAGAATTAAGATACAAAGATGTATTTGGAAACCTAAAAATAATAATATATATTTATTGTTTTGTTTTTGACTAAGGGCACAGTTCTTAAGATCAATCGTGTATAAAAGACCTATACATGGATTGAATGCAGGGGTAACTTCCGGAACCATGCAATTATTAAAAAAATAACTAATAATAATAATAATAATAATAATAATATCCTTTTATTGCGAGCAAAATCCAACGGACATAGCAACGTCAGAATTAGAATTTAATTTTGGAAGGGCTGTTCAGGGAGGCATTGACGCAATGCCGGTGTTATATTTAATAAATGCACAGAAACTTTAAAAGAAGCAAATTGTTAAAACCACTAAAATTGCCACAATTTACCTTAAAATCCTTAAAAGTAAACACGTCGATTTTCAGAACTGAAGTAAAAACAACAAGTTTTATTGGTAAAACGATATTTTTTAGTCTATCTAGATGTCATCTGTCCTAAGAATTCTAGAGAACATGTGTTTGTTTTAACAGAAAAGGTTCCGTAATTGCACAAAACACGAAAGTAAACAAAACTATGATAGGATGACTAACATCTGTCTTGCTCTACCAGATCCAGAATATCTATGTATTTCTTTTTCGTATGCCAGAAGCACAAAAATAACTTCTCTAATCAACATAGCACTGCAGTGTCCATGCGAATCGTCAATAGTTAGGCAAATCGAATTGACGATAGAAAATGGCGTCGTTAATCCCACCTTAAGTAGAACTTTTATCCTTTTTTTACACTCTCCCAAATTATACCACTTTTTATGATTTAACATTTTTTACCCAAAAAATGTAATATATTAACTTATATTTTATACAGGGTGATTCATGGACTCAAGAGCGTAAATATTTTTTTTTTGGAGAAGGCGGGTAAAGCAAAAAAGAAATTAATAAATTTTTTAAAGTTTTAATAATATTACACAAGAATATTCATGAATGAATAATTAAACCGAATATTTTAACAAATGTTTAAAACGCTGGCCGGTTACATCCAAATACTATAACATGCGGGTGTTCACGGCATTCGTCATGGAAGATCTAACCTCGTTTGGATTTAGATTTTTTAAAGCTGATGTAACGCGAAGTAGCATATCTTCTTTTGACTGGTGATTTGTACATTTTTTCCTTAAACATGCACTACAAGTAAAAGTCCAATGGTTTGAGATCGGGTGATCTTGGAGGCTAAATCCAAGATCCCAAAGGTCTTATTCAGCATTTATCAAAAAGTCTATTAGGTTGAACTGTAACATCACTTGTACAATGCGCCGGATATCCATCGAGTTGATACTAATAGTCAAATTGTATAGGTCGCCCAGAGTTGCCGTTTTGGAGATATTTGCATTTAAATTATTCAGTGCACCCTGCCCAATTATTATAATTATTTGCAAACTATTTTTTTTTTCAAAGTAAGCTATAAGAAAACAAATGAAATTATGCAGTTGCTATGAAACCTCTATGTTGTTATTTGTTTGTTGATTATTGTAACATGTTGTAATGATTTTAAAATGAAATATTATTTTTCAATTTTTCAAGTTATTTTAAATAAAGTAAGTTAAAGAACAATCCAATTTTTGTATGTATTATTCCCAATCACCAGTACTTGAACATTATTTATCATGTAAAAGTTAATTGGTAAGAAGTAAAAAAAAATTATTTGCTTGCCTAAGCTAGCGCGCTGAATACTTTAAATGCAAATATCTCCGAAACGGCAACTCTGGGCGACCTTTTATGTAATAAATATCGAAAAATTATTATTTTCATTAAAAACTTAAATACACTGAGGCAGAAAAAAGTTATGACCTAGTAAATATGCGAAAAAACCGCAGACAGCGCCCTCTACTTTACACATTAAAATTTCACAAAAAAAATCAATTTCTCATCCTAAAAAAAACCCAACTACCAAATTTTGTGAAAAAATGTTGGTTTTTCTCAAAGTTATTAGGGAAAAACAAAAATTAACTTTTAACTTTAACACCCTGTATCTCAGTTAATATCAACTTTCGGATATAGGTAAGTACGATTAAATCCTAATATTTTTACGTAGGGAGTCTGTGATTTTTCTATGTACCATTAATTAGCGGACACCCTGTATACAAAAATAAGGGGCAATGTAAGGAGCTTTTCAAATCAGTGATAATATACATACAAGATGTCTCATTTAAAAAAATTATAGATATCGTCATTTTTTATTGTCTCTAATTTGGGACAACAGTATATGAGCATTTTTGTTTATTACCGATTTCTCAGAATATTTTATTGTTGATAAAAGTTGGAGCATGTTCGACAATCAATAATTAGGGCACTTGGGATGGTTGCAAGTCAAACGGCGTACAAGGTAGGCCAAAAAATATAAAACTTGTACAAGAATAAAGTTTTTTAATAAACATTTAAAATAAAAATTTTGCACTTTAAATGATAGTTTTTTATTATCATATTATTATTACTAATGTTTTATCTTGTTAAAAAGAATTTTTAGGATATTTTAAAGTTGTGTTTAATATCGTTGCAACAAACATGAAGTTTGTGATTCCTTAATAAATTAAAAATTCAAGTAAATTTTACAAATATGCTTGCATTTGAACAAAGTTATGTAAAATTGATTTGATTTTGATTAATTTATAAAGGTCTTTATGGTGAATATAAAAAAAAAGTTTCGAAAATTATTAACGTTTTAAAAAAAATATATTTTTTTATTTTAGGAGGTCACGTTTTTGAATCTATGCATAACTTTTAATTCTAAACAACTTTTCTTTAAAACATTTGGCTCAATTTTCTGAAATAGGGGTACTTTATTCTTGTACAAGTTTTATATTTTTGGCCTACCCTGTACGCCGTTTAACTTGCAACCATTCGAAGTGCACCTAATATGATTATCGAACATGCACCAACTTTTATCAAGAATAAAATTTTCTGAGAAATTGGTAATAAAAAAAAAATCCCATATGTTGCACACCTAAACAACCACACTGTCATAAAAAATTATACCAACTTTTTCTCTGATGTTTGTTTTTTTAAGCGGCTCACGGGAGATTACATGGTAAAAAAAATCATGACTATTTTACTCAACGAAATAATAATACAAAGGAAGTAGGGTTTTGCATAAACCGCCTAACAAAATTTGCGACGGAAGTCGGCCATCTTCAGAACCCACAAATTACTCCATGTTTGTTTTGGTGGTTGACCGTGGTTGACAGGTCGAGCTGTGATTTCTGCTTTCTTTGCTGTTTTTGAATTGATTTGCATTTTAATTAGTTAACAACGATATTTTATCGAATTCTATTAAACTTATAATTTAGTTTATTGTGACAGTGGACTATACTTTTAGCGCTGGACAGCGATTAAAACATTTTATTTAGGTTGTGTTCCGTATTATTTAATTAGCTATAAGTATGGTTAGTTGTGCTGCTTGTGGGTGCTCCCAAACGCTAAAGAATTAAAACTGGACATAACATTTCAATCATCGGTAAGTTTATGTTTAGATATATAAACTTTTTTAATCTGTAGAGAAAAAAAAATGTTATTTTAATTTAATGTCAAAATACACATAACCTCGCATGTCATTCATGGCCTCATGGGCGTTCGTCCTGTAAAACCAGAAAAATATTATTTATTTATTAATCGACTGGGTTACCCCATTTCTACAGAAAAATTTAAATAACAACTAAAATATTTACCTTAACATAATATCACAATTTCAACAATAATTTTATAGCAATCGGGAAAAAAAATGTGCAACAATTTAATAACTTAAAAAATTTAAAATACTTTTAGTAAACCTAAATTAAAATTTAAAATATCACAGATAATTTACAATATTTGATCTCATTTTCAGAAACCTTGGGAATAAAATCTTAGGAAAGCAAATTAAAAATACTTACTTACTGGTTTTTAGTTTTCCAAATAATTACCTAAGAAAAAAGGATGGTTGAAATTTGTAAACCGAAGTGATTGGGATCCTACACGAAATAGTGTTCTTTGCTAGGAGCATTTTTCTGAAGATTGCTTTGACAGAACTTCAAGATTAAAAGTTTGATTGGTCCCAACTGCAGTGCCTACTTTTGCAGTAGCCAGGTTAAAAAATGTAAGTTTTGAAACTATTGTATCGGGTCATTACATAATAATATTGGAAAATATGTAGGTAGGTAGGTACTTAAGAATATGAATACAAATAATGCTGCATTATTTATGCTTCTAAGGAAGCTGCTTTGTTACTCTTTCGTAAATTATTTATTGAGAAAAGTTTTTAGATGTTTTAAGGGTTTAATCTATTTTTAAAATTTTAAAGCCATGGATAAACAATGTAATAAAATATGGGAGTGTAGGTATGATAAACAAAGAAACTCATATTTAAAGGTTGAAGACAATGATGTTTCTAGAATGATAGAAACGTTTTCCCAATATTCACCTGAGGACGACTGGAGATACCAGTGATTAAAAAAATTAATTCAAAGTAAGTCCCAAACCTTCTATCATTCAAAGAAATTCATATTAAAATATAAATAATTTTTTTACAAAGAGAGGTAGTAGTCTATAGGTTTCAGTATTTTATTTACGTTATAGATACTTTTGTGTTATTTGGTAAAGGTGCTAAACAGATAAACAGATAACTAAAAAAACTTATATTTTTTTGGCAGGTACGTTCCTATGCAATATCTTATAAGACACCATGTGAAAACCTGCCTGAAGATAATTATCCTACTGTGAATCTAACTGGAACACCTTCTGGTTACAACATATATTGGACATGGCTCTTTCGGGTCCAAGACATTTTACTATCCAACAACACACCTAAGATTTTAGTATCTTCCTTTAATCTCATATGACAATCATTTATGGTTACGGTTTCCGAATTCTCCAAAGTGTATTGGTTAGTCTTAAACAAGGTGATACCGGTCTTTGATTTATTTAATATTAGTTTATTTTTAGAAAACCAATTATTTACTTCAATCATAAATTGTTGAATATGTTGCTCGAGAAGCTCAAGGTCATATGACAATAAAATGTTTGTATCATCTGCATAGTTTATCATTTGACAATTTTCTTGTATACTAGAAATCTCATTAATATTATTTAGGTACATATTATATAATAAACAGGATTATATATTATATTTTATTATTTTCTTGTGATTTGGTTCATGAACAAATTTTATTTATTTATTTAGCGTATGGCGCTTTACACACATAATACAATATATATAAAAACCAAACTAACGAAAAGTTAGAATACACAACATAGAACATAGATATAGTATATAGTCAAGAACACGACAGGTAAATTCTGTTAATAATACAAATAGTTTTAGAGCGCGACGTCCAGTCTATTTAGCCAATGTATAGCTTCTTGGGGGAGTCCAACAAAATCTGAGAGGGGTCCAGGATATGCGCGAGTGGAGCATTCGGTCGTGATATGGCGGATCGTCTGGTTACCATTTTGACAGTCACATTGAACATTGAACAAAGAGTAAGGTTTTCTGAAAATTTTATTTTTTAACATAGACGTTTTGGCAATAATTTTGCCTTTATCAGTATTTAATATCTGAAACAATTTGTTTTCTGCAATTTTTTTTAATGTATAATAACAGGTGTTTTTAAGTTATTTAACCAGATATTTACAAAGGACCCTGTCACCTCCGTTACCTTATTTAAATAAATAATTAAAAGAAATAGTTGTATTGTTTTATTACACCTACCTTAACGTATCTTAGAGGTATATGAATCTAAATATTTTTTTTCTCTTCTTCGCCAAATAAAATATCATTAATCATTTTATTATTATTACCATTTTAATGATACGCCACAGGTGGACCGGAAACAGTCATGCGCGCATACGTCAAATGTTGCCGCCATCAGCATCCATCCCGGACAACTGTCAATCTACAAAACCCTACTTCCTTTGTATTATTAATTCGTTGATTTCACTAGAGTGTATTACACCCTCAATAAAATCGGTATTCACCTGACAATGCAAATACCTTACTGGTGGTCGACAAAATCAAGCAACTTGGTATTTCAGCGAAAATTTCACACCTGTACTTTTAAACCAATAAGATACCTTAATTATGACTAGAGACCATGGCAACTAAAAGAATTTCCGGAAATTTTTTCGAGGCGCCACGATATTTAAGTGGACATTTTTTGAAAGTTGAAAAGGTAAACATATTATGAACTACAACCATTAAATAATGTACATATACAGGGTGGCCCTTTAGTGTGGCAAAGTACAATAGCTCCGTTACTATTTCAAATACATTAAAAATATGAATACAAAAGTTGAAGGGCAGTAAGTGACTTATAACGTAAAATTATTTTTAACTCTATAGGGTGGCTCAAAAAAGCGGAACAATAAAAAAGGTACTTTTTTCAAATGGAACACCCTGTATATTTTTTCATTTTTAAATTACACATAAAATTATAATTCTTTTTTATTAAATACATTATTAGTCTATACTTTATAGTTTTCGAGATATTGACTCTTGAAAAGTGACATTTTTGAACTTTGACAGCTTCTAACTTTCTAACAGTACGTCTTAGAGCAAAACGGCTTTCATGTCCTTATCTTCAATTTTCATTATCTTCCCAAAAAAATCAACTTCCGGTTAAACCGGATGTTACTCGAAAGCAGGAAATATAGTTGTTCCGGTTTAACTGGAATTTGATTTTTTTGGGAAGATAATAAAAATTAAAGATAGGGACATGTAAGCCGTTTTGCTCTAAGACGTAGTGTTAGAAAGTTAGAAGCTGTCAAAGTTCAAAAATGTCACTTTTCGAGAGTCAATATCTCGGAAAATATAAAGTATAGACTAATAACGTATTTAATAAAAAATAATTGTAATTTTATGTGGAATTTAAAAATGTAAAAATATACAGGGTGTTCCATTTGAAAAAAGTACATTTTTTCTTGTTCCGCTTTTTTGAGCCACCCTATAGAGTTAAAAATAATTTTACGTTATAAGTCACTTACTGCCCTTCAACTTTTGTATTAATATTTTTAATGTATTTGAAATAGTAACGGAGCTATTGTACTTTGCCACACTAAATGGCCACCCTGTACCTGTGAATAATGCAAAATATCTGAATTATGTAACATTATTATTTATTATTCGCTATAACGTTTCATTAAACAGAAAACACAAATTTGTTTAATTATTATGCATTAAAATTTATATTTCAACAAACGTCGGATGTACAAACATAAGATTTAAATGTTGCTTGAATTCTAACCCATCCTCTCTTCTTAATGGTGAATAGGAAGATGACGAATTAATTAGATGTCTATATTTTTTTGAAACAAATATATATTACAGTAAATTTCATACTATTACAATTTAGATTACACCCTCTAAACAGTGTAGGAACGCTCTGGTCTCGAGGTTTCTTGCTTTTAAAACAACAGTGTAAAATTATACAAATCATAACAATAAGACAAATAACAAAGAAAAATCAAACCAAAAGTTTCTACCACCCATGGCTATAATGCAATTTAAGATTCCTAATAAACCTAGTTTCATTCTTAATATCTTTAATATTTACAGGTAATTTATTATATACCGCGGATGCCTGAGAAATGGGATTACATAAGCCTTTATTTGTATTTACATTGTTTAAGTAAATTTTCTCACACGATCTAGTACTATACATATGTATATTACTATTATATAGAACATTTATATTGGATTTTGTCCCTTATTTAAAATCCTATACATAAGTTTACCTTGTTCGAACTCCATTAGCCTTCGCAAATCAAATGTACCCAACTCCCCATAGAGCTGTTCTGTATGGGTTAATCGGTCATATCGAAAAAGAATCTTTAAAATTTTATTTTGTAAAATTTGCATATTACCAAAAACTGTCGCACCACATGTACCCCACACAGGAATTAAGTACCTGAAATGCGAGAGGCAAAACGCACTATAGACAGTCATTTTAGTTTTTCTGTTAATATAGTCTCGTATTCTAAATATTGCACTAATCATAGCCGATATTGTATTACTTAAATAGTTAACATGCTCCTTTCAGTTAAGATTATGGTCTATAATTAATCCTAGATATTAAATTTTTTTTTACCTGTTCGATCTCCTTATTATCTATTACTATGTTGGGATTCCTAGTTATTTTATTCTTTTGCTTAAAAAGCATGTACAGGGTTTTTCCGTATATTTTGGAGCACCCCTGGAGCTTTTATTTAAAGACCTAGAAAAAACTTTAAATTACCAAAGTTGCATGATTTCTCCTCAACTGCCAGAATTTGTTATCGGACAAAACAAATGAACATCGTAAATTTGTTTAATAATGCCAATGTTGATTTTTTTTGAATTAGGAAAATTGAAATGGAACACCCTGTATATTATTTTTTTTTAACTCCTCACTCTTTTCTGATTCCAAATATGTATATATGTTATATGTTTACTTTAGTCGTTTAGGCAAAATTGCATTTCAAAATATTGCGGATTAGAAAATCTATATTGGTGTGAGGAAAACATTCTAGAACATAATGCTTATTCAGTAACAATAATTAATATAAATAATGATAATAATTTATGAAACAAACGTATAACATATATACATATTTGGAATCAGAAAAGAGTAAGGAGTTAAAAAAAAAATTAATATACAGGGTGTTCCATTTAAAAAAATCGACATTGGCATTATTAAACAAATTTACGATGTTCATTTGTTTTGTCCGATAACAAATTCTGGCAGTTCAGGAGAAATAATGCAACTTTGGTAATTTAAAGTTTTTTCTAGGTCTTCAAATAAAAGGTCCAGGGGTGCTCCAAAATATACGGAAAAACCCTGTACTTCGTTTTGTCAATGTTAATTCTTAATTTATTACGTAACAGCCAGTTTGTATATGTCGTAGGCTGATAGTGAAATCCGTCATTTCATGAAAAGCCTAGTCACTTCATGAAGCGTTGGCAGATTGTGTAAAAACATGAAATTACACGATCTGCCGCGTCACTTCATGAAAAGACCTTGACGTTTCGGCGTATTTTGTATAACACAATCTGCCTAATTTTAAATATCGTCACTTCATGTAGTACCTAACGATGTCATGTCAATCGGCAGATTGTGTAATTCCGCCTAAAAGGTTTATTGGCAACTGGTTTGTTCGTTGTTCCCCAGAGCATTTTTTTTTTAATTAAACTTTTTCAACTAATATTATTTTATAAAAATAAAAAAATGCTCTGACAAACCCGAACAAACCAGTTGCCAATATACCTTTTAGACGGAATTACACAATATGCCTTGTTTTTGTGGCATTTCATGAAGTGACGATATTTAAAATTAGGCAGATTGTGTTATACATAATACGCCGAAACGTCAAGATCTCTTCATGAAGTGACGCGGCAGATCGTGTAATTTCATGTTTTTACACAATCTGCCGACGCTTCATGAAGTGACTAGGCTTTTCATGAAATGACGGATTTCACTATCAGCCTACAACATATACAACTTTAGATCAGTATTAACTATAAACTCTAGATCTTCTATTCTTTCTGCGCTATACAGTAATACAGTGTCGTCCGCGAAAGTGTAGTACAGGGCTACGAGTCCAGCAATTCTTAAGCTTAAAACATATAGCGAGTAAAGAAGGGGCCCGAGGACGGAGCCCTGGGGCACACCACACTCACTAATTTCAATTTCACTAGAGTAGATATCTAATTTTACATATTGTTTTCTATTTGTTAAAAATGTTCTCAAGAGATTGATTATTGGTCCTCGAAACCCCATACACCTTAATTTAGCCAGTAGTACATCTGGACTTACCACATCGAAGGCTTTTCTCAGGTCGACAAACACTGCAATTACTATTTTGTGGTTATCTAATTCCGTTGATATATTGTTAATTAAATCAATAATCGCACTTAAAGTTGAGCTGTTCTTAATGAAGCCATATTGGAAGGGATATGTTTTAATATATTTTTTAATAAAGTCTAACATTCTTAGTTTAATTATTTTCTCAATAATTTTGGAGAATACACTAGTTACACTTATAGCTCTATAATTATTCCCTTCCTGCCTACTGCCTGATTTGTAAATAGGGCTTATCTTTGTGATTTTGAGTTCATCAGGAAAGCTACCAGTGAGAAGAATTTCATTAATTAATCTTTTTAAAATGGGTATTAATGAAGAACGTAAATTTTGAATATAACCTATAATAATTAAATTTATTTCGTTATTATTTTGCTTATTAGTTGATATCATTAGAGATTTGCCAATGAAGATATTAGTTCAACATGAAATAAATTCTAAAATACAAAATAGGTACCTATATCCATCATATTTCGTTAAATAAAAAAAAATTGCCAACTTTAGTTACACCAAATGTTAAAACCCAGATGGGTATTAGTTCAGTCTATCGCCCTTTCATAATTTTAGGTTACTAAAGGTGGTAGAAATGTATTTTTTGCTAAAGTATATTAGGTCACCATGAAATAAATTCTTTGAAAATGATATAGGTATATCCACTATATTTCGTTAAATAAAAAAAAAAATTACCAACTTTAGTTACACCAAATGCTAAAACTCAGATGGGCATTAGTTCAGTCTATCGCCCTTTCATAATTTTAGGTTACTAAGGTAGTAAGGTAGAAATGTATTTTTTGTTAAAGTATATTAGTTCACCATGAAATAAATTCTAAAAAAACCATATAGTTATATATGCACCATATTTCGTTAAATAAAAAAAAAATACCAACTTTAGTTACACCAAATGCTATAACACAGTCTATCGCCCTTTCATAATTTTAGGTTACTAAAGGTCAGTGGCGTGCAGTGACATTGGAAACAGGGTAGGCATAAAGATTTGGCGGGGAAAATGGAAAACCGCAGGAGGCAATGCGCCGTAGGCGAAAATTTTTTGACGCCACGCCCAAATTTCGTTAAAAATTCGATCAACTATTATTAAATTTCTGAAATTAAATTTGGTTGTTTGAATATTTTTTGAAAATAGTAAACACGGCTAACAGAACATTTTATTAACATGACTGCAACCTGTAAGCCACTTATGATTATCATAAAACGTATCGCTAAAATACCTGTTGCAATTTTTCTTTTGCTGCACAATTTTAAGGGAGGAAACAGGCTTGTTTATTTTCAAAACTTCTGGACCGAAACGGAATTGTTTTTAGCCCTTGTACGCAATTTTCATTATCACTGCACTGACACTGCATTGTTATGGGTAACAGGGTAACAAACACTAATTATCTGTAAAATAAAAAATATGCGGGACACTAAAAACGCAAAATTATTATTAAAAAATAAATATCTTTATAACGCAATATGTAATTGCAAATCGCGCACGTGTCCGGACTGCGTCGCTGGGCCGCGCTGGCGATAGTAAGTAAACAGTTAATTTCCGCAAAATCCCGAACGGAACTGTAAGACTCTCTTTTAATAAAATTCCGTAAAAATATAAAAGCTTTATTACTGCACGACGGCTTTACAAAAACTAAAATTATCTACTTCATACTTCTATCCGTACCCTTGATACTTCTAAACCTCATAAAAATGGATATGTTTATATACACAAAACTAATTTTAAGCGTAACATGATACTTATATGGACCTGAAGGCGCCAAACTTTACTTATCAATAATGTCTTTGAAAATAATAATATAAAGTCGAACCGAAAACAATGCGACCTGTCGTTTCACACGTGACAAAATTAATTGCGCTACGACATTTGCCAATCGCTCTGTCTCGTTTTAACATAAGGCGCTACATCCCTGCCTTTAAATCCGTACTTCAAACCTGAAAATATAGGGTGCTGCCTTCAAACGAAGCTATAGCCTGCATAAAAAATTTTAAAATACCTTCGTCCTACTCATAATAATATGGGCCACGTACAAAGGAAATATTATGTTGATTTCGGTCGGTTTTAAATGCGATTATTACGTTTGTTTAATGATTTATGTTTATGTTGGTACAATCCTTAATACTATTATAGAAATATAGTATAGACGATTAGTAGTTTCAAAAAAACGTAGATAAGGAAACGCATAATAATATGATTTTCTGTAAAAATTCAATTGGGAAATGTTATAATTTTTTTTGTAAATTCATGATTTTACTAGGGTAGGCAATGCCCACATTGACTGCACGCCACTGCTAAAGGTGGTAGAAATGTATTTTTTATTATTAAACTCAACACTCAACGTACAGACGTTTTAAACTATATACCTAGTAATTATTAAGCTTTGTGACAGAACCGGTTAAACAAAAATGACAATTCAACATATTATGTCAAAATACCCTGGCCAACTTGACAAGCAGTGAAATTAGTTTAAAATGTCAAGTTTGATTAATAATTTTTTTTCCAAATTATGGTGTGAAGTGGTGTGAAATTTTCTTACCGAATCCCACGCGAGCTCAAATTATTCCTGGAAATAATTTAAGCTCTTGTGATATTATAAGTGAAAATTCCACTCATGCATGTACAAAAATTCCCATAAGAGCCGTGGTGTTTTCAAAAAATTACAGTGGAAATACCACGTTGCCTAGATAACGTGGTATTTTTACTTGTGACCAATAAATCCTGTTATTGACGACACAAAATTTGTTTTGTTTGTATTGTACGTAAATGACGCCGAAGTCCGTAGCAACCAAAGTTATCAAAAATATTTCATCAAAATGAATCGCTTGGTGAGACCCAAGACGAAATCAATGAAAGTATAGTACAAATTGAACCGAAAAATACAGTTAAATCCAAAAAGAGTATTTGGAGGTAATTTACATTATTTTGCGATGAAAAGAAGTACACGTTTGGCCAAGATACCCCAATATCTGAACTTGCTTCAATTTTAAAAAGCTAGGCCTATAACATGCGAAAACAGAACGGCGAGGAATATAAAGAGTGCACAGTGAAAGTTATTTGGAATGTTACGGCAAAACTACTTATGGAAAAGTATTTTAACGACTACATTATCAAGATAAATCCGTTTGAGCAAATTGAGTTTAAAGCGGCCCGGGACGCAAGAAATGCAAAAAGAAGAATTTTACAAAGTAAGGACGACAAACGTAAAGAATCTGCGGCTTTTTTGATCTACAATGAATTGGAATTTATCATCAGTGCTTGTGACGAATTAACACCAGAAGGTCTACAAAAAAAAGTGTTTTTTCTGTTATCCTATGAACTAGCTTGGAGAGGAGAAGGCGCAAGAGCAGAAACAATTTATTTCAAACAAGAAATCGACAATCTCGGAGTAAAAACAGGTAGAATAGAATATAACCCTATTTTTTCGAAAACGACCCATGGGGTGGCCGAAAACTAGCTGATTCAAAATGGTTGGTAAAAAATAACACAAATTCCAACTTTTGCCCAGTCATAATGTACCTGAAACTCCAAAATAAAAGAAAAAATGTCACCAGCACCCCATTATTTTTGACTCCAAATCCACATTGGAAAATCTCGGGAAATTGGTTTAAAAATAGTCCCGTGGGAACAAATAAGATATCAAATTGGACGAAAAAACAAGCAAAGAAATCAGGCCTCAACACCTCCAAAAAAATTACAAACCATTCAATTAGGGCCACTCCCGTATCCAAATTGGCCAAAGGCGGAGTGTCGGAACAAAATCTAATAAAAATTACAGGTCATTCGAATGCAAAGTCAATATCTAGCTATTTGCAAATGGATCAAGATCACCACCAAAACATAATTGAAAAAATAAGAGAACACGAAACAGGATTTACGCCCCAACAGATGCCTCCTGCTCCTACGGCAATAAGTAGCAGCAGCGAGCTTGTAACAACGTCGATGTCATCAAAATCGAAAAACCAAAATGTGGTTAACAATTACCAAAATTGTACTTTTTATTATTTAATTAACAACAATAATAATAATAATAATAATTAATATTTGTTTTCTTATTTTAATATATTTGTGAGATTTGTTGGTTAAATCTATGTGTTTTATTTAATTATATTATTAAATACGTGAAGTATAAAGAATGTGATTAAATTCATGTTTTGGTATTTTTTTAAATTGCATTATTATAGTTCATATTTCTGATTCGAGAAATTTTCTCCCTAAATACCGCTCGTGCTTTAAAATTAACCAGATAATTTTTAAGTACTTGTGGTATTACTTACGCGACCATTTATTTATGGACTTAAAACGGGACAAAGGCTTATTTAAGTCAATTAGTAGGTTTTCAATAGAAAAAACACATTCTTATTAATAAGTTTTATTCTATTTATTAAAATAGTACTACAAATTTAAAAAAGTGCCTAATGGTATAAAAAATAAATACTTCTATATTTGTCAGAGGAACAAATTTGATTTAATGCAGCTGGTGATGATTTTAAGTAAGAATAAAATTCTTTTTTAATATTCACTTTAGTTATCAGCATTGCCTTAAGAACTGAAACCTGTAACTGGATTTTTTCTGTCGTCCACAGTTTGTTCATTAAAGAAAATATTCTTTCTACTGGTGGAGTTGTGCCAGAAAGACATAAAATATATTCGATTAATATACAAAACTTTTCATGTTTAAGATTGTTGAATGGTTTTAAATACTTCCACCCAACGATTTTCCGTCGAAACATTTAGATTATTTCAGTCGGTTACTTTTTGCGACGTAAAGTAGTTAGAGATTATTGAAAATTCGTCGGTCGTTCGTAAGGGCGGAGTGTGGATAAAACATATAACATATAATATGACACTGATATGTTGTTGATTTTGCCATGATTTTTTTTTTCGTGGAGTTTGGGAAAACGGGACAATTTGGCGTCCCGAATTTCTTTTCGGGGACACCGGGACGGAGAGCCGAAATAAGGGACGTATGGTCACGTTAGATATTACCCCCGATAATTTTTTGGCATTTAAAAAAAAGTCACCTTAAAAATAAAATCATTTGTTCTTTCTATGACAAGTATTTAATTAAAGTAATTTCAAACTGATATTTTTGAATTAACACGAATTTGTGTGTGAAAACAAAATGAGTTTCTCATGGGAAAACAGATTCGGAAGTAATCTTTTTAATCAAATAGATGCGGCAGTTCGTAAAACGACACCCCAAAATACAGCAATATCAAAAAAGTCAGCGCAGAAACAATGTTCTGAATTTCTACTGAAAAAAACTATAAATTAGCAAGATACTTTGCCGGAAGATTTATCAAAAATTCTAGAAGATTATGGCTACAACATGAAGAAAAAGAATGGTGATGACTATAAAGAATAAAGTGTAAAGTCTTTATGGAATATAATTGCCCAAATGGTTCAAGTAAAATATATGGAATTTGTAAGGAAAATTTATCCTTTCCAAGACATTGTGTTCAAATCCGCTCGCCTGGCCAGAGATGCGACGCGTCGACAACTGCAGGCAGGGCGAGAAAAGAGGAAAGCAAGTTCAAAAGCTTTCGCATTGGAACAACTTTTGAAAATAGTGGAATGCTACGAAGAGAACAATCCAGACGGGTTACAAAATTTTTTTTTACACATTTGCTGCTTTGAACGTGCCTGGCGCGGTAATAAAGCTGCAAATTGCAAAATACATTACTTTCAAAAGGAACTTGACCTTAAAGGTTATTTCTCTGGGCGAGTTGAATATAATCCAATATTTTCTAAGACTTCCCATGGAGGTTCAAAAGCGCTAACAAATAGTAAATGGCTAATAAAAAACAAAACCAACGAACGAGTGTGTCCAGTCCGTCTATATTTGAAGTTAATGGAAAAAGAACGACCAATCCCTACCTTACAACAGAGATGCTATTTTTGACTGTCAATCTCAACTAGGAAAAAGGAGTATGATATACAAAAATGCCTTTGAGAATTAATACTATATCGAAATGGAAACTGGATACTAAAAATGTAAGATTACAAGCCATTCCCACCGATCGTCTGCAATCTCTATGTTGGCAAAAAAATGAGTTGGTGACCATATTAAGCGTACAGGTCATTCCAGTACCAACTCTTTAAAACCACACTTACAACTAAACCCAAAACATCACTTAAAATCTGTTGATAATCTCCGAGCAAATCAGGAAAATGAGATATCAGGTTCTACTTCAAGTGCAAGTCAGGTCCATGTATAAACTCATTCTGCTGTAGTTGAAAAAAATAACGCGCAGATCATCAACAACAATATTTGAAATTTTTTTATAACAATTGTTTTTTTACATTTTTTATTACTGGATTTATTAAAACTTATAATAAAAGTTGTTTAAAAACACCCGTTTCTATTTAATCTCACTCTCGTAAAATAGTCATGTCGAATACCACTCGAAAAAAATTAGTAGTATTCTCTCGGTTTATTCAAGTTTGTTGCGTTTGGCAATTTCGCTTTCGTTTTTTACAAAACCACTCTTTTGACGGCTCGTGGTTTTGTCATAAATTCCATTTGCAAAACTGCCAAGCAACAAAGTTTCATACCAATCAAAAATTTTTCCGACAACATCTTTTTTCTTGTGGTATTTTACATATTATATCGTCGCTCGCATTACGTAGGGGCCTATCTCAATTTTTGGCAAAAATTAGTTATACCCATATAAAATCAGGGAAAGACTGCCTAACGTTATGACAAACTGGCATATCTCAATACTACATGGTTTTTGTTTTATATTATTATTATTGTCAGGCCTATCTTAAATTATCGATAAAAATACTTTTACATAAAGACCAAACTTAAGATTGGCCCCTATGCTATATTTTTTGTATGGGTCTTACTGGGCGAATCTCAACATATTCCTTTACGTTATAAAAGATTTTTAAAGGATAAACAGTACTTTGCAGATAGGCCTTATTCATTTATTATTTATTGCAATTTTATTTAACACATAAAAGACAATTTGTAAAAAATAAAATAAATACCAATCCCATTTTTAATTTGTTATGCCTCTAGAGAATAAATAATTAAATATTACACTAGCTGTTTTTAATTCTTTTAAAATTATATGTTTAGAATTTTTTTTTACCGTTTTTATAAAATAAAGATGTTTAAAGTTTAAAAATTTCGCCCCCTTTTCACAGGGGCCTATCTTATTTCATGTACAAATCAGAATTTGTTATTGTTTTTACGAAGGGGCCTATCTTGATTATTATTTATTTTTTACAAAACCCGTAAAACTTCATTAAAAATTATAATTTCTTATCATTCTAGATTAATTTATCTAGGAAACTGTAAAAAAATAAACCTAAATAAAAAATTGCTGTCAATGCTGTGTCCAAAATAAGCACCATTGATTTCTTTAAATCGCTCTACTGAAAAACTACAAAAACCGAGTTAGGCCTATACGGAATGGCAGCGACGATATGAAAAGTTTACTGGATATATTTCGAATATGTCGGTAACGTTAAAACTAAGCAAACTACAAGGCAACTACCCACCCCAAGGGAGATTGTCCCGTATGACTACACAATGATACTGTTAATACTCGTTTTTTTACCACAGATATGATAGAAGTTTAAAATATAGGAATATATTGCTACTGATATTCATTATTTTTTATTGATTTTTTTAAGCTGACAATTGGCCATACATACTACTGACCTAGGACGGTAAAATGAACAGGGCAAGACCTGCCTCCATTTGACAATGAAAAACATTAATGAATTCCGCGAGTGGAGTAAATGCGGTAAAATTTAAAGTTTTTCTTGCCAACTTTGAATTAACCCGGGCATCTACGGGTAAGTTTAAGGAGTCTTAAACCAAGTTGGAATTTATCATTATTCTTTTAGATCCAAATGTTATTATGATATGTGTGCCAAATATTCCAAACTTTACTGTAATCAATTAACGTTTGGAGTTGCAAACACATCTGATTTAGAGGAATATCAGGAAATAGAATCTCAGGTAACAGGTAGTAATAAATGTAATATGATATTGAGTCATTACCAACAAAGAGGATGTGTCAGGTATAGCCCGATAAGCAGTTAACAACTTTAGAAACCCAAATTATTAATAAAAATTAACTTAATATAAAACTACCACAAGTTTAGCACACATTTTAAGTGACTATACCTACGTAGAAGAAACCTACATACCAATTGAACCACTAGGTTAATTAACACTGTGTCAGCCCTGGAATGTAAAGACCCTATTTTTGCTGCCACTAGCCTTTATTTTTGTCTCTTGTTAACATGTTTACAGGATATAAAATAATTAATATTTTTTTAGAAATCATAACCATCACAGAAGGGTAACGGAATCAAATATCTGTACTAAGTGAACCTTCAAAATCTAATAAAGAAAATCAATCACATCGATGTACAAATGAGTCTGTTAAACTTTTATTAGATTTGAGACTAACAAGACAAATTGAATGTAATAAGCCTGCATGTGAGAAAATTAAGCTCTGGGGTTATAATAGTAAGGGGCATGAATATGACAGAGAATTATAGTGTTTTAGCTGAGGATTGCTATTCAAAATACAGAAATTTGGTTCAAACATATCGCCAAAATAAAAAGAAACGTTTCAAGAAAAAAGGAAAGTCAAAAATACTCTGGGAATATAGTGAGAATAAGTGATAGATGCAGTCCTAGGACACAAGGCCGCCAGTGTGCTCCCATCTAATACACCAAGTTCAACAATCGATGAAAGAACTATACAAAAATTGGATAGTGATGGTAATGAAGACATTACAGCAACCATTAAAAAATTTAAAGAAAATGAGCCACCTAAAAAGGTTAAGGCCAACAGTGAACTAACTTTACAAGAATACTTATATATTAAAAAAAAATTAAATAGACACTATCAAATGAAATGAAAGTTAACTATTGAAACAAAAAGAAATTGATGCTATAAATAATTTAGCAGATGCTATTAAAAGTGTTCACAGAAACACCGCTTCTTAAATGTTTATCTAGGAAATATTTGACATAACTATAAAATTTTTTCAAATTTAAAAATATTTTACATTTAGCTATTATTTACTGACATTTTCATATATTTTATTATTATTAGTTCAATATAAACGCTTACCTATAAGTAAAAAACCTGACTAGTTAGGTATAGATATTATATACAAAAATAAAGAATCTGTGATAATATACAGTTATTTAACTGTCCACTAAATTTCAGGGTCTTAATATTTTAGGGTTAAAAAATTAAACATTTTTTCAAAGTTAAAATCTTCCGTCAAAAAAAATGGAATTTAATTTTATTATTATTTTAGAATCGGTAATAGGTAGGTATATAATAATATTAAAGAAAGTTGTTAAGAAATTAATAGGGAGTTCGAAAATAAAATAAAATACAGAGTGTTCTATTTTAAATATCGAAGTGGCTATTAATTTTTGGTAAAGGTGGCATCGTCAAATGATTTTAGATAAATAGGACATATTCGTGTATGTAAATGACCAAATTTTCAGATCGATTCGTTAGCTGATTCCTCATATAGGTACGTCTAACGTACCATCCATCGTGAATCACCCTGTATAGGTGCATACCAGTGGAGGAAAACTTAAAGTGTCTAATTTATTTTCTTTTAAATTTACACTTCACCTCAAGTATGGATTATATCTTTAAATTAAAATTTCTGTTTCGTTGTTACGCTACTGCTATGAGTTTTTTTTTTACTCGGGAGCAATTTCACTTTTTTCTGTCATTTATAATTTTTTTTTTATCAAATTATTAAGTATCAAAATAAGCAACTTGACCGTCTTTGCGTCTCTTACTGAAATCGAGATTCCCCTATACGCACACGAATTTGTAGTACCCTGTACACCTAACTATATTAACAACAATAATAAACGTTTACTTGTATCACTATTATTCACTATCTTAATGACACAAAAATCAGTCAACAATAATTATAATATTATAATATTGACTTCTCCCAAATATTTATTTTGAATTAATTTCTTTCTTAAAATTTTTTATCCTTATAAGTACAGATACAAAATTTGTATTTGTACGCCCTGAATCTTTAAATATCAACCTATTTAATTGAAATATACAGGTCCTGTAAGTATGAGAAAACTCCCGGGAACGTGTTGTGTTAAAAATAATTCCAGTGTTTCATAGAACTTTTTTTTCTCAGAGTATCAATAAAAATTATAAGTTAGCAACAAAATATATTTTGGTTTTATGGTGAGTGACTTTTGCCAATAGATATAAAGCACTTCATTTTTGACAGAATAATTATCACTTATTAATTTCACTAAGTTAATAGGAACTAACAAAATTATCGCGATAATCTCCCGTTGCTATAAGCAACGTAAACAAAAAGGAGCCTTCTAATTGGTTGAAAATAAATTTATATAATTTTCAGTAAAATTTAATTAAGCATGTACGCATTTAGTTCCACCGGATAGCTAGAGGGGTTGTTTGCTTGTACATATGTAACACATTTTTAATTTAGGCCTTTTTTTGAGAGAAAATAATTTTTCAAGTCTGTCTATTTATACTAACACAATTATACAATATTTTGAAAATGAAAGGGTAATCCGAAAATCTGATATATAAGAATAGGTCTTTTAGTATTTTTGAATTGAAATATGCCGTATGTGCGACGTGCGATTTCTGAGAAATTCGATGACAGCGAAGGCAAAAATTGGGTTTATTTTACACGCAGTGATGAGCTCCTAATTTTTAAATCACCTCGTAAACTTTGATACAATTCTTATATTATGTACGGTGGAAAGGCTGCCACTGGAAAATATGTTACAAAGTAACATGTAATGTCTCAGGGAAGCTAGAAACGGACTCGCCCCAATACGTCACAAATTTTTTTCTTGATATCGAATTAAAAATATTATTTTTTGATACTATTACCATTTTACTTTAAACAAAGGTCTCCGTCAACTGTTTCTTAAGAATGAACGGTATTCGAAATAAATAAGTTTTTATAACCCATTTACAACATTAATATACTACAATAAAAAAAAGCGGTACTATGGCAACAAGAATCTTTAAAAAGGTACTTACATGTTATACCATCAAACATTTTGAGTCGAAACGTTCTTCCTATACGCTGCGCGCTGGCAGGATTTTATTCGGAATTTTTTTATGAATTTTATATTGTTCACGTTTATTTGACTTCCCATCCAGTAATGAATAAACTCTTAAATCCAAAAATAAACTATTTACTCTCGTAGGTTTGGGTTGTTGTTTTAAAAAGATATACCGTATAAATAGATAAAAAAATATACAATAACTTTCAATGGGTAATAACGCTGATAAATGTATATTTTAATGAACTAAGGAAGTAAGCATATTTTTATCAACTTTGAACAACAATAGTTGTGCACAATAATTTCTGAAATTATAGATAAAACAATTCCGTTCTTTTACTGATATACAGGGAGTTTGAAAAATTTGTTTGGAAACTTAAAGATGTTTTTCTATGTGGCAAAATAAAGGTAGTAAGGAAGTCATGTAACAAAAAATCAAAATCCCAATATTTTCCAAGTTTTTTTCTTATTTTTGTAACATAATAAGTATGACAAATAATTTTTTACCAATCAAATTGATGTTTGGCACAGAGATATCATTTATATTATTCTATTACAAAAATATTGCTATACTATACCACCAGAGGGTATTTCACCTGAACCCATATTTTATTTTTCGCATTATATATAACTTTTTTGCTTTCAGGAATACTGCGAAATCAAATGTCTCGTATTAAATATAATAAAATACTGCACCTGCATTCACTAAAGAGTTTTAAGTTTAGTCCATCAAAATATTTGGAGCTTCTACTCTCTCAGTTGTAAAGGGTGTCCCAATAGGAACGCACATTTTGAATGGCGCGTCATTTTTTTTGTATTCGCAGTAGGCCTACAAAAAAATGATAAGAGTAATGTAAACAGTTTGCGATTAGTAGCCATGGAACGATATACGGTAGAACAACGAGTTATTATTGTTAAAACACACTACAAAATATGGATAATGTTTTGCGGAAACGGTTCGAAAATTGCGTGGCATTTTTGGTCGGCACAATGCGCCAAATCACACGACCTTTCAAATATTACTTAACAAATTTGAGCAAAATGGTTCTGTCATGGACGTAAAACCACCAGTCTTCGTACTTGTCGCTCTGTTGAAAACATTGCCACAGTGCGTGAAAGTGTATGCGAGAATCCGGGAACATCTATACGTCATCGTTCACAACAGTAACAGTTGCACATTCCAAGGAGCACTACCCATAGAATTCTCACAAAAGATCTTCATTTCAATGCTTATAAGATTCAATTGACGCAAGAATTAAAGCCACTGGACCATGCGACACGCCGTACATTTGCTTCTTGGGTATTGCAAAAAACACAAATGAATGTCGATTTTTCGAAGAATATTCTGTTCACCGATGAGGTACACTTTTATCTTAACGGGTTTGTTAATAAACAAAATTGCCGAATTTGGGGTGAAGAAAATCCTAGAGTTATTCACGAGAAAAAATGCATCCATTAAGAGTCACTGTTTGGTGTGGAATTTGGGCAGGTGGAGTGATTGGACCGTACTTCTTCGAGGACGAGGCAGAAAATGCGGTTACTGTGAACAGCGAACGCTATCGTAACATGCTCACTGAGTTTTTATGGCCTCAATGGTGTGAATACGGAAGCTATGTGGTATCAACAGGATGGTGCGACATGTCACACTACACGCGAAGCCATCCAGCTGTTGCAAGGAAAGTTTCCCGGTCGTGTCATCTCACGTAATGGAGATCAGAACTGGCCTGCAAGATCGTGCGATTTAACGCCTTGAGATTTCTTTCTTTGGGGTTTTTTAAAATCACGCGTATATGTTAATAGGCGAACAACAATACCACAGTTGAAGAACGAAATTGAACGCGTTATTAGCGAAATTGAGCCGGAATTGTGTGACAAAGTAATTGAAAATTTCTCGAAAGGGATAAGAGTATGTCACCAAAGTCGGGGCGGCCATTTGTCAGATATTATTTCCCACGTTTAATTGCAGTGCATTTTCTATTGAAATATAAATAACACTTATTTTCAAATAAATTCTGACTTTTATTTCACAATTAAAATGTGCTTTCTTTTTGGGACACTCATTGTTTCAGTACGCCATATAACGTTTCTGCGTTAACTTGATAACCTCTCCAAGTTTTCAAACATTTTCGGAATATCCTGTATAAACAACTACACTAATGATATCGCAATTTGTTTAGTCAAGTCGGCCAGAAGCCTATTGCAAAAGTTTGTCATTTTTAAAAGTAAAAAATGACGTCTATTCTTGAATATAATATGTTGGATGGGTTATTAAAGCACTCCTAAAACATTGTTCCTAGCCGCACTGATGAGCCATTATATGTCGAAACCCGTCTGGGGATGGATCTGACGAAGTGAAAAGAAAACCACTCTCTACTTCAGATTTCATTGTTCCTTAAGATCATCTAAACATATGATTATTGTGAGGCGGATACAACATTGCATATTAAATTATTCGTAAAGAATTATTAAGCCTTCTATTAACGTTTTCTATGTTACATGACAATATCATTTATGATACGTACCGGGAACCTACGTTAAAAAATATTACATTTATCACAAGCAAATAATTTTTGCCTTATTGCATTAAAAGTTAAACTTTTATGTCAAGTTTCGAATTCGGACAAGAATGCGGACCGTCACATTTAAAGAGAAAAGTTAAACAGAAAGACATTTTTCGCAGCGGAAACCTGAAACCTAGTCTAGGCACACAATTTCGATCTAAACTACAAGGCACACTTTTCTAATTCAAAAGAAAAACAAGAGCCTATCGCGAAGTATTTTCGAAGTTGAAAAGAGAATCTTTTAAGTTTAAGCTTTATAGTTATTTTTTATTTTTGTAATGGGTAAAATATTATTTAAATTAAATATTGGCGATTTAAAAAATAAGGGAACTGATATGCACAGGAAAAAGTTATTTTAAATTCAAGCCTAGTATTTTAAGGAGGAAGTTATGGTTAGTTCCTATAATGGCAAAACGATCGTAATTTTAAATTAAAACTGTCTTGTATTCGAAGAACAAAACCACTGTCCTTCTCAGTTAAAAGTATCGTTGTTTATAACTAAAATTATATGGGTTTTTTACTTTAAAAACAATGTATCTTCAAACAAAATGTTACTTTTTTTTATATTATACTGAAAATTACAATTTTATTTTAAAAGTAATTATTTTCATTATTCAGTGCCTTTATTTAAAAAATAAATACCGGCATACTATTCGTCAATGCCTCCCTGAACGAACAGTCCTTCCAAAATTAGATAGGTACTAATTTTTTTTTAATAATTGCAAGGTTCCGGAACCTTGTATTCAAGCCATTTATATAAATTTTATACATGATTGACCTTGAGAACTGTGCCCTTAAAATAAGCACAGCAAAGTTTCTGGTTGAGATTAGGTACTCTAATTTTAAATGGAAGTTAATGTTTTTGAACGAAAACACTAGCTAAGAATACTGTAACTTTCGTGTTAAGTTACAGATGTTTTTAAATCTGGCATACCCTTTTGAAGTAAAATTAATTATATTTGGATGAAAACTAAATTCCAAAACTAAAAGTATTCTCATTTCAAAAATAGATTTTGTTGTGTGTGGTAACTGTATGTGGCGTGTAGATTTTGGGGGGAAGCCCTTCTAAAATAGTAGGTATATACGTTTTAACGATACATTATACAAAAAAGTAAAGATCAACAAACTAGTTTTACTAATATGCGACATTAGCAAAGGCATCGCTAGAAACATTGAACCATGCCCAAACCGACAAATTTTACTAAATTTGGTCAATAATTTATAGTTCCTAAATACTAGCCAGTCGTTCGTTCAGCAGATGGTCGTCACTGCGTTAAAAGTTAAATTGTTCAATCCTTCATCAAAATACATACTTTATTTGCTTGACCGTTTTATGATAAATTTTATTTTACCTGTCACCACACACAACTAAACTCAATCCTCAACCAAGGACAACAAACAACAACGTAAGTTACGAAACGTAAATAACATGCGCACTAAAAAACGTTCTTTTAAACTTTTTTTTATTTCACGTTCATAATAAGCTCAATACGATACGCATTTGCGTATATATCGTAATGAAGCTATTTCGATACGCGTTTTTTCTTTATTTGATTTTGGTAACATTTCATTGACTTGCGCGGCCTTTGTAATTTACGAGAAAACCCATTTTTCGCAGAGGAAAAATAGCTTAATAACTTACTTTTTTTTTCTGTGTGGATAACAGTCATGTATGTTGGTTGCATAAATCTATAAATCAATCTTTTGGAGATGCTTCAAGCTATCATTTTCTGCCAAATCCTATCCAAAATTCAATCTACTAACCTTCCAATGTCGATTTTAACTTTTTTCCATCTTCCCTATACTAAATTGCAATGCCGTGACGTAAAATCACGTCTTTTGAAATTCGAAAAAAAGTAGCAAAATCTCCCGAATTTCCGAACGCTCTGTATATGTACCGAATGTACAAGGATCACACAACGTATTCCGTCCAATTTCAAATCTCATATCGCTAAAATAACTTTAGAATCTCGTGGTGAAAATAATAATAATAATAATATAATAATAAAGTTTATTTACCAATCAAAAATAAAATGGTTACAATAATTCACAAAAATTAATTACATAGCAAATAAACTACAAGAACCTGCAGGAGCTGATGCTGTACGCAGGTCTTTATTAATTAGAATTCAAGTAAATAGTTATAATAATATTATACAATAGAAAACTATAACACTACACTTACACACTACAAAACATATCTTAAAAGACCTTATATACCTTTTAATAAAGTTTGTCGTGGGTCATGGGTCAATAAATCAAAAAATTACAGTTTGCAAAATAATTTTTGTTGTCCAGAGGCTACTATGATAAAAAATAGTATTACCAATATAAAATTTAGCCATAAAAATTTACAAAATTTGAAAGATTTATTTTCTTTTTAAAATGTATTTTTCTTGATTATAAAAGGTGAAATAGAAAAAAATGTATAAAGCACATGTTTCATAAGGCGTTTTAGCGCGCGTGTCAATAAAAAAAACTCGCCACTTTGTGGCTCGTTTTTTAAAATAGACGCGTGCGCTAAAACCGCTTCTTATGAAACGTGTACTTTAATATACTATTTCGAGGCTTGAGAGCTGTGATTTATGGCTACTCGCATTTTTGTCATGTATAGGTCAAGTCACGGTCTAATCACAGTCAGTGTAGTGTGTAAAGTAGTGTAAAAGTCTATACTCCCAATCTGAATTAGAAAACTAAAAAAAATGCTATGCGACTCTTTGATCTATTCTCACTTCAACTATTGTCATATATATGAACCATTTCTGGACGCTGCGTAGATGTGCGACGAATACAAAAATGCAGAATGCCTGCATAAGGTTCACTTGTAGTATACGACATAGGGAGAAAGTTTCGCATAAGCTGAGTGCATTGGGTTGATTGAATATGTTTACCTTTTTAATAAGTTTAAATTTCGAATCGCCCTCTCCCAACCTCGCCCTATAAAATGAAAATGGCTGACAGTGACAGAGTTTATTAACTTGATCTTTTCTATTAATAATCTTCATGGACACGAGCCTTTTTACTATTCATTCTGCTAAAGGTAAGTAAAGGAAATATATTTTTGTTATGATTAATTTATTTTTATGATTATGCAAATCGTTCCATATAACTCCTATTATAGCATTTCGACTATATGCTTGGTTTAATTGATGCAACATACTTGTCAGTTGGCAGTGAGCCATCGATCTTAATTCCTTTATTCTCCCACTCTAAGTTTTTAAAGATATTTTCCAATGCCGCTGTAAATAACTTTGGCGATATGGTATCACCCTGACGTACCCCTCTGCTAATTGGAATTTCTTCGGTTTTGGTGTCCGGGTCGATCTGGACCTGTAGCGTTGCGTTTTTATAAATATTTTCTATTAAGTTGGAATATCTGTAGTCAATTCTAGCTGCATCTAATATTTTAGGAATGCCCACGTTTCAATTGTGTCAAACGCTTTCTGGAAGTTTACAAACGCTAAGTGTATATTTGAATATTATACTCATTTGATTTTTCAATCAGAAGTTTCATGGATTGCAAATGATCTATAGTGCTGAAACCTCTTCGAAATCCGGCATGTTCAACTGACTGGTATGAATCAAATTTGATTGTTAGTCTGTTTGTTATATTATTCTTGTGAGTAGTTTGTATATATGTGTGACAGAAGGCTTATTGGGCGATAATTTTCAATATTTGTGCTATCTCCCTTTTTAAACAACAGGATCACTTCAGAATTTTGCCATGTTTTTGGTAGTTTGCCTTCTTCCAAACATTTGTTAAATAACATTTTTAGCGATCTTAGTACTGTGTCGCCGCCCATTTTCAACATCTCACTCGTTACCCTAGTCTTCGCCTGGAGCTTTGTTATTTTTCATTTGCTGTAGTGCGGAACGAATCTCGTTTGTCGTAATCTCCGGTATTTCTTCTGAACCCACATTTAGCACCTTTGGTCTTGGAGTGTCTGGCTTTGGAACGTTTGACGAATATAGATTTTTATAAAACTCTTTTACCACCCTAACAATCTGTAGTCTATCCGAGATAACTACGCCTCTTTCGTTTTACAATTTTGTTATTTTCTGTCTGCCTGTAGAGATTTTTGTTCTAAGTACTCGCATATTGGCATTTTTTTTTTGGATTGTTTGTTTTATTATTCTTGTATTATATGCCCTAATATCCTTTCGAATTTCTCTTCGAACGGTTTTATTCAAGTTGGCATATTCAAGTCTTTTTTGGTTTGCCGTCTTTGTTTAATTAAGTCTTGAGTTTGTTGACTAAGTTTACTCTCCTTGTGTTTTTCTGATATTAGCACATACTTTTTTCGTTGTTGTTTGGATGTCTTGTGTGATCTTTATTGAAAGGTCATTTATGTCTAGGGTGGTCATATTTTCGATTGGCTCTAGTTTTCTAGCTCTTGTTGAAATCGGCCTCTTTGTCTCAGCAAAACATCCGTAGTTGGAAAGACTGAATTGCACATAGTTTTTTTCGTTCCAGTTTATGATCAAATCGAAGAGCGGCCCTGGCCAGTCTGTGATCACTGCCAGTGTCAAAATTATTTAGAACTGAAACATCCATAGCTATGTTTTTATTGTTGCTAAGTATATATAGTCAATTTCGTTCTTAACTTTCTTGCAAGGACTAATCCATGTCCATCTACGTTTTAGCGGTTTTTTGAAGAAGCTATTAAAACAATAAAGTTTTTTTCCGCTCATAAAATGACAAAGCATGTCTCCCTGCTATTTCTTTCGCCCTAGATGAATTTTCCAATATAATCGCTCTCTTGATCTCTTTGGTCCAATCTGCTGATCTTTGCCTTGAAGTCTCCAATGACCATGACATAATGACAGGTTTCTTGATGTTTTGCCCTAGTTATGTCTTCATACAACTGTTCTACTTCGTCATCATTGGCGTTGGTTGTTGGTGCATATATTAGAATAATTTGTATAGAGTATCTCTCGGTCAGCTCCATGATCACGTATATAACTCTTTCCGAAATGACACAATATTTCGTTATTCGACTTTGGACCGCTTTATTGATAATAATAGCTATTCCGCCATTTTCATGTTCGTTTTCACAATTAGCTTGAAATAGTACATTTCCAGACTTTAGGATTGTTGTTTTTCTCCTGGCATTCGGGTTTCGCATAAACCTACTATATCCCATTTAATATGCTCAATTCGTTTTCTAGTTCTTCCAAATATTCTGTCGTAAGCATGGTTCGTATGTTGTATGTTCCAACATACAATTTATTTGATTTGTTCTTCTTGGACTCAATCGAACTTTTGGCCCCCCCCCCCCCCTAGAATCCACGGGACAGGCTGTCATACTAACAGCATGAGATTCTGAGACATTTTCTCTACGCATCTGGGGTAGTCTGGTTTTTAGGTTCGACTGCATAGTTTAAAGGAGGTTTTGGCATTCTAGGACACCACGCTTGTCAAACGGGTTGGTGCCTTACGACTTCAGCCGCCCATTCTGGGTCAAACGCTGTTTGCAGCCGCCCGTTCCGTGACAGACGCTGTAGGGATTTGGTATTTTCTTAGCTTCACCTCCATCACTTCGGGACCTTACCGACATGGGTGGCCCCTTCCAGTAGCTACGCTACCGTCGGCATCGCTCTCTGGATATTGGCCTCTCACCGACGACAAAATGAAAGACCCTCGAGAGGTCGATTGAAGTTAGTACTGATTAAATCCAGGTCCACATCAGATTGATTTAAAAAAATAACTCTGCCAACTGTTTATATCAAAGAGTCAGTGATTAGGCCATCTTATTTAAAAGTGATTATTGTAAGAATCATAACTGATTATATTTTAATAAATGAATATTAAATACTTTAATCAATAATGATAAGATCGGCTTCGATGTGTAATAATTTAATCATTTTTTATTTAGTCTTAAATCAATTTTGATTAAATTTAAGATACAGATGGCGAATATTCAGAGATATTTTAAGACCCCCCCGTAGGGTTTCTTAACTCATACTTTTGTATAGGCTGAAGTACACACAAAATAACTTCTCTCCGAAATGTCTGATTAAGTCGTTAGTTTTGATGAACGGTAGGAAGGAAACACGATTATAGCAACAAAATAGTTTTAATTTTTTTGTAAGATAAAAGTATGTTGCTGATGGGCTGTAAAAAAGAAAACTTTACCTTATAGATTTTTTTGTCAAAATCTTTTTATTAGAAAAAATGGGTAAGCGGGTAGTTTTAAAAGCACTGAAAGGCAAATGCAACATATAAACATACAAGTTTATGTTGAAGAACCGAAAGCTTTTCTTCTTTTGGTAGCAGTACTGTACATCTCGCCTTTAATTTTTTACAACCACCCACTTGCTTATGTCACACACAAAAACAAAATAAACAGGCACCGTCTGAGCGATAAGTAACGTTCAAAACCAACGACTGACTGCTACCTGTTATGTGTAGTAAATAACAGTAAAAATCATACAACTGATTTACAAATATAATCACGTAAATTAAATCAGACATCCCTTTATTATAAACAATTGAATTTTTACTGTTATTAGGTGCACGCCCGGGAACGAAATGTTGAATTACAAAATCTTATGCGTTACATTTAATATCTATACTTAAGCAAACCGCTGTAAAAAATTCAATATGTGTTTTGCAATTCGAGACCTTTTTCTGGACAAACATACTTTTATTAGTAGCCTTTACTATCCATTAGACTCCGTAAAGCTACCCCGTCTTTATAAAGTCATAAAACCAACGCGTGTTTGATATAAAAAGCCTCCTCGTAAAATGTAACAACCCGAGTCTATATAAAATATTGAAACCGGAAAGCCATTCGTATCAGGAAAATTTACGTTTCCATCTTTTCGAATAAAATATCCTCTAGACACTGTCGAACTAATAAATATTTTAGTTATAAAGAGGAGTACCTACCTATATCTCCGATGATCTTTAAGTGATATTATTGGCGTTTTAACACGCCAAGACGGATCTTATTTTTACTGGTGCGCGGGGTCTGGTGGCACAGAATAGTGCTAAAATATACACAATCCAATTACTGTAATATTTGGAGACATGGCTCAATCATATTTTATAATACTTATGATGATCCACGAAGGGTGGAGAGCGGCTATACATGCTAGGGTAAAAAATTTATTATCAAATATACATAAAAAAATCACTGGAAATACGTTTTAAGTTGCTAATCTAACCGCTAGGTCTAGCTAGTCTGCACCCTCGAACCATCCACCATTGCTTCTTGGAGCAGCGTTCAGCCCACTCGTTTAGTGCTACTACTATCTGCTGTTTAGTTATTCCTAGAGCCGGCTCAGATCGAAGGAATGGGGTCTCAGCTTTACGTCTGCCAAGTTCATCTGCCATCTCGTTGCCCTGAATCCCCTTGTGTCCGGGTTACCCAGACCAGGTTCAACTCTTTCCTTCACAAGAGTCCCTCAAAGGCATCCACACATTCGCGGACAAGATTGGTTGTGACTCTTGGTTTTTAAGGCAGCCTGGCTGTCGGAGCAGACTTATACCGCGCGCTCCTGGCAGTCCCTGACTTCTGCCAAACTGGCCGTCATTAAGATGGTAAACACCTCTGCTTGGAAGACTGTTGGGAGACGTCCCAATGGATATCTTTCACGGATATCAGTCTTTTCAATGTATACTCCGGCCACTGCGGATTCCGTTCCGGCCATGCGCGACCCATCCGTGTAGCATACCAGTGCGTTCTCTGGGAATAAAACCTCTTTTCTCTCCCCTGTTGGGGAGTAGTCGCTATGCTATGATACAAAGTTCTTAATTTCTACTAAGAACTGCAATGCAATGTAGGTCAGAAATTAATTTCTTATATGCTCTGTAATATCCTCTACAAATTTTGTAATAACAATTTTGTTTGTAGTTACCATGGTAACAGCGTGGAGAAGGGTAACAACTAAAAGTACACTACCGAACACTTAAAAAATATGAACGATATATACCAGAAAAGACACGGACACGCCTGACACCACACCACAGTAAGCCTCCACATCTTTATGGCCTGCCAAAGATACACAAACACAACATGCCTCTAAGACCCATTACGAGCTCCCGTAATTCTCCAACATACGAGCTAGCTAGATTTCTACTCTCTCTACTCAAACCTCTCCAAGGAAATAGCACATCATTTGTTAGGAACTCACAACACTTCGTTCAAATAATAGGAGGAAAGGAAGTACAGCCAGGAAATCAGTTGGTGAGCTTTGACGTCGAAAGTCTTTACACCAACGTTCCCGTAAAAGACTCCCTAAAGGTTATCAAAAACAAACTTGAGGAAGACCATACTCTACAGGAAAGAACAACGCTCCCTATTAATGCCATCTTGGAACTATTAGAATGCTGCCTCAACAATTCCTACTTTCAAGAAAAGGATCGATTCTTCAACCAAGTAGACGAACTACCGATGGGCTCATCTCTCTTGCCAATAATCGCCAATATTTACATGGAATGGTTTGAATCCATAGCAATGGAACAGGCAAAGAAGAAACCAAAAATGTGGCTGAATGTGGATGACACCTTCATTATTTGGAATGGAACCGATGACGAACTAAGAGATTTTCTAGATCACCTTAATAGCTTAACACCAACAATCAAATTCACCATGGAGAAAGAATAAAACAACCAATTACCGTTTCTAGATGTCAACGTGAGGTAAAATGGCAACAGCATCCAAAATTCAGTATACAGAAAACCTACGCATACAGGTCAGTATCTCAATTTTACATCAAATCATTCAAACAACACGAAACATGGCATAGTTAAAACCCTCGTGGATAGAGCAATTACAATCTGTAACTCGGAAGAAGCTCTTAAAAAGCAAGCTCACCACATCAAGACCGACCTCAACAAAAATGGCTACCCCACAAGATTAGTTGACACAATATTGGAAAATCGTAAGAATCGACCCAACGCGCAAGAAGCAGACAGAGAGGCACAACCAACACTCAATATTCCGTATGCCAAGGGAGTATCTGAGAAAATAAGAAGACTAGGACAACGATATAACATCAACACCGTATTCAACTCGAGGGACACCCTAAGAAGCCACCTGACGAAGACAAAGCCTATAAGTCAAAAAGATAGGAAAAACTGCGTCTACCAGATCCCCTGCGAGTGCGGCCAATCTTATATAGGTGAGACATTAAGACCACTCGAGACAAGGAAAAAAGAACACAAAAACAATACGTTAAAAGGAAAGACCGAAAAGTCAGGTGCAGCTGACCATGCCTGGAAACATGGTCACCATATCATGTGGTCAGAAGCTGAAATCCCACATAAGGAACCACACTGGAGGAAAAGAAAATTTAAGGAAGCTGCTGCTATTCACCAGAATCCAGGCTGTTTTAGTAAACCATCATTAGACATAAGAAATATCTGGAAACCTTTGTTAGATAGATGTAATCTTAGGATAAGATCGCGTGCCAACTGAACGCATGACTGCACCCACCTCAGTTATGCTTCGGTGCACCTAGCTAGTATAAATAGTCTTGTAGTTACGTTACTTATTTAGTATTCACCTGAAGACGACTGGAGATACTTACCAGTTGAAACGTTGTGATTTAAAACAAATAAAGACAACGAAAGTCCAAAATTCTTTCATTATTCAACTAAAAGTACTTTAAAGGCTGTTACTTCGGTTTGCGTTAACCGCATTTACGGTTTTAATGGCTTATTTTTAAGAACGTTTCATTCTAATGGAACGTTGTTATAAATATTATTAAAATTAATGCGTGCGGTTAATAATAGAAGACATTTAAAAAAATATATATTTCTAGCTTCGATTTCTTTAAAAATTTAAATGCAACCATTTTAACTCTATCTTATAGCTAACTAGTTAATAAAGAGAACTGCAAATTAAACGTTGAAATCTTACAGGAATAGCCTTTTTGGCTATATTTAATAATTTTAGGCGTTAAAAAAAATTAATTATCATATTTTGTTATTAGCTCTAATTGGGGAGCCCAACCTAGGGTTCTCAAAACCTCATCACTTGCCCTCTGCCACTTCGCCGGCGACTATGCATGCCCGGTCTGGTATAGCTCAGCGCACGCAAAACAAGTTGATGTCGCCCTCAACGAGACAAGCAGAATCATCACCGGATGCTTGAAGCCAACACCCCTAAATAAAATCCACCACCTAGCTGGCATCGCTCCTCCTGCCATCCGTAGGAAAGCAGCTGCACTCAAAGAACGATCCAAAGCAGCAGCATCTGAACACCACGCCCTCTACGACCTCCAACCGGCCCATCAGCGACTAAAATCAAGGCGAAGCTTCCTGAGATCGACAGAAGATTACGAGGAACCTAAAACCAGAGTGGACCTTTGTGGGAAGACCTTAAACCAACATTGGATTAAGCCGAATGAAGAACTGGCACCAGGAGGCGGCGAAAAGTGGTAAATCTGGAAGGCGCTAAACAGACTGCGGACGGACACGGCGAGATCGAGAGATTTTATTATGGCAGCGAAGCCGAACGCTATTGACGTCGCCCGCTTCTGGACAAAAAATGTTTAGCTCACGTTTGAAGTGACGATAGACATTTAGTATATTTTTCTCTTTTATTTCCTTAATTTGTGATGCTTCTGACACAAATAAATAATATTTTTTTATTGATTTTATCTATTTATCTAAAATATGCAATAATAATCCAAATGTTACATTTATTGCCAAGGCGGCCGTGGAAAATTACGAAATCAAATATAGTTCCATGCGGTTGATAAAACAGGGATCATCGATTTTTACTCTATTTTATAGGTCATTAGTTAGTAAAGGGAATAAATAAATAATTTACTTAATTAAAAATATGAACAAATTTTCTAGAATGGTAAATATGAGAATAACGCATAGCGTGTTCTCTTGAAGCCAAAACTGCGTTTTCAAAAATTGAAAATATCGCACAGATCGTAGACTTCCTCATTTGTTAATAACATTTTTCCTTAACAAATATTAGTTATTCTACAAAAATTAGACTTAATCGTCACGATAGTAACTGTCACATATTATTATGGTTATTCCTTTGTTGTATTTAATAATATAATAATAATAATAATAATAATAATAATAATAATAAACGTCTTTTATTATTATAAACAAAAAAAACAATTACAAAGACTAATAATAATAGGCAGACAAGCAAAAGCGGGGCGCAGTCTAGCCACAAAGGCTACTCTACTGAACCCCATAGTGCTTGCTAAAATAATAATAAAAAACAATATAATACACAGAAAAAAAAAACTTGTATAGATTAGATAAAATACTTAAGCACTATAGGGACAGACAAAACCTTATTTACCTTATCCAAAAGTTTTTACTAAAATTGCTTTACCTAATAGAAGTAACCATATTATCTAATTTATAAAATATCTATTATTACGAATTGATAAACATTTTTGGCCTTAAGAAGAAGTCCTTAGTTCTTTTAAATAAAATATTATGTAGTATAGAAAAAAAAATTTTGTTCTGATAAAAAGAGTTTTATTAAAAAATGGTGAGACAATTGACTAACCTACATCGAAAGAATTACTAATTTAGGAAAATCATATGTTGTACTAAATATTTTTATTAAACGTTTTAAATAAACGTGCTGGCATATATAATAGCTTAGTGTGAGGGAACTTATTTACTACCTCCATTAGACAAGTGTTTTACTAAACCACGAAAAAATGAATTTGCTAGAGTAGATAAGTACACTTGCGTGCTTAGACAAAGTTCTTATGTAGGTACAGGGTTATTGGTCATTTGTCCTTATTTTAGATGTTTTAGTCCAATTCTCTTCTACTGTTGTCCATGGTGGAGTTTTTCAGCCACAAATAATGTCTTTGTGCGTGTTTTCTGTAATTACAAGATATGTTCAGTGTTAACATAATTTAAACAATTTCAAAGTCTTCACTTATCAACAATGTGCTAATGCTGCTTCTTACCTTCATCAGCTGTAGGTAAATTGATGTCTGATTTTGGTTTTCCATCTTGTGGTAATAAGCCACACTCCCAAAATGACCTTCTGAGAGTATAAAACTTTGACACGAATTTGTCTTTTGCCACAGTTTCGGTTTTCTGATTTTTTTCAACTTTTTCTTTCGAAAAGTATATTTGCTAAAATTAAAATAAAAAATGTGAAATTTAAATTCTAAAATAAAAATAAACGATTAGGTGATGCGACATATATAGGTACGTATACCAAAATATTTATTATTGTGAAAGTAGTTTAAAATGTAGAGAGAAATAGATACCTTATACTCTGTCGGAAATAGCATTTTAGAATACTCCATGAATCTGGTTCCACTAATCCTTTTGTCAGGCTGCCCTTCTAATTCATTTCTTATGACAATCTCGGCTATAGTTTGTCTATGTGCCCGTTGAAAGGTAGAAAATTTATAAACTTCTAAAACGATTTTGCCAGTATTTGTAGAATTGAAAAGGTCTCCGATTTGTGCGCTAGTGACTATTTTATTTGCAGGTTTAGTATTGGTAAGCGTTTCATCAGGAGTAGCGTCAATATTCAGAATATAAAGCTTATTGCTTTGTGTTGTTCCTGAAATTTAACTAAAAGTAATTATGTATTTTTTATTTTGTTCTCATCGAACCGTTATATTATTGCAAATTTGTCGTAAAATTATAATAATTATCGGAATAAAATTGGAATTTACTTACCCACCAAATCTTCCACGATTTCTTCGAGGTCCCACTCAATTAGTAATCTTTTTGTTTCTTCCATTATTAGCACTTGAACATTTAACACAATACACAATAAAACAAAAAAAAAATCGACTCTATTCACCCTCCGTGCAAACTAAACGACACACGTACGTAAACTGAATGTTCCTGTAACCTAGAACCTGTCTGAGAGAATAATTTTTTGTTAAGCATAAAAATAATTTGTCTTCAGTGCAGCTAAGAACCTTGTCTATTGCAAAAAGCATTGTTTTTAATATAACAAAATATTGTTTCGAACACATAAGTTATGTTTTTTAGATTGCTAACGTACTTAAAAACTTATTTAAGTTAAATAATTTAACAAATGACCGTCTACAAGTTTTTTGATTATTTTAAACAAAATAATTACCTATTTTATTTAAAAAATATGTTAAGCACCAACGGCATAAAATAAAATCGTGTCAATTAAAAAAGTTTTCTGTCAAGTCTACACAAAAATGCCTATAGTACTAAATAACACTTCTTTTAAAAATAAATAGATAATGTGTTTAAATTACAAGATTAAAATTATTAAACATAAACAAACGTTTTGTGTGTTTTTAATTATTAGCGAGTTGTGTAGTTGGTATAATCTAATTCAGATTAGGTTTAATTTGAATTAGAAAATATTGTGTTAGAAGAAAAAACTATTTCTTGTGCATAATGTGTCTTTTAAATTTGACTACTACTTTATCTAAATCAAAAAAAATGCACATATAATCTAATAAATTTCTCTTTAGATAATAATTCTTATCTCAATATACCAAGTTTTTTTTTCTGTGTATAAAGAAATGTGAGTGTACAGATATTATATAAATATCATAAAAAGGAGAAATAAAAAAATATTGGCTCAAAAAGTTAACATTCCAGAAAAAAGAAAAATACGCTACATTCTAACTTGATGGAGAAGACGACAATTACATGATTCGAAGAATGACCTGCAAAACATTGATACAAATAATAATTTAACAAAAATAATTAACGAAGTTGTTCATTTTGAAAACTGAGTAGATATTTTTTATATTCCAATTTAAATTTGTTACTATCAAGGAGAACCAGTTCATTAGGTAAGGAGTTGTACAATTTAACAGAGTTGTAGGTAAATGATCTCTGAAACATGGCACTCTGATGCTGACCGTTAACCTATTAGGAAATCTCTTGTCACGGGAATGTATATTTTCACGAAATACAAACCTACTTTTTAAAGAAAGAGGCAGAGCCGGATTATTTAGAGTTTTAACCAAAAAATTCCTCAAATGTAAAGTTCTACGGTTGTTCATTACTAGCCACCTAATATTTTTGAACGTATGAGGAATATGATCAAATTTTCGAAGTCCAAAATTTTGTAATAATTGTTCATGATCTTGGCAGTAAATATAACACTTGGATTATTATTGAGTTTTTTAGAAAAATAACTAAAATCAAAAACAAAATATCATAATTTATTGTTTTAAAATGCCTAAAATTAATAAATATAGGCAACAAGCTATTCTTGTAGAGTTTCAACGTTTTAATGAAAGGAAAATTGCAAAACCTTGCGAATAGCCGAAATAGAACTACACTTTTCCACAATTTTTGCTATAACCTTTAAAAGACAAGAGGAAACGACTAGACGTTTTTGCAGTTCTCTTTACTTACTTATAGCTATAGAATAGAGTTAGAATGGTTGAATGGTTGCATTTAAATTTTTTAAGAACTTAAAGCTAGAAATTTACTGATTCAAAAATAATAAGCACTTTTCATACCAACTTGTATCCATTTGAAATGACCCAAGAATAGTGCTTTAAACGCAAGTCCGATGTTTGTACGAGATTAAAAACATTATTTCTCGAAGATTAAACGTTTGAAACTGTCCACTATTGCTTACGCATTAAACATTATTTAGACCAAGCCATTTGACATTTTTACATAATAAACCAGGCATGGTATGCGTAATGTTTCAGCAAAAAATGTTGACTTCCAATGCTTCCAAACAAAAACTGCTCATGCAATGAGGCGCCCTACCTCAGGAAGATTTAACCCAACATAATCAATCGCGGCTACAGCGATATCAATTGTTGACACATTTAGTACAAGGGTTCTGGAAGCGATGGTCTATGGAGTATCTTGGCCAACTTCAGCAGAGACCTAAGTGGCGTAATAAGGTGGACAATATACAACTCGGGGATATGGTTATATTAAAGGACGAAAACCTGCCTCCGATGAAATGGCAGTTAGGACGGGTTGTGAGCTTACATCCGGGTAGTGATCACAAATGTAGAGTAGTATCGGTTAAGACTTCAAGTGGTATTTTTAAGAGAGCTATATCTCGACTATGTTTACTACCTATTGAAAAGGCAGTTGAAAATGACTAGGGTGTTAAGTTATACCTGGATTAATGAGATATTTAGGTTTTAGTTCAGTAAGGTTAGAATTAGTTAGTTTGAAAGACAAGCTTTCAAGGGGGCGGCATGTTCAGTTTTGTAAGGTAAATATATTTGACACACCTGATTTTACCAGTCAGGCACCTGTGTGAGTGTCAGTGTCAGTCACGTCCAGGGGATTTTAAGGGTAGCACGGGCGGTTTCGCAGCTCTTGAAAGCTCGTCCTATAAAGAAAATAAATTAATAAAAAAAGTTGTAATTAAAAAAAGGAATATAGTAAGTTCAATAAATGAAGATGCTATTTTAGCTAAATCGAACCCAACAAAAATATTAGAAGTTCAAGATAAGCAAAATTTAAAAGGTTTCGAAAATAAAAATAAAATTGAATCAGAAGAAAATATGGCGAAAATAGTAATTGAATTGCAGAAATCTGTTATTTTTTTATCAGAAAAATTTGACGAGATGGAAGGAAAAAATAAAGAAATATTTAAATTATTAAAAAATATAAAAAAGGAAAAAGAAGAAATGAAATTAGAAAACGATTCACTAAAACAAGAAGTTATAAAATTTAAAAAGGAAATTAATTTTTTAACCACAAACGTTGATATTCAACAACAAAATAAAATTATAAATAATATTGAAATTAAAGGAATTCAAAATCAAGAATTTAAAAATGATGGGAATATAACAAAACAAATTTTAAACAAAATTGGAGTCGACATTAAAAAAGAAGATATATTAATGATACAACGAAAAAAAATTAAAAAAGAAGGAGTCAACGATACAATTCAAATTAATTTTAAAAATCAAGAAACAAAAGAAGAAGTTATTAAAAAAACAAAAGAATATTTCAAGAAAAATGGAAAAATCACTAGTTTAAATCTTAATCTACCAGGACCAGAAACAAATATTTATATAAATGAACATTTAACAATGAGAAACAAATTTTTACTTGGAAAAGCTAAAGAATTAAGAAAATTTAACTATAAATTTATATGGTGCAAAAATGGAAAAATATTTGTCAGGAAAAATGAAGAAGAAAAAATAATTCAAATTACAAATGAAGAAGAAATAAAAAAAACTTAAAAACAGGGGGTACATCTTATAATTAAAATATTATTATTTTCTATTGATTTTTAAATTTTATTTATTTTTCTGAATTATAAGTAAGTACATATATATTTTCATTGATTTTCTATATACTTAACTTATTAATATTTCTAATTAAAGATAGATAAATATATTTCAAATTTTAAAATTACAAACGTTGAAACACAGCTTGTTGAAGATCAAAATTATTTTAATAATAGTGTTGATGAATCAAATAATAATTTTTCATTATATCACAATAATATTAGAAGCATTTCTAAAAACTTTGACGAAACTAAATTATTTTTATATCAACTCGATCAGAATTTTGATGTTATCGTATTAACAGAAACTTGGAAAATTTTAAATACCGATTTATTTAAATTAAATAATTATGATATAATTTATAATAATGGAAATTTCAATAAAAGTGACGGTATTGTAATGTATGTTAAAAATGAACATAATTATTTTTTTGATATTATATCTATGGGAGAAATAAAAATAATCTTTTTGAAACTATCAATCGGAAAAGAAAAAATTAATATTATAAGTATCAATAAACCTCCTCCACTAGATGTTTTCGAATTTACAATGAATTTAAAAAAATTTTTTGATAATATTAAATATACTTGTAAAAATGAAACAGTAGTTCTAGTAGGTGATATAAATATTGATATTTCCTCAAACTCTAAAAACAGTAACGAATATTTAAACTTATTAAGTGAATATAATTTTGTATCATTTATAAATAAAAACACAAGAGAAATAAAAGATCATAACTCTTGTATTGACCATATCTTTGTAAAAACAAAAGAAAATTTAGATAATTTCCAATCAATAATCATTAAATATCAAATAACGGATCATTACCCAACCATTTTACAAAAAAGACTTATTGATAAAACTAATAATGAACCTTTACCAATGTATAAAAATTTTATTAATTATTACAAATTAAAAGAAAAAATGACAAATATAGATTGGACAAATTTTTACTCTTATTCTGAAACGAATGACTTATCCAATAATTTAATAAAAGAAATCCAAAATAATGTACAACAATGTACAAATAAAATAAAAATAAAAATAAAAAAGAGAAAAGAATGGATTACGAACGGCTTACTTAATTCTATTAAAACAAAAAATGAACTTTATAAAAAATTACAAAAAGATAATGACCGATTTTTATTATATAAATATAAAATTTATAAAAACAAACTGACTAAACTAATTAAAGAAACAAAAACCGATTTTTATAAACGTGAAATTAATAAATGTAAAAACTCTAATCAAGATATGTGGAAAACTATTAAAAAAATATGTAATACAAATCAAAAACATAAAAATATAAAAGAAATCATAATTGAAAATGAATCACTTACTGATAAGAAAAGTATAGCTAATTACTTTATTGACTATTTTTCTGAAGTGGGAGAAAAACTAGCGAATAAAATCAATAAAGGTAATAACACATTTTCAAATAAAAAAATAAACAATATAAATTCATTTTATTTAGAAGAAACTAATCATAAAGAAGTTGAAAATGTTATTGATAGTTTAAAATTAAAGAAATCTCCTGGTGCCGACGGAATAACAACAGAAATATTAAAAACTATTAAAACTTCTATTTCTAGACCACTAACATTTCTTATAAATAATATTTTTAAAACCAGTATATATCCAGAAGCTTTCAAAATTGGTATAATAAAACCTATTTTTAAAAATGGAGATTCTAGTAAAACTAGTAATTATAGACCAATAACATTAATATCTTCGATAGCAAAAATATTCGAGAAAGTTTTAAAATTAAGAATCGAAAATTATTTGGAAAAAATAAATTTTATTTCTAATAAACAGTTTGGGTTTCAAAAAAATAAATCAACACAAAATGCTATTTGCTATCTAACAGAACAAATATATGATGCACTAGATAATAAAAAACCTTGTATTAGTATTTTTCTAGATTTAGCAAAAGCCTTTGATACAGTTAGCCATAATTTACTGTTAAAAAAGTTTGAAAATATTGGATTCAGAGGAAAGCAATTAGAATTAATTAAAAATTATCTGAATAATAGACCAACTTATGTTCAAATAGATAAAGAAAAAAGCTATTCAAAGGTATTTAAATATGGTGTTCCACAAGGAACAATTTTAGGACCATTATTTTTTAATATTTATATTAACGACTTATTTAGTATAAATTGCGATGGACAAATTCATAGTTTTGCAGATGATACTACAATTTTTTATACCGATACAAATTGGGAAAACTTAAATAATAAAATTAAAGAAGATTTTAAAATTATAAAAAATTGGTTTGATAACAATTTGTTAACAATAAATTTTAATAAAACAAATTATATTCCTTTTACTTTAAACCTAAATAACCTACCACAAAATATGAATAGTATTCAAATAAATAAAGACATTCAAATTTTTAAAGTTAATAAAATAAAATATTTAGGAATTATTTTTGACAGTAAATTAAATTGGAATTTTCACATAGAATACTTAATTAAAAAATTAAGAAGTTTACTACCGATTTTTAAAAACATTAAAAAATTTTTAAATGTAAGACATATGGAAATATTATATTACGCGTTAGTTAAAACTCATTTAAATTACGGAATTTTAGGTTGGGGAGGAATAAATAGAACTTTAGTTAAAAAATTAGAAATATTACAAAAAAGGTTTCTAAAAATTATATACAATAAAGATTATCTTTATCCTTCAAAAGAATTATATTCAGAAACAAAAAAGTTGAACATAAGACAACTTTATATTTATAACATCTTAATATATATATTTAAAAATAAAAACCTTATACAATTTAAAAACCATAATCATAATACACGTCATAAAAATGAAATAACCATAAAACCTAAAATAAATAAGTCCATAGGACAAAAAAATTTCAAATATTTATGTTTTTATTTAAACGATTATTTACCAACAAAAATTAAAAAATTGATTTCATTAAAAAAAATTTAAGTCGAAATAAAAACATGGATATTAAAAACAGACAATTTAAAAATATTTTTAGAAATGCTTTAATTAATTAATATTGTTCTGAATAACTTATAAATATAAAGTTGTCTTATGTTCAACTTTTTTGTTTCTGAATATAATTCTTTTGAAGGATAAAGATAATCTTTATTGTATATAATTTTTAGAAACCTTTTTTGTAATATTTCTAATTTTTTAACTAAAGTTCTATTTATTCCTCCCCAACCTAAAATTCCGTAATTTAAATGAGTTTTAACTAACGCGTAATATAATATTTCCATATGTCTTACATTTAAAAATTTTTTAATGTTTTTAAAAATCGGTAGTAAACTTCTTAATTTTTTAATTAAGTATTCTATGTGAAAATTCCAATTTAATTTACTGTCAAAAATAATTCCTAAATATTTTTAATAAGTAATATTTTTTACTTAAAAATTATAAATTAATGATTTTATTATAGGTAATATATTTCTTTAAAAAAGCTGCGTTTATACTATAAATTAACATTTTTTACTTTAAAAAACTTTATTTTTAATGCATATTAATAATTTATGATTTTACATACTAAAACAAAAAATAAGATTTGCCCCTAACAAGCTCAGCTTCAGGGGATTAAAAAATAAGTTTATTGAAGACAACATAAATATATTTATTATATTATTAATTTTTAAATAAACTTATTATTATTATTATTATTATTATTTTTCATCTACTGTATATATAATTAATCGTCTATAAGTCCAGGTACAAGCTAATCTTAGTAAATACATACCAAAAGCCTAAACAATAATAGCAGTTGCGTACGTCTTTTCATCAAGAACTTTCTGATTTGCGTTACATAGATGCCCTCCATGATCCTGACTTAAAATTGTTGTCTCAGAGTAATAAATTACACTCTCTCTCTCTCTGACGGCAAGCATTGATACACTACCGCGAAAACATGATGAAAAAACTTAATCATTTTAACAATCCCTAAAACAACAATACAATTTTTTTTATCCAGAATTATTTTTAAAAGTGAAATCTGTTTGCCAGTAAACACACATACGTTTTTCAACTTCATAACCATGTGTCAGTGTCAGCAGTGATATGCCGTTAAATATGTAACCATTAATTTTTCGTTTTAAAAATAGAAAAGTATGTAATTTTTTACTAAGTATGCATTTAAAAGTTTGCAACGTTATATTGACTGTATTTAAATTATTTATTAAGCAAGCATAAGAATAATTTAAAAAATGTTTACTTTAACGACAGAATAAAATATGAAACAAAATAAAACGTTTCTATGAGATTTCACAGACACATAAATCAGTTTAAAAATTATGACATTAATAATGTATAATTTTTACACCAATATTTCAAACCATGTTTATAGTAAAGTGTAACCAACGGAAGTTAAAATATTTAAAATAACAATTGAAGACATGAGTGGATAAAGGTGTTATGTCGCATTTTTTTTAAAAACTACTTTTTCTACTTTTTGAGCATCCCTGGTATAGGTCTTACTATTAGTAAACCTTAAATGCAACTTTCTTCATATTAGAAGGTTTTTTTTAAGGATAAAGGTGTTAAGTCACTCAAACATCAAGCATGTCCTAATGAATAAAGGTGTCATGTTACAATTTTGTTACATAGCACTATGAAAAAAGCTATGAATTTGCTTTTATTATTAAAGTGCACCAAATAAAATTAGTTAATTTTACCTAACTTATGCGGTGTTAGAAAATAAAATTAAATAATAATTAAAAAAGTTCTAAGTCATAACGCGTTTTATTGAATAACTTCGAAGTTTAAAAATGTGACATGACACCTTTATCCACTTATGTCTTCAATTATATTAAACGTTTCTTGAACGCGTATATTAACATATTTTACAAGGTTTCGCAGATACGTGAGCAATAAATTATTAACACAAAACGTTTATACTGTATAATTTTTACACCAACATTTCAAACCGTGTTTAAAGTGACGTGATATCAACATAAGTTAAAATATTTAAAATGCCATAATATATATTCTACGGTTACTAGAGGCGTATCTTAAAATATTTTAAAAGGTTATGCAGATATGTTGACCGTTAGTTACCACAAAATGTTAATATTAAATAATTTTTACACCGGGAACCACGTTAGTTACCACTAAGTAACTTTTGACATACAATAAAACGATCAAAGAAACGCATTTTTTAAATTTCAACCCAACAAGCTTAAGACTGGGAAATCGTATTGGTAGACGAAGATCACGTATAATATTTTTGTTTCTTTATGGGGAATGTTTATTTATATAGTATTATGTTTATGGGGTTCTGGGGTTATAACATGTTAGTTCTTGCTCTTGGTTGTTCAGTGAGAAGAAAAAGTTAAATGTAAGAACTAATGTTATTTTAAAATAAATTATATCACAATGACACTCTGTTCGGTTGTTTGACGGAATAATGTAACTGTGTAGCGGAGTAATAATAAATTAATCAGATTTTTTAAGAGATCATCAGAACCTATTTCATATAAAAATTGTACTCTATTCCATACATTTGATATGAAAGGCGAAAACCTTTTTAAATATAATTTCAATTTTGTACCTGTAATTAATTTTTCTTAAGTACGCAGGTCGGGTGCTTTAAAAGGCTCAGGAGTTAAAGGTGTTATCCGAAGAATAGTTATAAAATTTTTACTAGTTTATTTGTAAACCTTATTTAAACGTTATTTATATCTAATTCTGTAACGAAAAAATAAACCTTTAAATTTAATCATATTCTAAAGTTTATTTTAAAATTATTTGTAACGTTGTTTTGTACCTTTGTGGTGCGTTATTAAAAAACATTAATACACGTTAAAAAACGCATTTTCCAATAATTAGATAAGTCTGTTTTATATGTACCGGGTGAACCACTAAGAATGGTCGTCGGCTATATCTCAGAAACTGGAAGTCATAGAGCTTTTAAGTAAAATATTTTTTAGTAAAAGTGCCCAAAAGAAAATGTTGGAAATTATTTTCGAGTTTCTAAACTCACCGCTAGAGGGCGTAAATCCAAAATTTTCCATTTTTTGAAGGGTGCACCCTGTATGTTTTTAAATTTTCAAATTCCACATAAAATTATAATTATTTTTTATTAAATGCATCATTAGTCTATACTTCATAGTTTCCGAGATATTGACTCTCGAAAAGTGACATTTTTAAACTTTGACAGCTTCTAACTTTCTAACAGTACGTCTTAGAGCAAAACGGCTTACATGTCCCTATCTTCAATTTTTATTATCTCCCCAAAAAAATCAACTTCCGGTTAAACCGGATGTAACTCGAAAGCAGGAAATATAGTTGTTCCGGTTTAACTGGAAGTTGATTTTTTTGGGAAGATAATAAAAATTGAAGATAGGGTCATGTAAGCCGTTTTGCTCTAAGACATACTGTTAAAAAGTTATAAGCTGTCAAAGTTCAAAAATGTCACTTTTCGAGAGTCAATATCTCGGAAACTATGAAGTTTGGACTAATAATGCATTTAATAAAAAATAATTATAATTTTATGTGGAATTTGAAAATTTAAAAACATACAGGGTGCACCCTTCAAAAAATGGAAAATTTTGGATTTACGCCCTCTAGCGGTGAGTTTAGAAACTCGAAAATAATTTCCAACATTTTCTTTTGGGCACTTTTACTAAAACATATTTTACTTAAAAGCTCTATGACTTCCAGTTTCTGAGACCATTCTTAGTTGTTCACCCGGTACTGTACTGATTCTAAACTTTACTAGTACATTACTTAAAACGTGTAAAGCTGCAACATTTAAAAGTTTAATGAACGTAATTAAAATACGCTTTAGGGAAGAATCACACTGAGCGACCATGATCGACCGTCCGCGATCGACCAGTGACGATCAAATTTCCAACACGAACATTCTTACCACAAAAATCACATTGAACGATCGTCCTCGACCGTCCGCGACCGATCTACGTCGACCCTGTTTGATATTCCAACCTGCTGGAAATTTTGGTCGGTCTCGGACCATCCCACTTAATGCGCATGACAAAAATTTTAATTTTTTTAAATTTTACACCAAGTGGAAGTGGCGTGCAACTCTAAAACCTAACCCTACTTTTTCACGCTGGTTTTATTTGCTCTTGGTCATTTGTGTTTATATAAACAAAGTATTATCTACAAAAGAATCTTGACATTTGACAGGTTTGACATTTTCGTACGAGCGGTCGACAGCTGTGGTCGGTCGACCAGTGTGACTAGAACCCTGAATTTAAGCTATTTTGATTGTTGGTCGTAACCGGTCGATCGCGGACGGTCGATCATGGTCGCTCAGTGTGACTCCTGACTTAATGATCTGGTGTTTCGCTCTTTTAAACATATTTTTATCTTTTTAACGTACGTGTGTTTACTGGGCAATAATTAACATTATGTCAATGAAACATGCAACGCATCGAAGATCTTAAAGCGATTTGTTGTCAATGGAACATCAAGTGTCGCGTGACTGCTTTCACAGCAATCTGAGAGGAAAAGAAGCAGGGAATTATTTAATTATTTGATCTTACCGGTAAGAAACGTGTGTGGCAGTGAATTTATTATGGTGGTTTTATAACCGTTCACTGACAATTAAACTCGATTGCTTTGATTGATTAGTTGAAAAAGTTATTGTGTGTTATTGAAACAAGCAGTCCCGACTTCTGCTGCTAAGATGCTTCTCATGGCGCCTTTTATATACAGTGTGACCAGTAAAGTCCGCATCATATGGAATTTTTTTTATTAATAGCTTTATTCGAAATTTGACTTTGGCATCAAGTTCTGCTTCGACCGATATAAAAATTAAGCAAAAAATAGTAGTCACGTGATTCGCATTATCTGTCAAATTTTAATTTTTTCCAAAATAATTCAAAAGTGGGGTTATTTCTGAAAATATCGAAAAAAGTTATAAGAAAAAGTTTTTTTAAATAGGTACAGTTTTTAGCCAACATGCAAAATTTCAGCTGCATAAGATAATCTTGATTTTTTACCCACCACTAAAATTTATTTTCCACTTAATGATTAATATTACTTTCAGACACAAACTACGTTTTCAAAAATACTTATTTTATGAAGTTACCTTATACAGGGTCAAAAACAAGTAAACTTTGCATCACAAGCGACCAAATTTTAATAGCCCAATTTTGATTTTGTAGAAAAACACACATTTAATATGGCGCGCTACTTTAAAGAAAATGTATCTGAAATAAAGCATTGTCAAAACTAAGAAGTTTTATGTAGGTTGCGTTGAGTCTTATTTTGCAAAAGTGGTGCAATCTTAATTTTTTTCGTTACTTTCAGAAATAACCCCACTTTTGAATTATTTTTCGGAAATAATTAAAATTTGACATATAATGCGAATCACGTGACTACTATTTTTTTGCTTAATTTTCATATCAATCGAAGCAGAACTCGATGTCAAAGTCAAATTTCAAATAAAGTTGATATTTAAAAAAAAATCACATATAATGGGGACTTTACTGGTCATACTGTATATATGTATATATTCGATCATGTTTTGCCGAGGTCTAATGGCAAAAACAATATCTTAAATTCGACCCCAATAATTAAAATCTAAACAAGTCAACTCTGGAGATCTTGGTGGTCATGGAAATCCACCCCAGATCCATCTGTCAGGAAAACTTAGTTCTAAATTTTGTCGAACATCGATAGCAGAATCTGTCATGTTGGAAATATATTCCACGTCGTACTGCCAAAGTACGCCTCGCAGCAACAGTAGTATTTTCTTAAACAATCAAAATAGACCAATGAAATCAAATGCCTTTTCATTTTTTGACTATTTTTCAATATAAATAAGGACTTTCCTAATATCATGGACAAAATAATAAAATCAAGAAAAACATTTATTTGACATCTCATTTAAATAAAAATTCTGCTTTCTGGTTTGTTTCTTAAATTCTCATTATCTTTGAAAGGCATTTTATGTGGCGTGACAGTAAATTTTTTTAAATCTACTTTTTTAGATTAAACTTGCAATTTATGTGTATAATTTATCACTCAAGTTAAAGTTTAATATTGACACGTTGAATACGTAGAATAATAATTATCAGTTAATAGTTATAAGCTCATAGTTATCGGTATTTTAATAATCAAAGTCGCCTAGGCAAGCTTATCTGTACTTCTAACTTTTGTCAATACCTTTGGTTAGAACTACGTTAGAGACCTACGATTTTGACTGACGTTTAGAGCTTGTAATTCTCTATTGTTTCTTTTTAAAATAATCGTATCATTCTATTTGATTTTTTTAAAAAAAGCTTTTTATTTGTTCATATTTTAGGAAACTTCCTCTAGCGTGAAAAGTTATCTTTACCTAAAAACATTCTCTTGGCAGTATTAACTAACAATATTTTTGCCCGAAAATGTTATTTGCTTGCCCATAAAAACCAACCTGTTATAGTGTTTCTTAGGTCAATTTAATGACATAAAATAATATGAAACTCCTAACCATAGGCGTCCCAAACAAATAATTAAAATGCGTATACACACTTATAAGTTTGTTTAACATTAGGTGTTTGTACATACTACACTTTATAAACCCACTGTATATATAATAATATTATATTAAAATAATAAATATAAGGTAACTCAAAGATTCTATACACAAAACTAAAACCAGAAAAATAAACCTGAGACGGCACGGCACGACACTGCTCAGAAAATGCTTTAATTTTTTTACCAGAACTCCATTCTGGGACCATTCCCCGGCCCGTCCATAAGTTCCAAATCACGTATATTTTATCTTCGTCTCTTCCACGCCATCGGCGGTCACTGGCCTATCTCTGTCTGACAGAATCGATCGTTGAACGGGTCGGGGACCGCTTCTGCTATACCAGCTACAGCTAGCTGGCGCTTATCACCCCTGACAACGTGCATAAATTGTGAACGGTTGCCAGTTCTACCAAATTTTCTGGTTTGTTAATATATTATGTATAAGTATACGAGAAACAAGGGTTTGTTAATTAGTTGTTTTTAAACACTGAAAACACTTTTTGTCTTGATTTCAGTTATATTGTTTCTTAAGGACTAAAGAATGTATTATCATAACAATGAATGGCTTGTTATTTTTTTCTGTCACACACAAAACTCCTCGGTTTAAAGTATATTTGCAAAGTAGCTTTCAAAGAAAGTTACTGACTAACAATTGAATACTGATATAAATGAAACATCTTTAATAAAAAAAACTTAAAGAATTAAAGAAGAAAGATCTGACAACCCTGGTTGTGAGGTCGGTCTCTTTGAGACTGTTTGCCGCCGTATGGAATGATTGGAATGTCCTCAAACTGAGTTTGGATAAATTATACCTATACAGGGTGGAAATTTTAAGTGGATTTAATTCAGCATTAGGAAACCTCTTTATTTGGTAAAAAATACAGAAGTACGCTACGTTTACTTTTAGCTTGGCATACGGTTTTCGTGTCTTCATTAAATTTATCCCTCTTTTTGGGGTAGAAAATGCCCCCAATTTTTTTTTTAATGTAAATGTATGTATTGAACTGATGTGTTGGAAATGGCATAAAAAAGGAAATGCGACCCACTATTTATTTTTACATTTCGGTTATCTGACCATTTTAGCCCCAATTGATACTATATAATTTGGGGTTTTGCCAACGCAGACTTCAAAAAAAGGATACTTACATGTTATTGATAAGGTTGTTTGTGTTCATGATGCCGCATTCCAATGGTTACATTATTTTCGGTTTAGAAGAACTGAATACTTATTTGTTGTAGTATTTTCTGCTGTTGAAACCATTACTTTATAGTAAGTAGTATTTCTTTACTTTACTTTTTAAAGGTCTTTATTATTTCGATATGTTTACATGTCAATTTATCCTACTTATTACATTTCTAATATAATAAATATTACAGTAGTATAATATTAACTTGCTTTACACCGGGCTAAAGGATCAGTTTTTTCGTAACTGTTCCTGCCCAGGATACGCACCGGCGAACGCCCGTGGGGTTGGTGTTGACCCTGTGGTATGATCAATTGACGTATAGCTACGCTTGGATTGGTCGGTTCCGTAATCCTTTACCGCCATGAAAGAGTATTTTTTATTTTTATAAAAAATTTGAATGTAATTTGCTGCTATTGTTTAAATGGGAATGTTTGAGGTTAATGCTTACTGGAAAAATTGGGGAAAAACCAGCTTAGTCTAATCAGGTACAAGCAGCGCTCATGCTTTGCCATTTGGCTTAAAATCATTTGTTATTGTTATCAATTTCATAGTACTATAATGTTTCGTTTCATTAATGTAAACAACACGTGCTGGCCGTCGCAATATGTGACGCCGTAGTATTGTTTGGGTCAATGGTACGCACGATGCCGCAATTTTGTCGATGTCAGCAAATTTTTTGCCGTGATGGTTTTGTGTTCTTATTTAGGATTTGTATACAGGGTGTGGAGGTTTTAAAGTGGGATTGAAGATTTTTAATTTCTTATTATTTAAGGTTTTGATTTTTTAACGGTCTTGGAAATATATTGGAAGTCTGGAGTGCAGTGGTTTATGTATTGCGTTGTCGTTATGTCTAATTTGTAGTATGTTTTGGGTCAGAATTGAATTTTGTGATTGTGTTTGATAGAATTTTGTTGCGACGTCTTGTATATATTGAAGTATGTATTGAGTTTGTGTGGGTTGATGTAGGTGGCGGATTGGTGTTCTTCTAGGGGCTTTTAAGATAAATCTTAATATTTTATTTTGTAATATTTGTATTTTTCCAAAGTGCCAGTCTGCCATACTGCACCAAACTGGTGCCGCGTAAGTTAAGGCCGGTTTGATTATTTGATTATAAATAATTAATTTGTTTTGAGGGGAGAGCGGTGATGTATTGTTTAATATCTTGTTTAGTGTGTGTGTTATTGTCATGAATTTTCTTGCTATTTGGTTTGTGTTTTGTCTGAATGTAAGTTTGTTGTCTAGTGTTACCCCTAGATATTTTAATGTGTCCTTCGGTTCAATTTGTCTTCCGTTTATTTGTATGTTTTGGTTTATATGTATGTTTGTCAGTTTTCTTGTTATGACCATGCACTCGCATTTATTTTCGTTTATTTCCATTTTCCATTTCTTGTACCAAGGTAGAAGATGATGTAGATGGTTAGATATTTTTTGCCTTGCTATATTGGCATAGTAAGAACTTGCGTATAGTAAGACATCATCGACGAAAATTGCTAAGTTTGAGTTTGGGTAATGGGGTATGTCAGCAGTGTATAAGTTAAATAGGGGAGCTGCCAAGTTGGTTCCTTGTTGCAGGCCTGCATGTAAGGTTACTGGATCTGAGAAGTCACTTTCTATTCTGACTTTTAGTGTTCGATTTGTTATATATGAGTGTATTAGTGTATTAGTAGTATTTCTCTGCTATACTAAAATGGATTATTTAACTGAATCATACAAAATCAAAATTTTAATGATGATTGGCTTTGGCGATAGATCGCGTACTCAAGCAGAAGTAGCAGCTTTATTTCACGAAACATATGCCGATCTACCACCAATTTTCCAAGGCACCATAAGCAAAATTAAAAACGGTATCGTGAAGTGGGCCACGTCAGGGACATAGCAAGAATAAGGCAGCCTGTAGTACTAGATGAAGACACGCAATTAAACGTTTTACTTGCTCTTCAAGAAAATCCGATTACTCCAGTTATAACATAAGCCATACGTCTGCATCAAAATTAGTAAAATTATGTCAAAAGCGTCCTTATAAATTGTTGATGGTACAAGAGTTACTGGAAGATGATCCTAACCGCTTTCTTCAGTTTTGGGAAGTGATGATGAATTCACTTGATCAGCATTTAGTAGATTTGGACTTTGGACTGGATCCTTTTTATAGATGAGTGTACTTTTGTACTAAATGGTGAAGTCAAAAAACAGAACTGTCGATATTGGCCAAACACACACCCACCCAGCTTCCACAACAACTTAATGTTTGGGCAGGCGTGATTGGCGACCACGTTATTGGGCCAATGTTCCTTGAAGGTAAGTTAAATGGCCTTACATATCTGGCCTTTTGCAAGAAGAACCTATTTCAGCTTTAGCTGCTTTATTTCCTCGCCATGCAGATGAAGATCTTTATGATGATCGAATATATTTACATATTACAAACAGCATGGTGCTTCGCCTCATTACACCATAAATGTTCGATAAACCGCTGGATAGGAAAAAAGATCACCATTGAATGGTAGCCACGATCGCGAAACATTAATCTTCTAGATTATTTTTGTTGGGGCCACCTAAAAACCAAATGTTCGCTAATAAAACATTTAGAGGAACTCAGGCAACGGCTTATACACGAAACTTGCCAAATAACCACGGATATGTATGTATGTTTTATTTTCCTCAAATAGGTTCGTTATCCTTAGAATAGTATTGACGGATATATTTCTGTGAAAATTTGCAATAAATCTTCTCCTTGCTTCTCTTGCATTTTCTTGGCATTTGTAGAACAAGATCTGAAGAATCTGCAATCTCTCATCTAATGCATATTTCATTTCGGCAATATTATAGTAAATTTGTCAAATTTTTTGACTTTGAAGGATTCAAAGGTGATTATACCTTTATTACCTAGTGTATGTTTCAAACAGGTTAAAGTTAAATTATACTGGATAAAACATTAAAATTTAATAAAAATAGCTGTCACAATATTAAATATTTTAATCAGAACGGACAAAAAAAAATCACTCGTTCCAAAAATCGTATAAAAAAACGTATGTTCCATTTAAAAAACACCTTATCCATAGCGTAACTCTTTTGTTTCTGGTTCAAATAAATTTTTTGTTTCATTTTTGAATTCTGCAGGAAAAAGTACATCGATTGGCTACTTTGGTTTTTTTTTTAAATACAAGGAAGCTCAAAAATGAGCCCCTGTTCAGTCCTCGTTGGAAGACCCTGTACATTGTCAAGAATGAATTTTACATTACTATTTTTACAATAAAATAAATTGCGTCTACATTACCGAAATGCAAAAGTAAATGGTGGGTCGTATTGACTTTTATGTACTTTTCACAATACCTACATATTTTTATATTTAAAAAAAATAGTTGGGGGCGGTTTTTACTCTTAAAAGAGGGGTAAATTTCATGAAAACACGAAAAAAGTATGACAAAATAAAAATAAACATAGTTCTGAATTGTTTAAGTAAATAAAGAGGCTTTCTAATACCGAATTTATTTCAGTTAAAAATTCCGCATTATATTTTTTCTTTCAGAATATTTAAATACTCTGTTTTCTTTTACAAATAAATACCCCATAGTTGCGAGGATCATGACTCTGGGGACTTATTTTTCTTTATTTAATTTTTCTCGTCCATTTCTTCCATTATCTGAAATTCTTCAGTTTTAGACTATTAGACTTATTATTACCCATATTAATACTAATTGAAGACATTAGTGGATAAAGGTGTTATGTCGCATTTTTTTGAAAACTACTTTTTCTACTTTTTGAGCATCCCTGGTATATAGATCTTACTATTAGTAAACCTGAAATGCAGCTTTCTTCATAATAAAAGATTTTTTTTAGGATAAAAGTGTTATGTCACTCAAGCATCTAGCATGTCGTAGTGAATAAAGGTGTCATGTTACAATTTTGTTACATGACACTATGAAAAAAACTATACATTTGCTTTTATTATTAAAGTGCACCAAATAAAATGAGTTAATTTACCTAATTTATGCGGTGTTAGTGAATAAAATTAAATATTAATTAAAAAAGTTCTGACTAAACGCGTTTTATTGAATAACTTCGAAGTTTAAAAATGTGTCATAACACCTTTATCCACTTATGTTTTCAATTGTTGTAATAAGTCCGCGACAACCATTACCACAGTAATTGCAACTAATTGACTGAGAAGTTGCCGAAGAATGATGGCTTCAACTAGTTACATTGGTTTATTATAAGTTTGTTATGTAAATTGATACTTCGTATGTCATCCAGTGGTAACTAGTTTTGTTCAACATCAAGTTGGAAGTCAGGACCTTGCCCAATTTATTGCTGCTCATTTAACCTGAAAATAATTATAAATATTATTAGGTTTTAGTATAATTTACAAAAAAACAATTAGAAACACAAAATTCTACTGACGGAAAACCGAACGTAACAAAGATGCAGAAACAAAATTAGTATGGGTCTGTCTTCCCGCAAAGGGCCTGCCCCACGGCCGCTTTAAAGATATACGGCGTGAGGAACGCTGCATCTCTTTCTACCAAGTATGTTTACGTTCCACCTGTATTTAATAGTTGAACTATAAAAGGAATATATAGAAGCTTTTGTCAATATTCAGTTCAAAACTCTAAGCAATGTCAAATATTGTTATTTTTACCAAAACATCTAAAGAATAGACTATAAATTTATCAATTAGTAAACTATTTAAAAAAATAATACGTAAATAAGTGATATTACATATTTACAGCTCTCCTGCTGTATTTATGACCATTCATATGAACTTCCAAAGTTAAAAATATTGCTTTTAGATTATTTTTTCTTCAATAAATGCCGATCCAGCGTGCCTCTTCAGTTTCAAAGATTTTTGCAACAAATTGTAAGTTATATTTAAATTTTTTTTTAGGTATATTGTTGCTCAAATGGTTTTGATTTATTTATGACTTATGGCACAACCGCAGACTTACAAATATTAATTAAATTGAATAACTGTTTCAACACTGTTGATTTATAATCAGCCCTTAGAATTAATTACTACAAAACTTTCTTGTGACTTTCCGCAATTCCATTTTGAAAATTTTGTTTTGCTTTTTTGGGGTGATTTATTATCTCTTTTATATCTTGGATATTAAAGCGAATGCCCGAATCTGTGGAGACTAAATTTCTTATTTTAGCCGCAAAATTTTCTTCCTAGTGTTACACAGAAAGTGTGTTAACAAATGTTCCCAAGATTAAATTTTTTAAAGCAGAGATTTGCGACATGCATTTTTAGGAAAATATCAATTTTTTTTTTAAATATTTAGGTATGGGCATGGCAAAATTCAAAACAATTCAATTTTCTGAATAAGAACTACTTAGGTCCAGCAAAAAGTTAAGCAGGGCAATTTTTAGATTATTCAATAACTCAATATTATTTGCGGAGCCTTACACAGCAACACACATAACATTATATACAGAAAAATAACTCAAACCGAACTGAAATCAATAAACGAAGTATTAACATTACTTTAAGTAATGATGAATAAAATTATGTCCATTATTTTTTGTTCTACAGTGTTCTAACCGATGAACAAATTCTAATTGAAAGTTATTTATTATTTCCGGGGTAATTATGGTTGTTGTTATACGCATATTAAGGTCATCAAAATATTTTGGTTTATTTATATAAACTTTTTCGTAATATAGCCCAACAAAAAAAGTCGCGCGGGGTTAAATCGGGTGACCTTGCTGGCAAATCTATTTGGATGGATTTGGACCAATCTGGCCATAATTGAACACTTCCTCCAATCGACGCACAAGCTTGCTGAATAGTTCGGCGTAGGTCGATCCTGCTGAAATCAAAGACTTCCATAGGTAACTTATGTGTGTTTCGATCAGAATATCAGATAACCAGCGCAGGGATAAGGTATTTTTTCTTAAACTATAAATATCTTTGACCAGTTGATTGGTTGGTTAAAAAAGGCTTGTATCCCTTTGTTTAATGTCTGGGAATTTCAGCCAGACTGGACCTACAGTTTTTGACGTGGGATTTGAACCACGCGTATGTTCTAGTTTATCCGTCAGTTCCCTAAAGAGCAATATTCTCCGCCCCAGTGAGTGGGTGGTATTCAGGACTCAGCTAGTGACATACTGCATTTTCCTTCTAAGATTTTTAGGTATATATATTAAACGTACACTCATACACTTGCCTGGGAATCAAACCAGGGAGCCGCAGCCGAATGCGGCAGCTCTACCACTGAGCTATCATACCGGGCATTACCCGGTTAAATTTTCCTCAATGAACAGACAATGACATCTCTAATTATCCCTGCCCAAACGTTGACACTTCTTGCGATCTTTGTGAATGCGGGTGTAACTTCTCGAAACTAATGCTAGCTTCGGTAGGACCACTATAAATAATTGTGACCATTTACCATGCCATGAAGGAATAAAGTAGCATAGAAAAATAATGTTTTGTACCGACGAATTTATTACTTAAGTAGTTGGCAATCTTAATTTCACAAATCTCGTTTCTCCTATCTGGGTCATCTTTAGTAAGTTTTTTTTCTTGTACTCTCTTATAGAAATGCAACTTTTCTTTTTTCAAAAATGTAGCCACTGTTGAATTTTCTTATCCACGTAAACCCCAGGCCCGTCCACTTCTTGTTTCATCTATAAAGACCAAGACACAATTAAAAAATAAGCATTAGGCCATAAGCAATATCTCGGTATTAAGATGACTAAATTGGCTGAATTTTTTACTATTTTGTTTTCCGGTTTATGGGTTTTGTTCGGGTTTTCTATTGCGATATTAAATTTATTAATTAAAATGTTCACAAGCTTTATATTATTTTTCTGTTCCCACAACAATTCTTTCTGCTTCTAATAAACGTAATTTTATTAAGAATTTTTGATAATAAATCTTGGCCATTAAGTAATATGCAGTTAGCTGGTATAACAAGTAAACATTTTTACCAAACATTTTTGTTGCCTGTATTTTAAAAACAGTTGACTTTATACAGACGACATATAATTTTAAGAAAAGTCTAAAAATAAGAGAAAAATGGGTTAAAATATAAATAAAAAAAAGTTCTCTGCTGTTTAGTCTTCTTGACGCCCCCTTTGTATTTTTCAGAAATCTTAGATAATGTAAAAAAATTAAATAAAACAACATTGATGAGGTGATTCGTTTACCTGAAATATCTATTATTCCAAACTTTATCATTTTAACTGAACATGTCTTATACATTCATATTATTTACTAATGCGAATCAAAGTAAAATAAAGTGCAAAATGTAAACAACCACCTTAAATTAAAGGCACGTTACTAGCACTAGACACCCCGAAGGGTGGAACGAAAATAAAAAATAATTGAATAGCGTTCTGTCATAGTTAAAAAAATATGCTTCTTACAATTAAAAATAAGTAGACGAAAAATAAAACGTGTGTCTTTGACTCTTGAGGTTTCTCAAAGGGATGTCATATTTAATAAAATAAGAACTTTCAGTCTCTTAACCAATTTTTATTAATTTTTGATTTTTGTGACATAAATCATGACATACATTTTAGTATGCTGTTTAAGATTGTAGGAAACCACCTTCTAAATTTTAAAGTGAAATTTTAACATTTTGAGGCTATTCAAGTGCAGCCAATTGGAACAAAAATACAGGTTTTATTTAAATTATATTTTTATTAACATCAAGTTCAGAATAATAAAAATAAACTAATAACTCTAAAATTAACATTACTCATTCCTATTTTTAAAGTAGTCAGAGTTTTTTGTCAAAACATGGCAATATTTGCCATGACTGGACCCTATATTTAATAAATCGATCGCGATTACTTTGACCACACACGGCAGCTGATGCTTTAGTTACCAGGCGAACGCAGCGTTCCACTGCTAGTATATTACAAGATAATAATGGAAAATCAGAAGGACTTAGACGATATATTAAATTGAGGTTCCTATCCATATGAATGGTTAGTGGTGGTACAGTAATATTCACTTCGTTCCAAGAAATCAACTCCGAATAATGCTCGGCATCAAAACATATCACAGTGATATTAAACTCCCGTATCGTTTGTCTACCTTTACTCCTCGTCTTTAGGATACGTCGTATGCCAAGTTGTCTGTATTTCGAAACTTCATCCGTAAGCATTGATAATTGATAATAATATGTTCTCCGGATGGGCAAAAAATCCATTACGTTAGATAACGGGATAAATAATTTTTCTCGAACTTTTCCAGGTATTGTTATTCCAAAGTTAGTGTGATGACATTCCATACGGCGGTAAACAGTCTCAAAGAGACGGACGTTTACCGCCGTATGGAATGATTGGAATGTCATCACACTGACATTGGATAAATTATAATAAGCTACATGATTTGATTAACTGGAATAAGTGCCTTCCTCAGTCAACACATGATGGTCGAAGTTTGACTCTAAACCAGAAGGGGGCATATACTTTGGTTATGTAGGTTTCCAACAGACAAAGACTTTCGTCTGGAACTTCAGTTGCTACGTAAAGCCTCATAATGCGGTTAGCTGTTGTAAGCCATCTAGCATGTGATAGTTTTCTTGGATTTCTTGAGGCCAAAGAAGCGGCTTTTTCTATTTTCAACTGATCGCACTATGTCCAACAAATACTTTTGAGCCATTGCAGGGGACGGTTTAATTCATTCTCTAACAAACGAATTACCCCTTTCGCTTACCGCTTTTCGCTCCAGTATTTACTACCGTTCCATCTGATCCAACAGCAATTAAGCTATTTAAATTAAAATTTTGGCGCAGAAAAAGTATACCTAATTGATGCTTTTATATTTGAAGCTCTACCATTTTCTGGAACGACGTGTCCTATATATTGGAAACCTGGTTCACTAACAAGACATATATGTTCTTCTGTAATACGCCGGCGTTTATTTGCAGCAGTTTCGTAAATTAGTGTTTGATCCTTTCTGCCGTCAAAGTATAATCCGATAATATAAGGATTTTCCATAGTTTTGGACATACAAAGTTTTCGTTGTGCTATTCGGGCTCTTTTGATTTTCATTCTGTCTATTGTCATTGTGGCATTTTCTTTTGAAGTTACACCTGTTTTTTTCCAAAACAGCATTAACTATTATAGCTACTGCACAATCTGACACCCCAGTTATATCACAAGCAAGTGCCACAGATGGCAATTTTACTCTCATTTGTGATAAGCTTTTGTTCTTTAGTTCAATTTTGTCTAAAGAAAAAACAAAAATATGTTAACTTTTCTTTTTTTGCTTAGGTTAAATGCAGACTGATGCTGCCGATTACAATCTTAGATTTCTTTTCGGTAAGGTGGTCGTTTTTGATTTTTCACATATGTTTTAAATTCACATTTGCAAGCAGCTATAGATATCAAATAACTTAGAGGCTTCTTCTTTTAATGACTCTACTTTTAGTTGAATCGTTTGAGTATCCTTTTTGCTTTTCAAAATTCTTTAAATAGTTTGTAACGTTCAGGAAACTTTTTAAATTTGTCCCATATTCGAGTTTTAGTCACTACAGGAATTGAAGCTTTAAGCCAAATTTCTTCAATTTTTGGCACAAGTTGTTTTAGAATCTCACAAACGAAAGTATCCCTTCTCGCGCATTTTTGCTTTCATGTTGCACAAACTGTTAATGACACATAACATCATTAACACACGTTGGCAAAACTATAGCACTTAATAATTTTGGATGTCCAAAAACAATACACTACTTGTCTTTACTTCTAGTTGCCATTATTTTTTAAACCAGAACGGCGCCGACGTTAATATTTCTGTGGTTCACACACATCTAAGCTGTAATAAGCAATGTAAAAATGTAAATAATCAATACAATACCCTTCAGACACTCTAACTAGTTAATACTAAATTTAACATGCGCTGTGGCTCCGCTACCAGCGCTGGGTCATTTTAGGATTTAACAGAACACGCAAGCCGTATTATTTTTGCAAAATTAAATATATTTTTGGAACCAAAAATCGTGGTAATACAGAAAAAATATTTTAATATATATTTTAAGTAACAAAATGTATCTATTTTTAGCTATAACAGCTTTAAAATCATATTTTTTTTATCAATATTTTTATTATGACAACCTTATAGAAAATCAGTAAAATTTAAAAAATTTAAGGGCTTTGAGGAACCCCAGAATATTAAAATCTGTCAGCCAACTTTTGACACTTTTTTTTGTTTACCAATGGGCATATTTTAACAACCATGTCACACTACTTGGAGTAAAAAAAAATTTTCGTTCCATCCTACCAGACAGCCCTTGTAAGATCTAATTTTTTTTATTCATCAGTGTCTAAAAAAACTTTATGCCTCATTAAAACCTGGTTTTACGATGATAAATCAGCCTTAAATGCATAAATAAAACTTCACATCATGGAAAACTCTGAAGTAAAACTAATTATAATTAAGTAGACCATGAAACTTGGCAATTTACGACGACCGACGGTAGCAAATTTGCGAATTTACACAGGTATCTTTGGAAGTTTGTTCGAATGATTTTCCTTTACCTGAAATGCATAGTAATCGCTTAAGTAATAGAACTGGTCAGATTAAATAAGAAGTTGGATAAACCTTCTGGTATTTTATCAGGTTTACGAACATTGACGTAGATAACCACGCACATTGCACAATAATATTAATTTTCTTCAAATAAACCTGACATTTTTCTACTAATTTTTTGACGTTAAGGTTCTACTTTTTGTCAAACGGCGGTTGCTATTGGTAGCGGAGGAAATAGTTATTATCCTAATAAATGCGGAGAGACACTTTTCCGCACGCAACTGCCGTTACTCGAATGACGCGTAGCGGATCGCAGTTGAAGGTGGAAAAGTGACTTTCCGCATGAGTTAGGATCAACATTTTTCCTACATGTATTATTTAATTTGCAATTTTTTAGAAATTATATTGAAGTTAGAATAATTAAAACAATTTTTTATTTAAATTACTGAAAAATACATTAATTTCTTATATACATGTAAGCAAACTACACTACTCAAAACAATTATTGCATATTATAATTTTTAGTGTTTTTTTTCATTAAAACCAAAGACCAAAATTTATATAACTGTCTGGCCATATCGAATTTGACACTACAAAACATAAATTAGTATCGTGTATCTGCCCTGCAGCGCCTCCCCATACTTAAAATTAAATTTTTAACATACTTTTCGGAAATTCTATTCCATTCCTCTATAAAAGCTTCAGACAATTGTTTCAAAGTTTCCGATGAATTTAATTTTCCTCTAATGGCTCTTCCGAGTGTATCCTACATGTGTTCAATTGGATTTAGGTCGGGTGACCTTGCTGGCCAATCCATGACATCAATATTGAATTGGATTTAGGTCGGGTGACCTTGCTGGCCAATCCATGACATCAATATTGGTGTCACGCAAGAACTCCGTCACAATGCGTGCTGTGGGTGGGTGGGCATTATCATGCATTAATATGAAATTGTCGCCTATAAATGGGACAAAAGGAATCACATAGTCTTAAAGGATATCAGTAATCTACCTTTCACCATTCAAAGTATCGTGTTGTACAATATGGAGGTCGGTGCGTCCACGAAAGTTTATTCCTCCCCAAACCATAATGCCTCTTCAACCGTATGCATCTAACTGACGAATGTGACCTTGTATAAATCGGGTTCCTGGTCTTTTATACACCCTTACACGACGATCATTTGTTAAGAGTGTAAATCTGGACTCGTCGGTGAACAAGACCGTGCCCCAATCAGCTGCTCTCCAGTTCAGGTGTTCTCTGGCGAAGGCTAATCTGTGTACGCGATGTTGCCTGGTGAGTATTTTGTAAATTCCTAGCTGTAGTTGTACGGTTTCTTAACGTTTGCAACCGCAAAAATCGATCCTGTGCTGCAGTTGTGGCCCTAGGACAGCCTTGACCAGGACGTCTTGAGAATGCCTCAGTCTCCCTATACCGTCTTAACACTCCACTTACTGAGGATTGGGTAACATTTAAAATCTGCGCAATGCGACTTGATTGTATCCCTCAGTTGACAGAATAACAGCCGTTTGTGCCTAAGCTTTTGTCAAATGTCTAGTAAGGCGTCTGTTGTTGTCGTTCATATCTCATATTTTAGCAAATTAATAATTTCGTGCGAAACTATGGTTAACTAATCGAATAGTCGTGCCAGTGATAAGTAAAAAATATAGCATTTTGCAGTAGAGAAGACCATTAGGATAAATGATAACGAACCACATAAAAACTCATATCTGCTGGAATTTGCATAAAAAATATTTAATGTTTTTAGTACTAAATATCTTAGTTTACTAATTTCGAGAATGAGAACAACCTAAAACAAAGTTTTAGGCGGCATTCTCTCTCGATTTCAACTTGAGAAAGGAAATAATATTGGAAAATTTGCTTCCTATCCGGAAATTTATAATCAACCTCTATATAGAATATTTAGTCCATTACGAAAAACTTTTGTTTTTAGAAAGCTTGCTGTTAAAATATGCCAAAATAGTATCTTCCGTTGTCGCGATTTTTTTCTGGTAACACCATTTTCGATAAAACCTATAAGTCTACAAGTGTCGACTTTCTTGGCAGTCGAGGATCCTTGGCAAGTGAGGCTATATTTTAACGTAACATATATTGCAACGTTATCGTTATCTTTCCCCTTAACAAAATTTTGGAAAATTTTGTAAACATATTAGAGAACAAACAGATGCGATAAGGCTAGGACCGAGCATAAAGTCATGTTTCTCTTAATAATTTAAATGTTTTTGAACTGTAACTCCCAGTAGAAATTAAATATGTCTCTAATTAAATTTAATTTTCAGGTTCTTCGTTCTATATATTTTTCTTTTAATTTTTTATTAGGATTACGCTAGTAATTGTAGTTACATTTTTAACAGTGACAGACAGCAATATGACAATACACGGTATACTTTGGGAAAGTTTTTTTTAATTGTACGTCCCGTATAATATCCTCTTGATTATTTAGGTAAACCTTAAATCAGGGTTACACATAAATATTAATAAACTTTTTATTTTTCAAAGGAATTTTTTTCCAGAGCGAATTTTTATAAAATACAAAAGAAAACCCTTACCCAATTCCATTTCCTGGCGGCGGAATTACTGCCTACCGTAATAAACCGTCGACATGCTAGTCAGCCACAAAAGTTTCTGATCGACCAGTCATCGTAAAAGGGGCGCCTGCCAGCCGGGCGTCTCGACGCCCTACCTGCGACAATTTTACTTTGCTTTACATATCCTTTCTATTCTTAAATATTCCTATCGTTTGTCAATTATTAATTAATATTTTTTAATAACATTGCTTACGGTTATTACGTGCTCGAGTATGAGTATTGAGTCATAAGACTTCACCGATATTAACTAAATTTTTGGTTCTTCTATTATTTAGAATTAATACGGAAGCAATTTTGCCAATAGCATGTACTGTAATTTTAATAAATTTTTTTTGATATATTAGTTATCAACCCTTTTGATGCGCTGGCTCTTCACGGCGGTCATCAGACTGAGAGTCGCTTAGGGCTCGATAGTCTGGTGGCCCGGGGTAGAGAAAACCACTGATCGAGCCGAACTCTCAAAAGTACAGAGACTAGCCGGTCTCGGTATAACCGGAGCTATGAGGACAATCGTCACAATCGCACGAGGTTCTGCTTGGACTGCCTAGTCGTCCACGACGAGTACCGACTGTTGGAAAGATGGTTCCGATACTGAACATCGACTGCTAAGAGCGAGCTGTATATGTCAGCTCTGATAGCCAAGCTGCTTTAAAAGGCATCTGTAAACCAAAACTCAAATCAATCTTGTCCGCGAATGTGTAGATGACTTGGAGGGACTGAGAGGGACTGGAGGAAGGAGGTAAACCTGGTCTGGGTTCCTGGACACCAAAGGATTTGGGGCAACGAGTTGGCACATGAACTTACAAGACGTGGAGCCGGAACCCCATTCCTTGGACCTAAACCGGTCATAGGAATAACTAAAGAGCAGGTAGGATTTGCACTAAATGAGTGGACTGAACGCCGCTTCATGGAGCAGTGGCAGATGGTTCAAGGGTACAGACAAGCTAAGGACGTCATAGCTTGGCCAAACAAGGCTAAGCTACAGTGGATTTTAATCAGAAGTCGATGTGTCTAGAAACCATTTAATTGGGATGCTGATTGGAGACTGCAAGCTCAGGAAGCATCTAGCCTTGACAGGTGTTGAAGAATTCAATCTGCGCTGAATGCCGGAAGAAAGAAGAAACCCCGCTGCGCTGATTTTTCTGGGAACCTGCAAGGCCCTGGGAAGACTCATCAGGCATCAGGTGCTAGGATCGGCGGTTCTCCAGAAGGAAGAACTCACGGCTCTGGCCTGGAGCGACATACTTGCCTTCATGAGGAGGTCGGGACGTTTTGGCGAGGGCCAAGGTGGTTGGGAGAAGACTCTAGGGTAGGCAAAAAAGGATCGCCGTTGGTCTACTTGCCAGGTTTTGAAAACTTCGCTCAATTATTACTGCTACTACTGCCGACCTTTTACTCCTAGAGCACGACAAAGGATATCGCCCTCTCACATTTAAATCTACTGGGGAAATGACATTTTTTTCCTGATTGAACATTAACTCTGCGTATAAGCCAATATGGAATTTGTGTGTTATATACAGGGTGATTCAAAAGTACTTTGACAAACTTCGGGAGGTAATTGCTGGCAATATTTTAACATGAAAAGTTCTTATAAACGGTGGTCCTTGGCGACTTCGTTACGGAGATACAGGGTGTTGAAATGTTAAAAGAAATAGTAATAATTTTTAAATAACTCCTTAACGAGTTATTTGTTTTTATGAAATTTTGTGAATTAAATAAGCATCTAAGGACACTTATTTTTAAAGTACAACACGTTCGTAAATTTAACCAGTGGCGTCGGTACAAAATGTTACTATCATATTTTTTGTGAAACTATGCTACACCACTGACTTATTTTATTTTAACTTTTTTTTTATAAATCCCCCCTTTATTTAGAACAAAAAAGATCACGTGTGTTTTTTTGATACGAGGGACGGTTTAAGCGTAAATGATTATTTTATTTGAATATACACAAATATTAAAAAATGTGTTTTAAACTGATCAACCACTCAAATATTTATTACAGTATTTTAACGAATACCTACATACATACTTACTAATAAACAAATATGTATATGCCTAAGGAAGGTATTTGAGGATGCCTATTTTCTAAGTATAACACGTTTTCAGTGGCACACATATTTATTTATTAGTATGTTATTTTTTAATATTTTGTATTTTGACAAGGCGGCTTTGGAAATGCTTTTTTTGTCGATAAATTAAAATATATTTGACAGTTAGTTACCATTAAAAATAACAAAACTGAAGAAACAAAACTCAGTGGTAACTAACTGTCAAATATATTTTAATTTATCGACAAAAAAAGCATTTCCAAAGCCGCCTTGTCAAAATACAAAATATTAAAAAATAACATACTATTAAATAAATATGTATGCCACTGAAAACGTGTTATACTTAGAAAATAGGTATCGTCAGATACCTTCCTTAGGCATATACATATTTGAAGAAAAGAGTCGAGTTTGTATTACTCTTTTCTTCAATTCTACTCCACGTGTACACAGCCACAGCGAATTTTCTATATACATATTTGTTTATTAGTAAGTATGCATGTAGGTATTCGTTAAAATACTGTAATAAATATTTGAGTGGTTGATCAGTTTAAAACACATTTTTTAATATTTGTGTATATTCAAATAAAATAATCATTTACGCTTAAACCGTCCCTCGTATCAAAAAAACACATGTGATCTTTTTTGTTCTAAATAAAGGGGGGATTATAAAAAAAAAGTTAAAATAAAATAAGTCAGTGATGTAGCATAGTTTTCACAAAAAATATGATAGTAACATTTTGTACCGACGCCACTGGTTAAATTTACGAACGTGTTGTACCTTTAAAATAAGTGTCCTTAAATGCTTATTTAGTTCACAAAATTTCATGAAAAAAAAATAACTCGTTAAGGAGTTATTTTAAAATTATTACTATTTCTTTTAACATTTCAACACCCTGTATCTCCGTAACGAAGTTGCCAAGGACCACTGTTTATAAGACCTTTTCGTGTTAAAATATTGCCAGCAATTACCTCCCGAAGTTTGTCAAAGTACTTTTGAATCACCCTGTATAGTAGATAACAACATGTTAATACAAGAGTTAAAAGATAGCAAATTCTCATTTACGCATAAAGTTATTTTTAACCTTAAAGGCTGCACAAAAAAACGAGACGGAAGAGGATATTTCTATTTTAAATAGAATATCGTCAATTTTATAAGATTTTCGAATTCAAGAAATCAACTTACAAAGCTAATATTATTGAATGTTGGAGACAATGATGTTTCTTGAATGATGAAAGAGTTTTGGACTTCCATTGTCTTTATTTGTTTTAAATCACAACGTTTCAGCTGGTTAGTATCTCCAGTCGTCTTCAGGTGAATACTAAATAAGTAAAGTAACAACAAGACTATTTATACTACCTAAGTGCACTAAAGCATAACTGAGGTGGGTGCAGTCATGCGTTCAGTTGGCACGCGATCTTATCCTAAGCTTACATCTATCTAACAAAGGTTTCCAGATATTTCTTATGTCTAATGATGGTTTACTAAAGCAGCCTGGGTTCTAGTGAATAGCAGCAGCTTCCTTAAACTTTCGTTTCCTCCAGTGTGGTTCCTTAAGTAATATTTCAGCTTCTGACCACATGATATGGTGACCATGTTTCCAGGCATGGTCAGCTGCACCTGACTTTTCGGTCTCTCCTTTTAACGTATTGTTGTTGTGTTCTTTAATCCTTGTCTCGAGTGGTCTTAATGTCTCACCTATATAAGATTGGCCGCACTCACAGGGGATCTGGTAGACGCAACTTACCAGTTGAAACGTCGTGATTTAAAACAAATAAAGACAATGGAAGTCCAAAACTCTTTCATCATTCAAGCTAATATTATATTTTCTTTACCTGAACCCCACAGTTTACGAAATACTAACATTTTTTAAAGTTTTACGAGCTGTGAGCTGCTGGTTTATGGTACAACTTGGAGAAAAACACACAAATTATGATATTATTTTTTATTGATTTAAAATAACCAAACAAAAATATATTATTTAAAAAACTTTTAAGATGTGGCGATACTGAAATTATTTACCGAAGAGCGATGAGTGATAGTTACAAAAATGTTATCCTATTTTATTTGTTAACGGTTTTTTGAATTGTTGCTAATTTGTAAAATTAATTTACTTACATCTGTATCTATGTTTGGTAACATTTAAAAAAAAACAATACTATTCGTTCGGAAAAGAAAATCGATTTCGAGAAAAAACGTGAAATTTCAAAATTCTTAACCATGAGCCTAGTTGTAAATTATAGAAGTCAGAAAATCCAACGTATTTCTTGATAAAATGATAATGAAATGGAAAGCCACACCGCGCAGGCGAGCAGTAAAGCCACGGGATCCACTAGTATTATATAAAAAGGTTTAACAAAAAAATGTTAAACGTTTTGTAAAGTGCTGCAGGAGAAAATACGCTGGCCTGTCAGAGGAAAATAGCGGCTAAGAGCTTTGGAATCAACCACCTATTTTTAACACCTGGCTCTTCTATAAATAAAATAAATAAAAAGAACAGATATTTTAACCAACATAAATTTCATAATAATTCAAACGTGAAAAAGACACTGACAAGATTAAAACGACAAGTAGTGGCAAGCTACCGTTGTTCTTGTTCTCCGATCGATACCAATAAGTAAACTCCAATATCACATGAAGCAGTGGAGCCGAGCGACAATACGTTTACGTCACATCATTCGTGCTACAAGCATGGCTTCCGAATCACGTGACACAAAAGTCTGGTAGCTCCGCTCCGCTCCTTGATGTGATATTGGAACTCTCCCATTGGTTAAATTTGAGTAGGTTTTTACTGAGCTGAAAAAAATTAATACTATGTTCTAACGACATCTTTATTATAAAAATTGCCATAGAAAAATAGGTAGGGAAAAAAGGATTTTTTTGCAAGAATTGTTATAAAATTAAGATAATTCTTCCGCTAGCCTTGGAGCTGCGCCTATGTGTAATACAAAATCAAAATTGAAAACAATATCGCCATATCATCAACAGTAACCGTAGTAATGTATTGGCTGTAAATGCCTAATGGATAAACCAAAAGCATTTCATTTTTGAAATGCTCTAAAAGTGTTATTTAATGATTGCAGACACTCATATAGCAGCGTTATGCTAAAAGGCCCATAAAATGCGAAAAGTTATGGCGTTTCAAATCATATCGAACTGGGGGAGCATTTCCTCCTCTGAAATTCACCCTTTTATTACTGCACAATATTTGTCGACCCTTAAATTAAATATGCAAACACGCCGATAATAAAAACTTATATTTATTATAATTGCAGTGGTGTTTTCTGTCTATTGTGGCTCGAATAGACTGGAGACAGTGGCGTACAAACAAAACGGGCAGGGAAGGTACTACACACTACTCTCTTTCTCCATTCCTAATTTATAAATTTCTTTAATACGAGGTACTAGAAAATTACCCTCTTTAATAATGAAATTAAGGACGATTTTTTTGATCATTTTCTTTTTCAACGTTCCCTAACTTTAATGGACTTACGCCACCTGTAATATCGTGCAATGGCTTCATTCTACCCGGAATTTATCCCCGTTGGCCTTCAAAATAGCCATCGATTTCCTGTCTCAAAAATGGCACCTGAAAAATGTGTGCAGAAAAACCATTGGAGTCGACGGCATGGGTCCATAACGGTTCACATCCCAAGAAACGATTTGCATGAGAGTGGGAAAAGGGAGAGGGGCTTAAGAGGTTAATCACCACCATCTCCCACGAATTCTCCAAATATCAAAATGCGGTCTAGAGAAATTAAATTGTTTATAATTTCAGTAAAAATATTGGACTGCTGAAGCTTTATTTTTATAATAGCTGGAGTCCTTAATAATTTCATGTATAGATAGCTCCACGAATCTAATAATGAAAGAGAATCTCTGTTTGTTCAATAAAAGCTATTGCTCACTAAAAAAATTATTGTTTTATGTTAATTTCCATAATTTATTTAAGTTATTTCTTAAATATAAAAACCATATTTATGCGTCGATTCTGGGTCACACTGTAAAAAATTAGTATTGTGCATGTTTTTCAATATGTAGAGTTAACGAATCCACCCTATCTCTAATCATTTAACACTTGCGTACACGCCACTGGCTCTACGGTGTGTTGTTGAATTTACTATTTAGATGGACTCGTAAAGCCAGTAATAATTTTTGCAAGTCATCAATTCATTATTCAATACTTAAAGTAGATGCTAGATAGTAAAACACGTCATGTTCGTAAATATAATGCAACCGCTACATTGTAATCCTTTCAATAATCCTTTGTCACATGCAAATAATCATGTCCGAAAATAAAAAATAAAAATATTTCAATATACCTGGAAATTTATCGCAAATGCTTTTTAGATATTCCGTTATGTATATAACACCCGGCATGTAAAAAAATGATGGATTAATAATTGTTATTCTTGTACCTCTATTATAATTTTTGTACCGCTAATTCTAGTATGCATCTCCAATAAAATAATTTACTAATACCACAGAGCAGTGGCGTAGATAGCTTTTTATTCTGGGGGGGGGTCTCGGGCTATTTCCCAGTGGAGGCGCACCGCCGGAGGCGAAAAATTTTTGCGGTGCCACGCCCTAAAATTTTGTTTTGAGCTCTCAAAAATGTAGCTTTAAAGTATCAATTCAACAAAGTTTTCCCTGTTATTTTGAAATGGATAGATTTAAAAAAAAAATATACCTATTTCTTATATAACGGAACGCGAACGTTTTGAGGTTTTTATTTTGATAAGCACTAATGATAATTATAATTTAATGTTTATTCCTAATTAATTTCAGAGTTCTGAAACTAAAGAATAAATTCCAATTTTCTTGGCTTTTTGGCTAAGTGGTCCATGACATCTTCAGCTATAGGTACAAATTCTTTATTAATAGATAATGAAGCCAATCCAACAATGCTTTTTCTTTGTGGCTTTGAATATGTTGATTGTAATTGTTTAACTTACGTATTTTCTAAATTTTCTAAAAAAACTGCAATATCTCGATTTAAAAAAAAATCGTGATATTGTGTTACTATCTCTGGGGGGGTCCAAACCCCCTGGACCCCCCCCATATCTACGCCACTGCCACAGAGTATTATATCGTGGCTTAGTATTAGCAGTGTGCTAATAATAGCGTTTTAATCACGTTCTACGTTTCCATATTTTTTTAAAATAAATTTTAGTACAGTTCGCAAGTACATAATATATTGTATATTTATATAAATTATATTAAAAATATCAATTTTGAAGTAAAATATGGTAACAGATCTGCAGGAATCAAAGATGAATAATTATCACCTGTGTGAGGTCTCGCCAAGTCTAATTTATCCAAACTCAGTTTGACGACATAAAAAAGCGTTTAACGGAGTTCAAAGAGACCGACCTCACAACCAGTGATGAGGTATATAATTTTTTTTTAATTCTTTAAGTTTTTTTTATGAAAAATGTTATTTTTATATCAGTCGGTAAGCTCTTTAAAAGCTAGTTTGCAAAAAATAATATAGGTACTTTAAACCAAGAAGTTTTGAGTTTGAAAGAAAAAAGAAAAAGCCATTCATTAATATTATTATATGATTTTTAGTCCTTACGAAATATTATTTACAAAAAGATAATTAAAATCAAAATAAAAAGAGTTTTCATTGTTAAAAAACAACTAATTAACAAACCGTTATTTCTCCTATGTACCGGGTGTTCCACCTAAGGAGGTAATCGGCTATATCTCAGAAAGTAATAACACTAGGACTTTGGGAAAAAATATATGTATAAAAGCGGCCAAGAGAAATTGCTGGAAATTATTTTCAAGTTCGATAAATGACCGCTAGGGGGCGTAAGGAAACTTTCAAAATAGAAATGCCGATTTTCTCTTGATTTTTCCTAATAAAAATATGTTAAAAATATAAGCATTTTATTCTTCATAAAATTATGCAACTTTATGTTAGGAATCGATTTTTTTCTATTTTCAAGAATAAAGTGGTGGGAGAAGGTCAAACCTTTTTACTTTCAAACGCTGATATCTCTGCTTTGAATAAACCGATTTTATTTAACTTGGTCTTGAAAAAAAGCCCTTCTTTTCCTCTACACGTAGATCTATTAACTATACCATATTGATTCTGATGGTGGCCACTAGATGGCGTTTTTCCGTAATTCCTCAATGAATAAGGATTTTCTCAAAAAAATCAAATGTTATGATATGACTTTTTTATCATATTTTATTTTAGGCTTATAAAGGCTATTAAATAGTGGAATAAAAAATTCAGGTCCGTATTTAAAATAAAAAAGTTGATGATGGTCGCTCGAATCCGAAACGTCGGAATAAAAAACTAACTCCATCAGCTTATAGAGTAGGAAAAGTTACTATAAGGAACTGAAAACCGCAACGTGGTATCTTTTGCTAAACTAGAGAAATTAGGAATAATAATAATTAATATGAAAAAATAGGCCATTTTTTAAAACATTCATTAATCAATTAAATTACTGGTTTTTTCTCTAGTTTAACAAAAGATATCACGTTGCGGTTTTCAGTTCTTCATAGTAACTTTTCCTCCTCTACAAGCTGATGGGGTTAGTTTTTTAAGCCGACGTTTCGGATTCGAGCGACCATCATCAACTTTTTCATTTTAAATACGGACCTGGGTTTTCTATTCCACTATTGAATAGCCTTTATAAGCCTAAAATAAAATATGATGAAAAAGTCATATCATAACATTTGATTTTTTTGAAAAAATCCTTATTCATTGAGGAATTACGGAAAAATGCCATCTAATGGCCACAATCAGAATCAATATGGTATAGTTAATAGATCCACGTATAGAGGAAAAGAAGGGCTTTTTTTCTAGACCAAGTTGAATAAAATCGGTTTATTCAAAGCAGAGATATCAGCGTTTGAAAGTAAAAAGGTTTGACCTTCTCCCACCACTTTATTATTGAAAATAGAAAAAAACGATTCCTAACATAAAGTTGCATAATTTTATGAAGAATACAATGCTTATATTTTTAACATATTTTTATTAGGAAAAATCAAGAGAAAATCGGCATTTCTATTTTGAAAGTTTCCTTACGCCCCCTAGCGGTCATTTATCGAACTTGAAAATAATTTCCAGCAATTTCTCTTGGCCGCTTTTATGGATATATATTTTTTCCAAAGTCCTAGTGTTATTACTTTCTGAGATATAGCCGATTACCCCCGTAGGTGGAACACCCGTTACTATACAGGGTGTTATTTAATAAGTGTCCGATATTATACAGGACGATTCCCCAGTTATTTATAAGGTGAAAAGTTCATATAAGCATGGGTTCGCAAGGCCTTTATTTTTAAGATTAAAGTTAAAAATTTTATTTTATTTTCGTTACTCGTAAATAATTTTTGAAATAATGTCGATATTTGGAAGAAAATTAGTATTTGTGGATTTTTTACTATGAGAAATTCAAATTTGATCGAATAAAAATTATGGAAAAATTGATTTTTCATTTATAAAATGTGATACATACACGCACAAGAAATTTGTGACTCCCAAAAAAAAATGGGTGGCGCCCCATACATTTAAGGGCCAAACTAAGATCAAATTTAAATTTCTCGTAGTAAAAAATCCACAAATACTAATTTTCTTCCAAATATCGATATTATTTCAAAAATTATTTACGAATAACAAAAATAAAATAAAATTTGTAACACCCTGTATCTTAAAAATGAAGGCCTTGCGAACCCATGCTTATATGAACTTTTCACCTTATGAATTACTGAGGAATCGTCCTGTACAATATCGGACACTTATTAAATAACACCCTGTATACTACTATACTCCTATATTATATTATATTAACAAACCCGAAAATTTGGTAAAACTGGTAATCGTTTATAATTTATGCACGTTGCCATGGAGACAATCGTCAAGGACGCTGTCTTGAACACTGTCAACCTACCTGTGAATAATACCAAGACAAACGCAATTGCAAATTTATATGTCCTAGACAAGAAAGGCGAAATATTTTCAGTGGATGATGATATTTCTATCTAAGTTTCTTAAGGGAAAGGACAGTGGTGTAGGTGGTTAAACAAATTTGCTATAATTTACGTATTTAATTTTGGTTTATTACTGTGTGGTTTTGGACAGATACGTTTTTATTTGGTATATTTTATTATCAGCAATGGCTTTTTGGCCACAATTTCAAATAGCAAACCAAGGTGAATTGTATTGTTGGCAGTATGCTCTGTGTAGCCGGCCATCGATGGCGAAACAAGTCCCAAATTGAGAAACAAAGATTTACGTCTTTAATGTCAACGTATTATTTTTAAGCGTAGCTGTCTTACGGTGTACGATTTACGGAAAAATTGCGAGGCTGATGTTATAAAAGTATAAAGGGAATGCCCCTGTTTTATCGCCTATATAGCGCCAATAATGATCCAGCCTGGAAACGATTCAACTTCTGAACATTCTGATGATTTCAGCAATTAAATTATTACTGCATTTTAAATCAATAATGTTCGTTTACAACGTGTAACCTATTAAAATTGTAATATAATATAATATTACTTATATTAAAAATTAAAAACAATATATTATACCCTACACACTTTTATTATTTGGTAGATACGACGCCTATGGTTAGGAGTTTAATGCCTAGTTATGTCATTACACATTAAATTAACCCGAGAAACACTATGACGTATAGAGTGATCTGCTCACCGACTAAAAAAAAGTGCACCGAATGAACCCGAACAAACCGGTAAAGAACTAATAGATATTATAAAAGAAGATAAAATAAATTAACTTTTTATCTTTTTGTTCCCTACCGCAGCATATGCTGGAGCACAGTATAACATATTATTTAATATAGCATTGTCTTAGTCGTTGACCAAAAACTTGGACTCTGCTAATATCAAGGATAAAACAACAGTAAATGGTTCGGTTCCTGCTCAATGATTAGAGTTTCCGGAATTAGTTTCTGTGTCAAGTCATTTGCGAACATCTAAATTCACAATTTAACTATTAACGTATCGGACCAGTAAATTACTATAAGATAGGTGTATTTTTTATTTATATATTCTTGACAAAATGGTGAGAACTTACTTGAAAACGAAATGTTTTTATATAGGTAAGAGGCTACAAAAAACCAATTAAATTTAAAAGTAAAGGGTTACTGGTAGTTGATGGAGAGCAGTGTTTAATACTTGTTTAATTTTTATTGCCAAATTAAAGGTATGGTTATCCCGAACAGTTTTCATTTTTTAATTATGCTAAACATTTTTGAAATATAAAGGTTTGAAATAATAAAATCCCACAGATTGGGTTTTCTTGGGAAACAGGGTTGCACTTTCTATGCTGAAGAAAAAAAGGCTTGGCTTACCCGGAAATATGAAAATGTAAGAGGAAGTTTACCTTTGGATAGAAAATAAAACTCAACCAATAATTGTTACTTTTCCAATGCCCTCCCACCGTACCAAGGCATGTCTGATGACTAAACAGGTCACTTTCCTTGAATCATTCTGTATATTTTTATCCTTGTGAATTTATCAGACGCAATTGTTCATTTGCAATGGCAGCTCATTACACTTCCGAACCAGTCGTCGCCAAAATAAATCAGAAAGTTTTACTTGGCAAACGCGTAAACTGTTCTGTAATGTAGAGGTATAAGGTGGAAAATACTTCCGCTGCTCTAAAACGGCAACTTTACGAATAGTTTGGTCTAAATTATCGGAGCTTATGTTAATTGTTTCTCTAAATTATATTTAGGTAAACCAAAATAGTCGCTGTGCAAACAGTTTAACAATTTATTTAATTTTATGTATATGTAAGGTATCAAGTGGCGTGCAGTGACTTTGGAAAAAGGGTAGGCAAAAAGTAAAATACAATGGCGGCACCATAGCGGGGAAAAGGCGCCGCAGGCGAAATTGTTTTTGGACCACCCCCAAATTTTGCCAAATTTGGTCAAGTTTCATTTGAGGGATTTGACGCATTTATGTGCATTTGCCAGTGTTTTTAAAACTACCCGCTTACTCATTTTTTGTAAATTTTGACAAAAAAATCCATGAAGTTTTCTTTTTTACAACCATCAGCAAAATACAAACAGTTTTATTCTCTTCGTAGCGTTTATAAAAAATGACACCCTAATCAGAAATTTTGGAGAGAGGCTATTTTGTGTGCTATGCAGATTAGTTCTTTTAAATTCGACAGATCGCGCCTTTAAAACTAGTTTAAGCTAGTTCAATCTAGATAAAAGTATAGCTTAAGAAACCCTTTGGGAGCGCCTTAAAATATCTCTGAACATTGTCCAAACGCTTCTAAAATGCAATAAAAAATGATTTAATATTAAATAAAAAATGATTAAATTATTACACATTGATGCCAATTTTATCATTATTGATTAAAATATTTAATATAAATTGATTAAAATATAATCAGTAATCATTCTGATATTAATCAGCTTCGAATAAGACTGTTTAATCATTGACTCTTTGACGCAGTCAATTTACAGTCACTTTTTATATCAATCTGGTATATACCTGTATTTAGTCAGTACCGAGTTCATTTTAATATAATGTTTTTTTAAGTGTGTACCGATTAAACCGGAATTGCTCCACCGATTTTAATAATTCTTCACCATTGTACTCATAATGATGCCGCCGTACAATTTGTATCAAACATTAGCCTAACGTTTAAAGCGCAAACCAGGAATATGATTTTTATAATTTCTTGAAAACTATATATCGCTTATTTTTGGGTTATTTAAAAATTCAGTGCGATTTTTGAAAACAACTTTTAGACGAGTTCATAATGTCGATCTGTAAATTTATTTTAACTTCTTTCATAAACAACTATGGTTTTTGCTGCTTTATATAATCATTAAATAAATGTTATTTGTTATGTAGAGTTTGTTTAAATTATTTTATCTACAAACACCATTAAAAGTAGACATGTAACGGTTGTTGTCAGTGTCTAAAATGTAATTTTCTGACACTAGTGTTAAAAGATGTATACTTTTTACGCTAACGTTAAAAATAAATACAAGAATATTTTTAAATTTTATTAACATTAACAATTATTGTACAATTTGAGCAACCAGAAATATGAATGCCGCACTTCCACTGAACAGGGTTTTGTTATCATTTTGTATGCTTCTGAAGGAAATAAAAAAAAAATACCAGACGACATCGTCAGATGGCAATTCTGGCTTGTCCAGTATGTTTTTTATATATCCTTCTGCCACTATTGAGGGCTTCCATCCACCGTGTCTTTTAATAGTTCTGAGGTTCGCATCAGAGTATGCCAGTAACGTGGCCAAGGACCGACGGAAACAGTGGCCAGTGTAAAGCTTCCTATCTGGTAGCTTTTTAGAAGTCTGCAGGCATTTTAGCGAAACTATTGATACCAAGTGAATATCTGGCACATTTGTTGTGCTAAATTTCATAGTAAAATAGCCATTTCATCCCTTAACTCTGCTAAACTTCGCCCTTAACATTGTTATAACATTGTTATTACATGCAATTTCTTTAACTAATTAAGACGATTTAGAATTATTATTATTAGGAGATAATTATTGTGTCCGTGAAAAATAACTAAAAGCAACATAATTGCGGCATAGCGAACAAGTGTCTAACTGTCTTTTGTATTGGAATACCTAGGGATCCAAGCATAATGGATTCGATATCTCGATATTTATCGATATATCGACTATATCGGTATTCGATTGGAATTTCAATATCGTCCTTATAACACATTTAAGGACCAATATTTAATTCAATCTTTTTTCTTCCTGTTTTCCTAATTAGAGTCTCCCCTTGAAATGAAGGTACGGAGTTTTACAGGGCACAGAAGAAAATATTGATATACAGTGTCACCAGTAAAGTCCGCATCATATGGGATTTCTTTTTATTAATAGCTTTATTAAAAATTTGACTTTGGCATCAAGTTCTGCTTCGATCGAGATGAAAATTAAGCAAAAAAATAGTAGTCACGTGATTCGCATTATCTGTCAAATTTTAATTTATTCCAAAAAATAATACAAAAGAGGGGTTATTTTTGAAAATATCGAAAAAAGTTATTAGAAAAAGTTTTTTTAAATGCAGTTTCTAGCCCACATGCCAATTTCAGCTGCATAAGATAATTTTTATTTTTTACCTATATTTTGTAAATTGCACCACTTTTGCAAAATAAGACTCAACGCAACCTACATAAAACTTCTTAGTTTTGACAATGCTTTATTCAGATACATTTTCTTTAAAGTAGCGCCATATTAAATGTGTGTTTTTCTACAAAATCAAAATTGGGCTATTACAATTTGGTCGCATGTTATTCAAAGTTTATTTGTTTTTGACCCTGTATAAACTTCATAAAATAAGTATTCTTGAAAACGTAGTTTGTGTTTGAAAGTAATACACCTTAATATTAAGACAAAAAAGAACACAGTGTCTTCAGTAAAGTGTTTTTTAAGTGGAAAATAAATTTTTAGTTTAACAACGTAAAGTTTATCTATTTTCGACGATTTAATTTAAACTCCTATATTATAATGTATTATTAAGCTATGCCACAATAACGTTTTTGTAGAAAATAACACATTTAATATGGCGCTACTTTAAAGAAAATGTATCTGAAATAAAGCCTTGTCAAAACTGAGAAGTTTTATGTAGGTTGCGTTGGCTATTTTGTAAAAGTGGTGCAATTTAAAAAATATAGGTAAAAAATCAGAATTATCTTATGCAGCTGAAATTTTGCATGTGGGCTAGAAACTGCGTTTAGAAAAACCTTTTCTAATAACTTTTTTCGATTTTTTCAGAAATAATCCCACATTTAAATTATTTTTTGGAAAAAATTAAAATTTGACAGATAATGCGAATCACGTGAATAAAGCTATTAATAAAAAAAATCCCATATGATGCGGACTTTTCTGGTGACACTGTATTTATAATATAATATTTTTATGTTAATAATAATATATATTATCGATATATCGAATAACGATATTTAAAAAATAAAATGATATATCGATATTATCGATATACTGACTATATCGATATTTTTTTCAATATCGATATTTGATATTGGAATTTCAATATTGCCCAGCCCTAGCCATAACCCAAACAACTTCACAGATAGCGGCACGCTGTACTAAAAGCCATTTTGCGAAAGTCAAGCGGCCATCAATACACCGTAGCACCATCCCAGCGGAATCAACTCCAATACAAAAAGCAGTTACAGTGGAAATAAATCAAAAGATAAACAAACTAAATAAAACCAGGAACCATATATATCAGCAATCTGTGGAGTTGCTTGGGTTATGGCTGCCCGTAAAGTCCTAATAAGTACAAAACGGCCGTCGCGGTCTATCTACCGACCCCAGCAAGGCCGTAGCCAGGGGGGGCATCAAGGGGGATTGATCCCCCCCGAAATAAAAAATATATTTATTTTAGACTTTTAATAACTATTAATAAGACTGCAGTTATATACAGTGCGCCCGTCTCACTTTGTTGTTACACCACATAATAGTTAATCTTATTTACGGGCTACAATGGCTGCAGATCGCCTTAATGGTCTGGCTTTCCTATACTTATGTCCACCGTGATATAAACGTAGAGGTAAACAAAATCATAAATATTTTCTTTTCTAAGAACAGGAAACTTGATTTTGTAATTTAGTACAAAGTAAGTAGGTACTTCAGATATTTTTTTGTTCTTATTGTTTATTTTTCGTTTTCATTTTTGTTTTTGATCTTATTATTACATAATATAATTTATTATAATAATTATTATACTTAGATATAATTATGACTTAATATAAGAGACATGTTAATTAGTAAAATAAATAGTTTATTGTTTATTTTGTCGACCGACCTTTCAAATTTCGAATTTCTTTTAAATTAAAAGAGTGTTTTAAAGTCTGGCATATTGCCGCAGATTAAGCTTTACGGTTATTTTACCCAAAAAAGGCCGTGGCACCGTAAAAGAGCGCCTTTGGCGCAGTTCCCTTTCACCCCCCCCCCCCCCTAGAACAAATCCTAAATCCGCTACTGGAACAACCGCCCCCCCCGAAATTATTTTCTGGCTACGGCCTTAGACCCCAGTGTATCCAATACAAAAGGCAGTTACACACTTGACCGCTTTATGTTGCTTTTAATAATTTATTATATATTTGATAATAATTATATGATTCCGAAGAGCTCTGTATTTTCTGTACAAATTCAAACAAAATGGCACAACTACAGTTCGCGGAACCTTAACTTTTGTATCTAGAATGTTCACCACTAATGTTCTTCCTAATCCTTGATGTTGTCGATTGTCAAATGGCACAGCTTTCCTCTGTGACAAGCGCCAAATATGCCCAATACAATTGCTTCTTTCCTCATGAGGTACTTATCGTCTAATGATATTCTCAGGAACTACTCAGCTTGGTCGCTGCTCGAAATTATAGACTTTTCAGGTTTATAGCCTTTCAACATGTTTTTAATCATTAAGTAGTAGGTAAGTCCTTCGAAATCTACGAAAAATATATTTTCATTGTATTTTCGGGAAATACATTCAAATGCAAAAATTTTGCAATAAGTAATTTCGTCCTATATCTTGGACTTCGGCAACAAATTAAAGCTCTGCTTCGTTTATTTCCCCATTTGGATCGTTTTCTACCAGATTATCCATCGAAAATCGCACAAATTAAAAAAAAAAATTCTTTTACAAGTCGTTGACAGTAGGTGTTTTTCCGTAACTAACAAAAATACACATTAAACACAACACAACTAACAACAAAGAAATAAGATAAGTCACTTGATTCTTGATATAAAAATATAAAATCCTCTTCAAACAGTATTAAATAATATATTTAAAAATATACGACTCTAAATACTAATAATTTAAAAGGGGTAAGAGGAGATGAAATAATATCACAGATTAACTAATAGTAATCTGCGATAATAAGTTGTCAAAAATGTTCGGCCGTATAGCTTTTCTGAGCTTTGGCAGGTCTGCCATTCAGCCAAAAAAAAAAAAATGATACCAGGAAATTTAATTCTTACCTATAATTAATAAAAAAAGTTAAATGAATGACGAAATAGCCTTTATTACAAAAACCATGCTGATTGCCGATGTGTCAATCTATTTACAGATATATTGTTGTGTCCAATTTTTTCTTTCTTCTGGCACAAAATACATTATATATACATATATATTTTAAGGATTTATATTTGTAGACGTAAAAAGCTTTTATAACATTAAGCACAGTTTATTCGCAATAAAATAAAGCTTTTTTAGCTCTGACAAGATCAGGAAAAGCACTAAAGTCGGTAGTTAGTAGTTGGTCTGGCGTGTTCTATTTATTATTTATTATATGTATATTATATATATATATATATATATACTAGCGTGTACCCGGCATGCGTTGCAATGCCCGGCATTCGCCCCGGTAGCATCTAGACCAGTGCTACTCAAACTTTTTGAGTCGCGGGCCAGTAATTATTTTGTCATGTTATCCGCGGACCAGAGTGACGCCGCCGGAGGCGAAAATTTTTCGGGTGCCACGCCCCTTTTTTGGGCGTTTTAATGATATCCGATATCGATATTTAGTCAAAAATATCATAACATAAAGCCCCTGGGCCTCCCGCGCCTTAAAAATTTTATATAATTTATTTTAAATAAGTAATCAATATTAATTATTACACACGTTTGTTATTTTATTGTTTCTTGTTTACAATATTGTATTTGATATTTTTTTTTCTATTGAATATTTACAAGACTACCAAAAGTAGGGGAGGTCCGCCAACAGTGGCCACCTTTTTTAATATTGGTCGGTATAGCCAAAACCAACCAACTTTTCCATCACATATATAATTTAAACATTGTTACATTGGAAGTGCTTTTTAAATTCTTGCTTTATTTTAAACTGACTACTTGTTAAATTTGAAAAAAATACATAAGAAACAAATAATGATTTATGACCACTGTACCAAACCAGTAAGGTACAGTTGTCAGGAAAAATATTTATTTAAAACGCTGATTTATTAACAATAACAGAAGGTAAAAAAGAATCTAATATAGGTTGAATCGGGACAAATCTACGGAAAACTGGTGGTATCGTTGAACACTTGCCTTTCCACCAGTGGATAATGGAGTTTATCAATAGGGGCAGTTTTTGCTATTCTTGCAGGAATTGTACAATGATTCCCGAGTGTGTGGATAATAGCGATAATATTCACCAAGAAAAGCAGCACTTAAGATAACTTTTGAATAAAATAAACAGTTACGATGCGGTCACCCCTAATATTTCTGTCCTACTGGCAAATAGTTAACATAATCTATAAACGCGTCCTAATTTACATCATTTCCAAAAGATTACGGTAGTTGTGAGGGTTTTATTTAACTATTAACGACGGGTGGCCACTGTTCTTGCTATGGCCACTGTTGACGGACCTCCCCTACTATTTTTTACCAGAGTAGAGCCCAAGATTACTTTTACAAACAAAATAAGTAGAAATTTACTTTGAAAATATGGTTTATTTCTAATTTTTGTAGTAAATAGCGTATCTTTTAAAATAATATAATATGTATATTTAGGGTGGGCTGTGCTGCGGACCAGCTACTATCGGCTCGCGGACCAGCACTGGTCCGCGGACCACAGTTTGAGTAGCACTGATCTAGACATTCCGCTATAGGATTCGGCACCCGTCTCGATTCTGATGGATGATTTTAAACGTTCCGTCTAAAAGGTATATTGGCAACTGGTTTGTTCGTTGTTACCCAGATCATTTTTCTTAAATTTAATTAAAATTTTATAAAATAATATTAGTTGAAAAAATTGAATAAAAAAAAATGCTCTGGGTAACAACGATTAAACCGGTTGCCAATATACCTTTTAGACGGAACGTTTAAAATCATCCAATCAGAATAGAGACGGGTGCCGAATCCTATAGCGGAATGTCTAGATGCGCCCCGGTATACGTCTTGGTATGGTCGCTTTCTCTGAGATGCCATAATAAGGCGAGTTCACCATCACGTCAAGTAATACTTTACAGATTTATAGATACAAACCCGAACAAACCCGAATTATTCTATATATTAGTACCCGGCATGCGTTGTTACAATGCCACTTTTTTTAATGCTGAAACCTTCCTCGGCCTGCACACAACAACTCACCAAGGTTTCATCGCAATCGGATGAATGGTATAGGAACGCATACGGGACATACAGACAGACAGACAAACATTCATTTTCATATATATACACGACACTTTTCGGGTGTGTGTCATTTTTTCTACAACCTAAGATCGTTGTACACTTGTGACAATACTATTATACCGAATCCTTTGTGCACGGCACTGTTTGGGTATGTGTCAATTTATCCGCAATCCATGTTGTATTTGAGACAATAATATTGTGCCGAACCCTTCGGGCACGGCACTGTTCGGGTATCTGTAGTTTTTTCACAATAGTATAGTTTTTTCATAACCCAAGATCGTCATATCAATTATGTATAGTTTTTTCATAACCCAAGATCGTCTTATCAAATATGTATAATTTTTTCACAACCAAAGATTGCTTTAAAACATTGTGAAATTTTTTCACAAATCCATTTCGTTTTTCTGGTATCCATGATTGTCGCTTAAGAAAACGAAATTAGAGAAATTTTCAATACCTAAATAACGAAATTTTAAACCTGAGCTGTCGAATTTTGACAGGTATGTGTCAAATTTTTTTCCATTTTTTTATTGTCGAGTATTGTAGCTGCAAGAATGCGATATCAAAAGTAAGAAAAAAAAAAGTTATACTTGAACTGTCAAATTTTGACAGGTAGGTGTCAAATTTTTTAAAATTTTTTTCTTCTCTTAGATCATAGCCGCAAGAATCCGATATCAAGAATTAAAAAAAACAATTTACACTTGAGCTGTCAAATTTTGACAGGTGGGTGTAAAATTTTTTTCTTGTCGACTATCGTAGCTGCAAGAATGCGATATCAAAAGTAAGGGAAAAAAAATTTATACTTGACCTGTCAAATTTTTTTCATTTTTTTCCTTTCCTAGATCATAACTGCAAGATTGCAAGGTTAAAAATTTAAATAATCAGACTTTAAATCACTGCTGTCACATTTTGACAGGTCTAATATGTCAAATTTTTTTGCATTTTTTTTTGTCCAAGATCGTAGCTGCAAGAGTCCGATATCAAAAATATGAAAAAAAACAATTTATACTTGATCTGTCAAATTTTGACAGCCTAAGTGTCAATTTTTTTTTTCATTTTTTCTTGTCCGGGATGGTAGCTACAATATTGCCAAATGAAATATTTCAATTAAAAGAAGTTGAACTCACTCCTGTCAAATTTTGACAGCTGTCAATGTCAAATTTGTAACGGCTATATTTTTACCCAGGTTAGTTACTAAATTAATCCGAAATCAAAAATTTGTTATCTCTTTAAATAAGAAAGTTACACATGATTTTATGTCAAAAGCTGTCACATACTTTATTTAAACTTTTTTCATGTTAAAAACAAAAGAAAATATACGTGTTTTTTTGTTTTTCTCTAAAATTAATTCCAGACCCGGCTATATATACAGTATGTCTCTGTAAGTTTGCATCATATGGAAAACTTTTTTATTATTCATTTGACGAAAAAAAGTTATTCTTCATAAAAAGCTCTGCATGGTCTAAAACCTAAAATGCAACCATCAAATATCGAAATTTTCCAGTCATCTACGAGGTTTGTCAAAAAATGTGAATTTTTCCCAAGAATGTAAATTTTTCCCAAGAGTAAAGTACCTTTATTTTTGACATTATCAAAAATTGTTATTAAAAAAAGTTGATCAGAACTAAAAACCATGTCTAAATATGCAATAACACGCATTAAATTAATTAAATAATTAAATAATTAATAATAAATTAATAAAATAATTTTTCAACATAAATGCGTATAATTGCATATTTAGACGTGGTTTTTAGTTCTGATCAACTTTTTTTAACAACAATTTTTGATAATGTCAAAAATAAAGGTACTTTACTCTTGGGAAAAATTTACATTCTTGAGAAAAATTCACATTTTTTGACAAACCTCGTAGATGACTGGAAAATTTCGATATTTGATGGTTGCATTTTAGGTTTTAGACCATGCAGAGCTTTTTATGAAGAAGAACTTTTTTCGTAAAATGAATAATAAAAAAGTTTTCCATATGATGCAAACTTACGGAGACATACTGTATATATAATATATTAGTACCCGGCATGCGTTGTTAAAATGCCACTTTTTTTATGCCAAAATATTTCCTGCTTTCGAGTTACATCCGGTTTAACCGGAAGTTGATTTTTTTGGGAAGATAATAAAAATTGAAGATAGGGACATGTAAGCCGTTTTGCTCTAAGACGTACTGTTAGAAGGTTATAAGCTGTCAAAGTTCAAAAATGTCACTTTTCGAGAGTCAATATCTCGGAAACTATGAAGTATAGACTAATAATGCATTTAATAAAAAATAATTATAATTTTATGTGGAATTTAAAAATGTAAAAATATACAGGGTGTTCCATTTAAAAAAATATTCCAAAAGCGGACCCAGCTCTCATCTTGACATTTAAAGCTTTCTTTGGTATGTCAAAAAGTGCAAGACTTGCTCAAATATTATCGTACAAAATTTCATTAAAATATACCGAACGGTTTAGAAGTTAGAGGGGGGGACGGACTTTAGGTCCTCACTGTATAGATTAACAAAATTGATAATAATTTGCTTATTTTAGATTATATTATTGTTTATCTAGTCCTAGTCTAATAGACTCAGACAGCACTATCAGTGGCTTAAAATTTGAGTATTATAAAATATATACATATAAGTAAAGTGCATGTAGATTTGTTTAAAATATAATAAGAAACGGATATGATGTACATGTTAAAAAATCTAACTCTAGTGGAGATTGGTTTCTTCGAGGGTTTCTTATTTGCAAAATTAAGTTTTATGCTGGCATCCAGCAATAATTCTAGGCGAATTTTATCTGTAATTAAATAAAGTCTTCCTGGCTCTAGCCTGTCGGGCCTATAAAGTCCATTTAAAATACCCAGACAGTAATAAAACGAGTCAGTGTCGTAAGATGCATAGAGCAAAACGAGGAAAAGCATTCGACTCTATAGAGCCGTCGCGTCGGTCAAATCGTAAATTCGCCCATTCTTACGACTGTGACTGCCTCTAATTCCTCCCCGAAGACGCACGACGTGTTCTTTATGTATTTGCGTGAGTGCTTCCCTCAATTGATTCGCCGCCTTATGTTCGTATTACCGAAACGCAAATTAATGATATAATGTAAAGTAAGTACAATACAATATAAGCCCAAAATTTGTCGGTCCGATAATAAGTATTATTAAAACAAAGAATAATTAATATTATTATAACTTATTTGTATTTTTGCTCATAAAAAAACATCTAAAATATGATATCTTAATAAAAAATAAAAATATTTTACTACCAGAAGTTTCACATTTATTTAAACCTTGGATTATCGGGCGCGAGTCGACCAGATAGGGATTCAAGGTGTGTGGTGTGTGGTATAATATGCGACATGCTAAATCGTATCTGGTCCGTTTTTCTTTTTATAGAGAAACAAGGATAACACAGGTACTATAGACAATGTTTGGCTGCTGTAAAATTTGGTGATTTTCCGAGAGGGCTGATTAGTAGAATGTTGCGATCATAACCTAATTTTACTGCTATTTAACCAATTAGTTGTGAGAAGTAAGGATATTTGGCCAATGAGAATTGGGATATAAAAGAAATAGCGCTAGTCGACGTATTATTAAGGTATGAAATTTTACAACGAAATACCCCAAGAATTAAAATTTTTAAATATAAAACGTTTTAAAATGATAACTAAGAAAATACTTAAAAAAGGGGAAGCTAAATTTGAAACTAAAAAATATTTAAACGTGCACTTATTTTATGATTAATTATTCTTTTCAAAATTATTTATAAATTATTAACATTTTATTATTATTTTATTAAAAGAAATAATAATTGCATAATTTTATACATATTTAAATATTTTTATTTTTTTATTGAATATTAACATTTTAAGTTTTATTTTGACTTACCTTATATTTTAATTATTTATATTTAACAATTAATTAGTCTCCGACCGAGACAAGATTTTCAGCCGAAACCGAATCCTCGGCCTTGGTCTAAGTTTCGGCCGAAACCGAAACCGAAACTTTTATTGTATACTAAAATCTAATTTATTTTATATAGGACGAGATCGATCTTGGGAACGGATTGAACTCTTCCCACCTAAAAAAAAAAGGTCGACAGAGAAAAACTTTATTTACCGAAACTAGCCGAAACCGAAACCAAAACCGAACCTTCGATCGGTCTCTAACAATTATATTTTTGATGTTGTTATTAGTAGAGAATCTCGCATGAACAGATGTTTTTGGGATTTTAATTGGAATAACTAAATAAATAAACGTGGACATCCAGAGTAGTATTTGTGAATTTTTATATTGTTGCTTTGTAGTTGGATCAATTGGTTAATTGATATCCGAGTTGAAATATTATTAGTGTTAATTCGCGTAGGTAACTCTTTTATTATTATATTTGAAAAAGGGTATGTTGGTATCTAGGTACCTACCTAGTTCTTTTTGATAGTTTTGGCTTTGTCTGTTGAAGTTATGACTTTTTGTTTATTTTATTCCGTGCAATCCATAGTCATAGCAAATAGCTGGAGACCTTTTGAGTCTTCGCAGAACAGTCTCAAATTTGGCGACCAAATGAGAACCTTGCCTACCTACCACCTGTATACCTACCAGATGTCTTCTTGCAAAAAATAATCTCGCAATATTACTATTAAATTTATAAAGATACCTACTTCTTTTTATCGATTTGTATGACAAATACTTTTATCAAAAAACACAAATAACATATTTCGATATACACCTCTCTACTACCAGTAATTTCCTCATTTAAAGGAAAACCAAACGTGCAGAACATTACAATTAATGAATTAAAATATAGACCAAAATTGGTGGTATCAATGCTTTATTTATTATAATTACATATCAAAGCATGCACCGACAAATTTCGTGTGCTCCAGGCAGTTTCAAAAAGTTCCTAATAAATCATGGCGAACAAACCCGAACAAACCCCTACCAGAAAATTGCAAACTATCAACAAATATTTGTTTTTAACATATTATAGCAAATAAACAATTAATGAATAGTTATACTGAATACGCTCCTGTGTAATATTTGCAGGTGGCATTTTCGGATCTTTTATTATTTTTTTTTACATAATGTTTTTGCGAGAGACTTTTTAGTTCTCCAAATCATAAAGGATGCGATCGATAATTTTGCGTTTATGTTGTATGCACTTTACTGTCCGCAGGCCTATTGGTCCTCCTGGTAGCCGACACGAACAGAAGGTGCTTTAGCTGAAAGATAAAAACTACAAATAAACATAAATAATAATTGCTTGTTTGTAAACAGTATAACATTTTCTAAAATTATCGTACTTATTTTACCTTTTCTGATGTTCGTCGATTTGATGACATCGGAAATTTGCTGCTTTCATGCGGATTCGTTTTCCTTTCTCTCCCTTTGGGAAGTCTTGCAAAACAGTCACTTTCACTTTCACTGATTTAAATTTCTTTCCTTTTTGGTGCTAATTGCTGTAATTGTGTCATATTTCTTCACTTTTCTCGAACGCATGCTCCGCTCTATCGTCCAGTGATTTTACTTACCTAGAATTAACTGCTGGGTTCTATGTCTTCACTGAATATGAGACTCCTGGTGACTCGGTTAGAAGTTCCACTTGCTCTTGGATTTGTTTGTTGTCACCCTTCCTCAATTCGTTTGTGCAATTGTATTAAAGCAGAACATAAAAATATAATGCCTTTATTAAACTAGTTGCCAGCCTGGCATTGTCTATGTCGCTGCCGTCCATAACAGGCCGCCACTGGTTGGTATCTTCTTGAAAATTTCATTTTCCCCTAAAAAGTTTACCACTACATTACATGGCAGCATTTCTTATATTGAGATGTGTTTCTAAATAATTGAAATAAAATATTATGTTTATATCATTAATAACTTTGACAGTACGAACACTTCGAGAACCTTCAAAATGTCGAAGGACAAGGAAAATTGGCCACTTTGTTTGGTAATATATTATATTTACAAGCTCAGTTAATTTATAACTAAGTGTATAATAAATAATCCATACGTTCTCTTAAAAACGATTCTGCATCCGACGTCAAACGAGTAAATGAAAACCCCCCAGTGTTGCTATTATGGATGATGTTATTCCACAAGTGAGGAAACATCGGCCTCGGCAATATGCCAAAGAATCGGAAATCTACGGCGATTTGAACCATAAAGACAAGATGCTACACAATCGATTGGGCAAAGAAACAAGCTGCGGTGATATTGTGAGGGACACTCAAGCATGTTCTACTACACAAACAGAGCTATACGATTTTACAGGTCAATATCGGAATGTAATATGGGTTTTGTCTAACGCCAGGCACGTTTTATTCTAATAAGATGGGAAACATTTTCTTTCCTACGACGTTTATTTACCCTAATAATTGTCTTACCACTGAAAGTAACCATTGATATTATTATGTAGTAATTAGTAAATCGTACCATAGACATATATAGACTAAAAGGGCGAAATTTTTTATAGGCGCCAAATTTCTGTCCGCTAGCAGTCGCTAGGCACTTGGAGAGGGAGACAATTCCAAGTCAAAGCCAAAGTCAAAGTTTTATTTGCTACTTACATAAATTGTTTATAGCACGTCATAAATAATAATATAAAGGTAAATATAATTTAACAGTGACAAATGTATACAGGGTTAAGCACATGTTCCGGAACGGCTTAATTACAGGCGAACGAAAAGTGATATCGGATCCCGGTTTTGGGCAATCTATAGGACTAAAATTTATAATATAAAATTATAAAGGAAACAATGCACAGACATTAAAATACAATTTAAAATTAAGAGACACAAAACTGGCACAACCAATGCACAGCATCCGGGCAGTGATTACCAGGAGGCCAGCAGGTACTCATTGAAGGTATAAAAGCAATGGTTTAGTATATACTTTTTAACATATTTTTTGAACAGAACATCATCGAGGGCTCGATACCGTCCCGGGATCTTCTTAACATAGTATAAAACAAAGTCGCTATCCTGTCTTATGTGCTTAAATCTTTAAAACTACGCAACGGATTTTGAAGCGGTTTTTTTAAATAGATAGAGTAATTCAAGAGGAAGGTTTTTATGTATAATTACCTACCCGCCCCGGCTTCGCACGGGTGGAATTTCAGAAAGTGGAATACCGGGTACTAATATATCGGGTTTGTTCGGTTTGTATTTATACCAGCGGGTTGCAACGCATGCCGGGTAAACGCTAGTATTATATAAATTGCAATTAAGTGAATTGTTTTTAGATTTAGTAAGTCTGAATCGCTGAGCCACTATCCTGTCTGAGCCTCGAGTGTTGTAGCTGTTAATATCTGAATGCCTATAGTAAGTTAAGTTTATCTCTGCGGGAATGTAGCTCCAGCATAGTTTGAAAAATATAAACACAGGGTAGCGGCATTATGCATTAACAGAGGCAGACAATGGTCCCTCTATCCCTATATATATACAGGGTGTTCCGATGATCATGTTACAAAATTCTAGGGTAGATAAAACACACGAAAATAAGAAAAAAAGTTCATGTGAACATGGGTCCGGAAACGCTTCTTCAGGGAGCTAGGGCCCTTCGAAGATGACCTTCAAAAACTACTTTTCGTTTTATAGCTTCGGTACTACTGCAGCTATCGCAACCAATTTTGGGACATGAAATCTAGTTCGTAGGTTCATCAATTTGAGCCTTCCGGATTTTGTCACCTTTAACCAGGGGCGTACAAACCAAGGGGGTATTTGAGTAAATTTGACCCTACTCCTCTTAGGCTTTAATTTCTTACCATTTTTATATCTGATTCGGAGGAAACTGTGACAGATAGCGATTTTTACTAAGAGTACCTTTTTTATGTAAAAGGCATTGGAGAATCATAATCAGATATAAAAATGGTAAGAAATTAAAGCCTAAGAGGAGTAGGGTCAAATTTACTCAAATACCCCCTTGGTTTGTACGCCCCTGGTTAAAGGTGACAAAATCCGGAAGGCTCAAATTGATGAACCTACGAACTAGATTTCATGTCCCAAAATTGGTTGCGATAGCTGCAGTAGTACCGAAGCTATAAAACGAAAAGTAGTTTTTGAAGGTCATCTTCGAAGGGCCCTAGCTCCCTGAAGAAGCGTTTCCGGACCCATGTTCACATGAACTTTTTTTCTTATTTACGTGTGTTTTATCTACCCTAGAATTTTGTAACATGATCATCGGAACACCCTGTATATAATAGCTTTCTTTTGGAGTCGAAAGATCTGTTGTGCATTTGCACTGTTTTCCCACAATATTGCCCCCATACGCAATATGGGAGTGAAAAAGGCCGAAGTAAAGCGATTTTAAAACATCCAAAGTCAAACACCTGCGCAAATTTCTAAGAAGAAAGACAAGTTTCGTCCGAGTTCAGGTATCTGGGCCTTCCAGGATAAGGAAATATCCAGTAATTGTTTTTGTTCAATAGTCGATTATTCGAAACAACCAGTTCTTGAGTCTTACTCGTATTAAGATGCAAGAGATTGCAAGAAAACCAGTTTTCTGCATCCTTCAGCAGCAGTTGTGACGTCATAATCAAATTCTCCAGACTAGAAGCAGAAGTAATAAAAGTAGTGTCGTCTGCAAATACTGTCAAATTACAAATCCGTTGCATGTAATAACACAAATCATTAATATAAATTATAAACAGGAGGGGCCTAAGGACAGATCCCTGTAGCACTCCATATTTAACATAGCCTAAATCAGACTTGACAACTTCAATCTTCACAAACTGCCGCCTATCAGACAAATAAGACTCAATAAGGTTCAGGGGAACACCTCTTATGCCATAGTGGTATAGTTTTTTTAACAGGAGTTTGTGACAGACACAGTCGAAAGCTTTTCTTAGATCGCACAGACCCCAAGTCCTCGACTATGTTCACTCACAACCTGTAAGACTGCTTCCGCTGTCGATCTTTTTCTTCTAAACCCATACTAAGAAGGATGAAATAATCCATTAGTCTCAAAATAAGTATTAAGACGCTTTTTAAGCAGAGACTCAAAAACCTTGGAAAATATAACTATAATAGCTATGAGTCGATAATTCTCCACCAATTCAGAGTCTCCCTTTTTTTTCAACTCATAATGTTGGATAACGTAGAGGTAAAACGCCGTTCTTACTCCGTTAAAAGTTGTCTATTTAACTTTCCTTCATCAAAATACACATTTTATTTTCTTGTCCATTTTATGATAAATTTTCACTTGTCACCACACACAAATTAAACTAACTCGACTCTGGACCAAGAACAACGTAACTTAAATGAACTAAAAAAACGTTCTATCAAAAGTTCTCGAGGCTTGGGTGTCAAAATTCCCGGCTACTCGCTTTTTTGTCGGTCTGCGTGTCACTGCCACGTACCAGTGGCCACATTTCATTGCCCAGTTGTGGCATTAAATAAATATTGGTAGCGGAAATCGAGGATGTGTACCCTGGCGTAAATAAAATATAAATAGAGTAGGTAAACTTACTTTAAAATTACCTGATTCTCTGAAAAACTGTTAGAGTGTTGTTTCGAGAGCTGTTTTTTTTATTGTTTAAATTTTAGGAAGCTTAACAAAAGTATTATAAATATTGGGGAAATTTCAAATTTTTGAAATTTATATACCTACAGGTTGTCTCTAAAGGCGCAAAAAAATGGCACCACAAAGTGCTGAGGCTTAAATATGACGATCTAATTTTTTTTTTAATTAAATTAAATTTTTGTTGATTAATCTCTTATTGATTGGTTTTACTAGAGAACAAAATTAACAACACATTTATGTAATGTTTTTTTTTTAGTTTTTCGCTTCAAATTGAGTTTAATCATTACAATAATTTAGACCTGGCCATACACAAAGTTAATTTATTAAATCCAAATGTGCGAAATTTGGGTGTGACTTTTGACAGTTCTTTAAGATTTAATGCGCATGTGTCAAGTTGTATACAAAAAGCCTTTACTAAACTAAAATTCCTATATCATATGCGACACTTTTTGTCACATAAGGTTAAAACACTTCTGTGCGGCTCCCTCGTGCTCTCATTGTTTAACCATGGCGACGTTGTGTACGGAAACTGTCTTACCGTAGTCGACAAACGATGAATACAACTTGTTCAGAATTCTTATCTAAGACTTATTCATGGAGTAAGAAAATATGAACACATCTCTCATAAGCTGGACGAGTCGCACTGGTTGAATATGGCGGAGAGGAGGGAGCTGCATCAGGCCTGTTTCTTTTATAAGATCTTATGTTTAAAATGCCCTGCATATCTGTATAATCGTATTAACTTTCGAACTGATGTACATACTCTTAATACTAGATTTAAAGATAGAATAACACCGCCATATCACCACACTGTAATCTTCGAGCGAAGCTTTACATATAATATTGCTAAGTTCTATAACTCTTTGCCAGATAAATTTAAAAATCGATCACCCTCTGCATTTAGGTTAAGTTATACTAATTACATTTTGAATAAACGTCTATGATTAACATGTTCCCCATACATCCTGTTATTCCGTTACATATACAGTTAGATACCCATACACCGCTAGGTTAGGTTAAGTAAGTTAGGAACTAGCTATAGGTTAAGTTGATCAGGATGCCCCGTCTGGACTTCGCCTATTTCAGAGTAGTATATGTACCCTTAATTTTCTTTATTTTGAACTTGTACTGGAACATTTTTTTTATTCTGAAATAAAGACAATTATTATTATTATTATTATTATTATTATTATTATTATTATTATTATTATTATTATTATTATTAATATATCTCAAAAAAGTTTTTTCGTTTCAAATATGCGTAAGCTACAGCAGGTGGCGTTCTCTAAATTTTTAAATAAAAATTAGAACAGATTTTAATTTTTCATCCTACAAAACCCCCCTCCCCCCTAGCCGAATATTGTGACAAAACACCAATTATTAAAAGAAATAATACCCCCCCCCCCCAACCCCTTAGAGACGACCCTGTATTGTATGTTTAATTCTTAGCATGTTTCCTAAAAAAACTACACTATTTATATGAAATTTGGAGAAATTTAGGCAATTATCTAAAATTTTATTTACGCAATGTTAGTTTTGCAATAAACTTTAATTTATAATAATAGGGTAACCTAAAATGTTAGAATAATTTCTCCTAAATAGGGCTGCATGCAGTAATGCCCGCAATGCAATCGTACCTGCAGTTGCAATGAGCATGCAATAAAGACTGTAAATAACTGACATTATGGCATGCCAAAATACGACGCCTTGGCACGGCGGCGCCGCCGGGGCGACTGGCGTCCTTACGAATTGTTATTTTCAATTCATGACCGTTTCCAATTAAAATATATATTATTTAAATGAAGCTGCGAGTAAATAATTCCCTCTATTTGGACTAATTTCTAGTCATGTTAATTGTTTCTGCAGTGAAATAAAAAAAAATTATAAAAAAATAAAAGCACATTTAAAAAATGCTTCGAAAGATATGAATTAACATAATTTTACACAGGGTGGCCCATCGAAAACGAAACAGAGACATTTACTGACAGCTCAGTTCTTTTTTGGAAGAACGCTCAGACCCGTCGATTGTGTTTTCGAGGGGGTCACAAAATTGGCAAAAAATCACGTTAACACGTGCAGCGCCCTGGGCGGGTGTGGCACCACCACTAAAATCTTAAATAGAAAGGGGGGTCGAGGGATACCTTATTTTAAACGACTTTTAATTCCCTTTATAATGATGTAAAATTCATGTACTTCAGTTCAGAAGTTTTTGAGATTTATTGATTTAAAGCTTCAATAAAACTTTAATACATCATCATTAGTGGAGATCAATAGATTTGGCAGCAAAGTAGTTTAAAAATGAAGAATGAACTGACCCGTCAGCCAAGTAAATGTTGGAAATGACCACCATGACTCTCCATGCAGTAATAAAGATTTTTCCTCAAAACGTTGCCGCACATTTTGCAATACTTGAAAAGTAATTTGAAGGCACTCATTCACAATTCTTTGTAGCAAATCTTCTAACGATGTTGGCTGAGTAGCATAGATTTTGCTTTTTAAGTGACCCCACGGAAAGAAATCCAAAGGTGATAAATCTGGCGATTCTTGGGGGTCATTCAATGGCACCTCTTCTACCAATCCATCGACCTGGAAACGTCTGATCTAAATATTGTCGAACACGTAATGCGTAATTATAGTAATTCCAAATACATTTCACCCGTCAAATTTCCAGGTAAGAAAAAAGGATCAACTAAATGACCGCCAAAAATACCAGCCCAAGCATTTAATTTTTGTGGCTGCTGTGTGTGTCATGATAAATTCTGGGATTAGAATCGGACCAATATCGGCAGTAAAGACGATTTACTACGCCATTTAAGAAAAAGGAACATTCGTCGGAAAAGCAAATGTTGAATAGAAAATGTTCATCGTTTATAATTCGTTCACTCATATCTTCACAAAATTGTAATCGCCGATCAAAATTGTCTTCATTAAGTTCTTGTACAAGGTGAATTTTATACGGATAAAAACTATGGGCCTTTAGAATCCGTTGGATACTACGTCGACTAACACCACACACAGTATCCAATTTGCTGGTACTTGACGTAGGATCGACATAAACTTGCCCTAAAACCCCTTCTATTGCTTCGTTCCTTATGGGATTTTCAATGTTGCGTTTTTTATTGGCGACTGTTCCAGTTTCTCGAAATTTAGCTACAAGTTCTAGGACATATTTTCGATGCACGTTACTGTTCTCATGTCGCTCATTAAATATTTGTGCTGTTCTATTAGCGCACTGATTATTGCACTGATATATAAATGATGTAGAAAGGTGTCAAAAATGTTATATCAAATGTGTTTATTCTCAATCCTAGAGGGCGCTGTTTGAGGATGTCAAATCTGACACAATAAGGAAACAAATAAATCTAATTACCTCCAGGTTGTGAGAAAAACAATATGAAGACAAGATATTTCGCCATAATGCGTAATTTGTCACAAGTGTATTTTCTATAAGTCATGAGTCATGATATATTTCACTTATTTATTGAAAAAGAGAAACAAAAAGCATTGAAGAAATAAATTTTATCACCTAGTTTAGTAATTTAGCTTAATATTTTTAAGGCGCTTCAATTTATTTGCATTTACAGAAAAAATAATATTTTGCGAAAAAATAAAATTGAAAATTATTTAAAAAATTTTAAATTGAATTAGTTTGACAACTTTTCGGCTTTTTAAAAGATGCAGGAATGTAATTAAAGCCACTTTTATCAAGATAAAGGTTCATTTATCAAAATGGCATTTAGAACGCGAGATATTATTCTGGTTCAAAAAGGAGTCGAATCACAATTTCTAGGATTGGGGTTCTATATCGTTTCGTATATTATCTAGCTAGAAACATTATCGAAACAGAAATACTGTTTTGATAAAGTATCGTTAATAATGCAAAATAAACGTAGCTAAAGCGACTACGACTTACATAACCTAAAACAAGAAGAACCCACAGAAATATTTGATATTAAACATATTGAAAAAACGAAACCGAAAACAATTATTTAGAAATTATAATTATTGGGGGTAAATATTAATGTTCTGCCTTCCTTCTTAACATTTTTAGGTTATTGTTATTATAATTTGTTCTGATCGACGAGCAGGTAGTGAGTTTGAGTATATTGCTGAAAGTTTTGAAAATTATTTTCTTCACAAGTTTTATAAATGTATGGCCACCTCTGTTTGGTAAATATTTCGAACCAGAAAATTTCCAAGTTATTTCGATTCACTTAAATCAAAAATGTGCCGCTACAATTTATAAACGCATGTTTCGCACATAACAATTTTATCGAAAAATGTTTCGAAAAATACTATTCATTCCCTTCCATGTTAAAGGTATTGACAAGTGGTTTATAAAATTTTTCGAAACAAACAGATCAAAAATGTTTCAAGCAACAGAATTCGTAAATGTGTCCAAAAAATTTGCCGCGACACAATTTTTATATTTGCACCAAAAATACTTCGAAACGTTTTTCAGCAAAGAACATGTGTCCAATGTGTGTCTAAATATGCTACCTGGGTACTGCTTAGAGCAAAATAATGTTGTACTTGACGGTAGAGCACAAGAAAATAATGATAATTTATAACTTTTAGTCCATGTAGAAGAAAGTAATGTGGTTATTTATTTATTATTTATTTATTATTAGTTTTTGGTTAGAACCACGCCTCGGGCAAAACCGTAGGAAAGCATTGCACAGTACTGCGCAAATTACTTAAGTATAAATATTATTCGTATAAATACCAAAAACATCAGGAATTGGAAAAGGTGATGAAATAGGATGGATAAAGTCTGGTTTTGAAGTTATGGCAAGGAAAAGCAAATATCCATAACGTGTTAAAGTAGTCAAGAAAAAACAATGATTGTAGATACTAATTTGCTAAATGCAAGTAAATACCTAAAAACGAAATAATGGGAACTTTATTTATTTCAACATTCGAAGACAAGTGGAAAAACAACACTTTTAAAAAAAAATATCCATTAAGCCAACAACCAATTTAAATTGAAACTTAATGTTTTGTGAACAGAAAGAGAGTCGGTTAGACTAGACTTTTAGATTATCGGACATGCAAAAGCGATCCTCCGAAAAAGTTTTTTCGGTACTGTTTACTGTTCATTACCTATCTACATTATACACAAAACTAAATTAGCCCCCGTAAAAAAATCGAATGTTATTCGCCAATGCACATGCTTGTAACATTTACTAGAGCAACTAAATAATAAGGTTATTTCGTAGTCCCTTTTTTATTTTCTTCTTTCTACCGTCTAAAAATAGTAATTAACCGAAATCTCTTTTTAGTTATTTTAATTCCCCCGCTTTCCTGTTTTATTCCACTTTCCTTTATAGGGTGAGTCGGTAGGAATGGGCCAAACTCTAAGGGTGTAATCCATGCATCAAAATAATAAGAAAAAACTCAAATGTTGTTATCCAATATTCATTTGTTTTTAAATTATAACGCAAGAACAAAATATTTTATTAATTTAGCTTTCCTGTAATAAATATTGTCCTTTTTTAATTGTTGTGCTGTCACTATCATGTTAGTGTCAGTATAAATAATAGTGTCAGTATAAAATGTTACATTGATTAACCGTCAACTTTTGGATTAGTATCATTTAAATTTTATAAAATGCCATACATTTATTCACATCTCGAATACGCCAATATGGTTTTTATTTATGGTTTCTGTAATGGGAATGCTACAGAGGCTGCTGAAGAATATCGTCAACGATTTCCATATCAAAGAACACCGAACAGAAAGGCCTTTATCAAAGTTTTCAACAAACTGTGCGAGACCGGAACGCTTTCACGTGCTACTGTAACATCCGAACGAGCCATTCGACAGGATTTAGAAGAAACAGAAAATGTTCTAGCGTTAGTAGAAGAAGATGCAACGACCAGCTCACGAAACATTGAAGCTCAGTTGGGGATTCCTCAAAAAAGAGTGATTAATACGCTTCACGAGCAAGACTTATACCCGTACCATGTAGTACAGCGTGTACAGAATCTTCAACCTGGAGACTACTCCAAGCGTATGTAATTTATTTTGTGGTGTGGTGCGGCATGATCGACAATAATTTAATTGGCCCTTTTCTTTTGGAAAATCGCATTAAAGGGGATCACTACTTAAGTTTTTTACAAAATGAATTGCAAAGACTACTGGAGGAGATTCCTTTAAACATAAGAATTCAAATGTATTATCAACATGACGGAGCGCCTGCCCATTTCGATCGTCGGGTCAAGCAATATTTGGACCAAAAGTTTCCAGAGGTTCGGATTGGTCGCGGTGGTCCTATTAGTTGGCCTCCTAGATCGCCAGACCTCACACCGTTGGACTATAATTTATGGGGTTGGTTAAAAAATGAGGTATACAAAGTAAAAGTAGACACTAGTGATGCATTAATTAGACGCATTAGAAATGCTGCACTCAATATTAAAGAAAGGCACGAATTAATTAGAAGAGCCACGCGCGCCCCTCATAAACGAAGCAGGAAATGTTTGGAAGTCAGTGGCAGTATTTTTGAAAATTTACTAAACCAATAATTTATTTAAAACAATGTTAATGTTGCATATTATTTTGATTTACCAATATTATTATTTTATTTAACGCTCTCATTTGAAAACAAGTGAATATTGGGTAACAATATTTGGGTTTTTTCTTATTATTTTGGTGCGTAGATTACACCCTTAGAGTTTGGCTCATTCCCCCTGACTCACCCTGAATAAGAACAGATATGAGTGAAACACTCGAAGTGTTTTAAAATTAATTTAATTCACGTCACGTCATGGTCACGTCATACACAGGACTGGACTTAGTTCTTTTATCATCGCCTTCAACATCTTTTAAACTTTTAAGTGATCTTAAAATTTAATGACTATTAACAGCATTATAATATGGCTTGCAAAAGCGTAGCCTATTAATTTCATAATTGATAGACCGGTACTAGAATAACTGTGTAAAATGGTATTTGGGGATTATCAATTGACCAGTAGCTATTTGACCGGTCAAAATATTGTAGCATTTTATTTTGGATTTAACAATTTGCTATCAACATCATTTATGAATATGTGATTACTCCAGTTGACCTACACCCTATAAATACCCGCCTCAAAATTTCTACGTTCGTGCAATCGCTTACGGCACGACAGGACAAGCGTCTAGCTAGAAAGAGTCTGGCTGTGACCTTTTCAACCACCCAATCAATGTTCTCAATAAAGCGCGGGAAACTTTAAAATAAATGTGTTCGAATGCGCACATTATTATTTCTTATTAAATTGATGAAATAAAATAAAAAACTAAACGAATGATCTTGATTTTCGCAGACGAAAAATAGTGAATATGGAAATACTCATAATATATTATATAATATGCGGAGGTTTTTTTTGAAGATGATAGTTTAGATTGAAAAAAAATTATTTTTAAGAACGGTTTAGACTAGTGATGTTACAAACTTCCCGAGGTGACTATTATGTTTAACGAAACCTACTACTTACCTACGTTAATAATATAGGTACTTACTGCTTTTGCAGGTTTTGATTTTTTTTGTATTGAGAAATCTTATTGCAAAATACAAAATAATTAATAAACACAAAAGTTTCTAGCCCACGTGCAAAATTTCAGCTGCATAAGATAATTTTGATTTTTTACCCATATTTTGTAATTGCACCACTTTTGCAAAATAATACTCAACACTACCTACATAAAACTTCTTAGTTTTGACAATGCTATATTTCAGATGCATTTTCTTTAAAGTAGCGCCATATTAAATGTGTGTTTTTCTAGAAAATCAAAAATGGGTTAATTTGGTCGCATAGATAAACTTTACGTTAAGTTAAACTAATATTTATTTTCCACTTAATGAACACTTTACTGATGACTCTGTGTTCTTTTTTTTCTTAATATTAAGGTGTATTACTTTAAGACACAAACTACGTTTTCAAAAATACTTATTTTATGAAGTTACCTTATACAGGGTCAAATACAAATAAACTTTGCATCACATGCAACAACACTCGTAAGTCTCCAAAAAAAAAACCCAAAAAAAACTCACATTAAGTGGCCAAAGCGTAAACTGAGGTACTACGGTATTAAAGTATAGGCAAGGTAAGAAACACAGCGCACGCACTAGATGTGCAGAGCAGAAATACCAACTATGATGTCTGTAGGTTTATACGCTATAGGCGCGGAGACTGAAGGAACACGGGGGTTTCATCGGTGGGCAACCCCTTTAGGGTTAAATACGACACTATCCTGCCTCTCAGGGTGTCAGTCTTTAGAAGATTCTCCTCGGGAAAAAAATGTAGAGTTGCATTAGGTTATGGTGGCACGTAGAGGCCTTATTAGAACTAAATGGCAGGCGTTTACCTGGCCCAGGAAATCAACTTGTTTGGGACATAGTGCACCAACAGACGCATAAACTTTTTATGTCACCTGGTATTGTCTCTAGTGACATTAATTTTGGGGATTTTTCTGGTTGACAGCTCAGTGCAAAAATGGCAATCAAGCCGCGGCGCGCTTAAAAAGAGGGATCACACATTTTCCTTAATCATTTGAATACAAAGTAAGTTAAAACCTTGGTTATTTGTAAATCATTATTGTTGGTCACGTATTTAGTATCGTTTATTTTATTTGAATTTGACATTTAAATAAAAACAATATTGTCGGCACATTATTTATTTAATGCCGACATGGTACAAAAATATAAATTTGTTTCATTGCTAATTTTGGGAAAATTGTATAGTGAAAGAACAATAACATAATAACGTTAAAAAAATCATACCCGATATTTTCTGCTATACAATTTTATTCTTCCAAAATAATTTATGAAATTCCTTTATATTTATTTAATATGTCAATTATTACCTATATAGAATATGCAGTCGATATTGATGTTATTTAAATTTTGTGGAAAAGCTAGAAAAAATAATAAAAAATACGCGAAATGGGTGGTACCATTTAAAAAAAAAATTCATGATGCCCAGCTTTTTTGGCGCATCCTGTGTATCCAAATATAGTTTTTTTTTAAATGTGCGCTTTTGATTATCCTAGAATCTTTGTATTTAATAAATTTCGATAATTCTAAGAACAACGGCGATATTGGACTTTCTCGCACTAAACAACCACGCTGTATGGGGACAAGCCTGTTGATACTTCCACCTTAAATACACTTTTTTAGAGTTAAATCGTTTAGCGAGCCTTTCCTTAAAAAGTTCTAGCTACTGCACTGCCTACAGGTCCCATATCATTTTTAACTCCGAAAAAAGGTCGGTAAATTTTGTCAATAAAGAGTTTATTATATATTGCGTGTAAACCTACCTAGAAACAATGTTGCAAAACAAAAATTACACCAATTAAATTTATTTGAATATTAGCAGTGCCAGCGAGGCCGCACGTCAGAATTAAATCGCTAACATGCAATCACCCTAAATGAGGGTAAATATAACAGGGTTTATATTTGCAATGTGTAATAAAAAAATATATAATTAGAAATGAAAAAAGGTGCATGCATTTTAAATAGGTAGGTAATAAAAATATTATAGCTAGTCAACATAAAAATGGGGTCGAAAGGTAGTCAATCCAAACATACGTGGCGTGGCGTAGCCAGATTCTAGGAGCAGAAGGTGTGGAATTATTGATGGACGTCATGCATGCGTCAGCATTAAAGAGCACCTAGAATAATTAGCAGTTCCGATGTCCAATTACGTACTAAAAACGTCACATGTTTTCTAAAAAGCTCATATGTTGCAGGTGGATAGCGAGTGCGTGCTCTAAACAAATCGAAGAAGAAGAAGCCCATAGACTGCGGTTTTGCTGACTGCGTTTCTCAACACGCCGCTCAACGAATAGTCTATTCGAACAGCAACAACGCACAGTGCACGTTTTACATACGCTATAGGTGGCAGTAGCGTAGTAGCCCACAGACCGTAGGTTAAAACTCGGCACCGAGGGTACCTGTAATATTAGTATTTTTTATTGTCTTACATTGTACAATTTTTTAAATAGTTTGCTTAACTAAAATTAGTAATTTTTATTTTGTTTTGACTATACAGGGTGTCTCACGGTCGATGGTACCTTAGACGTTTTTGACGAACCAGTAAAGGAATCGTTCTGAAAATTTGGTGGCGTACATAAACGGACATGCTCTACCAACCTAAAATATTTTTAACAATACAGTGTGGCCGTTTCCACACAAAAATAATCGTAACTTCGATTTTTTAAATGCAACACCATATATTTTATTTGATTTTCGAAACCCCCATTACTTTCCTTACAATTTTTATTAACTCTACTTTATACTTATCTCTTACCGTTTCTAAGATATAAATTAATTTCAGTTTTTTTTTGTCCGAAATCGTCACTTTTAAAAATGCTGATAACACTGAAACCCTGAAATTTGGTAAATGGTTAACTAATACCATAGGGCTCTTTGCGCTAGTCTCAAATTTTAGTTGCAATATACAGGGTGGTTGAAAAATACACTTGATCTGGTAACTTGAAAAAGTGACCATAAGTCCTTTTTTTCAAAAGTAACACCCTGTATATTATTACGGATTTGAAAAGCTGCTAAAATTTCACTTAATTCTTGTATATCATACCTGTACCTAACTAACTAGTTTAACCATTTTTTTGACGTATTAAGCATAATTTGTAAAATTTTCTATACAATTCATTCGGTTATTAGTAAGTAGCCACGACAAAAACTGATGTTTACGTATGTTACTAAAACTATGGTTATCGTTTTGACATTTCATTAAGTTTAGATACAAGATAGAAATACAGTTTGAAGTCATGGAAGAAAACTATACAAATGCAGTTTTTATGAATTTATTTATTTTATTTGGACAATGTGATAAAGTTTAACGAAATGTACTCTAATTTACCGCCAATGAATCTTAGAAAATTCATAAGGATCCAGGACAATTTTATTAAATGTTAACTAGGTAGTCAAATAATAAAAGACTACTAAAATTATAACTAGATATTAAAATGGTATTTTAACCGATGTTCAAAACGCTGGCCGTTTATATCCAAACACTTTAATATGCGGGTGTTGACTGCATGGATTTCAAGAAAAATTTAGTTTTAATGTTTTTTGCACGTTAATGCAAACACACATTGTCCAAATAAAATAAATAAATTCATAACAACTGCATTTGTATACTTTTCTTTCATGACTTTAAAGTGTATTTCTATCTTGTATCTAAATTTAATGAAATGTCAAAACGATTACCATAGTAACATACGTAAACATCAGTTTTTGTCATGGCTACCTACTAATAACCGAATAAAAATTGAATTGTAGGAAAGTATAGAAAATTTTACAAATTATGCTTAATACGTCAAAAAAATGGTTAAACTAATTAGTTAGGTACAGGTATGATATACAAGAATTAAGTGAAATTTTAGCAGCTTTTCAAATCCGTAATAATATATAGGGTGTTACATTTGAAAAAAAGGACTTATGGTCACTTTTTCAAGTTACCAGAATAAGTGTATTTTTCAACCACCCTGTATATTGCAACTAAGATTTGGGACTAGGGCAAAGAGCCCTATGGTATTAGTTAACCATTTACCAAATTTCAGGGTTTCAGTGTTTTAGAGTTCAAAATTATCAGCATTTTAAAAGTGACGTTTTGTGACAAAAAAAAACGGAAATTAATTTATATCTTAGAAACGGTAAGAGATTAGTATAGAGTAGTTAATAAAAATTGTAAGAAAAGTAATGGGGATTTCAAAAATCAAATAAAATATATGGTGTTGCATTTAAAAAATCGAGGTTACTATTATTTTTGTGTGGTAGCGGCAACACTGTATTCTTAAAAATATTTTAGGTTGGTAGAGCATGTCCGTTTATGTACGCGACCAAATTTTTAGAACGATTCCTTTACTGGTTCGTCAGAAACGTCCTAAGGTACCATCGACCGTGAGACACCCTTTATATTTATCGATCCCAAGTAACTCTGTTTAGATGCTTTAACTTTTAAATTATTTTTTCTACCAACTTTAGTAAATGAAAAATATTACGCAACTACAGAATAGACTCTCTTTTACAATTTTTTAAATATTTTGCTTAACTAAAGTTAGTAATTTTTATTTTATTTAAACTATATCCAGTGATACCAATTAATATTGCCAATAATATTTTAAAATTTGTAATAAACATTTTTATTAAATCTTTTTAAAAAGGATTATAATGACAAAATGAAATAAAATATCATACGATACACGTCCGTTAGGTGTTATTACAGCACTCGTTTATATTCCAGACTCGGCTCCTACGTCGCCTCGTCCGTAAACCAACTCGTACTGTAATAAGTCACCTACCGGCCTTGTAACGTAAAATACTATTACATCAAAAACGTGTAACTTATTGAAGTCGCTAGGAGCAACCATTTTCGAGATAATCGCATTTCAGATATCCAATGCGACTAAGTACGTGGTCCAAAAGCAACGGTGAATTTCTGACTTAGAATTATTGTAAATCAGCTACATTTGCTAAGTGTCAAAGTTAATGTAGATACGTTAACTATTGCACTCCGACCGTTAACATTTTCTTGTGCATAAATTCAAAGCATATCATGCATTTCCGCATTGGAAAAGAAATTATGTCGAGGCGTTACTAAAAAAATTATAATATCTACGTATTGTACGTAGAAAATTGATAACTTTGACAGATGATACTTTGTGTAACATGTTGTTGCCTCAGAAACGCCGTTGTTTTTAATCAAGGCTAGCTGTGATAAATAATACTAATACGAATACACAATTATTTTAAATGTTTTAGGATTCTTGCATTAAAAATATCGAATGCGATTAACTTGAAAATGGTTGCTTCTAGCGACTTCAATAAGTTATACGTTTTTGATGTAAAAGAAGTAAAGTAAGTTATTTGTTTAATAGTCAGATCGATCGATATATTAATCCTAAACAAAGTTATGCCAGATTGGGCCATGCCGTGGGCAGCGCCCTCTACTGGCTACACAAAAACTATGGATAATTTTGAATTCCTGACCCCAAAACCCTCAATTTTGTGCTGCTATGTCGTTTCATTAAGAAATAATCGCAAAAAAACGAAAACAAAATTAAAACTTTGACACCCTGTATCTTAGTTGTTATCAATTTTGTTCGGCGCGGATTAGTGGAAAGGCTGAGAGCGGCGACCACTCCTCTTGGCTACGCCACTGGACATAAGTTCGAAACAGGCATCAATACAAGTTCAAAGCAGATGTTTATAAACACTGTGCAACTGCAACCAAGTACATAGCAGTCATGATACATAACACCTTTTGGAACAATAGACGTAGGTACGCTATGCAGGGTGTCTAAAATTAAGCATGATGTGGGTACTATTGCTAACTCGCTTCAATGGATACCCCCCCCCCCCCCCCCCCAGAACTAAAAACTTAACTACGTTGGCGTCCAGTGAATTATCTATCAAATTTAAAATCAGAATAACAATAAAACTTTCTTTTTAATTTACTTCTCCGACAACCAGTTTATAATAGGCACATAGTACGTGCGATAGTAAAAGCAATATGCTTTGCATAATACTCCTAGGACAATTATAACTTATTTTTGGAAAAACCTAGGACTATTACGAATTCGTAATAATCCGAGAGCCACAACTATATTTTAATAACCAAAATCGCCATAGCGGATTATGATTTATATAATAATTAATATGGAGCCGTAGTCCAACCTACCGCTAGTATTCCAGATTTCATAACATTCTTCATTATAACATAAAATAATTTCATTTTCACTAAAAATAAGCTACGGCGAATTATCTGACCAAAACCATTCGCATACTCCCGGCCTACCTAATGTCATTCACGTCGCGCCGCATTGCCGTTACTACGGAAACGAGAAATGTCAATATAACTAGGTATCTTGATTCAAATGTTAAAGTTTCGCTTCGTTTGTTTATTAAATAATAAATTTTTAAAGTACGATGGATGGTTGTAAGGAAAGCATAATATGTTTTTATATCAGAATTTGTGGCTTTAAATATATACACGTATTTATATCATAGTAGTTAATCATTAATTGACAACAACTATAAATATTTGATGACTCATTAGTTGCATATTGTAATTTGCTTATGATGTGTTAAATATTTAATTAATCGTCCAAAAGTAATTGTTTTATAGATTTAGAAATAAGTGACATAAGAAAATATCAAATTAGTTTTTTACTGGCTTAGAATAAAAGCCTTGGACACTTTTTGGAGGAAATGTCAAGCAAAATTTAAGGTGGTCAAATATTGGCTCCCTTGTTTATTTTAGACCGATAATTTATTTTCATTTATTAAAGGGTATAATTTGACGAACTAACTTTAGAAATTTTAACGTGATTTATTCAGTAATCAAGGGGTTATGTAGGGATGTAATCTAAAATTGGCGAAATAAAAAAATATCATTCTGAACCTTTAAAATAAAAGCACCGGTCAATGCAATATCAAACTAACACGGGGGATTTTACGACCTGATAAAAGAGTTATAAAATTGGAAAACTTTTTTTGAACTTGACACTAACAAAATTATCAAAATATTTGCTGGTATCTTCATTAAAATGATACAGACCCGTAATATTAATTTTAGGAGCATAAAAGATAACATTTGTTTAATAAATTTGTGCATGAAAATTATTAAACTTTTGCAGGTTAGTTTGGCTTATGAAGTGCTTAAACACAAGTAGCATTTTTAGATACATTTTGGTAAGTGTATCGAAACTTATGTTTCTGCATGTTTCCCACACAAAAAAGGAAACTGTTGGCTACAAATCTGGAAACATTTTCAAAACGTACACATTTTAAATGGCGCTATTGCACGTGTTTCCGAGTGGTTGATACTAGCTGCTTACTTCCGCTCTTTCGACGCATAATCAAAACTTTTATGGAAAATGCATCAAAAATGTTATATCAAATGTGTTTATTCTCAATCTTAGAAGGCGCTGTTTAAATATGTCAAAATGGACACAACAAGAAAAAAAATAATTCGAATTACCTGCAGGTTGTGAAATAGAAGGAAAACAATATGAAGACGAAATAATTTCGCGATAATGCAGTTCTCACAAGTATATTTTCTATAAGCCATGATTTATTTCACTTAGTTATTGTAAAAGAGGAACAAAAATCATTGACGAAATAAATTTTATCATGTAATTTAGCCTTATATTTTTACCGCGCTCTTAAATTATGTGCATTAACAGCAAAAATAATATTCTGCGAAAAAATAAAATTTACAATATTTTCAAAATTTTACTTATTTTAAAAAAAATTAAATTGGCTAGTAAAAATGGAAATAAGCCACAAGCCACTTACGGCTTTTCAAAACATGCAGGATTTTACATAAAACACAAAACCAATTTGAACAAGATAAAAGTTTATTTGTTAACACAGCCTCTAGAACACGATATTATTCTGGTTCAAAATGGAGTCTAGACACAATTTCTAGTATTGGGATTCTATAATGTTTCGTATATTATGTAGCTATAATAATAATAATTAATATATACATTATCGAAACAGAAACGCTGGTGAGATGTTCTATTTTTTATTATTTTCAACTAGTTTTACGGTATTTTAAAAAACATTGATTAAGCGGTACTTTATGGAGAATAGTTCTCCGAGAGTATCCGAAATGTATTCTGCTATGTTCCTTGACAGACCCATCTCAAGCAAAACAACAGTCCTAAAATTTTTTTTTCATTCTCTATACAGTTCCACCCAACTAACTATGTCAAGAATTATTATTCTGTTAAGCGTGTGTTGAATAGTGCTAATCCACGTAATTCGATCCATCCTTTAAAATCTGACATACTGAAAACAAAGGCTTAAAACTAAACTTGTTAGAATCTATGGAAATAAAAAATAAACCTAAAAATTCGAACCTGTTTATCAATTGGATTTAACTAATTCACCTTTGTTAAATTTATTCTGATGACCAGATACATAAGATTTTGTAAAATACCCATCCACATTATACGTAATTCAAGTATTTTAAACCCTCTGTTGGATTTACCCGCTATTGTAGCCTTTCCACTGTTTTTATTTGCATCTTTAATAATCTAATTTTATGGCACCCTTTTAATGTTTAATCTTTAATATATCATCTTTGTCACCTGACAAAGCTACAGTGCTAGCGAAACGTGTTAATTTCTTTTTAATATAGTGGAAATTGACAAGTCCAACTTTATTTTACCGTATCCCATAATACTATACTTTTTATTAGGCCCCGCCTACCCCACATACGAAAAGATGAATTAATAAATCCATTAAACCACTAGTTAAAAACTAAACGTTATTTTAATTAGGATAAATAATAATAACAACAAATAGAAAACAAATATACATGTCTTTCTTCAATCTATATTATGGCAATAATAAACAAAGGTGAACTATTATTATATACCCGCCTGGCAGCTTCTCCTTTACGAGCGAAATAAGCTGAATTAGCAATTTGTAGATCCGCATAAATTAAACTACAATTTCATTCAGGTAGTTTAGAGTCTCAGGACTAACGTATTAAGAATTAAACAGTCATAAACTATTTTGTGGTTGATCTATATCATGTGGAACTGCTATATAGGAGAGCCAATTCGGCTGATTGGATGAAAATTATTATGTTTCTGTAAGCTTTATTATACAACTACTATTGTTTCAAGGGATATATTCATAATATTATGGTATAATATACAATGTCTAGTTTAAAGAGAAAGACCATTTAAGTATATACCTACAAAAAGTTTAATGTTTCCGTATTCTAACAATGCACCGGTAAATGTAAAAAACTGTGATAACATGAAATAATTTTTTTTAGTTAAGATGATTTCAATAGTTTCAAAATTTTTAATGCAAGTTGGTTTATCTGTGATACAAACAAAACTAAAGGAGAGTAGCAATAAAAAAATTAAATAATTAAATTAAAAATAAATATTTGTTTAACAAAATGTTCCACCAACTTTGATGGTAGGCAATACCCCAGATTCCCATAAAATCCACTACAAACATTTCTTGACTGATACATGGAAACCCTTTCACATACTTTTAAAATCATCCAATGTCTCGTATTTTTGTAAAGCATCGTTTTTAGGTGTCCCAACAAGGAGAAGTCATTTGGCGAAAGTTCGGGAGACCTAGATGGCCAATCAAATTATTAATTCTGTGATTTAGTCCAATTATGAGCTGGGCAGCCGTCCATCTGGAACCAAAGTTCTTGATTTTCTCGCAGGAGGATATTCATTTCGAAATAGTTCAAGGGAACTCCATTAGGTATATTAAAACCCGTACGTCCTTTGAATCATGTCCGTCCCCATCTTTAAGTTCTTAAAGTCTATGGTATTTATATACAGTGTGACCAGTAAAGTCCGCATCATATGGGATTTTTTAAAAATTAATAGCTTTATTTGAAATTTGACTTTAGCATCAAGTTTTGCTTCGATCGAGATGATAATTAAGCAAAAAAATAGTAGTCACGTGATTCGCATTATCCGTCAAATTTTAATGTTTAAAAAAAAAAAATTCAAAAGTGGGGGTTATTTCTGAAAATATCGAAAAAGTTATTAAAAAAAGTTTTTTAAATGCAGTTTCTAGCCCACATGCAAAATTTCAGCTGCATAGGATAATTTTCATTTTTTACCCACCATTAATAGTATATTACGTACCGAGGTGTAAAGTGTTTCATTACTGTCGAGAGATTAGATAGTTTACCGAGACGCGAAGCGTCGAGGTAAACTATATCTCGGAGACAGTAATGAAACTTTTCACCGAGGTTTGTATACTATTTTATTTACAACCACATCATCCATCCACTTCTTATAATTTTTAACTAAAAATATTATTAAAAGAAAAATGTCATTTTGACGTAGTATTATAGAAATAATATATTAAAAAAATCAAATAAATTTACAAGTAGGCATATTTTCAAATTAGGCGACGGTTGTCAAGGAAACGTTTGTTTAAAATTAAAACAATAAACGCCAGTTCAAGTGAAAATCAATTGAATGAGGGTGGGAAGTCAGGGCGGGAAGTAGAGGTAGGTAATGTGACACTTTCCAACCTCCAATAATGTCAACATTACATGTATGGTTGTAAATAAAATTTATTTCCCACTTAATGAACACTTTACTGATGACACTGTGTTCTTTTTTGTCTTAATATAAATGTGTATTACTTTCGGACACAAACTACGTTTTCAAAAATACTTATTTCATGAAGTTACCTTATACAGTGTCAAAAACAAATAAACTTTGCATCACATGGAACCAAATTTTAATAGCCCAATTTTGATTTTGTAGAAAAACACACATTTAATATGGCGCTACTTTAAAGAAAATGTATCTTAAATAAAGCATTGTCAAAACTAAGAAGTTTTATGTAGGTTGCGTTGAGTCTTATTTTGCAAAAGTGGTGCAATTTACAAAATATGGGTAAAATATCAAAATTATCTTATGCAGCTGAAATTTTCCATGTGGGCTAGTGTAGCCGCCTAGACGAGAGATTCTCGTCTTTCGTCTCGTCTGGCCCTCTCTCGACGAGACGAGAGAGATATTTTCTCTCGAATAAAGCTCCGAGACGAGACGAGACGAGAGAACTACCCTCTCTCGTCGAGAAATTCTCGTCTCTCTCGAGCAAAAAACGTTACTTTTTTTAGCTTTTTTAAATCATCATAAATTCCTCTTTGCAAAAATATACATGTCTATATTTGGACCACCGGTTTTCGAGTTATTTAACTGCAAATAGTTTCATCTAGTTAGCCGTGCCTGGCCATTCAGAATAACATATTATTATTATGACGTTTTATCGCTGGATAAAATTATTTGCAGTCAAATAACTCGAAAACCGTCGGTCCAAATATGGACATTATATATTTTTGATAAGAGGAATTTAAAAAGATTTTAAAAATCTCATAATAGACAGGGTGTCCCAAAAATTTTTTTTTTAAATTTGCTGATTCCACATAAATTTATAATTACTTTTATTAAATGCATTATTAGTCTATAGTTAATAGTTTCCAAGATATTGACTTTTGAAAAATAATATTTTTGAGTTTCGTCAGCCTATAGCTTTCTAACAGTACATCTTAGAGCAAAACGGCGCATATGTCTATATCCCAAATCAGTCAAACTTCCGGCTAAACCGGATGTAACTCGAAAGCAGGAAATATAGTTCTTTCGGTTTAACCGGAAGGTGATTTTTTTGGGAAGATAGGGATATGTGAGTCGTTTTGCTCAAAGACGTTCTGTTAGATCTGTCAAAACTCAAAAATTACATTTTTTAAAAGTCAATATCTTGGAAATTTCTTACCGTGCTGATATTTTGGAGCACCCTGTAAAGACAAAAATAATTTTATAAGAGGCACCTCTTAAACCTTATTAAGCTTCGTCAAAGGTTTTCCTTAGTGGTACAGGAGATATTGACCTTTGTCGCACTAATGGGCCACCCTGTAGTAAATACCAAGGAAAGTTTTAACGCATTTAGGTTAGGTTCATATAGGTCATATTTGACATATATTGCACACAATTTATGTCAAATATGATAGAACCTAGCCTAAACACGTTAAAATTTTGTTTGGTTTTTACTATATTTGGTTTAAATCACGAGAGAAGCGGGACGAGACGAGAGAAGGTCGTCTCTCGCCTCGCCCTCTCTCGACGAGACGAGAGACCCATTTTATCTCGTCTCGTCTCGCGGCAACACTAATGTGGGCTAGAAATTTTTTTGGAAAAAATTTAAATTTGACAGATAATACGAATCACGCGACTACTTTTTTTGCTTAATTTTCATCTCGATCGAAGAAGAAATTGATGCCAAAGTCAAATTTTGAATAAAGCTATTAATAAAAAAAAATACCATATGATGCGGACTTTACTGGTCACCCTGTAGAATAATTATGTACTTATATTTATGTAAAAGTCGCAAAACATGATGTTTCCCTAATTTGTCTCTCTTCTACATATAGCAAAATCGATAAATCTTTACCATCCTTATCTGTAGACCTTAATCTCTTTATCTTGCAATAGCATTTATTACTTTCAAATTTTTGACCGATTGACAGCAACTTTATTATTATTCCTTTCCACCAGGCAAAAGATACGATGATTTAAAATTTTCGGTTATATTTTAACAGCTGCTATTTTGACAATTTGAGTGATATGTTTCTTAATCACAGTCCGCAGGAGTATAATGCGGAGAATACATAAAGAAAATTTAAAAATCAAAAACTAAAAAAAATCAGTTAATTTTTAAGTACCTAGGTACCAATTCTAGAGGCACTTTCGGGTATCGATTAGTAATATGCCATCTAGTTTATTCCTGCAGTCTGTGTAAAACATGCAGCGGTCGTTGTTTTTATTCGAATAGATTGTTCGTCGAGCAACGCAGCCAGCAAAGCCGCAGTCTGTGGGCTCCATAACTAACAATAAAAAAATTACGTTATCTTATTTTCTTATTTGGTTAACCAACAGCTATTGTTCGCCACTGGGGATACCAATAAACTAACAGACAACGGGGAATGCTTTCTAACCTTCAAATTTTATATTCAAACGAAATGGTTTACTTCGTTATAACGAAAGTCTAATCAGACTGTTCGATAACTTTCTGATTGGGTCATCAGCAAGACTGAGCCAATATTTTTGGCTCAAGCCCATCAAGTTGTTATTACAACAGGAATTGGAAATCAATCAAGATCAAGATACAGAAGTTTATCCAGGGCGAGGATCCCTTCATTCCCGATTCCGGAGTAATGCTGTGGATTTTTCGGTCGGTTCTCGATGTAATGGCCGACGTATTAAGTTACGTGGCCAGAATTATTTCGTAACACTGTTAGGCGAAAATGAGACAAAATAAAATGATTTATAGGATGTATTCGGGTAAAATTGGAAAAAGATTGGCTAAAAAACAATCTTGTAGAGAAACGTGCGACTTATAGGATCGGGATTACGGTTGTCATCCATTTGTTCCCATTATTTTATGAAAAAATGTTTAGTTACGGGAAGACAAATTCAATTTAGTTGTTATCTTCATTCTTGTTTCCTTTCCTTTAATTTATTTTACTCTTCATGTTACTGACAACAGAAATAAAACACAAAATAAAAGTATATTTAACGTTTATAATTAAAAGGATTAAAGTTTAAACGATCTTATTCAAGACCATATTATGTGGAATAAGACGATCTTAAGAGTCTACTATCGCTTTTACTCACAGTAAGCATTTACTCGAAACCCTCTAAACATATCGAATTTATCTTTAGTTAGAAACAGTAAAGTTGGTTTTGTACATTTCATATTTATACTATTAACGATCGCCAAGATAAATATTTCAAAAATAGTTGCAGGCATTTGGCTGTCACTAAATATCACCAGTAAAATTTACCAATATAGACTTTGGTATCACTGGATAGCGAACCCTTTTTGCAGACGAAAATAATTTTCTAAGTTGGCCCATTTATATTAACACAAATTTTATTATATTTTGATAATAAAAGGGTAATCGCAAAATCTGCTATATGACAAACATAGGTCTGTTAATATCAATAAATTAAAGCAAATTGTATATAATTGGGTTTATTTACATGTTTTACATTTTATAACCTCTTAAGGATCACGAACAATTAAGTAGCGCATCATATTTAAAACAATAACAGAAATATACCGTCGCTGACAATGCAAAAGGGCGAAAGAGCCATTTTTCCGTTTTGGAGTTATGTCTATCAATTGATAAGATTTATTGGTATCTACGATCTGACAAAGTGGCGAACGTCCATCTATAGCCGTTTTCAGTATACAGCAATATCGTCTACAGGCGAAAACGACATTAAGTATATTACAGGTTAAGGCAAAGGGGCGAACAACCAAGAACGCGGAGTTTCGTCTATGTGTCAGATCTCACAAGAGTAATATTGGCTGTTACGCCTATAGTTTTTTATTCCACCACCAATTTTTTTTTATTGTTATTATGGATAGTGTGTTAAGATAAACGTTTTTTTTTTTAAATTGGGAAAGTGTCCTTTCTTCTATTAGGTAATTTTTATTGGATTCGATTTTTTGTCATACTGGCTGGCCTGACAATATGATGTGGCAATAATTAATATTATATACTTAGTATAGCTCCTGTTTTGTTGTTGATGGCAAATGTAATACCGGCAATGTAATAAATATTATTGTGAAGGAAATTCTGTGTCTAAATAGGTAAGTCTAGTTCATTATCAAAGCGTACCATTAAAGAATAGGTTAAAACTATTTATTTGCCATAGGGACAATTAATTTAAAAACATTTTTTACAACAATTCTTCGGTGTTATTATTTGAGGTTATTTCTATATATTAAAGGGAGTTACAACCACATAAGCATTTCTCGCATCCTATAAACATTTAAAAACACTAAAAACAGGGATTTCCAGTATACCAGTTGTACCTACTTTCGATAAAAATGACAGAAAAATAATTTTCAATGGTGTTTCACAATATTTTTTACAAATCCACCTTTTATTGCCAATAAAATATCCAATAGAATATACATTTTTTATTTATAATCCGCATGTTAGTATAAAAGAACGGGCGAACATCCAATATATCATTAAATATATCGTTCAAAAAAAACTGACCAATAGGCGAACGTTCATTTGGTACTGCTTTAGGGGTGATAACTTATAAGTATTGAAATTCTATGTATGTATTTCGTAGGCATGTGTCTTCACCTACCCAACACGTATTATAGTAAAACAATTATTAAACTATTTAAAAAATTATCGTGGTCCAAATAAGACCAATTTTCTTTAAAACGCCCTCCTATAAAATTAACAGCTTGGCGCTTTCGCCGCTTTGTCTTTTTAGCGACGATACGGTTATTCATTAACCGTTCCTCATCGAAACTCAAAGTTTCACAAGGGAGATGCCGACTCAGTGGCGGCTGGTTAATGAAGGGCTCTGGGGCGCCGCCCTCCCTGCAATTATTTCAAACAGAATGCAAAAATACTTTACTTAAAAAACCAATAACGCAATGTATGTAAGCAATCAATTAAAATAATTTAAACCAAACAGAGCCCTATGCCCTATTCCAACGGGCAGGTTATACTCATAGACAAGCGAGTTGCGCGCTCTCAAGGTTACTAAGCGCGGGCTATCGATTATCAGTCCGATTCAACGCGACTACGGAGGCCTGACGCCACCTACATATCGCACAACGAGCGGCAACGAATGAGCTCCAATTTTCCGCGCCCAACAGCTGTTCGCGAATCGCGATGCGACCTGTCGATGCCGCTGACGTTTTGTTTATTTGTTTTGAGTTATTTATTAGTTACATTATAAAGTTGGAAAACTTCGTCTAATATGAAGGTCATTGATTTACAGAAGCTTGTGTTTAGTAGTTCTCTGAGCTTAAGTGAAAAACTTGATTTAAAAAATACAGGGCGGCCACTACCAATATTGAATATAGTACCTACAAGTGCAATCAAAATGTAAAAGTAAGGCACAGTTTACGCGTAAGTTTGACAAAGAAATATATAATAAAAAATCCTGGATATGCGGTTGTGAGGACAAAAATTGTTTTTTTTTGTTTCGTGTGTCTTCTTTTTAACAGGGATGATAATTGGACTATAAATGGGGTGCAGGACTTAAAACATCTTTCAGAGAAAATAAAAAACATGAAAATAGTGCAAAACATCGTCATAATGTGGTAAGTTTTGAGATGTTAGCACAAACTAATATTTTAACTTGTTTAAGTAGTGCTTATGCTGATGAAATTAAAATTCACAACGAGAAAGTTAGAAAAAACAGACACGTACTTTCGAAAATAATAGACATTTTAATTTTTTTTTATTTAAAGCCAGCTGATTCACTAGTCACGAGCCGCCACTGGTCAAGTTTATTTCCCTTTTGACACGTGCTGCTTGCAGTTTCTAAGATGTTCTAGTAAAGTTTGAAAACTTTTTAAATTGTCTAATCTTTTAATTTTGCACACAATGTGTAAATTTTGACTCCTGCCGGGGTAACTGGGCCGTAACAAGCCTGGTACCCCAACAGAATTTTACTTCAAGCTAAATGGAAAGCCAATCTACCTCATTTTATTACATTTCATTTATTACATTCCCTTTTTTTTTATCTTTTACAGAAAGCATCTGCATGGCTTTTACGAAAAACAAATTTTTTCTTTTTTCCTTCCTCTTATTTTACCACTTTCACATGTCTCCGACATAGTTGAATTAAACTAAAGATCACTTACACTTAAAAATGATTTTTACAAAGTCTTTTAAAACTCCCTAATTTTTCTTTTTTCTCTTCATTTCCCACCCAAGACAGTGACTCTTCAGTATGCTGAAATCTTTTCTGTCTTCTGACCATTCAAATTTTCACTCCTCGTATGTACATACCTTTGAAATCTCCATTACGGCTTAATCTCACTTGTTATTTTCTCTACTGCTAACATCAGCATTGTACCATTTACTTCGTTTTCCTGATGATGAGTGTTTCTACACTCGAAACATGGCGATTTGAACTATTATGAATTATCCTAGGTTCGCCTAGCTATTTTAATAAAATTGTGGAGAAAGACTTTGTGCTTTTCTTTTTTCAATATCATAATTATTACTGGTGGTTTCATTAAGGTATGTATCAGAGCTGTTTTTTTATTTTAAAGAGATTTACGAAGAGTTTTTTCTAAATAACTCTTGATGGGCTCGTTAGAAAATAATAAAATATGATGTGCGAGTACCCTCAAAAAGCCTTTACAATTTTGATATGAATTTATTAGGAGACCCCAGCTTTAAGGGTAGTACATAGCAAACATTTATTGACCGTGTAAAAATCGATAAAAGTATAGTTTATACGATATCAGTTGAGATAGCCGACAGCTTAGATTGGACTTATAGTCGGCACAGTGGCGGCTCGTGACTAGTGAGTCAGGGGGGGCGCTGGCTTTAAATTAAAAAAAAAATTAAAATGTCTATTATTTTCGAAAGTACGTGTCTGTTTTTTCTAACTTTCTCGTTGTGAATTTTAATTTCATCAGCATAAGCACTACTTAAACAAGTTAAAATATTAGTTTGTCCTAACATCTCAAAACTTACCACATTATAACGACGTTTTGCACTATTTTCATGTTTTTTATTTTCTCTGAAAGATGTTTTAAGTCCTGCACCCCATTTATAGTCCAATTATCATCCCTGTCAAAAAGAAGACACACGAAACAAAAAAAAATAATTTTTGTCCTCACAACCGCATATCCAGGATTTTTTATTATATATTTATTTGTCAAACTTACGCGTAAACTGTGCCTTACTTTTACATTTTGGTTGCACTTGTAGGTACTATATTTAATATTGGTAGTGGCCGCCCTGTATTTTTTAAATCAAGTTTTTCACTTAAGCTCAGAGAACTACTACAAGCTTCTGTAAATCAATGACCTTCATATTAGACGAAGTTTTCCAACTTTATAATGTAACTAATAAATAACTCAAAACAAATAAACCAAACGTCATCGGCATCGACAGGTCGCATCCCGCTTGTTGTTTTTTCCACCACTCTGTTGGCATCGATGTCCGGCCCGGTTGAAATCGATTATCATATGTTTTTGTATGATGGAGCAGATTTGTGCCGATTCAGCGGTGATTAAAACACCAAATTCAACTGCCAACAGTTCAGTTTTTTTCCTGCGTTTTGAATTATAAATAAAACATCCTTCTGTTCTTTGAGCAAAGAGTATCATTATTAGTTTTACACTTGATTTTACATATTTGCAAGATCAAAAAGAATATTAAATTTATTTTTAAACCGTAAACGCGAAACTAACCTCAATTTTATTCAATCCAACAGCCAACAAATCGAAAAACCATCTACTGAAATTGTTGGCTTGATGGACACAACGTTGTAGCCATCAAAATTTTTCGGTTAGTAAAACAACATGACCGTCGCGCCATCACCCGATGTTCTGTTGAAAACAACAACAGACAGATGATCAGCAGTGCCAACGGTGTAACATCAGTTTAAATAAAACATCACGCGGATCGCGATTCGCGAACAGCTGTTGGGCGCGGAAAATTGGAGCTCATTCGTTGCCGCTCGTTGTGCGATATGTAGGTGGCGTCAGGCCTCCGTAGTCGCGTTAAATCGGACGGATAATCGATAGCCCGCGCTTAGTAACCTTGAGAGCGCGCAACTCGCTTGTCTATGAGTATAACCTGCCCGTTGGAATAGGGCTATGTTTGGTTTGAATTATTATGCCGCCTCGCGCTTAGTATAACCTACCCGCTGGAATAGGGCTATGTTTGGTTTGAATTATTTTAATTGATTGCTTACATACATTGCGTTATTGGTTTTTTAAGTAAAGTATTTTTGGATTCTGTTTGAAATAACTGCAGGGAGGGCGGCACCCCAGAGCCCTTCATTAACCAGCCGCCAATGAACTTGACATTGTAAAAGGGAAACAAATGACAAGTGTTTTGGCGGTTAAATTGAAAAACCTTTAAGTATGCAAAATATTTTTAAAAGTTATAGGGAAGTTAAGGGGAAAAAGCTCAAGCTCAAAATAGGTTAAAAAATTAATAATCACTAGAATTACAAGATAAAACCAATACAATCTTTACAAAATTGTTAAATTCTTTGTGGCTACCTCTATTGGTAGGTTTATAAATGATAAAAGGGTAACTCAGTATATCCACAAAGAAAATAGTAATTATCTCAGTGCCATCTATGAGTAAAAAGTAGTAAATTATAGACCGAATATTTTGTCGATAAAATAGATTTAATAATGTAGAGATGTTACGAGTGGTGATGAAAAATAAATTAGTCATAGACGGTCCTGAAAACAGATTAATTATTGAAAGTCATTTAAAACAGGAACTCAAACAACTCATTTTCGTTTCATTTTCCGAACAAACCTGAACAAACCCGAACAAACCCAAGACAGTGCCTTTGCACTAGTCCTTGCCTCTTCAGTATGCTGAAATATTTTCTGTCTTCTGACTATTCAAATTTTTTCACTCCTCGTATGTATGTACCTTTGAAAGCTCCATTGCGGCTTAGTCTCACTTGTTATTTTCTCTACTGCTAACAACATCAGCATTTACTTCGTTTTCCTGACGATGAGTGTTTCTACACTATGAATTATCCTAGGTTCGCCTAGCTATTCTAATAAAATTGTGGAGAAAGACTTTGTGCTTTTCTTTTTTCTATACATTTAACTTCACTTTGAGTATGGACTACTTCTTCAAAATTAGGATATTGTCAAATGTTATAAGACCTAATTTAGCTGATGTAATTTAATCCTATTGTGGGTCCATCCAATTTGATTTTATAAAGTTCCAAAAAATTTGCTTTTCCTAAATTTTGTTCCAAAAAAAATGGTCAAATAATCCGATGGCCAAATATACCCTTCCAAATATGTACCTATTGGAGGCTTATACAATTATTTATTCAGTTTCTGTGATGCAATCTTGATTTGGTTCATTTTAGTGTTAGTAGTACCGTGCGAGCAAAAATTATTTGCATCAAAGAGGGCCTTGCATCTAAGGACGTAATGCTTAGCCGTAGAGCTTAATACCTGTTGGGTGTCAGTAACTACCTGAATTAACAATCAATCAGTTATTCCGTCATCTTTGACAGTCGTTACAAATAATTTGATTCATCGGTAATTTTTCCAATTTCTTGAACAATTCACACAATGGGCTTTACGGAACAGCACAAAACGTTCATGGTTGAAGCGTATTTTCGAAACGGGGTTAGAGTAAATGGTGAGTGACAATACAATCCGGGTTTGTGCATGGACGATTTTCACGAACATTTTCCTAACGTTGCTTTCATTGCTGGGAATTTTTATCATTGCCTGAAAAGAACCGTGGCTGTGTTTAGGGAAACAGGTTCTATACAACACAAAAAAGGAGCAGGAAGACCATCTGTAAGAACAGAAGAACTTGTTGCAAACGTTCGTGAAATATTGCAAAATACGCCAACAAATTGTATAAGACGCCTGTCCCAAGAAGTGGAAAGATCTTATGGAATAAGCAGGACTATTCTTAAGAATCAGCTAAATGTATTTCCTTATATAGGGCAAGGATTATCCAAGAATGTGGTAACATTTCTCCAGAGATGCTGGTCAACACTTTCCAAAATATGAAGAGACGTGTGAATTTATGCTTGGAGCATGGCGGTGGAAAATTTCAGCAATTTATGTAATTATTTTTTCTTTTTCTTTCTGTATATTCTTACTTTGTTAATTTTGTAAACAACAAAAATAAATTTGTATTTGTCTACTTATTTTATTACTCATTATTTTGACATATCATAATAATATCATAATATTAATTCGACAAAATTTTAACCTAGATTTGGTTAGATATATCGTCCCCGTATCATTGTGATCTAAACCAAGCCCTACGTTTTTTAATCCAAGCCCTCTTTGATGCAAATAATTTTTGCTCGCACGGTAGTTAAAGTGAAGGTGCATTCGTCGTTGCTAACATTTCGTACTTAAATCTCATTAGTGTTGGTATTAGAGCCACGCATGGGCAGGGTTTTCGTCTCGGGCCTCTACGCAGTCCGGCCCGACTCTCGGGTTTGGGCCGGGTCGGGCCACTTAATCAATAAAGGTTCGGGCCGTCGGGCCCTAATAACTGTTTTCGGGCCTACCGGGCTTTTCGGGCCGACAGGGCTTCTTACGTTTTATACGTAGGCAGTACGCAACAGCTGATAGGCCGAAGACAATACATTATAGATTCTGATAGTTTAGGCTTTATGTTTCATGTTATATGTCACTTTACCAGTTAATATAGATTAAACGTCACTTGAAAAACTTGTGACGTTTAGTCTATTGTTTAGATGTCATAAATGTCAAGGTAAGTTTGTTCAATTACCTTTCCAGCCGGCTGGGTTTTTCGGGCCGACCGGGCGTCTCGGGCCACCGGGCTTTTCTGGCCAACCCATTGTCTTGGTTGTCGGACCGGGTCAGGTCGGGCCGTAAAATTCCTGCCCGTGAAAAGCATTTTCGATTCGTTTTACAAACAAGTAGATAGTGTCATTTAAAATTTTAAAGTGGACGAGAGTAGTGCTTCAGGTGAGGGTAAGGGTAGTCCGCAAAATACCTAGTTTTTATTTCCCCGCGTTTTGTACTTATAAATGGTACTTGTAGTTACTTGGCACCTTCCGTAGTCTAGAAAATATAGCCATTGTAAGTTTTCAAAATGTTACCCCGTATAATTTTTTATTTTTCCACGACAGAAAACTAACTTCATGTATTTATGCCAGCTTTCAGATTACTTACCTGGTTGCAGTCATAGATATTAAAATAATATTTTATATTTGCATACTACTGCAGCAATGAAATAATTTATCCCTTGTTTGGCATTCGACCAATGTCTGCATTCTGCATAATGTTACTTTTATTTTCAATGTTTGTAGATAAACCATCTACTACACACTAAACTGTGTTCAGAACATTTTGTCTTCTATTTTAAACTGATTTAAAATAAGAAGAATGTTATCAATTCGACCTGTCCTACAGGGAAGCGAGCATTTTTTTATCCTTTGTTTTCGGTTTAATTGAGCCAAAATAATTTTTAAAATTAGGGTTTATTATAAAATACAAACCATTGCATTGTTTAAATTATGAAATCCATAGCAATTACTATTAATATTATATAAGGCCTTCGGTTATAAGAGAAAGGGAGAGAGGGTAGCTATATACAGGATGTTCCATAACTAAGGGGTCATAAAGCAACAGAGGATAATATAGACTTCAAAATGGTCATCCTTAATTATTTATTTTTATTATCCTCGGTTCATTTTCAATAAATTATATATTTTGTTAAGAAATGTGTTGAATTAAATGTTGTTTTGCCATCTAGCATTTAAACACAAATATTTCAACTAATTGAAATATTGAGAGTAATAAAGTACATTTTAACGTATAAAATACCCCCCCCCCCCCCCCCTCTTCCTTTTGTAACGTGAGGTGAAGCGATCAGAAATGTGAGAGGTGAAGCGATCAGAAATGTGAGAGTGTAAATAGCATCCGCTAAAAGTTAAAACTAATTATGAAATCGCCTTTTTTGTCCTTCACAACATAACTATAACAAATTTGGTTTTTATTAGCTTAACCATTTTTAAATTATCAATTCTGTAAAATAAGTTTTTACTTTTTACTTTACCCGTAAGGTTAAAAAAAAATAAGAATAAAGTTGATGTAGGTATGTTAAACGTTGCGTCACGTCTCATTTGTATCTACATGTTGAGGCAATTCTTGAAATCCAAAACTATTAATCAGACATTTTTATTAGGATCCAATATACTTTCAACTAACTAAACTGCTAACTTTTATTCACCAATACACATTTCCTGTGGGAATATTCGTTGTCCCCACCGCGAAACGGCTGTTTTTACAAGCCATACTTTTTACCTAATCTACTTACAATAGCTTAGATTAACACGCACATCAGAACTGCCATTTTAACCAGTGGCGGCTCGTGACTAGCGAGTCAGAGGGGGCGCTGGCTTTAAATAAATTTTTTTTTAAATGTCTATTATTTTCAAAAGTACGTGTCTGTTTTTTCTAACTTTCTCGTTGTGAATTTTAATTTCATCAGCATAAGCAGTACTTAAACAAGTTAAAATATTAGTTTGTGCTAAAATCTTAAAACTTACCACATTATGACAATGTTTTGCACTATTTTCATTTTTTTTTATTTTCTCTGAAAGATGTTTTAAGTCCTGCACCCCATTTATAGTCCAATTATCATCCCCGTCAAAAAGAAGACACACGAAACAAAAAAAAAAAAATTTGTCCTCACAACCGCATATCCAGGATTTTTTATTATATATTTCTTTGTCAAACTTACGTTTTGATTGCACTTGTACTATGTTCAATTTCTAGTAGCCGCCCTGCATTTTTTAAATGTAAATCAAGCTCAGAGAACTAAACACAAGCTTCTGTAAATCACTGACCTTCATATTACACGACATTTTCCAACAACAACAACGTAACTAATAAATCAAATCAAAACAAATAAACAAAACGTTAGCGCCTAGCGGCATCGACGGGTCGCCTCGCCAGAGTACATAATATATTAATTATTCTACCGTGGCATCGCGAACAGCTGTTGTTGGGCGCGGGAAATTGGAGCTCATCGTGGCCGCTCGTTGTGCGATGTGTAGGTGACGTCACGCCTCTGTCGTCATGGCAACTCATCGAGAAGCCGCGTTGAATCGGGACGGATAATCGGTCGCCCGCCCGCGCTTCGTATAAAAACATTGAGAGCGCGCAACTCGCTTGTCTATGAGTATAACCTGCCCGTTGGAATAGGGCTATGTTTGGTTTGAATTTATGCCCGCGCTTAGTATAACCTACCCGCTGGAATAGGGCTATGTTTGGTTTGAATTATTTTAATGGATTGCTTACATAGATTGCTTTATTGCTTTTTTAAGTAAAGTATTTTTGGATTCTATTTAAAATAATTGCAAGGATGGCGGCGCCCCAGAGCCCTTCATTAACGAGCCGCCACTGATTTTAACTACTTTTCAACAGCTGTTAGATCGCAACCGATTGACGCTGGCCCGGATGCGGACAGGACGTTTCGATGGTTGATGTTCGAATTTTTCAATCGAATATTATTTATATTGTGCGGCGATTTGATGTGGTTTTAGGGTTCCTTACACATACACTTCATATTTTCTTTCCAAAAACCGCTCCCTTATTTCCATCCTGTCTTTTAATTTTCAACCCTTTTCTGTAATAAAACCGTAATATTCTATTTAAATGGAAATTAGAAATCTTGAAGTGTATCAATTTTATTGACTCAGTAAAAATGTCTTTCCCGAACTTGTAAGCTTTTACTTTATTGGTTAACATTTTCATTTTGGAAGTATTGTAAGTATTGTTTAATATTAAAATATACTTCACTGTTTTGCCTTTTAAAATATTTTAAACAGAAAACAGACTTTTTCGGTGATAATCAAAACGTTGACTCACCGGGCCCTGGCCGGCCCGACGCTGGCCTGACGAGTCAACTGGCTGGATGTGGATGAGACATTCTGATGGTTGAGGTTCGAATTTTTTAATCAATTAGTATTCCCACTGGTGTGGGTTGATTTGATGTAGTTTTAGGAGTTCTCACACAACTTTTGAGTCGCCGAACGAAAGTTTGGACTATTTTCTAGAAGACCCAAGGAGTCACCTTTTTAATATAATAAGTAATTTCCAGAAGACGTTCATGACATAATGATCTATCCATTTTACTTTAAAATGTAGAGGCCGACATTCTCCAAAACTTCTGGTTTCAGAGAGACGTCGTTCCCCTCATTATTATAAGCAGGTTAGACAATTTTTAAATCATTGGCGAGAAAATCAATGTATCGAATGTGGCGAACCAATTGCTTAGCCTCCTAGGTCCCTTGATTTAATACCCCTTGATTTCAACCTCTGGGGATATGTTAAAGAACAAGTGTATGCCATAGCTCCTACTAACCGAGGCATTTAGAAATATTAGAATAAGAACTCTACAAAATGTCCAGCAAAATTTTTTTCGTAGGCTACCTTTACGTCTTTAAGAACAGGGAAGACCCTTTGAGCAAATCATTAGAGCCAGACAATAATTTCTATATTGCCGCCTAATAAGGGTTTCTTTTGTTTTGTTTTATCAACTCCTTTCGGTTCTTATATTTGTATTGTAATTCATTATAATTATTTTAAGTTTTATCATTATAAATCACAAAATAAAAAATAAAGAATACGATGTATTACAATGGCATCAAAAAAATGAAAAAAAAAAGAACTCATGTCAACTTGATTATGAATAAAAATAACTAAAAAGTAGTAAAAATGTAGGCTTTTTAAGTTAATATCAAAATAACTAAAATACAGTAAACTCTGAAAGGTATCAAATTGGTGGACCCGGTATATATCGACTTATCTATGACGTTTGACAGTGTATGCCATCCTCTTCTCCATAGAAAGTTTTCTGAGATGAATGTATCGGGGTGCTATCTGATGTGGATTGAATCCTACTTGTGTGATCGCCGTCAATGTGTAATATTATGCGGATCCGTCTCACGTGAAATATTAGTTATTTCAGGTGTTCCTCAGAGCTCACACATCGGTCCAGTGAACTTCAAACTTATCTGTACGTTTTATCTTGCTCTAAAATGACTTAAGTTCTTATTTTTGCAGACGACATTAAGTTTTCTGATGTAGTTACAACAGGACCTAAATAGGTTTGCCGAGTGGTGCGATTTAAACTGCTTAAAAATTATTGGGTCCAAATATAAATCCATTAGGTTTATGAAATGCTTAAATCCTGTTAAGATAATTTATTTGATAGTTTGGGTTCTATCTGCTACCTAGGCGCTACTTTTAATAGCGAGCTATCTTTTAATGGTCATATTGATAATGTAATATTGACGTTGATAAGGATGCAGGGACTTATTAAAAGAACACAAGACATGTTCCCGTTACAAAAGCTTGCTTATACATCGGTTTAGTTCGCAGCATTCTAGAATACTGTTTGAAGGACAATGAAGTAATATCAAAAAAAGTACCTTGTCGGACTTCCATTGTCTTTATTGTGTGACTTAGTACAACGTTTCGGTTAGAGATACTAACTAACCGAAACGTTGTGTTAAGTGACCAAATAAAGACAATGGAAGTCCGTCACGAAGAATAATACATTGGGCCACAGATGGATTGGTCAGAATGGTCCTGTTCTGTGGCCCGCAAGAAGTCCCGATTTAACCATTTCAGATGCCTATCTTTGGGGGCGCCTCAAACAATTAGTGTACACGACCAGTGGCGCAACCAGAAATTTTGTTCGGGGGGGGGGCTTTAACTTCTTGGCGAAAAATTTTTTGGGTGCCACGCCCTTTTTTGGGTAAAATACGTATGATTGACGAGAGCGACAGCCCCCTAAATCTCTGCAATAATACGCCGCTAGCCCTAACGAAATATTTATGAAAAAAAAATTTAGAGATTTTATTTTAATTAGTAAAAATGTATTTAAAATAAGTAACGCATATATTAAGCATACTTATACTAAAACAAAACAAAAACCTTATACAATAAGTTGTAAGTAATCACTAATAATACTAATATTAAAGTAAAATTCTTCGTTTTGTTTTTGCCATTTCGTCCAGAATTTCTTCCACGGTAATATCAATATCGTGGTTCGCATAAATAGGTAGACCAGGGTCGATAATTTTTGAAACAAAAAAAATAATAGTAGGATGAAACCCATTGGAAAAGGAAGAGAATATAACAAAAATGAAAGGAAAAATAATTTACGGGCGGTCCGGGGTCGGGAAGTGGAAAGGGGTGAGTTTTTAAGGGTAGAAAACGATTTATCTCGATTTCCGGCAAAACTACAAGTCCTATGGAAAAACGTTAAATGGCAAAGTTGTAGGTAATAAAAATCTACAACTGTTGTATTTACACTTTTTTCGCATAACCTCAAAATTTACGTGAAAAAATTTAAATAACCAAGTTTTTGGTTTTTTATTTTTATCTTTTACAAAAATATTTTTTTTTTACGAAATTTGGTGAAAACTTACCTTTTTATGTCCCAAACACACTGTAATTTTTTTGATTTAAAATACTTATTTTTTCACCTTATTTTGACTTAATATCGAAAAAGCACCCTAATTTTCAATCGAAAATTCTCACGTCAAAATATCTGCTGTTTTAAAAAAGTCGGTGGGCGTTTTGTTCGTTGAAATCTCCACTTTCTGATGGTGTAAAAAAATATATACATTACCATGGTAAATGTTCTTAAAAAATGCAAAGAAACGGAAAAAACTCGAATCCGAAATTTTTTTTTAAATCATTGTACAATTTTGACCTACTTATTAAAATTTATACTTTAATTACTCAAAAAACGTAAGAATCCATGTTACATTGATAAACAAAAAAATTACAAATCCATAAAACATTGACATCGCAAAAAACATGCGAAAATAGTTCGCGTGACATGAAAAATTGGTTTGCAATTAAACCAATAGGCTAAGTTTCTAAGCTCGGGGGGGCTGCAGCCCAGCAGCCCCCCCCCTGGTTGCGCCACTGTACATGACGTACAGCTTCTAAAACAGCGAATTGTTGAAGCTGTTCAAACAATTTCCATTGAAGAAATTCGAAGAAGTTTTGACCACATTTGTTTACAGCTGGAAAAATGTGTTGAATATGGATGGGGGGGGGGGGGGGGGGGGGAAAGGGAAGTGTTTGAATAGCAAATTATGAAATTATTATTTGTTGTTATTTTAAGATTTTTTGTGCTATTTCCAGGGTCATTTCATTTGTGAAATTAAAAATACATATTTCTGGTAACACCAAAAATCAGTTTTTGAAACTTTTTGATACTCCTCGGTCATTGATAATGTATGTATTTCGACCGCTAATGCTGCTATCAAAAAAAAAATCTTTTACCTCTAAAAATCGAAGATTTATTTTAAATCTCGGATTTAAATTACAAACGTTATTCTAAATAAGTTTTCTAATTGGCATTTTGGTCAAAAATGAAAAATAAAGGTAGTTTATTCTTGGAGAACAATCATGTTTTTGAAGTTCTTGCGAACCCTGTATAAAAATGAAAATTTTCTCTTCGTGAATTGCATTTTTTTTACAAGAAAAACCTTTTATCAAGAATTACTTTTTCCCGAAAAATGAAATTTTTTATTCATTTTGTGCTATTGTAAACCCTATCCGCGGACAGTCTGTATATATATTTTCTGTACTTATGTTAAGCTTGTTTCTTTTTTTATATTCCTGCCAGGTTGTTTGTACCAGTTAGAATGTTACTGTTTTTTTTGTAGCGTACCTGATGAAATAAATAAAATAAATAAGTAAATAAATAAATAACAACCTGTATGGCAATTATTTTAGCAGTGACTATAGAAAAAAAATATGCTAAGTATTTTCGTAAATTAAATTTGTCTAACAAGAAAATTGCACAAACAATCCATTTATTTCAGAAAATAAACCACTTCTTAGAGAAAACGGTAAAATGCCAATTTTCAATGCAAATCGTAAAAAGATCGATCTGTCAGAGACAACGTATTGCTAGCTAACGCCCGATTGATTTTCAATCTTTTTTAAATCATGTGTGTATAATTTAAATTGCACAAATAAATGTTCAAGTTATTGTCGATTCAAAAACATTGAGTGACAAAGACTTTTAGTCCTTCTTTAAATAGGTCGACCTCTCGAGAGTCGTATCGCGTCGGCTGCAGGTACAGGATTGGATGTCACCGAAAAAGTCTGAGTCTGCTTTTGTTTAAAATACTTTAGAAAGCAAAACAGTGTACTATATTTTAATAATATTAAACAATACAAGACTCCCGAGATTAGCATGTTAACCCATAAAATGATAGGGGCCGCGAGAGATTAAATCGAGCTCGGGGAAGACATTTTTACCGAACTAATAAAATTGATCCATTTTAAAATTCCTAATTTCCATTCAACTAGGAAATTACGGTTTAATGACAGAAAATGGTTGAAAATTAAAAACCAGAAACAGTAATTTTTTTTTCTAATTTCTGGTGTACTGCCATGGGAAATCCTATGTAAATTTTGCTACCCTCTAATATTGACTGCCCTATAACATTTCTATCGATATTGTATTGGACCTTTTTGAAGGCGCTTATAATATATGCTATATGCTGGACTCTCACACTGATTTTATTATTTTCTAATTAGCCAATTTATTTACAGACGGCTCCAAAACTAAAGAAGGTATTGGAGCCGAAATATATGGCAAAACCCCAAAAATAGAATTAACAATCAGCCTGGTTCATGCAAATGCAATTGAAATGTGTGCAAGACTGCTGATAGATCGACGGTATGCACATAAGTCAATCAAGATATTATCGTGACAGTCAAGCTGCATTAAAAGCTCTTGAATCGAGATGGTGTACCTCAAAAATGGCGTGGAGCTGTCACGAAACACTATCCGAACTAAGTCTTAACACTCTTAACAACAAAATAACCCTAATATGGATACCTGGACACGTGTTTGGAGGGTAATGAGGCTGCCGAAAAGCTCGCTAAGAGAGGTGCAGAACTAAAATTCACAGGACCCGAGCCGGTAATAAGTATATCTCATGCTACGGCCAGGAAAACAATACTAGCTAAAGCAAAAAGCAAATGGGAAAGACACTGGTTAAATCTACCAGGTCTGACACACTCAAAAGCGTTTAGAAATAGCCATATAAACAAACAATTAACTGACAAACTACTAGTGTTCAACAGGTCATGTTTGCTACACAAATGGATTCAAGATATTGTCTCTATACCGCTATGCTGTAACTGTGTCATTGAAAAAAATAGGACCAACAATTCTTCTTCGGGAAACAGCTAACCAGGCACCAATTTTTTGAGGGTGCAATGTGGACTCTACAAAAAAATGGGGATTTTCACTACTCCACATGCGTGTATTCTGAGAATTCACATAACCGGAGAGGTGAAACCAGGCTTCATCCGAAAAAAATGTCAGGTCTAATATTCATTCGGCGAGGTGACTCTGCTGCCGGATGACATGAAAAATGTCTCTCCCAATACCATCAATAACTTCATTAAAAAGTTAGACCTATTGAGGGAAATATAAACAAGGTGTGAGCCACAATAGATAGCATAGTCGCAGTGGAGGGTTAGCTATAACCCACTCACTTTCAACCTAACCTAACCTAGCCAATTTATAGTTATTTATAAAGAACTATTCGCAAAATTCTTAAAAATTAAATACCCTGAGACATACCCCAATGAAACCATGAATACATGATCAGTAATGATTATGGTAATGTTAAATGTTACTAGACGTTTTATTTTTTATTAGTTTCAACATGTTTTACAGTACTCAAGAAAACATAATGATGGTACTAATTCAATAAAGGCAAGTACTTAAAATGAAATAATGAATATTTCAACATTTTTGTATAAAAGTAAGAAAAAAATACTTTTCTGAAAAATACCTATTAAGACAACAACTAATTTAATTGGACGTTTAAGGTGAAATTTTCAATGTCATTCAATCTATTGCCAAAATATAACCTATTTCGCGTTGTTTTTTTAGTTTATTATTTTATTTACTAACTTTTAAATAAAATCAATATCGTCGGCCTCTTATTTAGGTAATATCTGATATACATATTACAAAAGTATCAATTTATTTCATTGCTAATTTTGGGAGAATTGTATAGTTAAAGAATATGACATGACAATGACACAATAATATTTAAAAAAATCTTACTCAATATTTTTCATTACACAATTCTTCTAAAATAATTTATGAAATTCCTTGATATTTATTTAATATGTCAATTATTACCTATAGAATATGCAGGCGATATTGATTTTATTTTAATTTTGTGTAAAAGCTAGAAAAAGAAATAAAATCAGCGGAAAATAGATTATAGGTTGGCAAGCATGTTGATACTCCCACCTTAATATTTTTTAATAAGATGCTCAAACTCCATTTACTGCCAAAGAATATCCTTACACTCATAAAATTCAGGAAAGAAGTAAAAGTCGTTTGATGAAACATCAGGAGATCTAGCTTGTCAATTTATGATGAAATAATATAATCCTATTGTGAGTCCATCGAAACCGTTTTGGACATATTCCTTTACCTCTTATGCATTGTGCGTACGACAACCATCCATTTGAAAATAAATATCTGCATTCTCAGGAGCAACTTCTTCGAATCCAAGTCCGTTTTGATTTTTAAATGTTTTAAAAAAAGGTTTGTGCCCAAATTTTGTTCCGAAGTAAAAAGTATAATAATCCGATGTCCAAATATATGCCCGCCCGAACATTTACCTTTGGAGGATATTGAGTCTTTATTTGCTCAAATTTTGATCAGTGGGTTCATTTTTAAACTGAAGGTGCTTTTCTCGGTAAAACAAACATTGCGTGAGAATTTCCTTTTATTATTTTTTCTTTTCATGACTTCAAAACAAAAATTTGTCCATTGCATTTTATCACCTTTCCTTAATTTCTGATGTTCCAGATTTCTATAGATAAAGAGTCCACACTCAGTATCAATGTTTTGATAAAATAAATCATCTAGCGTCGGTGATCTTCTAATAGGTTACCCACCCTAAATCAATATAATATGCGGCGCCCGGTCGTAAAACGTAATAAACTGATAAAACATTAATTTTCACTGTTTCGCCCGAAAAGTAAATACTATAGTTCTATTACATAATATGTTTATTTTTACCTTTCAAAATAACGAATGAGCAGTGGATAATTTTTAAGTACAGAAGCTTAAATTATTTAAAAATCTACAGGGTTTTTATCTTATGAAAAGGGGTGACCAAAAGTAAAAAGTCAAAATTGTTATAAAAAAATTATAATAAAAATAAAATAATTTTTGACATGTAGAAAAACATACATTTTATTACCCATTTTCTCTTGTTAAACAGGAAGCCGGAAGATTGTAGGTTTTTATAATTTATAAACTGCACATTTCTCCTTAACTAATACCTTTCTTCGTCATCAATTAACTACAACCAAAGCAAATATCTACTAAGTTCAAGTTCAAGTTCAAGTTTATTTTTATTTGATCACGTTTATTTACCGGAAGTACTTAATTCGGCCGTTCATTGCCTCACGTTTTTAATTTTCCAGCAGAGATTTTCTTATTTATAAAGCATCCGTATTTGCGTTAGGAAAAGCATTTTCCCTTAAGTCATTTAAAGTCGAATTAGCGTTACGTAAGCTGTTTATTATGAAGCTTATCCTGGTTGCTGTGTTGGTAGCTGTCAGTGTGCTTTATGTGGTATGTATTTTACTAATTTATCTTAAAAGCCTATATAGTTTTATCTTCAAACACGGCCCCGAAGAACAGAGGTTTGGCAAACCATTTTTAATGAGTGTCAATAAAACTGAGTCTAAAATTTATAGGTGGCCCAATACAATTTTTTATTATTTTCGCACCTTACACGCAGCAGAAACTAGTTTTCAATTCAAGCCTAGTATTTTTAAGTTGAAGTTATGGTTACTTCCTGTAGTGGCAAAACGATCGTAATTTTACATTAAAACTATCGCGTGTTCGAAGCCACTGTCCTTTTCAGTTAAAAGTATCATTGTTTATAACCAAAATTATATTATTTCTTATTTTAAAAATGATATATCTCTAAACAAAATGTTACTTGTTTTTATGTTAATGCCTCGGTGATATTATATTGAACATAACTAAATGTTATTTCGAAAGTAATTATTTTTCTTTTAATGTAAAGGTGATTTTAATTCAAGGTGAAATATTTTTAAAATTAGCTCATGCTTCATTTCGTTTAAAGTTATTAGATATTGTTGAAACAAAATTACCGTGATTTTCATTTAAAATATATTACTTTAATTCCGAGAGTTACATCATTTTGCTTTACAAAATGTTTAATTTTAATTGAAACATAACTCGAGAAGAATAGGGATTTCTTTAAATTAAAATTATTGCTAGCGTTGACCTAAAAGCACCACAAAAGAAAACTTTTACGTAACATTTTACTGTCATACCACACTGTTAACTAGACATAATAAAGCTAAATTTTACAAAAGCAACAGGTAATAGTTTTATCACTTCTACGTCACCACAGCGATAAAACGATCTATAAAGCTAAAGTTTTTATTTTTTTGGATTGAAAAAAATACATATTATTATTAATAGATAATACACCATCTAACTATGGTAGTTTTTTTCCGAATAAGATATATTGCTTACGCAAAATTTAATCAAAAACATTTGAGGCAGGTAATTAAATAAAATTTCACTGAAACAAATATTTTTTAATAGGTATTATTATAACAACCAACGCAAACAAATGGTTACCCCGAACTACTAACATACCGTATTATGGGCTCTATAAATAACCAAAAATGGATTTTGGAACAATATTTATGTTAAATGTTATATATAGTTAATATATTTGAATGAAGAGCTTTAACTTATTGCAAAATGTTAACCAAAGGGAAAATTTTACGGATAAAAGTACATTAACAAGATTAATAACATTTAAAAAAGAATAGTAAAATAAACAACACTGAGCCTTACTACACAATAGTGTGTCTTTAAAAAGAACACCACCAACGTCCACCAACACGAAAACGAATGTTAGGTTCTCGAAACTACTAAAAACTAAATTTCCTAACCAACCAGTATCCTCATTTCAAAAATAGATTTTTTGTGTGCATCAATCATAATTATTAACAAAATGTGCTACTTTATAGTGGCCGAAGGAACGCAAAACATTAATCATCTGATGACGTTGAAAATGGTAAGATAATTCTGATGAACCTCTACTTCGATTCTTGGTGCGAATAAAATAAATAATGTAGCAACAGCTCATTCGTTGGTTGACCTCGCGAACAACCCTACTAAACCAAGTAGCATCAACGAGTTTTTGCACTATTTCAATTATTAATTGTTTTATTAAACTTATTATTAAAAGTTTTTGATTTTAAACATGTGTATGTGTGTTTAGTGTATTGTATATTGAAATTATATTTTATCGTTTATTTATTGTTGTATTATATTCAATTTTAAAGATGATCTGCAATTTTCATACCTACTTGATTTCGGTAAAATTGCATTTCTTTTTAAAGCATGCCTTTATATCAAATAAAGCATCACAATGTGATGTCATGATATTAATAATATAAAGCGTCAAAATAAAGCAAAAATGAGTCATTTCTTAGTCAGAACTTAACAAGATTTTGTGGTTATGTTTTTATTAAGTGGATGGTTGTAGATCAAGCATAGTATTTGTGACTCGCGTATAATGAACCATAATACTCTCCCATGAATACTAATCATCCTCGTTTATTATCGCCTATAGGTATACATACCTCGTTAAATATATAATATTAATAACTCAAAATTTATTAACCTATTAAATAAAATATATTCTGCCTTTGGAATTTCAAAAATTGTTTACCCTGACGTCGCACGACCCGCTGTTGTCTATATGAAAGCGACGAGTCACTGACAGAAATATTAAATTTATAAGATTGTAGTATAATATTAAAAGAATTAAAGTTTCAGCACATTACTTCTTCATTTTCTGACTAAGGACTAAGATTGTGACTTCAAATATTAAAATTTTCCAAAAAAATCTTAGACTATTTTGAATAAAGTTTTAATACATTGTATGCAAAAAAATAAAAAAACTTTTTCAATGATACTTCATGTTAATAACTAAAGGCCGATCCGCACCACATTTTTACCCTGCATTTTTGAATCATGGTTGTTGCAACAGCTAATTTTATGATTTTTTAACGCATATGCATCAAAGTCCTGATATGTCCACAATAATGATTTTTTAAATTTGAAATTTGGTTGTTGGCAACTTTTTGTTTTAATATTGGTGCAATTTAACATAATACAAAATCGGTTGCTTTTGATACAGTTCTATAAGTGCACTGATGGAATTCCTTTTTTTTTATTCTTAAACATCATTTATTGCCATGCATAGGTTAAGTTAACTTGTTATGTTAGCTCCTGTCATGATTTGATGATTTGAATATCTGTTGCATTTATCTAAAGCAAAGGCTCCGTCATTTCCAAAATGACCCATCCCGAATAGACGAGATGAAGAGCGACGTCCGGGGATTGCTTGTCAAACTGACAGTTCGATTAGTTTAAAACAATGTAAAGTGGTTGGAAATTTTTATCTGAACTGTTTAAATTAAATCTAGTTGTTTGCTGTCCTAAAATTATGGGGTTTAATTTTTTTACAAACCTCTAAACATTATTTTATTGGTAAACAAACCGATCTCAAATTCTTGTCAATTAGATTTTTATTAACGAACCCCGAACAAACTCGGCTTATCTTCACGTAAATCGTAGGCGGCCAAGGTCTAATCCAATGGTTTCGATGATGCTTTTGTTACAGAAACTTTGGCATTGGCATTTTTATACATGTTTATTCGAAAAAAATCTGTAAATAAACTTTTGTGAAAATGCCGAACATCCTGTAAAATATAAGGAATGCAACTATGTACTAATCCCAATTATTTATTTTTAGAATGCAACGCTTGACTTAGATTGTCTACCTGCAGCTCCTGTACCAGCTCTTCAATGCGCAACATGTTTTAATCCAAAACAAGCACTCTACCAGAAGTATCCTCTTTTATTCAAACTCAAGGCTAAGTTATGCAAATTTTGCTGCGATCGCGTAAAAGAAGCAAATCCTTGCCCTATAACACCAGTGTCACCATTGTTACTTGCTCCAGCGCCACCAACACTTATTCCAGTACCTGTGCCTGTGCCTGTTGCTCCAGTTCCTCCACCTTGCCCTCCTGCTGCGCCTGCTATAGATCCTCAGTTACTAAGCAGTTTGCTTGCACTAAGTGCAGCAGATCCTTTGCAACCGGCTCTTAGTACCTGCATTTAATTAAAGATAGATAAAAAAAAATACAAAATTCAGCTTTATATCACATTATATTATTTATTTACAATTTAACGGTGTCTTTGCGCCAAATATCTATTTATAATTTAAAATGGAATTCACTTTAAAAACAATCTTATTTTTAAATGCATATTGTAATTAGCCTATTTTGTTTTAAGATTGTTTATTATAATCATAGTTCCTTTAACTGTTTTTTTGGTTTTTTTCTGTTGCACCTGTTGCTTTGTGATTTTAAGTCATAGTAAATGTGATCATTAAATAAATATTTACGATTCAAATTTGATCAATAATTTGTCAGTTATTTTTCTGGTTGGTTGACATACAGTATAAAAGACCAGAATTTAATTAAAATGTGATGCTCAATATCAATGATTATTTTTTAATAAATTATTATAAACAACTTATTTCTTTTACTTCTATTGAATTTACCATACCCATGCGGAAACAAAATTAATAGAAATCATGCAACGTAAATATTTTACCGCTCATAATTTTGGCCGACGTCCAAATCTGTAACTAGTTACACCATACGTTGCCTGTGATAAACATTAAGCCAACGCAAATATCCGCCTAAAGTCACTTTGCTTCTAGGTATTTACGTCGAGGCCTCAAGTCTCGCTTTCGCCCATCTAGGTAGTTTATGTCACAACCAAATAGACTTTTAGAGGCTATAGTTTTTAACACTCTTGCCAGTAAGTACAGGCACTTTACTTGTTAATATATGTTAACTTAGGGTTGCTGTTTTGTTTATTATCAACTATTGTAACAAATTAAAAGGCGCGCGCTACCTCGTCTTCAATAATAATCTGTCTGACCAGACTCCCGTGCTTTCCGAGATTCCAGCGATTCGTCCGTCCCGACTGCGCATGTAGGGCGTTTCTAACAGATTAGCTAGGGGGTAAAAGCTAATATATATATTTAAAGTGGTTTACCCTATAACCAGTGCCGTCTCTAGGGTATTTGACACCAAGGGGCAATTAACGCTCCCAGGGGCATATTTAGCAATAGCTAAAAGCTAATATTCCAATGGACCACGCCCAAATTTTGCTAAATTTGGCGATTCTTTTATGGTAAATACTAGTCAATCGTTCGTTCAATACAGGGTCCTCACTTATTACGGGAACGGGAAGATTTCGATATCATTTTTATGTATATAATAGTTACAATATTTAAAAAAATACTTTCGAATATACCCCTCCTTAAAATTACCGCCGTTCGCTACTAACAGTGCATCTATTGTAAAGTCTGAAACACAGGAATTCAATTACAAAACGGCTTGGTTTTTGATATTACCTCCGATGAGGACATTCCGAGCAAACCGCGAAGCATGTCATCTTTAAAATCTAGAATCCGCGACTGGTTTACAAATACAGCTTAATCTCGAAAAAACTCGTAAAAGCGTATTATTTTTTCTACCAACATTGTTACCTGTGGTAAATCGTCGAAAGTACTGGGAATTACACTGGATGGTCGATTAAACTGGTCTGCACATGTTAATAGTCTTACAAAAAAATGAGCATTCTCCACCTTTGGCCTGCGCAGATTAAAAAAAATCAGTTAATCCATCTACCCTTTTAACTGTTTATTCGCACTTTTACATTCTCATTTGAGTTATGGTGTATTGTTTTTTAGCTTAAAAACAATTGTGTAGATAGTTCTGTATTTTAAGTAAATGTTTCAAAATATATGGATTATTTTTGAGTTTTTTATATTTTTTCATTCATTCATTCTTTCAAGCCATCTCCTTTTAAGTTATCTGAAGCTTTGAAAGTATGTATGATTGTAGACAAATGGTTTTTGATAAATGGAATGCTTTGTCTCTTAATATTACATGTCTGTGGCTCGTACGTAGTAAAGTCCGCGTCAACGATCTTGAGCTGCCGAAGGAATGTGGGAAAAAAATATACATTGTTGTAGTGCTCGGTTCAAAATCCATTATAATATTAATTATCAATAGTGTATTCCTCGGCCCGTAACATATCTTGTTTCTACATTTTCACATAGAAAATAAAATTTACGAAGCAATAGACCTAAAATATATTTAAAGAAATCTTGATAAAAATGATCATTTTGTTAAATCTGGCAAATATATTCACGGTATCGGTCTTGTCCATATCGTGAGCTAAATGCTATTCTGTCTCTTTTTATCACAAATAATTTTTAATAGTATTACGTCACAGTTTAAAAGATGATAATAATAAATCAAAAAATGACAGTTCGCAAAATAATTTTTGTTGTCCAGAGGTTACTATGATAAAAAATAGTATTACCAACATAAAATTTAGACATAAAAATTTAAAGGATTTATTTTCTTTTTAAATATGTATTTTTTATTGAAAAAACTACAAATAGAAAAAATAGTATAAAGCACGTGGTTCATAAGGAGTTTTAGCGCGTGCGCTAAACCGCTTCTTATGAAACGTGTACTTTAATATACTATTAAAAGAGAACAGTCCTTAAAAGTGTAAGCATTCCTTGCCTGAGAGACCATCTGACCATCTACTCAACCGATGTAAAGCTGCCGTATACACGTGAGTACCTTTTTGGGGAAAACGGCATATTCTCCTAAAAGTACGCCACACATACTGTTAGATATTAAAATACTAACTTAATACTACCGCGAAAAGGAAGCTTTTATATCTGTGAATACGATTAAAATTACCTCAGTCGTTTGCCGTATCTTACTTTGCATAGTTTCCAAAATAAAATTAGTCAAGTCTTTTAATTTTTGTAGATTGATGTTAATCGTATGTACCAATCAGACAAAATAATGTGATGTGAGAAGAGGATAAAATAGTTATTCAATCTGCATGCCTTACCCTATAATAATATAATACTTTTCATCGGCAAGTAAACATCGAAACGACATCGGTAGAAGCTATAAAATACAAAAACGTTCCTGATTCCGTAGACGTTTTTCGACACTGTGTATAAAAAAAAACGTCTAAGAGGCTGTAAAAGAAAAAGGGGCAACACCAATTTCGTTTTATTCATTAAGCGTGGTTTCCGGCAGCAAACGTCTATATTCTTTTAGGCAATGGGCCTAAAACTAAACGCTTTTCCGTGTTTCGGGGTTATAGCAGACATATCCCTGTTTACAGTTGAGTATATCGCGATAAAAACGAAAAATAAACTTACATTTATTTACCTCTCGTAGTCAGTCCGGATGAAAAGTTTAGGATTTTACAGATTACATCGTGACGCGATATAGGTTTTTATTATTTTTTTACGCCAATATTAAAGAAATGCAAGCATACTTACTACTTGAAAAAAAACCGAAGTGGGTTTTAACATAAAAGTTGAAAATAAAAAGTTTATGAAAATGCCTAAAAGTCAAATCGAAAACGCTATTCGAAAAATATGTTTTCATAAATTACATTTCTAGTTTAGCAAGAAAGAAGAACTGAGTATCTTTCTTCTGATGAGAACTTTATTGTAGGGCTCGGTAAGCTTTAAACCAAATAAGTAGAATGTGTTAGATAAAAAGGCTTAAAGTAATTACTAACTACCGTGCGAGCAAAAATTATTTCCATCAAAGATGGCCTTGCATCTAAGGACGTAATGCTTAGCCGTAGAGCTTAATACCTGGGTGTCAGTAACTACCTGAATTAACAATCAATCAGTTATTCCGTCATCTTTGACAGTCGTTACAAGTAATTTGATTCATCGCTAATTTTTCCAATTTCTTGAACAATTCACACAATGGCATTTACGGAACAGCACAAAACATTCATGGTTAAGGCGTATTTTCGAAACGGGGTTAGAGTAAATGGTAAGTGGCAATACAATCCGGGTTTATGCATGGACGATTTTTACGAACATTTTCCTAACATTGCTTTTATTGCTGGGGATTTTTATCATTGCCTGAAAAGAACCGTGGCTGTGTTTAGGGAAACAGCTTCTATACAACACAAAAAAGGAGTAGGAAGACCATCTGTGGGAACAGAAGAACTTGTTGCAAACGTTCGTGAAATAATTCAAAATACGCCAACAAATTATATAAGACGCGTGTCCCAAGCCGTGGAAAGATCTTATGGAACATGCAGGACTATTCCTAAGAAGAAGCAAGAATGTGGTAACATTTCTCCAGAGACGTGTGAATTTATGCTTGGAACCTGGCGGTGGCCAATTTCAGCAATTTATGTAATTATTTTTTTTTCTTTCTGTATATTCTTACTTTGTTAATTTTGTAAACAACAAAAATAAATTTGTGTTTGTCTACTTATTTTATTACTCATTAGTTTGGCATATCATGTCATAATATGAATTTGACACAATTTTAACCTATTTGGTTAGATATATCGTCCCCATATCATTGTGATCTATACCAAGCCCCACGTTTTTTAATCCAAGCTCTCTTTGATGCAAATAATTTTTGCTCGCACGGTATAACACACAACACGACTGGATTTAAGAAATTATTTTGGGAAGTGCAAGGCGCCGCGCCGCATGTATTTACAAAACGACAAAGAGGGGAGGCTATTTTCAAGAGTGTGTAAAGCTTTTCTAAGAAGGGAAATGGATAATGCCAATAATGAACAGGTCAACAAGAGAGGGCTGTATGTATACTATGTACAGTAATGTACACTGTCAACCGAAAGGCGAAAATTTCCATAAATCCTAATTGCCCTTTTATAATAACAAATTAAAAAGATTTACATTTAGAATAATATGTTACATTGAATTAAAAATATTAATAATGTAAACATTTCCACCTAATTCTAGGGGTCGTTGCGAGTGAGGAAAGGAACTGCTCAGAGCAACTCCAGATTCATGTCTCTTACTTCAAACTGCAAAATTTTAAACATTTTTCTCGATTATCTGGTATTTATGTAGTTTATTTTTTATACAGTGGCGGTTTCCAACTCATTATAACTTTAAGTCTTTATTCAATAAATATAAAACAAGTACCATTGCGTCCAAAAAATACTGGGATAAAAAAAGTTGCTTGAATTTCCTGGACTAATATAGGTAACAGTAACATATTATTTTCTTTTATGAATCAAAATACACATATATTCAGTAAACCAAGTATAGATATCCCCAATATCTGGAAGCCTCTTCTTGTCCAAAACCAACAACTCAAACTTCACACTTCAATAAGCACGTAGGCGGAGTCATCAAGCTTCATTGCACATGGATAGTATTTAAGACAGTAGCCTTGGAATTATAATTTAGTTTACACTTGAAAACGGTTAGAGATAATAACTAACCGAAACGTTGTGTTAAGTTACGAAATAAAGACAATGGAAGTCCGACAAAGTAATTTTTTTGAGTAACATATTATGTTGCTGGTAGGTAAGTTTTGATTTGTTGTCATCATCTTTTTTTTGTCAGGGAGGAAACCCTTTATGGGCTCCGGTTACTTGTTCGTCCGTTCACCGATAGTGTGCGAGTCCAGGATACCAGCCTGTTTACGCACTAAAACCTCCCTCCTCGCAGAGACTGCTCCGAAATCACCGTAAGGTATGCCGTCAGGGAGCCTTGGACAATGTTTTTGCTTCTACTGCCTTCCTTCTTCTGATTTATTTTTTAGTATGTCCTTTATAAAGTTGTGTATTATTGTACACTTGTCGCTTGCCTGCAGCATTTGTTCTAGGAAGGTATTTACGTATAGGTTATTTACCCCCTAGTATTGTCGTCCACACGGTAACTTAACCGAAACGAAAGGGTGAGGAAACACAAAAAAAATTAGTTTAAAATAAGAAGTCATATGCGTGACTACTTTATTTTTGCTGTGCAGTTTATTATTTTTAATTGTTGATGTTTTTATCTAAAATATTATAAATAAACAATACATAACATAAATATTAATTCTCAACCAAGATAACAACTAAACAAATAAAATATAAATTAAATAACGTCTTTTTTTTTAAATTTAGTTTTCAAATCATGGCCCCACTTCGTCACATACTCTATATACGTTTGCCACTACCTCCCTTGTTTGGCTATGAAGGGTTTTTCCTTGAAGATTCATTTTAACAAAAAAACGCAGACCATAAGAAAATGTATAAAAATAATCTTTAAATAGTTAAACAATCCCATATATCCACCACTGGCATGCATGCATGCATCGCAGTTAGTTGATCACATTAAATGACCTGCAAGCCTGTCGATTGTTTTGCGATGCAAATTTGTCTGGTCGACTATTATTTTTTTCAATCGCGCGAGATTTTGTACCTGTTGCCAGATATGAGATATGATGAGATAAAGAATTTTTTCTATTTCAGTTTCATAATGAGTTCAGTACGACCCCCATTTGCGGATCGTAATGAAGCTATTTCGATACGCGTTTTTTCTTTATTTGATGTTGGTAACATTTAAATGTTTTATTTCATTGACTTGCGCGGCCTTTGTGATTTACGAGAAAACCCATTTTTCGCAGAGGAAAACTAGCTTGATAACTTACTTTTTTATTCTGTGTGGATAACAGTCATGTATGTTGGTTGCATAAATCTATAAATCAATCTTTTGTAGATGCTTCAAGCTATCATTTTCTGCCAAATCCTATCCAAAATTCAATCTACTAACCTTCTAATGTCGATTTTAACTTCAAATTTATTTGAATTTTCCATCTTCCCTATACTAAATTGCAATGCCGTGACGTAAAATCACGTCTTTTGAAATTCGAAAAAAAGTAGCAAAATCTCCCGAATTTCCGAACGCTCTGTATATGTACCGAATGTACAAGGATCACACAATGTATTCCGTCCAGTTTCAAATCTCATATCGCTAAAATAACTTTAGAATCTCGTGGTGAAAATGGGTCAATAAATCAAAAAATGACAGTTTGCAAAATAATTTTTGTTGTCCACAGGCTTCTATGATAAAAAATAGTATTACCAACATAAAATTTAGACATGAAAATTTACAAAAATTGAAGGATTTATTTTCTTTTTAAAATGTATTTTTCTTGATTATAAAAGGTGAAATAGAAAAAAATGTATAAAGCACATGTTTCATAAGGCGTTTTAGCGCCCGTGTCAATAAAAAAACTCGCCACGTCGCACAGTGTGACGGATCGGCAATCTAGCGGGACGAAATGTTTTCCTGCTTAATTCATTATTTTTTTTTACCTAATATTATTGATAGTGTATTGTATAAACATGTTTTAATAGTTATTTACGTATTAAAATCACAAGTGCAATTTTAGAGGACAAGAAACCCTTTTTAGTTCGAATAAAGTGAATATTTCAGTTTAAAAAAAAATAGTTTTTTTGTGCATTCTGATAGAATGCACAAAAAAAGTTTGTGTGGTTTATAGTTATATTGTAAATAAAATTAAGCGTTTTGTATTAAACAGTACATTTATTTTTGTTTAAATAACAAAAAAACAATCTTTATCTACTATTAGGTATTATAATGATATTGTAATGAACTAAATTAATCTGAGTCATCTGATTCAAGTTCAGAACTCTCACTACTTGAACCAGAATACAGCTGAGGTATTGAGAGCAAAGAAAGTACTTCGGTTGTAATTTTTCCGCGCGATCTCTTAGGAGGATGCCTAAAAGTAGCTAATAGAGGATCGGATGATATTAGAAGTCTATGTATTAGGTCTTCGTTTGTTTCAATACGGGAAGTCTTTCTTGTAAACTGCTCTCTATACCTTCTGCTATCCTTGTTTCTTGCCTCCTGTGCTTCTTCGGAAAGTTGACCTATTGGAAGAATACAAGAGGCAATAACAATCTTGCTATGAAACAAAATTTTATGTATACTACTGGGCATATAATACCAGGAATATTCTTTTAAATACAAAGTTCGCGTGGCTATAGCATACTCTTCAAATACATTTGCATTTAGTGAAAATCCGCAATTTATTGCTTCTAAAATCACATGAAAGCGCATAATTAACTCTAAATTTATACCCGTTATATCAGCCGTCTTTTCAGGGTTCCTAAAAAATTTTCGAGCTGTATTGCCGTCATTTGTATTACCTGCTTGCTGTGTAGGCATGTCAACCAAGATACCCATTTCTTTTTTAAACCTATCTTGTATATATTTTTTACGATTGGCAACTTTTGTTTTTATTTCAGGCCCACGAGCTTGCCAAATTTTTACTTCTAGTCTATATGCAATGTGTAACAGGCACTCCATAAATCTTATCCACGCATGTAAGGGTGATAAACCAAAAGCAGCCAATTTTAAATCAATTTCTTTTGTTGCAATTACTTCCGGTTTGTTCATGTCTTTTGGTGTGACACCACACAGAAAGCAAGTTTGTGAAGATGTATACGAAGACAGTGAGGTACAAATTTTTCCATCTATCATACTTAAAACTAACAAAGGCTTAACTATAAAAGTTTTGTTTGCAATTTGCACGTTAGTAGGAACTAACGAGGTAATTTCTTGTTCAATAGAGTTCACTTTTCTAACCACCAAATCAGTTGTTTCTTTTGCAAAAATAAACTGTATAGGTCGACAATACCGCACTGAAGAAGGTGATGGGTTCTGCCAGATGACTTGTTTGAAGTCATCTTTAATACAATAAACTTGAAGCGGTACCATTGATATGCTGAATAAATTTTCATCAGTTTGACCTTCAGCTGCAAATTTTTGTTTATAACGGGTTTGCTGGGCTCCATCACAGCCCCATTTAAAAATAATATTAAACTCGGTAATACTTTCTTCAACCACTTCAAACACTTCTTCTTGTGCTGCACATAATCTTAAGATGGTGTGGTCTATTAGCGACTGTAGAGGAATTTCTGCTGAAGTTTCAGTTACGTTGATATTGGTAGTGTAGCAGTTCTTCTTTGCTTCTTTAATTGCATAATACGATGGGAACAGCTTAGGACTTATTTTGTTTACCTGTCCTCTTGTCACATTATATTGGTGCGTTGACAGGTTGGCGTCGATCATTAGTGCTAGAGCTTCATCAACTGACAATGTTTTAGGATTATCTCTTCTTAACTGCCTACTTATTTTAATACGGGTGCCACGAGCGGGAGATGCTGCTGACAACTCTTTTACTATTGCTGCAGAATCTCTTTTCCCCTCTTTACGCAGCTTCATTTCAGCAGCCATGGCGAGTTCTTCGGTACTTGTGGATTTCACCAAGCTAGTAAGCTTTCTCTTTTTTGTCTTTTCCGAACTGTCTTGAAATAATTTGCGTGGTCTACCCAAAACAGAAGGTGGTTGATCCGCGGATGTAGATGGTAGCGAATGATAAATACTGTCAGGAAAAGTAATTGTTCCATTAAGCCACTGAAAATTGCTCTTTAAAAATCTGTTCCGGTTTCGATAACTTTTTTGCCACCTCAACGCCATTTGTTGGCACACACTTCTTAAAGAATTCTTTAAGTCCAAAACAACATCATCGGGAAATGTGACTTGCCCAAATTTGTTAATAACAAAGTCACACACTGCATCATAGCGCTCTGCCTGACTTTGGTCCACCCAAACTTGAAAAATTTCTTGCCGGGAAATTATAGGAGCCATTCTAAAATAAAATAAAAATTTCTCAGAGAGACGCAAGCAGACGCATTTTTTTTTTGTTTGACCATAAAGTAGAAATTCTAACTAAAAGATTAAGTACCCGCAGAAGTCCATATTCGCCCATATAAGAAACTTCTTGTCTACAAACAATTTAAGGTATACACAATTTGTTACATCTTTACAGTATTTCCCGAAATTTAATATAAATAATTTTACCACCAAAAAAACACTTACCTATAAGATTTACTAGAACACCAAATAAAACACAAATGCCAAAATATTACACCAATAAACGATCCACTTTGAAATAACTATCACGACTGACGGGCTTTTCCAAAAAGGCCTATGTAATCTATACCTGCTTCCCTTGGGTTTTACACGCAATTATGACCATGCCTCTCTACCTAACAATAAAATTAGTGCCGATTTGACCTAAATGGAATGTTTTTATGCTAATTACTTAATGACACTTAATTCCATGAACCTAAAATTTCCTACTTAAGTCCCGCTAGATTGCCAATCCGTCACACTGTGCGTCGTGGCTCGTTTTTTAAAATAGACGCGGGCACTAACACCGCTTCTTATGAAACTCGTACTTTAATATACTATTACTCATTTCGCCCAAATTAAAAGTGTTAAAATTTGCTTGCATTCCGGACAGTATATAATAATATTTTCTTATATCTAATATAGATAAATACATATTGTTTAGTCTTACGAGTTAGTAGGTAGATATTTTACCATAAATATGATTTTCTTTATAAGTGTGCGAGTTAAAATGTTTATTTGGATTTATTGGTAATTAAGCCGACAACACCGCAAACTTTTTTCTGCATTCCTTAGGTGGTTGCAGAATCGTGTGCCAGACAATAAGGCATGTGTTCCGTCTTGTTGTCATCATCTTATCAAATAACATACATTATATTTATGCAAGAAAAAAATTTAAAAATACTCTAATTATGTGGAAATTAAGAGAAAACCATGTTCCGGTTGGAGGAAGATCTCGGCGAAAAATAAAATCATCGAGCTTGTTAGCTTTTTAAGACATATTAAATATGCAAAATTGCAGAATGTTATAGAGACGCGCAAAATGCCGTTACCTGTCTAGATGCACTGTTGTGTTTGGTTATCTTTTCGTTTTATTTCGAGTGAATTTTTTACCTTTTGCATTGGGGTTAATTCCTACTAGATGGCGATGCTTCGTATTTAAGCTTTTCAAAAACACAATGTTGCAGAGCATTTTCAAAAATATAATGATGCAGAGAATTTACCACATATATCAATGTGGAATCAGATACTACCTATAACCTACGATTTTCACAATTTGCTTTCATTTATTATTTTAACCCAATGTGGTAATTTTGGGTTGGGGATTGTTCCTGGGATTATACGGCTTTTTTCATATCAAAAGAACTATTACGAAATAACATCAAAGAGGAAATACCTTTCCGTGTTTCATGTAACTTTTTTTCGTCTAGGTCTCTATATATTTTATAGTTTCTGTTCAGACACCGTGTATATCTCTCGCATCTCTGCGTTAAATTCCCCATGGATTTGCACCATCGGATCAGTCTGACAGCCGACAGACCTTACATCAGTAGCATTTTGGGATTTGGGGAATCGGCACGATAATTGACGCTTGCAAAACAGGATTTTCCAATAAGTTCAGGTCATCAGACTTGCAGCGCACATACACATATATATACACTATAATCTAATATGCCTGCAGTAATATTAATGGTAATACTGCGTTGGGATGACAGAGCGATTTCGGGGATTAACATGGAACTTATGATCGAATTAAATTGTCTTCATACCGTATAAAACTACGAGTAGGTAGTACAATAAGGCCTTCAAGGCATCCTTATGGGCCCTTGTTATTCTATTAACCCATTGTTACTATAGACATTTAGCTTTTACTTGGTGAAAATCCATTATTAATTGTGTGTAAGATTTTAAATCTGTGGAAAGTGTAAAATTACAATATTTTTATATTTTCTACCATTTATTTAACACGATTAAAAAAAATAACAGGTATTTATTATTTATATTTAGTCCAGATTTATTTTTCATGTTTTTCTTTCCCAGAAATATAGATCCGTGAAAGTTCATTTTTGGATGGTAAAAGTAATTTTGGGTAATGTCATGTAAAAATATTGGCGTTGTCTACCACATTTGTTCAAACTGGTGGCATGCAGTGATCTTACCTTTTCTTGAAAATAATTTCTATTAGTTACTTTGTCTTGGGGTAATGTGTTTGACAGGCCCGTTCAATATGAACAATAAAAATATGTTTCTTCTACCTAGGTACACACAATTTTAAAGTGAAAAATCAGAAAATTAAGATAGTGCAAACACCCCGATGAGACGACTTAGGTTTTAGGACTGTTTGATAGATTATCCGCTACTTTGTTTTAACTGTAATCAGCTGATTGATGTATTGCGTTCCCGATGTAAGACAACGTCGCGCTTCCAGTCGGCCCACTATAAAGTAGACCAGTAAAGTTTATTACTTATCTTCGACGTAAAATGCTAGGATGATAATATATTTTTCTCACTACTAACCTCTAAAACTCCCATTATTGACTAATTTATTAACCTTAGAAATTGTTTTTCTCTTATTATTGACCATGGTTAATAACGAAAACAATCTAGTTGAAAGCAGGTAACTTGATTTTTTTTGATTCTGCATGGAAGGTGATTTATGAAGCTAGTGAAGCTAGGCAACCAGCCAATTATTATTGACTAGCACCAGGTAATTTGATAGAAAAAGTTACAAAAGCAATGGGTTAAATACATACCTAAATTTTTTTATAATTATTAATACTGTAAAAATATGTATTTGGTAAATGTATTAATAGTAAAAAAAATTATACTAACCGTGGTTTACATAACTTAAAGCCCTCGCGTCTTAAATCCGTCGTCGCTCCGCTCCTCGTAATTTAAATTCGACGCTCGGACAATAATAGTAGCTGTCTATACCTTGGTTAATAATATACTATTATTGTGCCGCTCAATCGTTACTGTTTCCGGTAACGGATGAGACGATGATATACATTTTGGACATAAAGTATAGTGTTAAACTTGTTAAACATTTATTATTGGCAACACAATGTTACCAAATATAAATGTTTACCATTTGTAAGTTGATATTATTAAATATAACTTATAAATATTTCACAATTAAATTATGTTTTCTATTCAATTGGCAACAGCGTTACAAAAAAAAATAGATATTTAATAGTTTCCGTATTGACATACACTGATATTTTAATTATCTGCTGTTCCTTAGCAACACCGTTGTTATTATAGTCAAAGTCAAAGTATTTATTTCATGCTATCACAGCCAACTGTTTACATACGTCAATGGTACTAAGCTAAAATAAATGTAACAATAACAAATAAAATCATAATTACTTTTTAAAATCATAAATACTTTCAACAGTTATAAAACTTTTATACACACATTTATAGAACAATATACAAACTACAACAATATAAGAAAGCAATACTTGGTCATATAATCCGGTAAGAACTAATCAAAAGTTTCATTAGTGAAATTAAAATTGTAGTATTCCTCAAGAGAATAAAATGCCTGACTCAATAGAAAACTCTTGATTCTAGTCAAAAAAATGCTCGTTGGCAGTTCTCTTATCCCGATGGGAAGGTAGTTAAACAGTTTGGGGGCGTGGTAGTTAATTGAAAATCTAGATTTATAAACCCTATGATAATCTATTAAAAAGTTATCTCTATGTCTAGTCCGATACGAGTGGACATCATTCAACCTTACATAGTCATTCATATTATTCTTAAAGTATTTTAGACATTCATAAATATACATAGAAGGTTCAGTCATAATGCTGAGTTCCCTAAAAGCATTTCTGCAGTCAGCACGGAAAGACAATCCCCTTACAACTCTCACCGCTCTACGCTGTAATATAATAACCCTTTAATTAATTTGCTAAATGAACAGATATGAAGTCTGTTCAATGACCGCTGACCGTTACGACATGACTAGTGCTTATCTTTCTAACATTCGTGAACTAGGTGGGATAGTAAATTTCCGTCAGCAATGAGTGTTGTATAATTTTACCAGTTACCAGTCAAAAAAGTTTTATTGTCATTTTTGACAATGAAATTTTTAATCAACATTATTTCAAAAATATCACGATTTTGTGGAAAAAAAAAGTATTAATTTTAAAATTATTTGATTATTTTCAAAGAAAGACTCTTTTACCCTTTATCGCAGTTTACGAGGCAAGTCGATATAATAAAGCAGGAATTGTGGAAACACAAATAATAAACAAGAAAAATATATGGCAATAAGTGACCGACCGAAGGTTCGGTTTCGGCTAGTTTCGGCCAAAAAATCTAGTTTCGGCCCAAAAGTGGCCGAACCATCGGCCATGCTGAAACTCAGTGTTCGTGAACTGTCGCGCACCGTTCGGCTAACTTTGGGTGGGTTCGTAGGCAGTGTTGTCTATACGGTGCGAGCAAAAATTATTTGCATCAAAGAGGGCTTGGATTAAAAAACGTGTGGCTTGGTTTAGATTAAAATGATATGGGGACGATATATCTAACCAAATCTAGGTTAAAATTTTGTCAAATTCATATTATGACATGATATGCCAAACTAATCTTAACATACTATAAAACAAAGTCGCTATCGCCCGTCCTGCCCTATATGTGCTTAAATCTTTAAAACTACGCAACGGATTTTGAAGCGGTTTTTTTTAATAGATAGAGTGATTCAAGAGGAAGGTTTTTATGTATAATACATGCATAATATTATAGAGAAACACTGATAAATTAGAGTAGGGAGAACGAACGACCCAACCTAACCGGTCCCCGGCCCGTTCAACGATCGATCCGAAGCACCAAAGCCGGAATAGACGAAGACAGACTATGTTTTATGCATGGATGTGAATTGTGGACGGGCAAACGGTTGAGTTTGAGGTTTGTTCGGGTTTGTTCGCCTTATTATCTCACGTCGTATAATGCCGGGCTGCAACGCAGGCCAGGTACACGCTAGTGAGTAATAAAATAAGTAGACAAATACAAATTTATTTTTGTTGTTTACAAAATTAACAAAGTAAGAATATACCGAAAGAAAAAGAAAAATAATTACATGAATTCTGAGAATTCACATAACGGGGGAGGTGGAACCAGGCTTCATCCAAAAAAAAATGTCAGGTCTAATAAATTATTTCTTTTCAATAAATTTTGGGTAAACCATTGAGAGTAATTCCTGCGTCTTTCAAAATCTGCGGCTTGTATTTCTTGGAATACTTGCACTTTATAAGGAAATACATTTAGCTGCTTCTTAAGAATAGTCCTGCATATTCCATAAGATCTTCCCACTTCTTGGGACAGGCGTCTTATACAATTTGTTGGCGTATTTTACATTATTTCACGAACGTTTGCAACAAGTTCTTCTGTTTTTACAGATGGTCTTCCCGTTCCTTTTTTGTGTTGTATAGAACCTGTTTCCCTAAACACAGCCACGGTTCTTTTCAGGCAATGATAAAAATCCCCAGCAATAAAAGCAACGTTAGAAAAATGTTCGTGAAAATCGTTCATGCACAAACCCGGATTGTATTGCCACTCACCATTTAGTCTAACCCCGTTTCGAAAACACGCTTCAACCATGAATGATCTGTGCTATTTTGTAAAGCCCATTGTGTGAATTGTTCAAGAAATTGGAAAAATTAGCGATGAATCAAATTACTTGCAACGACTGTCAAAGATGACGGAATAACTGATTGATTGTTAATTCAGGTAGTTACTGACACTCAACAGGTATTAAGCTCCACGGCTAAGCATTACGTCCTTAGATGCAAGGCCCTCTTTGATGCAAATATTTTTTTCTCGCATGCACGGTATAAATAATTTTTTTCTGTGTCCCGACTTTTTTTTAATATTTTTTTTTTTAGAAGAATCGATCTCGTCCTATATAAAATAAATTAAATTTCAGTAAGTATACAATAAAATTTTTCAGGTTTCGGTTTCGGCTTCGGCCGAAACTGAGACAAGGCCGATGATTCGGTTTCGGCTAAAAATCTTGTTTCGGTCGGGCACTAATGGCAATGTTTTCATAAATACCTATCTAGTTTAGAGAGTTTCTAATGCTTTGGGAGTTCAATATTCCAACGAACTAAGGCAAAGGGGATAGAGAAGAATGTAGATTTTAGGAATCGCAATAACGTAGCTATTTTGTCATCCAGTGGTCGACCACTTCACGAAATTCATGAACATACCATAAGAGAGCGTATTTATGGGATGTATAGAGCAGGTGAACACTTTACCATTCGCTCAATACAACTAAACATTAATATCATTGATGGTGTCAAAATAACCACTAGTTTATTAGCGGACTGTTTAAAAAAAATTAAATTTAAGTGACGTAAATGTACTGTATCAAACAGGCGCTTTTTAATAGAGCAACCCTATATAGCCCAAAAACGAGTAGAATTTTTAAGAGAATTTAAGAATAAGGCAACTCTCACTTTCCCTTAAAATTTGTTTTCCTGGATGCTGGATGAAACCTGAATATACAGTAAAGGGACTTTTAAGCGAACTTGGCAAGATGATATCTTTATATAGTTAAAAAAAAATTGTCAGAGGGTGTACGGTATATTATTCTACATGCTGGTTCAGAGAATAGTTTTGTGAATAATGCAAGTTTGATATTCAAGTCTGGCCTGAAATCTGGTGATTATTATAATTCGATGAATAGCGAAAACTTGGAGATATGGTTTGAAGAGAAATTGTTATCAAACTTGGACGAACCGTCGCTTATTATCATGGATAACGCTACCGATCATTCTGGGCTAATCGAAAAAAATTCCAAATACAAGTTGGTCAAAAAGATTACTTATTGCATGGTCAGAACAAAGACAAATTCTAGTTTCACCATTTGCAATGGAGGATCAGATCTGGATAATAGCGAAGCAGCTTATCCCACTCAAACGTTAGAAGTTATCTGGAAAGCGCTATTTATTTTATTTTTTAATTATTTTTATTTTATAGATTGGACGAATTAGCATTGCAACATGTACATCGAGTTTTAAGACTTCCTCCATATCATTGACACTTCTATCCTATTAAAATGGTTTCGTCGGAATGTAAGCGCTATTATGATGTAAAAATTAGTTGTATGCATCCTGTAACAAATGGCGTAGTTTGGGTCTGTGGAATGAAGCCATAGAAAATGTAACAGTGGAAAAATGGAAAAATTATGTATCACACACTAATAAAATTACGAGTAAAATTATAAATAATGTGTAAGAACAAGAAAGATTTATCGATGCTTTAGATATCTCTCCCTTTATTATTAACTTGAACGAATCTGATGATAATGATCATTGCGGAGATGATTTATTTTAATCATTAAGAAACTGTATTTTGTTGTGTTGTAATTTTTTATTATACAGTATATCCCCGGATGGAGTTGACAAGAGGAAAAAGATCTTTATTATTGATTTTACGACGAAAATTGAAGGGTCGAGTGCATCAAGGGGGTAACTAACATTTTGTTAAAAAATGAGTTACTGTTATGGATAAAGGTTATAAGTGACGTTCTTTCACATGCAATCAAAGGAATCTAAAATATCGCATAAACGTGAAAAATAGCACTGGATGAAGGAGGTAATTTAACTTTCTTTTTTAATTATTTATGCATGAAGGAGGTAAGTAACAAAGCTTACCTCCTTTATCCACTTATTTAAGTATTTACCTCCTTTATACATAAATGTTTTCAACGTTAATAAATTTACGGTTTGAAAACTCAAGTACCTTTTGTAAAGGCACCATGCCCCGTTGGTACTATGAGAAAATAATCAGGAACCAAGAAAATAGTTAGGTTTACATATTATAATGTTAAATGAAGAAAATATATATTTTAAGACAAAAATATTCACTTTTTGTAACTTTTTTCTATTATTAACTTCTATTTTTTATATCATTTTTGTGAATAAAGGAGGTAACTTCAGTTTTTTAAAAAATTAGAAGGTATGTAAAACTTTTAGTGTATGAATGCTACAGTAAATCAATATTTGGTGTTAAAAGATGACTTACTTTTAACAATAACTTATTAATTTTCTCAGTTTTATAATTTTGCTAGTTACCTCCTTTATCCACTCAACCCTTCAATTTATTCTTTATAAAAAATTCTGCTTGTAGAGAAAATTAATTTACCATGTAAAAATTTAAGATTAGACAACAATATATTAATTAGACAATTAGACTGATGCACTAGAGATGCACTAGACAAAAAAATATGATCTAATTTTAAATTTTATAAATGAGTTTTATTTCTTTTTCAGTAAATTTAAATTAGTTAAAAATTTCAAACTGATTTTCAAAAATAAAATGTTTAATCCCATCATCCCTTTTACCCTAATTAAACTACTTATTTCTGACCTTATTCACAGTATAAAAATAGTAATTAAAAATTTGAATAAACGCGCTTGTATTTTACTGGTTCACATGCATCCGTCTTTATGTAAGAAAAGCATAACCTTTATCACCGGTAAGTCAAACTGAGTGAATTAATTTACGACGTACCGCAAATGTGGAGAATGTGACGTAACGGTCAGCGGTCATCAGACTTTATGAACATTTTTGACAACTTTTGAATTAAGTCAGGGACTGACATGACAGGACAATCTATTCCAACCCCAGATTTCGGTGGGGTTATTACTAAAATACAAAAAATTAACCAACAGAAATCAAAACCTAAAAAAAGTACTTTTTTTATAGGGTTAATTTTTCATTACAAGAAATTACGAAAAATTAAACGATTTCATTTTTGAGCTTAAATCAATGAAATCAAAAACAAAATTGTATTTGAAAACTGTTCCCTATACATTTGCGAAAAATTATGACAATGTTTACTATCTACTTAATTTGAGCCAGCCAGCAGCTCGAATACCAACATTTGTATGGTCGGTCCCCTTTTAATAATGCGGACTCCACAAAATAGCAATTATCACTTCCGTGACAATATGTTTCAAAAGTTCGGTCATATTGTACAATTTGCAGACAATTAAATTTATTTATGTCTGATGGTTCCACATTAAAATTCACGACCAGTCGCGAAATAAACTGGCGTTTACGTCATGGTAGTCACAAACTTGAGTGTTGCCAAGTGTTGAAATAAATATCGTGATAAATTTTTTGCCTAAAATAATGGATAAAAAGAATGTTTAATCAAAATTTTAAAGTTCTTTGGCCATTTTTTAGATAATTTCATTAGAAATGTGCTGTATGTGTTTACCGATGGATCATATTCGACGGGGCGATATAATATGGGGGTGAATCAATGTGTGTTTTTTAATCGTTAGTTAAATAAAATTTTAAAAAAATGGTAATGTCCTCCTCTAGCTGCAATCACAAAGCGCATTCTGCTAGGTAATGAACGCATAGTAGTTTACGATCTTTTATTAGTCGATTAGAATTTTTTTTTATGTGAATGTGCTATCTTTAACTCCTGTAAAATGCCCGTTAATACCTACACACTTAAAAAAGTTATTAAATTTTAAATCCAATTGAAGTCGGTAATGATTAAATCCAGATCCACCATAGATTGATTTACAAAATTAACTCTGCCAACTAATTACAATAAAGAGTCGGTAATTAAGCCGTCTTTTTCAGAACTGAATAATGTAAGAACCATAACTAATGATAAAATTTACTTTTATGTGTAATAATTTAATAATTTTTTATATAATCTTAAATCGTTCTTGATTAAGTTTAAAAAGCATATGGCCAATATTCAGAGATATTTTAAGACGCCACCAAAGAGTTTCCTAACCTATATTTTTGTCTAGACTGATCTGGCATAAACTAATTTGCATAGCGCACAAAATAACTTCTCTCCAAAATTCTGATTAGTGTGTCGGTTTTGATGAACGCTAGAAAGCGAACGACATTATAGAAAATAAAACTTTTAAATTTTTTGTAAGATAAAAGTAGTATGTTGCTGACAGGTTGTAAAAAAGAAACTTTACCTTATAAATTATTTTTTTTGTCAAAACCCCCAAAATGGGTAAGCGGGCATCAGTTTTAAAAACACTGGAAGGCAAAAAATGCAACATACAAACATACAAATTTAAGATGAAGTAACGTTCAAAACCATTCACTGACTGCCACCTAATAAAGTGTCACAGGAAAATTATGTCATGGTACTCCTGACTAATTTCAATGTTGCATGTTAAGCATGCGTCAAATACCTGAAATCAAACATGATTTAAAAGGTTGGCATATTTTATACAATTGATCAGTATCAATTTAAAGTAATCCAATATGATTATTTTGTTTAAACCCCTAACAATCCGTTCATGTTTCCTGTCTCAGCAATCCCATGTTAATGTAGGATAATTTAAAAATATCTACCTACAGTTAATGGTGATATAGGAAGTTTTCAGATCGATTAAATACAATAAATCCTATCCTATTATTTGTCATTGATGGTAAACCTTTTTAGCGATAGCAGCGGAGTTGGCAACGTAGCGCGTAAATAAAATTTGTTTCTGTCATTATCCAGATAATAATGCGAAATAACGGGTCTGTGCAGTTCCCCCCTGGTTTACTGGAATTGGCCACGCGAAATGCATATTCTCACGTGAGCTTATTGGATAATTATACGTCACAATATGTATATGGCATGGGGTGCTGTCCTATTTTTAGAAGTAAGTGTGTAGTTGACGATAAGACTAAATGGCAGGTATTAGTGTTTTAATTATATACTTATTTTATTTAAACAAGTTAATAGTAGTATGTACAACAAGAATGGATATGGACAATCCACTCAAGTTGTACAGTATATTTTTTCTATGACTCAATGCACGAACTTTACATTTATTAAAAATTATGCTTAAAAGTATTTAAATAAAATAATTTACTCTATGGTGCCCCATGATGAATGACAGCCCTCTTGCTAAAGGTCTCCTTTTAAAAAGTCACAAAATATGAATACTATATAAAAAAATTTAAAAAGAGAAATTTAGGTTTACTTCACGCTTTTATATGACGTACGTGACGTATATAACAAACCTCCTTCTTTGTGGTTACGCGCGAGTTGACAGTATGCCAAACATAACCTAACAATATTAGGTAACGAATAGACAAATGGTTGACATTTTATTTGTTAAGTTAACTGAAATATCGTATTTGTGGAGAAAATAGCGTATTAGCGAAATTAGCTAAGATATATGGTTCAAAACGACCGCAGTAGATAAAATTTATACAAATCCAATACAAATTAGACCATTTATTACATCACCAAATTAAATGTTTCTAATAAAATTGCTCCGAAAACAATTTTTTTTTATCGAAATATGTAAAAATTAAATAAATTACCGATCCCTGTTCATTTTAGGTAGTTTCCTTTTGCTTCTTTTAAATAGCAAAGCAAAGAAAAAATCATCGCATAGCTAAGTTGTTAAAGGAACGTTTCACGAATCACTTCCGTTAATCGTATGAGAATAAAGAGGGGCATACTTAACCGCGGCAAGGAAATGGCCGAAAGGGGGGAGGAAAAAATATTTGCTGAGCTGCGTTTAATTTTAAAAAGAACCCACCACTTTGCCGGTGGCTTTGGTTTGATATTTTAGGAGTTTGGTAAATTCTTGCATATATTTTGTGTCTCTCACATTTTTTACCGCTTCGCCTCAAATTATGAAACAGGGGTCTTTTACACGTAAAAAAATTGTACTTTATTAATCTTGAAATTTCAATTAGTTTTAAAGATATTTGCGTTAAAATGCTAAATGATTTTTTAGTGGGCGGAACGTAGAGGCCACGATGGTAGTAACTAATGTATATTGCTAAAACTATTTCCACGGAATAGACACGGCCCTATGACGCCGAGGTGACTAAAATAGGAAACAGTTTTTTGGTGGCCGTCATAAGAAATTAAGCATAAATGACCTAAAGTCTACTCTCTCCTGTTGCTTACGGCCCCTTAGTTACGGGACACGAAATAACACACAAAAATTTAAGCTCTGATCATTTTGTGAATATCTTAAACGGAGTGTTCTAGTTATTGTAAAAAATATTAATTGTGAATTGCAAAAGTCTCGACGGGAGCAATATTTGTCTTTTTATTACTTACATCAGAAACTGGTGATACAATTAGCTTGTCTCTGGATACATGCAGAAAATGTAAATATGGATCCTCCGACATTTTACAGAATTTTTCTAAAATTAATAAAATAAAATTAAATCCATATTTTTATTAATTTTCGGAGCACTTACTTTGTGGCCGCTATGTTGAGATATTTTCGATGACTAGACCGGACCGACTGTGCTACTGCGACTTGAACTAGAACTATATAGAACTTAAAACTTTTGAAAAACTAAAATGTAGTAAAAACTGTTTAAAATAATCAAAATATTGCTTATACATGATATCCGGAAAATGGAGTTCAATCCGTTAACCATATATTAATTGAACAAAAATAATATGAGTTTTGTAATACCATTTTTCATTTTTGCCCCTCATGTTCAATATGTCGTCAAAGTTTAAAATTAAAAACTGATTTTTTTGAACAATTTGAGTATTTCATAAGATGTTAATTTCAACTACAGGTTTTTATTTGTACGCCACTCCCCTTACGTTTTGGCTAGTCCTTTATTGCTTTCGGTATTGTCACCTATTGCAAAGTTTTATTTAAGTATATCTTGTATCCATGATAATGCCATGCCACTTGATTTAGCATTTGAAAATTATGAGATTACCATAAGCTGCATCATTGGCATCAGTTAACGACCCATACTTTTTAAATTATCTCCAAAACGCATCATTTTAGATAGAAGATAAAAAATAATCGAAAACAGAATGATTATTTAAAAAAATATAGTTCTAAAGTCACTTTGTTCATGTTATAAAAAACTAGCGTGTACCCGGCATGCGTTGCAACCCGCTGGTATAAATACAAACCCGAACAAACCCGATATATTAGTACCCGGCATGCCACTTTCTGAAATTGCACCCGTGCGAAGCCGGGGCGGGTCGCTAGTTACACATAAAAACCTTCCTCTTGAATCACTCTATCTATTAAAAAAAACGCTTTAAAATCCGTTGCGTAGTTTTAAAGATTTAAGCACATATAGGGATATAGGGACAGACGGGCGATAGCGACTTTGTTTTATTCTATGTTAAGATACGGGGTTCAGCGAGTACTAGGTCCCCCCTATACTTATTAAATATTTGACAATTTTTTTTGGTTTGTTTTTCTCGAATGTTGAAGCAATGTACAAAAATTTGAAATTAATGTCTTATTTAAGATAGTTTTTAAAAAAGTTGGTTGGCAAAGAAAAGTCCTTTCTACCTTCTTATATATATATATATATAGATACTAAAATTGCCTACGCCTTTCGGCCTATACGAGCCTTAACAATGACCCTTCTAGAGAGCAGCTCTAACTTCGTTAATGTCTTATTTAATACTTGAATTATTCAAAAAAATCAGTTTTTAATTTCAAACTTTAACCGTGCCGTTTTTTGTAGGGTTGCTTTCGGGTATGGCTGCCCGAAGAGTCCTTATAAGGACGAAACGGCCGTCGTGGTCTATCCGCCCCAGGGTATCCATTATGCTAGGATCCCTGTGTATTTCAATACAAAAATAGTTGCACATTTGTCAAATATGCCACTACTTATTAATAATTATGTTAAAAAACACATAATTAAGTTAACGCATGAAAAAACATCGTAGTATGTTTCCTAAAAATAATGTTTAACGCGTGCTATATGGCAACCCTAGAAGATTCACCAACTATGTATCGTGGCATCGCGGTAGATCACGCCATGGCGTGTGTAATACCACACCAGTGTGCTTCTTTTTACTATTTATTAGAGACCGACCGAAGATTCGGTTTCGGCTAGTTTCGGCTTTCGGTTCAATCCGTTCCCATACATTAGATTTCATATACAATAAAATTTTTAACATGTGTAAATAAGTTTCCGGCCGAAACTGAGACCAAAGCCGAAGATTCGGTTTCGGCTGAAAATCTTGTTTCGGTCGGACACTACTATTTATATTAGTATCTGTCATTGGAGTACAGTGCAATATTTTATTTTTGTTCAAGTATTTATGTAAAAGAATTCAAATTATCTCCTACATTTGTTTTTATTTTAAAATTACAATAATAGAAATAATAATAATTTACCTGTATTACCTTGTTACAATGTTTCGGGTTTGTTCGGATTTGTTCTGGTTTGTTTGGTTTTGACGGGTTAACAATTCCGGGATACCGGGATATTGTCTCTTCGATCCGAAAAATCCTGGGATCGAAACATAATATAAACCCTAAACACGACGTGTGTCCTAAAAAGTTCGGAGTGAAAAAAAATTGCACCTTAATAAAGATTTTTAATCCCTCGTGCGACTGATGCTCTTGCCTACGGCTCGTGCATATATCTTCGTCCTTAAGTTTAAAAGACTATATAATAATACTATCTTTTCGCGACCCCTATTCCCATGTCGTAATTTTTTATGGGCCTAAACGTATTGCGACCATTCTATTTTATCAAAAAATCCAATATGGGCTCTCATCCAGCCATAAAATGGCCCTAAAATCCAATTTAGGTCAAAGGTGATTTGTAAATGGACACAATCTTCCAGAGGCTTTTTATATCCTCCATGTATATTTCCATTAAACAGAGTGTTCAGTATGCTGGGAAAGTGCGAACTCGCCTCGAAGCCTGTTAGTTGTTCTATAAAAGTAAATCCTGCGAAAACGTGAGAGGACCCAATGGCTTACTTTTTTATTCTTCTGGAATAACAGGATTGATACTCCAATCATTTTAAAATTAGGAATTTGTGTTTAAATATATAGGTTTCATAGAAACGCTATTATAAAATGAGATATTGTCGCTATTTTCGTGACCAAATTAGATGGAATTATTTTAAGAACCCATACTACATAATAGCTTTGTGCCAACCCAGCAAGAGTATCGTTAATTAACGGTGATTTTCAACATGTCAATTACATTTTGAACTTAGCAATCGATTGTTGCCTTCGCATATTAGTTGGGCGACTGGAGATTAACCTTTCAGGAACGATTTTTCTACTCGGTTGGAACGAAGCTGTTGAGCATGGACTATTTGGCCCAAGTAGTATTTTTAGTGGATGGAACGTAGAGGCCACCATAGTAGTAACATTAATGTAGATATATTGCCAAAATTATTAAATATATTTTCCCTTAATAAACTTTTTTGGTGGCAACTACGTTCCAACCATGTTTTTGGATTTTAATAATCACGTTTAAGCCACTTTGTGAATAGGTGGCGGAAACAGGGTGGTGGCCGACACTAAAACCGAAATTTTATTGAGTATTGGTTGAAATATTTTTATGTAGGTCTCTTTCACGCATATTAATTTTCCCAATATTACTATTCTGAAAATGATTTTGTAGCAATCTCTATTCTAACATATAGATACATCTAAACTAAAATGTATGTTTAAAGCTGCTAATTATAATATGTTACATTCATAAATGAAGTGGCCCATGTGACCTGTAAACTTTCGGACCTCTTGAAAGTGGCAACAACGCTGCAGCCACCTTGATTCGCCATTTAAAGGTACCACCTATAAAAATGAGAAAAAAGCATGGTTAACTTGGCTGGAAAGTGCTTTATATCACACGCATGTTAAAATATTTATGTGAATAATACGAATGCTGAAAGAAAAAACAGTAAAATGGATCAATTTTGAAAAGAAAATTCATTTTATTTTTTTTCCAATTTAAAAAAATAAAAGTGATACAGTCCATGTGGTATCAAATTTTGAAGCTAAATTTCAAATTTTAATAAATTTTATCAAATAGTTTTCTTGTATATTTTGTCACACTTTTTACCTAAATGAAGTGATATCTGCTCTTAACAGGATTTGTACAGTTTTGACATTTGTGATCGGCAATCCGTAACCGACACAAGTAGTGTTTATTATTTTTAGTAAGAGCTGTATTTTTATGATCTTAGAGTTAGGCCACCATTTTGCGATGTTCCTTAGTATTAATAAGTGTCATAGTGTCAAGGTTAAATTACCTTATTTGTGTTTTGTTTCTTTTAGTTAAATACCTTTTTAAAGTAAATCTACTTCTCTTTTAATACTTTAATATATAATTAGTTACTTATATCTACATACATTTTGTTTTTCTAGATTTAAGAGCGAAGTTTGGTCTTATGGTATTTGCGCTTTCGTCATATTAGTTTTTGGTAGTTTTATCGTCCATTTATATGTTTATTTAAAATTTAAGCAACACCTTAAATTCTGGATATTGTACCTGTTTTAAAGCCAAAATATGATATTCGCTGTTACAAGGTAAAACTAGAAAATAAAATTTATTGGTACTTATAAACATATTGTAAAAATTTTAATTTTTACCTGCAGTTAAGATCAAGTAACATTTTTTAGCCTTAGTATATTATGCAATCATGCATATTTATACTTTCGCTTGTTGCTTGGATTTTGTATGACGAGATAAGTGCTTAATAATGCCGAAATAATATTAAATAATCTTATAATGGCCACAAGAATTCTTATATGGGTTATTATACATTCTTAGTGCGCGGCTACGTTGTAGATACCTTGGTTCGTCACTTTAAAGTTATAACCTCAAAATTTCAACATTTTAATCAGCTTTGCGTGCTTTTATTTACAATTCCAACATTGAGTTTAAAAGTAAACAAAAAACCCGGTATTTTTTCTGTGTCATTTCTCATTAGTGGGAAATGACGGAATGTTATTTGGGCCAGAACAATTAGACTATTTTTGGAGAGATCGCAATCACAATCCCAAAAGTTCTCCCTACATTATTGGTCTTCCTTCCGTGCATTTTCAAATTCTCCGATTAAGGAAACTTATTTAAAGATGCAATTCAACCATACTACTTATACCAATAGAGTATCTTCTGTTTGTCGTTAAGAAGGTTTTATACGAAATAGATCACTATTTGATAACGATTCACTGGACAACAGCTAAAATGTTGCAGAAATAAAATCAACTAAATCTTACTATTTTAGGTGTGCTTAAATCGAAAATAAACGTTTTTTTTAAATATTAGTTCACGTTTAAGAGATACGTGACGTCATGTTCCCCTAATATATTAACACTGTAACCGCGAGAACGCACGTAGTATATTTGTATTGTAATAACAATATATGGATTTTATATTGCCAAATCTACATTTTCACCAAGTTAAGGAATGGTGGATTCTTAGGGACGATCCCCTATATTCGAAATCCTAACCCCCTATTGCTTAAAATAAGAGCGGTAGCCATTGAAACCCATGTAAATCCACTTTCATGTCTGCCTTGTACTGAACAGTCCCTATATAATAAAAATCTGTTTACAAAAATAAGAGAGCGAACGAAATGAGTTTTACATAAATTTACCTAAATAGGGATATTAACACAATGGCGACTTAGCCGGGACCACCCTAAAACAGGGATAATATTGAAATATTTAATTAAGCGGCAAATAAATAATGCTTTACTACCCGATTTTAAATAAATAAACGACTAAACGGATAAAAGGACCCTTGTTTATCCTCATTTCTATGGTTTACCTGAGCACAGTACTATAATGTAGGCCAATAAATCCATTAGTACCTGCTCAGTCGCATTGTGTCCTTTATCCCTATTTAGGTAATAACAAATAAAAAACTCATTATGTTCGTTTCTTAAAATTGTATATAGACTACTTATAAGTATAATTATAATGAAATGTATTTAAAAATCTATAATCCATATTTGGGGATATAAACAGGTAGGTAAGCGGAGAGGTTAGTCAGTCGAAGTTAGTAATTCAAGTCGAATAGTTAAGATTGTAAAATGCCTCGAAAGTGTGTAAACAATCCAGATCACTTCTGTTATGTTTGTGGTGAAGTGACTTTTACGTCTCAGAAGCGATCTATGACTCCATTGATGAAAAAAGCATATCATCTTTATTTCGGTTGCAGAATAGGAGATCAAGACAAACAGTGGGCGCCACATATATGCTGTAATGCATGCGCTTCAAGTTTGACAAGCTGGTTAAATCGTAAAAACCGATCTATGCGGTTTGCTGTTCCAATGGTCTGGAGAGAGCCTACAAATCATGTTAATGATTGCTATTTCTGCATGATACCTCCTGTTGGGCAAGGCACCGGTATATCCAAGAAGAAAAAGTCTGTTATTAACTATCCAAATATACCATCTGCCATCAGACCTGTACCACATAGTGACGACCTTCCTATTCCAGAACCCCCAGAAACAGTCACTTACGAATCAGACAGCGATACAGCGTTGTGCCAAGAAGAAGATATGCCATCAACTTCAAGAGATCCCGATTTCGCACCCAGCACATCATACCGCCAACCGCACAAAATAACCCAGTCAGAATTAAACGATCTTGTGAGAGATCTAGAACTTCCAAAAAGTAAGGCTGAGTTACTAGGATCAAGATTGCAGCAGTGGAACCTGTTAGAAGAAGATGTCTCTGTAAGTGTTTTTCGTAAACGCCATAAAGGTCTAGCGCCATTTTTTGACATGGAAAATAACTTAGTTTTCTGCAATAATATTGGCGGTTTATTAGAGGCTTTAAATATAAACTACAAACCAGTGGAATGGAGATTGTTTATAGACAGTTCAAAATTAAGTTTAAAGGCAGTACTATTACATATTGGCAATATTTTTCCGTCCATTCCTGTCGGATATGCAGTTCACATGAAAGAATCATACGACAATATGAAGTTCCTATTGACAACCATAAAATATGATGAGCACCAATGGCAGATCTGTGGTGACTTAAAGGTTATTGCACTTTTACTTGGGTTGCAGCTAGGCTACACCAAGTTTTGCTGTTCTTTGTGTGAATGGGACAGTCGGGCAAGGTCACTTCATTACAATAGACGACACTGGCCCGTTCGACAATCATTAGAGCCAGGGCAAAAAAATGTACAACACATGCCATTGGTAGACTCCAAAAAGGTTTTGTTACCACCACTGCATATCAAATTGGGCCTAATGAAAAACTTTGTTAAGGCACTGAATCGAGATGGGCCAGCATTTCAGTACCTACGTCAGAAATTCCCGAGGCTAAGTGAGGCAAAAATTAAAGAAGGTATTTTTATTGGGCCACAAATTCGAAATATTCTGAAAGACGAACACTTTGACAGCACTCTAACAGATATTGAAAAAAACGCCTGGAAAGACTTTCGCCTCGTGGTAACTAATTTCTTGGGAAATAAAAAAGCTGACAATTACGTTACTCTGGTTGAAAATATGCTGTCGTCGTATCAAAAAATGGGCTGCAATATGTCTCTAAAGATCCATTTCCTACACTCTCACCTGGACTTTTTTTCCTGACAACTGCGGAGCTGTAAGTGATGAGCACGGCGAACGCTTCCATCAGGACATATCAACCATGGAAAACAGATACCAGGGACACTGGAATGCTTCCATGCTTGCCGACTACTGTTGGACTCTTGTTAGAGATGCTCCAGAAACAGTTCACAAAAGAGTAGCAAAGCGACAGCGCATTTAGTGACTCTAAAGTGTAAAATTATGTAGTTTTATTATTTTATCAAAAATAAAATATAACCACTTTTTTTTTAAAACGGCAACTAAGTTTTTAATTTCATTATCATTTTTGTATTCAGCATCCCAAAGTTAACAAAAAAAATGCATTTTGATACACGATACAACCAATAACCTAAAATTTGTTGTCCAGTGAATCCATGCCAAATGTGGAAATTACTTATCGACCTAGCAAGAACGTGGCGGTAACCCACTAAAATTATATAATCAAGTTCCGGTCCGTGATATTAAAGGTTTGTTAAAGATTATTAAAACGCCGTCAAAAGTATTACACCTAAGTACTTTATGGTTACTACCGCAGTAACAAGTGGTAACAGTTACTTTTAATTTCCCAGCAAAAAGTTATAAAATTGTGAAGTGACTTCCAGAGGTGAGAATTACGTGATTCCGACTACGCTAATATAAAATAAAGTTATTACTCTGTAGTGGAAAATTTATTAATTATACGTAATGAGTACTGAGTTGAAGTTGCGGTATCCAGTTTTCGAGTTTTCGTCACTGTAAATGCTACTTGGGGACAGACTGCACCGGCCGCGGGACTAATAAAAAGTTTTGATGAAAAGAACAAATGAATAAATAAGAGGAAATACTATAATGTATAACCGTGCATATTAGTATAATTTTTTCTACATTTTGAGCGTGCACGTGCTACGTATATATTACAAAAGGCAGAGTGCTCAAACGTCTGTGCAAGATATGCATAATCCATCTCAGTTGTACCTATACCCTTGCCCATTATATATTTTCTACGAAGTTTACACTAAATAAAAATTATGTTTAAAGTTATTTATTGTAGAAATGGTAGTTGCATTAAAGTAATGTATGTAATAAATACCGTGCGAGAAAAAATTATTTGCATCAAAGATTGCTTGGATTAAAAAACGTAGGACTTGGTTTAGATCACAATGATATGGGGACGATATATCTAACCAAATCTAGGTTAAAATTTTGTCAAATTCATATTATGACATGATATGCCAAACTAATGAGTAATAAAATAAGTAGCCAAATACAAATTTATTTTTGTTGTTTGCAAAATTAACAAAGTAAGAATATAAGAAAGAAAAAGAAAAATAATTACATAAATTGCTGAAATTGGCCACCGCCAATACCACCATGCTCCAAGCATAAATTCACACGTCTCTTCATATTTCATTCTTCTGTTCTTACAGATGGTCTTCCTGCTCCTTTTTTGTGTTGAATAGAACCTGTTTTCCTAAACACAGCCACTATTCTTTTCAGGCAATGATAAAAATCCCCAGCAATAAAAGCGACGTTAGAAAAATGTTCGTGAAAATCGTCCAGCACAAACCCGGATTGTATTGCCACTCACCATTTACTCTAACCCTGCCTGAAAAGAACCGTGGCTGTGTTTAGGGAAACAGGTTCTATACAACACAAAAAAGGAGTAGAAAGACCATCTGTAAGAACAGAAGAGCACTATTTTTAAAACACCACTTGCAAATTTAGAACAATTATTACAAGAAAGGATTATCCAAGAATGTGGTAACATTTCTCTAGAGATGCTGGTCAACACTTTCGAAGATATGAAGAGACGTGTGAATTTATGCTTGGAGCATGGCGGTGGCCAATTTCAGCAATTTATTTAATTATATTTTTCTTTTTCTTTCTGTATATTCTTACTGTGTTATTTTTGTAAACAACAAAAATAAATTTGTATTTGTCTAGGTACTTATTTTATTACTCATTAGTTTGGCATATCATGTCATAATATGAATTTGACAAAATTTTAGCCTACGTTTGGTTAGATATATCGTCCCCATATCGGTGTGATCTAAACCAAGCCCTACGTTTTTTAATCCAATCCCTCTTTGATGCAAATAATTTTTGCTCGTACGGTATTAGGGCTTTTAACAATTCCATATAGCTTTTAGTGGCAGTAATGTGTTATGAAATTAATAGTCTTTCAACTTTTTCCCACAAAATCAGGTTCATTTCACGCTTTTATATGGCATAAAATAGTAAAAGTACGCCTAATTTGTATTTAAGCAAAAAGGAAGACCGAGTTGACAGAAAGCCAAATATGGGTACTAAGTAGAGAAAAGTTTTAAATTTAAAATATTTGTCGAAGTTTTTAATGGTTCCTACAAGGTGTAATAATTTTTTAAAGTACCTTCTCATTCTCGGGGTTTTTCCAAAAAATTTCGGAATTATATACTTAATACGAAACATCTTGTATGCAACACTCATATTTAGTTTTTGAGAATATTGTACCCAATTAGCATACATCTTATAATCATAAGTAGGTATAGAAACAAAGCCGATACCCTTAATTTGAAGATTTTATAAATTTTTAAGCCTTTGTTTGCCAACTTTTACTTTATATTATGGTACGGCCATTATATCTTGAGAAAGATGACAAAAAAAAATAATTTACAACATTGGTAAATCCACAGACCAAATTACATTGCGACATATGGGGGAGCGTTTTCCTCTTTTATTTATAAAAGGTTTATTTATAAAAGGTCACATTGAATGAATACGACTTATCTCTCTGGCATTTTCAATTTGACCGATAAAGAGCAATATATTTATTGACAAAAACAACAATATCGTTTTTCTAGCCTAGGCAAGTTGATGTTGTGTTAACATTTTAGTCTTTAACCATTAATTTATTAAAATAAGGCATACTAAGCATGGGACTTTTCCTCTCCTCTCAGGTCTCGTCTCTGTTGAGGTTGGCGACCACTGTGGAAAATTATTTTCTATGTTGGGCTCGATGGATCAGGGTATTACCATCCATATTTGTCCAGTCTCTAATGTTTCTTAGCCAGGACTTTTTCTCTCGCCCTATGCCTCGTTTACCTTCAATTTTTCCTTCCGGTATTACTTGCAGTTGTTCATACTCCTTGTGCCGCATTAGATGTCCCAGATAGGCTGTTTTTCTTATCTTCATGATATTTGTAAGCTGAGGGCGGGTTCTCATTCTATCTAAAACTTCTGCATTTGTTGTTCTGGTGGTCCAGGCTATACGGAGCATTCTTCTGTATGTCCACATTTCAAATGCGTCCATCCTCCGGAGTTCTTCCTGCTTCACCGTCCATGTCTCGCAGCCGTATAAGAGCAGGGACCACACAAAGCACTTTACTGTTCTAAGTCTCACCTCAAGAGACAAACCTGGGTTACACAGTATTTTTCGCATTTTCAGAAAACCCACCCTGGCTATTTCTATTCTTCTTTTAATCTCTTTAGCGTGGTTCAGCTTATGGTTTATTTCCCTGCACAACACACAAATATGTAGCTACGAACATTCTGGAGGGTGACGCCGTTGATTACGAAATTTGCATGTTGTTCTTCTGAGTTACGATCGAAAACCATGGTCTTAGTCTTTGCCGCATTCACCTCTAATCCCATTCTCAGACTCTCATCCGTTGAGACTTTTAAATTACCTGAATTTTATTCAGATAGTCACACAATTATAAAAACAGCCTCTCTGACACTTTTAAAACATAAAGGCCATAATGTTTCTTGTATAACCTTCCGATATTACGTTGTTTTTCTTGAATATTTCTATAAAAATCTTCTTCGCAAAATGGCAAAGTAGCCCACAGACTGAGGCTTTGCCTCTTAAATGAGCATCCAGGAGGCATCTTAAAACTAATAATTAAGAAATCGTCTTTCTTTCCCTCAAAAACATAACTACATTAAATTTGATTCGGATATCGGCTTAACCATTTTCAAATCATCGCCAATTTTCTAAAATTAATTTTTACTTGTATCATCCTGCATCTCTTTAATTGTGTATATTTTACCATAAGAAATGAAGCTTAAATGGCCTATTTTAAAGTATACTATTCCGTTTGGCTCCTTATTGAACACATTGTACCGTGCGAGCAAAAATTATTTGCATCAAACAGGGCTTAGATTAGAAAACATAGGGCTTGGTTTAGATCACAATGATATGGGGACGATAAATCTAACTAAATCTAGGTTAAAATTTTGTCAAATTCATATTTTGACATGATAATAATATGCCAGACTAATGAGCAATACAATAAGTGGACAAATACAAATTTATTTTTGTTGTTTACAAAATTAACAAAGAATATACAGAAAGAAAAAGAAAAATAATTACATAAATTGCTGAAATTGGCCACCGCCATGCTCCAAGCATAAATTCACACGTCTCATCATATTTTCGAAAGAGTTGACCAGCATCTCTGGAGAAATGTTACCACATTCTTGGATAATCCATTCTTGTAATTGTTCTAAATTTGCAACTGGTGTTTTAAAAGCAGTGTTCTTTAAATGAGGAAAAACAAAGTAATCCATAACCGTTAAACAAGGTGATCTAGGTGGGAATTCAATGTCTCATCGAAAACTGATCAATCTGTCGTCGAAAAAATTGCCTAAGTAGTTAAGAGTTTCGGCGGCTGTATGGGCTGTTACGCCGTCCTGTTGAAAATATTCAAAACGTAGTTCGTCGTCAAGTAATTGCTCCACAAATGGATTCAAAATATTGTCTCTATACCGTTGTGCTGCAACTGTGTCATGGAAAAAATAGGACCAACAATTCTTCTTCGGGAAACAGCTAACCAGACACCAATTTTTTGAGCGTGCAATGTGCAAAAAAATGCAGATTTTCACTACTCCACATGCGTGTATTCTGAGAATTCACGTCACCGGAGAGGTGGAACCAGGCTTCATCCGAAAAAAATGTCAGGTCTAATAAATAATTTCTTTCCAATAAATTTTGGGTAAACCATTTAGAGTAATTCCTGCGTCTTTCAAAATCTGCGGCTTGATTTCTTGGAATACCTGCACTTTATAAGGAAATAAATTTAGCTGCTTCTTAAGAATAATCCTGCATGTTCCATAAGATCTTCCCACTTCTTGGGACAGGTGTCTTTACAATTTGTTGGCGTATTTTGCATTATTTCACGAACGTTTGCAACAAGTCCTTCTGTCCTTACAAATGGTCTTCCTGCTCCTTTTTTGTGTTGAATAGAACCTGTTTCCCTAAACACAGCCACAGTTCTTTTTAGGCAATGATAAAAATCCCCAGCAATAAAAGCAACGTTAGGAAAATGTTCATGAAAATCGTCCATGCACCCGGATCGTATTGCCACTCACCATTTACTCTAACCCCGTTTTGAAAATACGCTTCAACCATAAATGTTTCGTGCTGTTCAGTAAAGCCCATTGTGTGAATTGTTCAAGAAATTGGAAGAATTAGCGATGAATCAAATTACTTGTAACGACTGTCAAAGATGACGGAATAACTGATTGATTGTTAATTCAGGTAGTTACTGACACCCAACAGGCATTAAGCTCTACGGCTAAGCATTATGTCCTTAGATGCAAGGCCCTCTTTGATGCAAATAACTTTTGCTCGCACGGTTAGTTTTTTTTTCTATTTTCTCTACTGTTATCCAAATTGTCTGCTGTAACTTTTTGCACATTACATTATTTGAAAGTTCCGCTCCTCAAAACTTATAACAGTGTGACGTTCGTTTTTAAAATGGGCCTATTCCGTCTATCGTTATAATATACCCTCCCCCTCAGGATCATTAAAACGCCTTCCTTCGTTGGTAATCTTGTGTAATATTAATAAAACTTTTAAAAAATATTGAATTTTTTTGCTTTACCCCCCCCCCCCCCCCCCCCCCTCCCGGTAAAAAAAATATTTACGCCCTTGCTTTCAGTGATTCACAGACCAAGATAGCTCATAACACATTTACGATGCTTTCCAATGGTAAAAATATATAATTATCATATAAGAGAAGTCTAGGCAGTAAATTCTCTGTAATTTTATTACTCCAAAGCATTAATAATTAGAACTGGCACAAGCTATAACTTTAAAGCCAACTGACGTAAAATTTGTCGTTACAAAACCATGATTCATCAAAATAATAGGAAGTAATGAATCATTGTTCGCAACCCTATCATGCATTCGCGAGGGAGGTTCTAAAGGGTTGTTTTAGCAAATTGAATGTACTGTTTTGATTTTATCTTTATAGCTGTCGTGTATTTTTTGCTGACTCAAGTGCGGTCGCAATCTGTCCTATTCGTCAATAATATTTATATCAAATCGAAATCGTTGTTTTTTAAATTAAGCAAAGGTTGTAAAAATCAAATTTTGTTGTAATTATGGGGGATAGGGTATATATATTTTAAAAGCAAGAATTATTTTATATTTTAAGGTATAGATATTATGCTAATTTTATTTTAATTTTTATAACGGCTTAAAAGTATGGTTCGGTTTTAAATTGTCAAGTATTGAGAACCAGTGTAAACAAACAATAAGAATATAATAAATGTTTTTTATCGTCAACCGTCAGTGAAGCCGTACATTATCAAAGTGATTTCCGGAAGTAAACGAACACTTTATTTTATTGTAAAATAATAGTATATTAAAGTACACGTTTCATAAGAAGCGGTTTTAGCGCACGCGTCTATTTTAAAAAACGAGCCACAAAGTGGCGAGTTTTTTTATTGACACGAGCGCTAAAACGCCTTATGAAACATGTGCTTTATACATTTTTTTCTATTTCACCTTTCATAATCAAGAAAAATACATTTTAAAAAGAAAATAAATCCTTCAAATTTTGTAAATTTTTTTGTCTAAATTTTATGTTGGTAATACTATTTTTTCTTATAGTAGCCTCTGGACAACAAAATTATTTTGCGAACTGTCATTTTTTGATTTATTGACCCATTTTCACCACGAAATTCTAAAGTTATTTTAGCGATATGAGATTTGAAATTGGACGGAATACGTTGTGTGATCCTTGTACATTCGGTGCATATACAGAGCGTTCGGAAATTCGGGCGATTTTGCTACTTTTTTACGAATTTCAAAAGACGTGATTTTAAGTCACTGCATAGCAATTTAGTATAGGGAAGATGGAAAATTCAAATAAAGTTGAAGTTAAAATCGACATTGGAAGGTTAGTAGATTGAATTTTGGATAGGATTTGGCAGAAAATGATAGCTTGAAGCATCTACAAAAGATTGATTTATAGATTTATGCAACCAACATACATGACTGTTATCCACACAGAATAAAAAAGTAGATTATCAAGCTATTTTTCCTCTGCGAAAAATGGGTTTTCTCGTAAATCACAAAGGCCGCGCAAGTCAATGAAATAAAACATTTAAATGTTACCAACATCAAATAAAGAAAAAACGCGTATCGAAATAGCGCGCAAATGCGTATCGTACTGAGGTTATTATGAACGTGAAATAGAAACAATACTTTTTCTCCAAATGACATTAAAAGCAAAAGGCATAAAAAGTCCACTTTTTCTGACTAGGCAGAAGAAATACACCTTTTGAGCCTGTCAGGTGTCATTAAAAATTAAAATTTAAAATGACAAGTAAACACAACAATTCAATAAATGTCATAAATAACATACATAAATATAAAAAATACGATTTTGCGTGAAATTGGAACAAATTTGGAGAAAAAATTATATGTTTTACTAATCAGAAAAGCAGATTTAATGCCTTGGCTGGTTTCCTAGCCTCGGCTGCGCCGCGTCTATGAAACACCAGCTGCGGCATTAAATCTTGTGCTTTTCTGCCTAGTGAAACAAATAACTATTACCTGCCGCAAACGCAGCAGATAAATACTTGTACCCTCCGCAAATTAGTGACTTTGACATTTATTAATCAAAAATCGTCTGTCACTGTCACGCCTTTCCCTATGACAGCTCGATAATAGTTTTCTCGCGATTTATTGCGATGAGTTATACCTCAATTTTTTATATTATAAATTCTGAACGGTTGGCGATAAAATTTTGTATGCACCACGTCAGTAAAGTGTCTTTATCGACCTACCTGTTATTCGCCTCGCTCGGTTCGGGTTTGTTCGGGTTTGTTCGCTCATCTCATAATTTCAGACTCGTCCGATAAAGAATCACTTTACTGCCTTGGTACATAAATAACTATTATTGGGGAAAATCTACAATGTCAAAACAGAAATAATAGTTCATGATACCTATGATAAGAGCGAAGATTGCTATGGCTATTTTAAAGGCCGATCCGCATCTATGCCTTTTCACCCTGAATTTTTGAATCATGGTTGCAACAGCTGATTTTATGAGTTTTTTACGCATATTATGCATCAAAGTCCTGATATGTCCACAATAATGATTTTTTTGATTTGATATTTGGTTGCTGGTAATTTTTTGTTTTAATATTGGTGCAATTTGACAGAATATAAAATCGGTTGTTTGATACAGTTCTATAAGTGCAATAACGGGGTCTTTGCTCTAGATAAGTCGTCCCTAAACAGGTTAAAACTGAAAACTGACGGATGTCTTGCTTATTTTTTTGTCAAATGAGCGAAGTTATATTTATAAATCAATTTGAACAGAATTTTTTAGGGAATTATGACAGAATCGCATGGGGGTGTGCAAATAATTAAAACTTATTCTATTTCAAGGGTGAAAAATGCTGCAACTCACGCTAAAATGCATAATAGTAAATCCCAAATTGCATGGAATTTTGATGCAGGGTTAAAAATGCAGGGTGAAAATGCATAGATATACGACCTTCATTTAACTCTTAACCTACCCTGTCAATTTGAATATATTCCAGCCTTATGGCTGAAATATTATTATTTCAAAAGAGTTTTGAAATTACTATTTCTCTTCCAGTAAACTAAATATAAAAATCGTAAAGATAGGTCAATTTTATTTTGAAAGGGTCATTTTTAAAGAATATTTACAGCATTCGTGGTTTAATCCCCTGGGACAGTAGATGTTATAATAATTATATTATATTATATGATATTAAACTATGTATATAAATATTGTATTTAAATGATGTAGAGCGTAAAAAGTTATATATGTTTAATTATTAATCCCCGTAAGATAAGTTATTAATAAAATTTCAAAGAGAGTAAATATAGGGTGATAAGAACACGCTGCATCGTGGCTAAATCACCTGTCATTCACCCTGTAGAAATCTGGTCTATTTTACGTTAATATTTTGGCAACAGAGACAAGGCTATAATATTAACATAATGGCTTGCAAATGACGAAAAATGAAATGTTTGTCATTAGAGTTAGGAGAGCTAATTCCTAAACTGGTTTCTTTTACTCACCGTTTAACTTAAATACTAAACACCAAGAAAATATAGTCTCTAAAACCTGACGCGTGACCTCGCTACGGTCCACTACTGAACTGGGAACTTTTAGGAAGAAACCAGTATCAGCTCTTAATGGCACATGTGGGTGTCAACTGTCGAAACGCTTTGTTTTTAGAAAAAGTTGACTTTAACTGAAGTTAATTAAATTTTCAAGTTTCAATATTCAGAATTTGCGGAAGCGAAATCCCGCTTTTAAGCATGTATATACCGAAAAACTTTAAATTCTAGCTTTTGCAGATAATAATAGCAAGGCAAAAGCTGTTTGTGTATGCTTACAGGTAAGTATATTTTTATAAGAAAATTTTTAATTTTTTCTGTGCCTAATCCATTTTCTAGAATAACGAAATCAACGTGCGCGGAGGAAATTTCAGAGACGGTGTCTCAAGGCAATTATTTGATTTCCCAAGTCAATCTTCCTTTAAGTTCAATTTTTGTTTATTAACCGAAAAATCAACAACTAGATTTTAATTTAAAAATGTATATCAATTTAATAAACAAGAAAACTTTCATTTTTTGTTTTAAATTATATATTATGTAGTTATTTAAATCACATGTCCAGTAAGTAACTTACTGTACAAGTAGGTTAGATTTGTTTAGGTATGACTTCTTGTTATTACGAGCAGACTCTTAAACGAGTACTTTTTTTCAAATCATCAAATATATCTGACGATGTGATGGTGACAATAAAGTTGCAACAATTATTTATAACACATGAGGTTAGTAATAATATTGTCACGAGGGCACCGGGTTCCTTGATTAAAAAGCGGCCATCATAACTATTGTAACTCTTTATTAACTCAATTAAACAATGATAACATTAAAATAAATAATAAACCCAGTCTTACCTTTTAATTAGCTTGGCTTCTACTCTCTGTGTGGGTGAAAAGGGCCGCCGCGATCTATTTGGGCTGTTCGGGCGATTGACGGTGTGCTCACTTGGCTGCGCGATAGATGCTGCCCAACAAAGAAAATTTATACGGTTAGAAATATTAACTCCTTGTTAAAAAATCGCAACAAAGTGGAGAGAGAAAGAAGAGAGAGAGCGGTTTTAGTGAGCCTGCTGGCCATCAGAGGCGAAATTTGAACAGCGGTTTTAGAACTTTTCAACTTTATTATTAACTTTTGAACGAGTTTTTATTGATTTAATTTGTGATTCAATATAAATATTATTAAATGGAAAATTAAATCAATAAAAAGACGCACAGAAGTATTTATTTTATGGAATAAAGGCACGTTTTTATATTAACCAAGATTTGGAAAATAAAGATGGAAGAACTTTAGCGTAAATAATTTTTTCTATGTTTATTTATAAACTGGATTGACAACCATAACAAAAAATAACTGTTTAAAATAAACTAATGTCCTTAGGTTACGTCTCACAGGTCTAACCATCAGGAATTGTCTCAATTCATATAATATATCACAAATACTAGGATGCAACGAGACACGTAATAAAACATCCATAAACTATGAGGTGATTCTTACAGCTTACAGTATTCTCTGAAATAAAAGAAACAATATCGGGTTAACATTGAATTTTTCTGTAAAATATGGCCAATGGCCAAGTATCTACTTATCAAGTTAGCTCAAACCATTATCTTTGTTCCATCATGTTATACTTCTAATCTACTCAGTAAAACAAAAATGTTAAAATTATCATTTCAAGTGCCTTAACTATCTGTTCGTAACTGATAGATTGTTAGGTATTACCTCGGGCACAAATGTATTGCAGTTACCTGCAGGCTGCCCAGTGATATTTTGTTAAGATTGGCTTGTAAGCCAATACCTATTACGTATGTGAAACATTTCCTGTTAATTTATTTATTGTAAACTTACATTTCCAATATAAAAAAAAAGTGTAAAATCAATTTGATAAACAATAAAAAATAATTACCTGCATGTAGGCTGGAATAATAACTGAAAAATTACACACATCGGCGAAGTTTTCTAGATTAGAAACTAATAGAATTGTATTAAATCTAAAATGATAATAAAAAATGAATTTAATTTCCTGAGAAAAAAACGTGGACAAGAAAAATTTACAGTTTTGACATGGCGGGCTGGCTGTTTTTTTCCAATTAGCAACTGGCGCAGTTTGGGAAGCGTTATAGTAGGTCAGAATATAACTGTCCTTCTCTTCTATACGTCAAAAATATGCGACAGAACCCGATTACTCGGCCAGCTGGGGAATCATCAAGCGACAACAGCGCCAATTTGACTATGATGGCCAGCTGACTGCAACTTGAGATACATATGACCTTATGATGCAACATCGCCCATTTACAGTTTCACCGGGGTGCTGCCCAAACATCCTGCGAGGCTCTCTCCAGCTGGTAGTCGCGCTGAGTTTTCCCCACCCTGTTGCCCGGCCATTGGGATTACCATTAAGCAGGGGAACCGAGGCGACGACCACTCAGACAGCAAAACTACCCCCTGTGACAATATTGCTTGGTTTTAAGGACCTTCTCTATGTAATATGACAACAGCGCTTATGCTATTCTATGACAAGAATAATGCCACAACCCCATTTACCCTTCCAAAAATACCGTCAGCCAGCAGTATTAAATAAAAAGAAAATAAAGAAAGGAGTGTATGAAGCTCTGGTCCCCGTGAACAAACAAGTCACCAAAGGACACCTCACATAGCTCATGGGAAATTGCTTTCGGCTAATTTTTCTGAATTTTTAGTATTTTATAGATCTCGACGTTCTGAGTAAAAGGATCCATGGCCGTGATCCAATCCTATGACTAGTTTTTGAGCTACGGCCTTTTACAGTTGGCAATTTCTTACTTTGAGCTTTTCTGAATAGTCTGGAGTTTTCACTTGTTTCTTAAAAACTCTTTTTCTCCTCTGTTGGTGGAAAATTAGCTCTTAAAATATCTTTCACTTATAAACAAACAAAATGTATACAGGATGTTAAATAATTTATGGACGTGTGTCAAATAATTAATAAAACTTAAGAATTATGAAAATCCAAAAAAAAAATTACTAATTTTTTTGTATTTTGACAACAAAGGGCTAGATTTATATTTATTATCTTGTAGTATCAAGGTATAGAGGAAAAAAGTGGGTAGATGTAGAACATATTGCCTGGTTTTTTATTTATAAAAGAAATCACCTGAAAACGTAATAATGACTTTAATTTGTATGTTTTGAAAACGCAGAGCCGTCACATCTCGATTATGATTTATGAAGTTTAAGGTTTGTTTTATAGGAAAATTTTTGTGTATTTTCAAAATGTGTTCTCCCATTGATTATTTTGTGTTTATGATATATTTTGGTAGTATATTGTTAGACCTAGTTTTCTATTTTTTTTTTCAAAAAGTAATAATACATATTTTTATTTGTAAATTTTTTATTACAAAAATTTTAGCCCAAAATTAATTATTATTGTATAGGGATTGCATGTTATAGTTCTTAAAATACCTTTGCATTTTGTTCCTCTTTATTATGCCTTTTACAGGTACTTACATATTCTTTAAGATTGCTTTCAAATCATTAATTACCTTCATCACATTATACTACACTCTCAAATACGAAGATAATACAGTCGTATAAAGCACCTCCGGCGCGTTAAAAAATAATACACCTTGTTCTTTTATCATTTATATCATTGGCCTCTAGAAATTTATTGTTAATTCTAAGCGCGTAAGTTTATAAATATGAATAAAAAATTTGAGGTCCTGCCCTGACCAATTATCAAGTTATGTAAACATAATGTTACTAGAAATGGCAAATGACAATGGCGGCAATTACATTTCTAGCTCCTAAATACATAAAATACTCCTTGCAAATACTATAAAATATTTTTTCCACTACAAACCTAAAAAAACATCCATTATTGACCGATTATTAACCTTGGAAATCGTTTTTCTCTACCTTGCCAATTATTATTGACCATGGTTAATAATGAAAGCAATCTATTTAAATGCAGGTTAATTGATTTTTTTGATTCTGCAACAACCAGCCAGATACAGAAGTAACTTGCTTGTTTTGAATAAATCCCTAAAATATTTTCTTTTAATAATATATGTAAAATAAGTGACTTGTAATGTATTAGTAGAAAATATTAACCACAGTTTAGACAGCTAATACCACTCGCGCCTTAAATCCCTCTTCGCTCGGCTCCGCTCCTCGTGATTTAAACTCGACGCTCGTGCAATAATAGTACCGTGCGAACCAAAATTATTTGCATCCAAGAGGGCCTTGCATCTAAGGACGTAATGCTTAGCCGCTTAATGCCTGTTGGGTGTCAGTAACTACCTGAATTAACAATCAATCAGTTATTCCGTCATCTTTGACAGTCGTTACAAGTAATTTGATTCATGGCTAATTTTTCCAATTTCTTGAACATTCACACAATGGGCTTTACCGAACAGCACAAAACATTCATGGTTGAAGCGTATTTTCGAAACGGGGTTAGAGTAAATGGTGAGTGGCAATACAATCCGGGTTTGTGCATGGACGATTTTCACGAACATTTTTCTAACGTTGCTTTTATTGCTGGGGATTCTTATCATTGCCTGAAAAGAACCGTGGCTGTGTTCAGGGAAACAGGTTCTCTACAACACAAAAAAGGAGCAGGAAGACCATCTGTAAGAACAGAAGAACTTGTAGCAAACGTTCGTGAAATAATGCAAAATACGCCAACAAATTGTATAAGACGCCTGTCCCAAGAAGTGAAAAGATCTTATGGAACATGCAGGACTATTCTTAAGAAGCAGAATTTCCTTATAAAGTGCAAGTATTCCAAGAAATACAAGCCGCAGATTTTGAAAGACGCAGGAATAATTACTCTCAATGGATTACCCAACATTTATTGGAAAGAAAAAATTTATTAGACCTGACTTTTTTTCGGATAAAGCCTGGTTCCTCCTCTCCGGTTATGTGAATTCTCAGAATACACGCATGTGGAGTAGTGAAATCCCCATTTTTTTGTATAGTCCACATTGCACCCTCAAAAAATTGGTGTCTGGTTAGATGTTTCCCGAAGAAGAATTGTTGGTCCTATTTTTTTCATGACACAGTTACAGCACAGCCGTATAGAGACAATATTTTGAATCCATTTGTGGAGCAATTACTTGACGACGAACTACGTTTTGGATATTTTCAACAGGACGGTGCAACCGCCCATACAGCCGTCGAAACTATTGACAGATTAATCAGTTCTCGATCAGACATTTAGTTAGAACAATTACAAGAAAGGATTATCCAAGAATGTGGTAACATTTCTCCAGAGATGCTGGTCATCACTTTCGAAAATATGAAGAGACGTATGAATTTATGCTTGGAGCATGGCGGTGGCCATATATTCTTACCTTGTTAATTTTGTAAACAATAAAAATAAACTTGCATTTGTCTACTTATTTTATTACTCATTAGTTTGGCATATCATGTTATAATATAAATTTGATAACATTTTAACCTAGATTTGGTTAGATATATCGTCCCCATATCATTGTGATCTAAACCAAGCCCTAAGTTTTAACATTGGAAATGTTTATGTTCGTATATGGGGACCAAGTTACGAGTTTCTCGTTCAAGGTTGTAAGACAATTTCGTTTAAGACAAAATGTCGCGTGCTTTGTTGCCGTGTGTTGGTTTTGTTGGAATTTCTATTTTTCGGTGTTGCGATTGCGATGGGACAAGGTACATATTTTCTAAGGATACGTGCATCGCGATTTAGAAAAAGTACCTACATATTTTAGGATATTTTTTTAAAAATGTTATTTCATAATTGATTTTATAATTTATGAAAGGTAAATATATTTTTTTAAGAAATCATCCGCTTCGGGCAAGCCGGCAACATCGCGCCAAATGCATCTCATGTGTTGTCGCGCGCTTTGTTGCCGTGTGTTGATTTTGTTGGATTTCTATTTTTAGGTATTGCTGATTGCGATGGGATAAGATACATATTTTCTAAGGAGACGTGCATCGCGATTTAGAAAAAGTACCTACATATTTTAGGATAATTTTTTTAAAAATTTTATTTAATAATTGATTTATAATTTATGAAAGGTAAATATATTTTTTTAAGAAATCATCCGCTTCGGGCAAGCCGGCAACATCGCGCCAATTGCTTCTCATTGGTAATATAATATGTGGTTGCATAAGACGTAGTATTCATTTAATTCAATTTCTTAAAAAAATGTTGGAAAATAAAAAAAATAAGGTAGGTATTTAAAAAAAATTAAGGTATCTTGTTTTAGCTATTTATCCTACATTTATGAATTCTGAAAGACATTCTTAGTAGTAATTTTGTAAAATGCTTGACATCGAACCCTAACACATTTTTCCGTGTGGATCATTGATGTGGCGTTTCATTGTTTCTAGTTTAAGAGTCAGACCGGTCGGTGGTGTATGTGTATGTGGTATAGTTCCATCTGGCAGTTGTAATGAAACTTAACATTAATCATAATAATATTTGCTGGCTACAGTTAATAATGCATATACTTACTGCTAAAACTCAGTACTGTAGTTCTCAAAAGTTTTTGTTTCTAGTTTAAGAGTCAGACCGGTCGGTGGTGTTCTAGGTTTGTTTATATTACTTTTGGGAGATTGGGGCGCATATTTTTTGTAATAATGGATTATAAACGTTCGACAAACAGTGAACGATGTAAGCGATCTGGTTTTATATACTGTAATAGTTCCATCTGGCAGTTGTAATGAAACTTAACATTAATCATAATAATATTTGCTTGCTACGTTAATAATGCATGGTATATACCACTAAAAATCAGTGCTGTAGTTCTTAAAAGTTTTTGTTTCTAAGAGTCAGACCGGTCGGTGGTATTCTTGGTTTGTTTATTAGGTGTACTTTTGGGAGATTGGGGCGCTTATTTTTTGTAATAATGGATTACAAACGTTCGACAAACAGTGAACGATGTAAGCGATCTTGTTTTATATACTGTAATAGTTCCATCTGGCAGTTGTAATAAAACTTAACATTAATCATAATAATATTTGCTTGTTACGTTAATAATGCATGGTATATACCACTAAAAATCAGTGCTGTAGTTCTCAAAAGTTAATTTTTCTAGTTTAAGAGTCAGACCGGTCGGTGGTATTCTTGGTTTGTTTGTTAGGTATACTTTTGGGAGATTGGGCCGCTTATTTTTTGTAATAATGGATTATAAACGTTCGACAAACAGTGAACGATAAAAGCGATCTGGTTTTATATACTGTAATAGTTCCATCTGGCAGTTGTAATGAAACTTAACATTACTCATAATAATAATTGCTTGCTACGTTAATAATGCATTGTATATACCACTAAAAATCAGTGCTGTAGTTCTCAAAAGTTTATTTTTCTAGTTTAAGAGTCAGACCGGTCGGTGGTATTCTTGGTTTGTTTGTTAGGTATACTTTTGGGAGATTGGGACGCTTATTTTTTGTAATAATGGATTATAAACGTTCGACAAACAGTGAACGATGTAAGCGATCTTGTTTTATATACTGTAATAGTTCCATCTAGCAGTTGTAATGAAACTTAACATTAATCATAATAATATTTGCTTGCTACGTTAATAATGCATGGTATATACCACTAAAAATCAGTGCTGTAGTTCTCAAAATTTTTTTTTTCTAGTTTAAGAGTCAGACCGGTCGGTGGTATTCTTGGTTTGTTTGTTAGGTATACTTTTGGGAGATTGGGCCGCTTATTTTTTGTAATAATGGATTATAAACGTTCGACAAACAGTGAACGATGTAAGCGATCTTGTTTTATATACTGTAATAGTTCCATCTGGCAGTTGTAATGAAACTTAACATTAATCATAATAATATTTGCTTGCTACGTTAATAATGCATGGTATATACCACTAAAAATCAGTGCTGTAGTTCTCAAAAGTTTTTGTTTCTAGTTTAAGAGTCAGACCGGTCGGTGGTATTCTTGGTTTGTTTATTAGGTGTACTTTTGGGAGATTGGGGCGCTTATTTTTTGTAATAATGGATTATAAACGTTCGACAAACAGTGAACGATAAAAGCGATCTGGTTTTATATACTGTAATAGTTCCATCTGGCAGTTGTAATGAAACTTAACATTACTCATAATAATAATTGCTTGCTACGTTAATAATGCATTGTATATACCACTAAAAATCAGTGCTGTAGTTCTCAAAAGTTTATTTTTCTAGTTTAAGAGTCAGACCGGTCGGTGGTATTCTTGGTTTGTTTGTTAGGTATACTTTTGGGAGATTGGGCCGCTTATTTTTTGTAATAATGGATTATAAACGTTCGACAAACAGTGAACGATGTAAGCGATCTTGTTTTATATACTGTAATAGTTCCATCTAGCAGTTGTAATGAAACTTAACATTAATCATAATAATATTTGCTTGCTACGTTAATAATGCATGGTATATACCACTAAAAATCAGTGCTGTGGTTCTCAAAAGTTTTTGTTTCTAGTTTAAGAGTCAGACCGGTCGGTGGTATTCTTGGTTTGTTTGTTAGGTATACTTTTGGGAGATTGGGCCGCTTATTTTTTGTAATAATGGATTATAAACGTTCGACAAACAGTGAACGATGTAAGCGATCTTGTTTTATATACTGTAATAGTTTCATCTGGCAGTTGTAATGAAACTTAACATTAATCATAATAATATTTGCTTGCTACGTTAATAATGCATGGTATATACCACTAAAAATCAGTGCTGTAGTTCTCAAAAGTTTTTGTTTCTAGTTTAAGAGTCAGACCGGTCGGTGGTATTCTTGGTTTGTTTATTAGGTGTACTTTTGGGAGATTGGGGCGCTTATTTTTTGTAATAATGGATTATAAACGTTCGACAAACAGTGAACGATGTAAGCGATCTGGTTTTATATACTGTAATAGTTCCATCTGGCAGTTGTAATGAAACTTAACATTAATCATAATAATATTTGCTTGCTACGGTAATAATGCATGGTATATACCATTAAAAATCAGTACTGTAGTTCTCAAAAGTTTTTGTTTCTAGTTTAAGAGTCAGACCGGTCGGTGGTATTCTTGGTTTGTTTATTAGGTATACTTTTGGGAGATTGGGGCGCTTATTTTTTGTAATAATGGATTATAAACGTTCGACAAACAGCGATCTGGTTTTATATGCTGTAATAGTTCCATCTTGCAGTTGTAATGAAACTTGACATTAATCATAATAATATATTTGCTTGCTACAGTTGAGGCATATACCACTAAAAATCAGTAATGTAGTTCTCAAAAGTTTAAGTAGCTTTTAGTGTGATATTGTTATTGTTTAACATTGCATATTACGTATTATGATTATCTATTATACAACATGGTTTACTGAGATGGTAAAATTCGTACATAGATTAGAAAGTTCAATACTAATGATGGGTTGTTCGAAATAATAATCTTCTATTGCTTTATCTGACATGCAAAATTTAAAAAAAACTTAAATAATACAAAGTAAAAATTTATTGGTGCGATCAATAAAATTCAGCTAGGACAGCTAGAGACTCCGAACAACGATGTGACCTGGGGAACAAATAGGTTAAAACTAATACTAAGGCGCGCGGCGATTGCCGATCGCTACGAATCACCAACAACGTCTTGTGGATTATAGGTTCTAACGGATACAATTCATTTTTTGGGGACACTTTTCTGCTTTCTTAATTGTAGAGATAGCGCTTCATAGGGAACAAAATGCGTCGCATTAAGAATATATAGTACCTATAATTTATTTCTTAAAAAAATTGCTGTGTTAAAAGTAGTTAATTTTTCAATAAAACTGTGCTGCTAATGGAACTGATTACTACCAATAAAAACACTGTTCTAGCAAATCGGGAATTAATATAACACTAAAGCAGGTTTGATCTAAGAGTTATTGGTTTGATACACTAGCAATGTATTTAGTATGTGTTAATAAATAATAAGCTATTAATACAAACTATGTCTTAGCAAACCTGCGTTGTATTAGATTATTCTCCTCAGTGTATGTTATTTACATATTATAACCTTATTATTTAGTTGTTGAGAATAATAATAAAATTATGTTTTAAATATAATTCAATCATTTCCAATGTCTCCGCTGGTTGCAAGCATTGCGAAATCTGTGAATTTTTTAATCCAAGTTCTCTTTGATGCAAATAATTTTTGCTCGCACGGTAGCTGTCTAAAAACTACTAAACTTTTATACCCGTACAATATAATGTAGGTGAGTACACGTCTTTAGCCCAATCCTTATTAAGAAACGTATGAAATGTAAACATTTTCTAAAAATTTAAAACATTAAATTATTACATGCATAATATGTCGCATAATCTTTCTTAGAGAAACTTCAATAATATGTAATATATCTGAAAATTGTTTTCTTCAACTTTGCCTCATTTATCCACTCCCTAAATATTGTTAATAAAAAGTTTACTTTTCTTTTAAAGCGGGTGCCTTTTCGTCTACGGACAAAAACAAAAACTGTTTAACAAACAGCAATAAATTCTCCAGATCGGGAACGAAACGAATACCAAAAGTTATTTTAACTTTTTAAGTCTGAGAACAGTGACGACTCGTTTGGTGAAATAAGTTAAACTATCTTAAACTAAATATGTTACCGAAAGAGAAATATACAGGGTGTTATGGTTATGAAGTATAATATTTAATTAGGTGACTCCTTGGATGGATATCCTAAAGGAGCACTACAAACTTTTTTTTAATCAACCATCTAAAAAATTTGGTAAGAACTCGCAAAACGAGGTCAAAAGATCCTCACGCCAGTGTGAATACTAAACAATTCAAAAATTCGAATCTCAGCGTCCTCATTTAACAACCGTTGGAAAGTAGTTTATTAGATTATACTCACAAAAAATGTGTACTCTAATTAAAGGACTGTAAGCAGTTTCAAACAGTTATTTATTTATACGTACCGTGCGAGCAAAAATTATTTGCATCAAAGAGGGCCTTGCATCTAAGGACGTAATGCTTAGCCGTAGAGCTTAATACCTGTTGGGGGGTCAGTAACTACCTGAATTAACCATCAATCAGTTATTCCGTCATCTTTGACAGATTCATCGCTAATTTTTTCAATTTCTTGAACAATTCACATAATGGGCTTTACGGAACAGCACAATACTTACATTCATGGTTGAAGCATATTTTAGAAACGGGGTTAGAGTAAATGGCGAGTGACAATACAATCCGGATTTGTGCATGGGCGATTTTCACGAATATTTTCGTAACGTTGCTTTTATTGCTGGGGATTTTTATCATTGCCTGAAAAGAACCGGGGCTGTGTTTAGGGAAACAGGTTCTATACAACACAAAAAAGAAGCAGGAAGACAATCTGTAAGAACAGAAGAACTTGTTGCAAACGTTCGTGAAATAATGCATAATACGCCAACAAATTGTATAAGACGCCTCTCCCAAGAAGTGGGAAGATCTTATGGAACATGCAGGACTATTCTTAAGAATTTCAGCAGTTTATGTAATTATTTTTCTTTTTCTTTTTGTATATTCTTACTTTGAGTTTTGTAAACAACAAAAATAAATTTGTATTTGTCTATTTATTTTATTACTCATTAGTTTGGCATATCATGTCATAATATGAGTTTGACAAAATTTTAACCTAGATTTGGTTAGATATATCGTCCCCATAATTTTTGCCGCAGGGTATATACGTTTTGTGTTGTGCATGTTTCAAGTGTCTAATGTGGATATATTTTAAATATTACACTGTACTGATTCAGCAGTTGGTTCCTTGTGAAACATTTTTAATATATATATTTTATAGTAAAACACTTAAAGCTTTTTAATGTTTCATTTAATATAGAATTGCTCTACATATGTTTCGCCTTTCTGTTCTAAAGTACTAAAGTTAACTTTAGTATCATAAGTACTCTTGAAAAAGCCCTAGATTTGGTTAGATATATATCGTCCCCATATCATTGTGATCTAAACCAAGCCGTACGTTTTTAAATCCAAGCCCTCTTTGATGCAAATAATTTTTGCCGCAGGGTATATACGTTTTCACGTTAGTTAACTAACGTTAAGTAAAGTTAACTTTAGTATCATAAGTACTCTTGAAAAACCCCTAGAAAGGCGAAACATATGTAGAGCAATTCTATATTAAATGAAACATTAAAAAGCTATAAGTGTTTTACTATAAAATATATATTTTAAATATTAATGAATTCATAAATAAGATTTCCCACGATTTATTTATTCATTAACCAGGAGCGGCGGGCCATACATTTCAAAAGATACATGGTGAATTTTCTCACTTATTTATAGCATAGCAACTTTTAATAGTTATTTACATTACTAGTTCAGTATGAGCTTCATTACAGTAATGAGTGCGGATTCCCCACGCTGTATCCTCGCTGTTACCAGAAAAGTCTAAGGACAAATACAAAAAGAAATACGACCGTTTCCTCAGCTGGTGCAACGAAAAAAAACATCAAAAACTACTTACAAGGAAAGCTATTTTTCTCATAATTTGAGACATTAGCACAAAAATCTGTGGGCATTTTATTCCATGTTAAGCGCCACAATTTCCATAAAGAACAAAGTTAATATAAGCAAGTTTGCCCAGCTACAAGCTCTTTTAAAAATAAAGTTTGAATGATACAAAGCCAAAAAGAGTATAACGTTTACTAAAGAAGAAATTGGTAAATTTCTGATAGAAATAGAGGACAAGAAGTTTATGCTCGTTAAGGTAAGCTGTTAGCAGTTGGGCATATTATTGGAATCGCTGGTACTAGCCGCAAACAAGAGTTGACAGATCGATGTATGACAATGATGCCAAAGATGAAGGCAGCGTATTTCATATTGTGATTCCCAATACTAAGACAAAAATATGCAAAGACTTTTTTGTATCTTCTGAAGGTATCGAAGGTGTAAACCTGGTTGGCATCGTGCGACGATATAAAACATTTTGTTTAACAAATGCGGATAGCAATTGCGTTCTTGTTGGATTCAGACAAGGTGTGTGCATAATACAACCCGTGGGAATTCATACTTTAGAACGTATATCAAAAACCATTGCTTCTTTTTCACACATTTTGGAAAATATTTCCTTAACAAATATTTCAAGCAACGCTGCAAACACTTCTTTTAAAATCCAAAACGTTCAAAACACAGACCAGATGGTGTCATCAGCATCAGGTATTAATTTTACTTGTAATATTTATAATAAATAAGCATATTTTTAAATAAATAAACTGTAAAAAAATTGCTCTTTTTTTAATAAAGATTAGTTACCTAATGAGTTTATTACATCGCTAGTACTGTAACTTATTACCTTACTCAAATAAGACAAAATGTATGATGTAACACTCAACTACCAGAAAGACTATCAACTACTATAATTTAATTCAAAAAATTTCACTGCTTGGCAGGGTAGAATGAGACGAAAAGGCATAAGGTAGGTACTCTTTTAAAACCAGTCAAACAAGAAGTTTCGGGATTATCGAATAATAATTTACCTGACACTCAATGCGTTACCAGCAACACCACTTATCCTTGTAGTATTCAAAAAACCCGAACTATAATTATTGCTAACTAAGTAACAATTATTGTAATAAAATTTGTTGACCCCACATCGATTTTCTATAGAAAAGCCAAAACGCTTATCACTTATCCAGCTACCGTGCGCGCAAAAATTATTTGCATCAAAGAGGGCTTTGAATCTAAGGACGTAATGCTTAGCTGTAGAGCTTAATACCTGTTGGGTGTCAGAAACTATCTGAATTAACAATCAATCAGTTATTCCGTCATCTTTGACAGTCGTTACAAGTAATTTGATTCATCGCTAATTTTTCCAATTTCTTGAACAATTCACACAATGGGAACAGCACAAAACATTCATTTTTGAAGCGTATTTTTAAAACGGGGTTAGAGTAAATGGTGAGTGGCAATACAATCCGGGTTTCTGCATTGACGATTTTCACGAACATTTTCCTAACGTTGCTTTTATTGCTCGGTATTTTTATCATTGCCTGAAAAGAACCGTGGCTGTGTTTAGGGAAACCGGTTCTATACAACAGCAAAAAGGAGCAGGAAGACCATCTGTAAGAAGAGAAGAACTTGTTGCAAACGTTCGTGAAATAATGCAAAATTCGCCAACAAATTGTATAAGATGCCTGTCCCAAGAAGTGAAAAGATCTTATGCAGGACTATTCTTAAGAAGCAGCTAAATATAATTTCTTATAAAGTGCAAATATTCCATAAAATACAAGCCGCAGATTTTGAAAGACGCAGGAATTACTCACAACGGTTTACCTCTCCGGTTATGTGAATTCCCAGAATACATGTAATTATTTTTCTTTTTCTTTCTGTATATTCTTACTTTGTTAATTTTGTAAACAAAAAAAATAAATTTGTATTTGTCCACTTATTTTATTACTCATTAGTTTGGCATAAATATCATGTCATAATATGAATTTGACAAAATTTTAACATAAATTTGGTTAAATATATTTTCCCCATATCATTGTGATCTAAACCAAGCCCTACGTTTTTTAATCCAAGCCCTCTTTGATGCAAATACTTTTTGCTCGCACGGTATATAGGAATAATGTACAAAAATAGTGGCGCGTGTCCTGAATTACTCCGTATTACAGTGACAGTTATTATTTTATGATAAAAGTTAGGTTAAATAGTACACATAGTGGTAATTTGCGATAAACCTACGATGTTGTTAAGCCAACTTTAAGGTTGAATTCTCAACGTCATTCAATCTATTGCCAACATATAACCTATTTCGCGTTGATTTTTTGAGTTTATTATTTTACTAACTAACATTTAAAGAAAATCAATATCGTCGGTACATTATTTAGGTAGTACCTGATATATTACAAAAATATCAATTTATTTCATTGCTAATTTTGGAAGAATTGTATAGTGAAAGAACAATGAGTGACAATGACATAATAATGTTAAAAAAAATCTTACCCGATATTTTTTACTATACAATTCTCCTAAAATAAGTTATGAAATTCCTTGATATTTATTAAATATGTCAATTATAACCTATAGAATATCAAGTCGATACTGATTTTCTTTAAATTTTGTATAAAAGTTAGAAAACATAAATAAATCTACGCGAAATAGGTTATAGGTTGGCAAGCATGTTGATACTCCTACCTTAAGGATGATTTTTAATCTCAAGTTCTTGACATTCTAAAATATATTGATTTTTACATGTCGGTATTTTTATATAACATGTTTCTTTTTACTTTACGTTTCTACGATATCGCATCAGATGCCATGGGGTCGAAATAACTTCTTAATATTATCTAACAACGGCACGTACCTCGATGGAAGTTCCACAGTACGCATCTTAAAACGTACATTGTAAAAGATTGCGGTTCCTCCCGCGCCGTTAAACCTGAATCCAAATCCAATCCACGAGCCGCCCCTGTCTGGCACACAAACATAATGGAAAAGGCGCGAATGTAGGAGACATTTGCCTTATGTATACTGATGATTGAAGCCAGAAGGGCCCTGTATGCATACTAACTAACGCGATATTGCTTTCTTTACTGAAAGGTTATTAGTTATGGGTATTGAGATGGAAATGTACATTGACGTTGATATAAGACTTGTTTGTGCATGGCTCTTTTGGGCAACTGGGTGTGTTATGAAGTGTTAATTAAGTTTATAAACTAATAATCTTCTTTTTCGATCTTTTCTTCAAAAATAAAATTTTTAAAACATCGTGAAAGCTAGCAGTTGTTATATCTGGCACCCTATTTACAAACGCACTTGCCCAAAAATGCATACCAATAATAACACGGCATTGATGCAACGACAATATAATACGGGGTGCGTGGGCGACTAATCAGAGCCACAGTTTATTAGAAACTTCTACGTGTTGCTCGGCGGTTGCTATGACAACCGCTGGTACAGCTTTAAGGAATTATAGTTAAAATTTCACACCTGTACTTTTTAACCAATAAGATACCTTAATTATGACTAGTTACCATGGCAACTAAAAGAATTTCCGGAAATTTTTTCGAGGCGCCACGATATTTAAGTGGAAATTTTTTGACAGTTAAAAAGGTAAACATATGATCTACAACCATTAAATAATGTACATATACCTGTGAATAATGCAAAATATCTGAACTATGTAACATTCCACATCACTTCAGCGGCGCACCCAGGATTTTATGTTAGGGGGGGCCCGCCAACCAGTGCTGGAAGCAAATTTTTTAATAAACTTTTAAGTTACGCATTTTTCTAGAACTTTGGAGCTTTTTTAACAGGTACACTGAAAAAAAAGTCTGTTTCATCCCAAATAAATGATGTATTTGCTTTATTTTTGTTAGTCACAAATAATCTTTATTTAGCTCAAACAAATATTGTTTGCAACAAATAAATTGAATTATTTGACTTTTATTTCATATTTGTTTGGTTTTTGTTTATTTATGTGAAATAAAACTTATTCGCGCCAAACAAAAAATTGTTTGCTACTCCTCTGCCTTTAAACGTCTACATTTCAAACAAAATATTATTTGATGCAAATAACTTTTTATTTCGCCACTGCTTTTTGAGATCTAGGCAGGTACCAGGTAGAGACTGGAGAGTTTAGTCGTTTAGTGAGCGTCTTTCGACAAGGTGATATATAATTTTGTGTGGCAATGGACGTTCGCGATTGGCTAGTTGGCCATAACATGGGACATCTGTGGCCCTCCTTCGAAGGTAAGATTTTAATTTTAATGTTTATTACTTAAAAAAGACAGATAAAACATATTATACAAAATAATAATTACTAAATCATGCATGCCATGAAGAAATGTCCATTTAAAAACGTTTCAATTATTTTTGTATATAATAGAAAAAGTTAACAAATTTGTCTTTGCCATATTATTATATTATTTTATAAACATGCATTAATATCGTTATTGTTTTGATTTCTGTTTTCAATATAATTATTAATATTCATATATCAAGATGGCCGCGAAAGCGTCTCTTGCAGCCCCTTTGTGTAAAATTATTCATTTGCCTTAAATATTTATTTGCGTGAAATAAATAAAATTTAAAGCAAATAAATATTTATTTGCTTTAAATAAATAAATATTTCGGGGAAACAATTATTTATTTATAACTATTTTTGATTGTTTGTGATAAATTTGATTTATTTCCCTCAAACAAGATGTTATTTTACAGGAACATTTAGTTATTGCAGTAAATATGGATGTTTAAGGAGAATAAGGCTCTCGTAGCCGCAGACCGAGTTTAATAACTGTCATGTTAATTACAGTTTTGTTTTCTTTTCTTATATAGTTATGTTATTTTTCGTAACAATAAACAGAACATATATAAAAACTGTGGTATGATTTATTTCTTTTTGCAGCTCCTCTTCTAAATAGTTTGGGAGATTATACCCTATTTTAATTATTTAATTTAAATACCTTATTGTCTATTACAAATATAGTTTTTACCAACAAATATTTAATAATAATTATATTATATATTATTATGTTCAATAGTAAATAATTATTTATTTATAGGAAACAATAAGTTATTTAAACTAAATGCCAAAAAGCACACATCTTAATTTCGAAATTATTTGAACAGAATAAATATTTATTTAATAGAAATAAATATAAAGTATAATAAACAATTCGTGATTTGGATTAAATAAATGTGTTGCCGATTTAATTAAATTATTATTTGGACAGAATAAATATTTATTTAATAAAAATAAATATAAAGGATAATAAACAATTCGTGATTTGGATTAAATAAATGTGTTAGCGATTTAAATAAATGATTATTTGAACAGAATTAATATTTATTTAATAGAAATAAATACATATTTGTTGGTTACCTATATTGCTTCGTGCTAAATAACGGAATTATTTTATTTAAATAATATTTATTTGAATATCATATATTTCCCTATCAAAAGTCAAATAATTTTGGACAAAATTTCAAATAATTATTTGTTCAGGCCATAGGGAACAAATATTTGTTTCGGCGAACTCCATTTTTGTTTAGATCAAATAAATTCTTTTTTCAGTGTACTCTTGCAGGGAAGATCGCAATAGCCTAGTCATGGGAGTCGTTAAACGGTTTCTTAGGGGGGGGGGGGGGGCATTGGCGGCTTGTGACTTGTTAACTTGAGAGTGTACTTAAAGCCTGTTGTAGGCGAAATGCGCCGCAGGCGAAATTTTTTTAAGACCACGCCCAAATTTGGTCAATAATAATTATTATAGTAAATATTTTAAAAATTTATGATTACCTTCTTCTTCTATTGAAAATGAAATAAGATAAAAAATAAAAAGGCTAATTTATTTTTCATTAGTGGGTACATTGTTTAAAAGTAAAGTTCATTCATCTGTTTTTATTTGCAGCAAACTTATCAATAACAATAAAATCCCTAGATTTACACTTTGTGGTATGTATCAAGTTAATTTCGAGAGTTTAGGTCTTCCCTTAATTTTAATTTCAATTTTTTGCTCAATACTTAATGAGCTAAAATTGTTTCTCAAACATTCATAGTCGTTTAGGCATTAAAACTGTTTATTTTTATTAAAATAAGTCTTTACTACCCCAAAATAATAACAAAAATATAAAGGAAAACTCGAAATAATAAATTCATATATTCAATCAAACCATATTAAACCTCAATAAGTCAACTTTTGTCAATAAGTCAACTTCCAGGGGGAGGGGGGGGGCAAATGCCCCACCTGGCCCCCCTCAAACGAGGCCCGTGAGGTAAATCTAAGAAAATTGACTTTTTAAAATACTTATCCACTTTCATAATTTTTTATTTCATTGGGGGTTTTGGGGGGGGGGGGGCAAGGCCCCCTTGCCCCCCCCCCCCCTGGGTGCGCCACTGCATCATTTTGACCACACTTTTCTTATAATCTTCAAAATTTTGCTTTTCATATTAAATGCGTAGTCCTCCAGTATAGTAGCCACCTGTACTACACTCATACACTCATGAATATTATACAACTTTTCGTCACAAAATTCAACAAACTGTTTCCATACACTTGATTTTGATTTTCGGGTGTTATCTGGTGTTATATTTTGAATTTCTTGTCTAATAACTTGTTAATTTTCTTTACAAAATCGCGACCTTTCGCTATACACTTATTAAACTCAACACTCAACGTACAGACGTTTTAAACTATATACCTAGTAATTATTATTAAGCTTTGTGACAGAACCGGTTAAACAAAAATGACAATTCAACATATTATGTCAAAATACCCTGGCCAACTTGACAAGCAGTGAAATTAGTTTAAAATGTCAAGTTTGATTAATAATTTTTTTTTCCAAATTATGGTGTAAAGTGGTGTGAAATTTTCTTACCGAATCCCACGCGAGCTTAAATTATTCCTGGAAATTTTTAAGCTCTTGTGATATTATAAGTGAATATTTCCCTCATATGTTAAAGTTCCCATAAGAGAAATGCAATTTTCGCAAATTTACAGCGAAAACAGCACTGCCAGAAATCGAAAATTGCATCGCAAGTTTATATTGTTGACGAAACGTCAAAGCGGGATTTTATTGTTAACAAACGTCAAAAAATGTAATATTCTGACAATTAACGTCATCTTATTGAGTGACAGCAGACAAAAAAGTCAATGTCAACGAATGTTTTCCTTTCATTTTGTCAAGAATTGTTAATAACTATATCTTTGCATTCTGTTAAATAAAATATTTAAATTTACTTGATTCGAGTTCTTAATATTAATTTGGGAAATATTCAAATAAATTACACTCGTGCATAAAAATAACCAGATAATTTTTTTATTTAATGTGTTTTTTTTACAAATTGCAATCGTTTGTTTTCATATTTTACGAAAATATGAAAACAAACTCTTGCAATTATAAAAAAACACATTTCATTCAAAAATTATCGGTAATTTTGATGCACTTGGGCACTTACCCCCGAAAATTTCACGCCATCAATATTCATCCAATGAAATACAATCATTTCATAACGTTGCCATGGCAACCTTTGTATTTTTTCGGAAATTTTCTCTTCCTGGGGTACCCTGGAGGGTATTACAGTGGATATTTTTTTGACATAATATAAAGTGACAACACGGAACTTTATAAAATGTCAACTGTCAACAATCAACCAGTACGTTTTGTCAAACTTTCAATAATTTAAAATTTCTTTAATTAATGTTAGTTAATATAAAAGGAATAAAAACGCCACACACACAATACAGAATAATTTATTTTTTAGATACATAATTTTTATTTACAAACTTTAAATGTACCTTAAATTCTCTTTCTACCTCTTCCCTTTTCAATGGCGAATAGTCTGATGGACAAATTCTATTGAATAAATGTCTGTGTTTTAAATACAATAGATAATATTTGGACACAATTTTGTTAACTTCTTGTCCACGTAATAATCTGTATTTTGTTGATTTTTCAAAACGATTCATTTTAGAATATTAAATTAAATACTTCGATAAACAACTATCAGCAAGATGCAGATCTTACGAACGACTTTTAATTGTTGACATTTTATATCCTCAAAATTAGCATGGCCTTCTAGATAAAACAATAATAAGTAGTCGATGTTTTGTCATGCTTCAAAATCGCTCGGTTTGTTTTGGCAAATATAGCAAGGAAAGATTCATTTCTAATATATAATTTTCTACCAACTTTAGTGAACTAAACTAAATATTAGATAAGAATATAAGATATATTAAATCTGAAGGTGTTGTTTTTGTGTTACTAAAATTGGTAGAAAAAGTTTAACCAGGATTCTTTTATTATTACGTAACATAATGCATACATTTATGGTAGATTTATTTCTAAAAAATTATTTTATACCAACTTTAGTAAACTTAACCCAATATTACGAAACGATATGAGTAATATGAAACCTAGAATTGGTGTTTCATGTTACTGAAATTGGTAAATAAAAAGTTTAACCAGGATTCTTTTATTATTACGTAACGTAATGCATGTTTTCAAAATTTGACATTTACAGTAATTTGAAAGCATTCTATATTTATTGACGTATAACTAATTAATAACAAATATCTATTATAAACTCATTTTGTTGTGAAATTTTCTTTCCAAATACCATTCGAAATCAAATTATACCTTAAAATTTTTTCTCGCACACGAATATTTTAAGAAAATATTCCTTCGCCTCCGGCTCGGAAAAATTTTCAAAGTATTCGTGTGCTCAAAAATATTTCTGGATATAATTTGACTTCTAGTGGTATTACAAGTGAAAATTTCATAAATTTATTTTCAACCAATTAGAAGGCTCCTTTTTGTTTGCGTTGCTTATAGCGACGGGAGACTATTGATTGTGTTGCCTATAGCGACGGGAGACTATTATAAAAGCGGGTTGATTTTCACCTGATTATTCAGCGATAATCTCCCGCTCTCCGGTAAAAATCACCCTTGTCAAAAGTAAAAATCTCACCCGTCAAAACTGAAAATCGCACCTTGTCAACAGTTAAAATCACACGTCTGTAACAACAGGTTTTTTATTGTCGTGGTGATGTTTGATGATTATCTAGATAACGAACAATGGCGCTTTTGGTTGTTACTATGGACAACAAATAAAATACAAACAAACGCCAAAGTGTCATTTCGAGATATCATTTAAACGTTTTACAAAAATGAAAAAAAAAAGCGAAAATTGGCTCTGGTTCTTCAAACTCCACCCCTTAGCATTCTGTTATACAGTATACTAATTGTGTGTTTAATTGCAATACATTAAATTGTGCAACATAAATCGTTAGTTTTTTATTTGGTAAATAATCTTCAAAATACATTTCGGGATTGGGAAATAATCAGAAAATCATTCTCAGATTTTCGATAATTTCCCCATCCCTTAATATATTACTACAGATAGTCTATAGCCTATTAACCTAATAAAATTAATAAGTGATCATTTTTCTGTGAAAAATGAAGTGCTTTATTTTTTATGGCAAATGTCACTCAGAATAAAATCAAAATACATTTTGTTGCTAACTTATAATTTTTATTGAGAATGGGTCGTAGGTCGCATCATCTCATCATATTAAAAGAAACTCCAATTTATGAAATTTTCTTACCGAATCACCCACGCAGCAGAATTAATTCCCGATAATTCTGCTGCTTGGGAGATTATAAGTGAAAATTTCATAAATTTATTTTCAACCAATTAGAAGGCTCCTTTTTATTTACGTTGCTTATAGCAACGGGAGACTATCGCGTCTATAGCCTATTAACCTAATGAAATTAATAAGTTATATTTTTTCTTAGGTAGACTACTACGACTTGATTTTAATTCAAATGTCAAGTCATTTCGAAGTGACAACAGTGACGGTGAGACAAACCAGCAAAATCCAATGTCTTTATAGTTTTAAATTCAAATATAACTTTAAAAAACATATTTCCGATGAGATTAGTTTAATATGTATATACTGTATTTTTACAATAAAAGTTGATTTTACTTGTTAGTAACCAAGGTTTATTACTAAAATTTCAGGAACATTAAAAGAAACTCCAATTTATGAAATTTTCTTACCCAATCTCCCACGCAGCAGAATTAATTCCCGATAATTTTTTCTCGGTTATCACTCATGTTTTTGTTGATAGAAAATTATTCCGAGTCGAAGACCATTCGTGACCTTAAAAAAAATTATCGGTAATAATTCTGTTGCTAGGGAGATTATAAGTGAAAGTCAATATAGGCAACAAAATACCGCACGTTATATTTCCCAACGTTTCGGATCTTGGAGCTTCAATACAACTGATATACTAAATATCACGAATAGTCTCGTTTTAAAACATGTGACAGCGGTTATTTGTCATCGATCAGCTGATATTGGGACCTAATAATATCCCTAGATTTGTAGCGGACCGTAATGAGCCCAAACACCGAGTTATAAATTGCGTTTTTGTTACATTTAATTGTAAGTACCTACAATTATTATTCATTTGACCAAAAATTTAGATACAGGTTAAAATTTTTTAATTCTTTTTTATTAGGGATCATAATTATTATTAATGTGTGCCTTGCTCGTTGGTTGATTTCATCGATAAGTAATAAGTTTTATTTCATCTGAACGCCGTTTTTGTCGAAAAGTTAGTTTGTAAAATTTTTGTTCTTAACTTGTTTGTTCGTTAAGGTTAGGTTTCTAATGTATAATTTTTGCATTTTACATTATCTAGATATCCTTTTCTGTTTCAACAAAAATAAGTAGAAATTAAGTATTTCCCTGACTTAGGTAGGTAGGGGAGAGTTGGACAAAACCGGGTAGGTTGATAAAACCGTGTATCGCCTAGTTCTACTAAATGCCAAAACAGCTTTCCATATTATTAACCTTTAAAATGCAGCTATTTGATTTTGAAGGAATTATTTTTATTATTGTTATTAGTAAATATTATTATTGTTTGGCAATAGTAAGGTAATAGTAAGTATAATTATGTTACTATAATAGTTAAAATAGCTAACCATATTAGTATGTAATAGGATAGCGAACAAATATATAATTCTATTTTCTGTGTCTACGTACCTTACATAAGTGAAATTATGATTTGATATTACTATTATTATTGTTTGAATGACAATAAAATAAAGTTTTTAACATAAAGTTAGCCTACATACAAGTTTAGAAATGGAACTGTATCAATAAATTGCATTTTAACAAACAAATTCCATAAAAAACACTTTTGGGTCTACGTACCTTACGTAAGTCAAAAACTGTTAAAGTAGGGTTTCCACTGACAGAAAAATTTAATCCCTGGCTAAACTAAAGCTTTTAACTTTATGTTAGCCTACATATAAGCTTAGGAATGTAACTGTATCATAACCAACAAATTCTATAAAAACCGTATTTGGGTCTTCGTACCTTACGTTAAGTCAAAAACTGTTAAATTAGGGTTTCCATTGACAGAAAAATTAAATCCCTAGCTATATTGAAGCTTTTAACTTTATGTTAGCCTACATACAAGTTTAGAAATAATGTAATTGTATCATAACCAACAAATTCCATAAAAGCCACTTTTGGGTCTACGTACCTTATGTAAGTCAAAAACTCAAGTAGGGTTTCCACCAGAAATATTAAATCCCTGGCTATATTGAAACTTTTAACTTTATATTAGCCCACATACAAGTTTAGAAATGTATAACCGTACCATAGCCAACAAATTCTATAAAAACCATATTTGGGTCTACGTATATACCTTACGTAAGTCATATATGTGGATTTTCTTGACAGTGAATGTAATAACTTGAATTCAATTAGTTTATGTTGAACTGTAGGTATTTTACCTATAGGTATAATCTGAACAAATAAAACAAAAAAAAATCTGTTCTAAATATGAGTGACAGAATCCTATTTTAAGTTGTGTTTCAGTTTTTTTTAAGGTTTGGATATTTATAATATTATAAACTTTTTAAATCTATTTTAACACTTTATCTTTAAACCATATATAGAAATTCATGCTTATTATTACCTACCTTAAATTATAATATTTATAAAACAAAACTTTTAAAAGAAATTATTAGGTACCTATTACTTATTATTTGGCAATATTAAAGCGGTAGAACCGAGGAGGCTATTGCATAAATTGTTTTAGAAGGTATCACATGTATAATTTTCAAGTCCGGTCCTGTTATTCATGCTAACTTATAAAAATTTAATAGACCAAAATTGACAGAGTGTCACGTGACTTTGCCCCCATCTTGCGAGAGTATTCAAGATGTTTACTATACAAGAGCAGGCATTCTGCTGAAACTATTGATACCAACTGGATTGCGAGCAAATTTGTCATAAATATATGTGATAAAAATTTGACGATGTCCGATATCTGCTGGCCGAGAAGCTGGGTATTTTTTGTACAAATTAAAATTGCTCAACTACAGTGAAAGTTATTTATCTCAAATCTCAAATGTTCACCATTAATGTAGTATCCAAATCCTCGATGTTGTCGATTGCCAAATGGCACAACACTTCTAGTAATAATTGTCTGATGAATTTCTCAGAAACTGCTCAACTTGGCATCTCGTCAAAATCATAGACTTTATAGGTTGACACCCTTCTTTTGCTTTAAAAAAGCGACAAATTTATAATATTTCTTGCTAATAATGATATGGCAATATAATAATGAAACCAAACAAATGAAGATGCATTAGACTTCTCTCCGAAATATTCGAGAAATATATTTTTGTTATATTTTCGATGAACGCCTTTCGAATCGCACCACTGCAGAAACTTTCGATAAGCATTTTCATACTGTTCCTTGGACTTTTTCGGCCACAACTGAAAGATGGCTCTACTAGCTGCTTCATTAATTTTCACATTTGGTTCGTTTCCTTCCGAGTGTTCATCGAAAATCACAGAAATTCAAAAATAATACTTTTTATTGTTATTGACAGCGAGTTTTTCCGTAACTAACAACAATACACATTTGTTTTCTATGTAACTAATAAAAAATAAATGAGGTGAGTCACTTGATTTTGGATCTGAATGGTTTTAATTTTAAATTGCTTAGAATGGGTATTCTTCTTTTTTTATACATAAATGACTATTATCAAAAAAATTAATTAAAAGGTGCCAGGTCTGTGATATTTTAAAAATATTATATTAGATACTAATGTGTAACCGTGAACTCAAAAGTTGAAAAAAAACGGTACTTTTATTGACTTTGCGTCATTTTGCATTATACTTAAATAAGGCCTCTTTGAAAATGTAGGAATTCTTTCACTTCTATTATTAGTTTAAATTTCATTTAGAGGAGTTCATTCCGAAAACCAGAAAAGTTCAAAAATTTTTTTTTTTTAGGAATAAAAGAAAACTGTATATCTTTTTCGTAGTTCGTAATAAGAAGTCGTATTTTATATTAAGTATTGTTAGTGCATTACCTTCATTTGTGCAATAATATAATTTAAAAAATATTGTTGTTAATGAAAAAAGAAATTATAACAATCGGACTTATCTAGCTTTTGCAGGAAAACTACAACTAAAAAATATAATATACCATTTATTCAACTTTTACTTACAGAAAAAGTTAAAGGTTATGAAATCTCCAAACATGTAAACACTAACCAATTCTTACACCCATCAGAATTATCGCCGCCATGAATTTCAACATTGGGTTCATTTTTGTCCCGCCAACATTTTCTGAAGATAGATCCATGTTGCGAAAAGTACCACGAAAATATTCACAATGAACCCACCATCCTTTCGCCGCAAACGTGTAGTTAACACTGAAGGTACTTACGACGTGCGCACAGAAAATTCCAGACTAGTCCGTGGACTTGTCTGGTTCTTGCCGGAAATGAACTGGACTTATTTTGTTTTTACAGAATATAGCTTATTTCGATCGTTTATTTCTGCGGACTTGTGAATACGATACTGCATATAGAAAACTATATTATGACATCATAATATAAAAATATGTTATTTTGCACTTCTGGTTGTTGGAGTGAACCCCTCTTTCTAATCCACTTTTCAATTCGCTTACAAATGAAGTATTTGTATTATTATTCCTCACGCCGACATAATTTTAAAGTTATCCTATTTAAAATTTTTGCTTTTGCGCTATGTACAATATAACCAATAATTTTCAATGTGCCAAACAATGTTATGCATTTTTAGGTTTTCCTTTTCAACAAAACTATGTTATTAAATACAATGCTTTTTCTTTCAAGGAAATATAATGGATTCAGTTTGTTTTTATCTACTCTAATTTTATTTGTGGTTATAAGGTATAATATACATATTGATTACTCAATTGAAACTGGCTTATCTTTATGGTCGGCACATTTCGTCAGCACTTCGTTTGAAAAACTGGACGTGACTGCAAACCGCTGACCTGGATAACCATTTCTTTTTGTCGTTTCGTCCAAGAGTTTTCCTTATTGAAAGCTCTTAAAATCCTGACAATTCGTGCTAAGTGTTTCGACAAAGGTATTAAGGATATTTATCCGGGGTATTGGCTATTATTTCGTAATAATCCAAGATTTAACTTCAATATCATGTCACAAAACCTTTAATTAAGGGAATAAAAAGGAAGGCAAGAAGTCTTTCTCCACCAGTCTATTTGATTAAGAAATTATGCGACAAATTTCTTATTTGGACATGTTTCGGAACGTTAAGTATTTTCTTTAGTGCGGTTTATAGGATATCTATTAAGTTGTGGCATAGAACATATACGAAAAATATGAAGCAATTCTTATCCAATAATTAATATTTATTTATTTATTTACAAGTAACAACAGCACTGGTGCCAATTACAGATACATCTTACAGCTAGTAAATATAACAAAAAAAAATTACACGAAAAAAATAAAAATAAAACAAAAGGAAAGCCTATAAGGCGAACAAGAATCAAAACCTCGCAAAAGTGGGTACTCAACTGACCATCACAATATTACGTTTGTTAATTGGTCCTCAGTTTTCTCTCGACCAAATCCTTGAACTGACCAAGACTAGTTGTATCTACATCAATATCTGATGCATACAGAATAAAAAAGTGGCACATTTTATAATTGGAGAATTTTTGTAAAGGTTTGTTCGAGGATAGGTCAGATAAAAAATATTAGAGGCGAGTTGACTCTATTGACAGCGATTGGTAGTTTACCGGGGCAGTCAATTTCACCTTTCAAAATTCTAAACAAAGTGCATAGTAGAATTTTGATTCTTCTTTTATTCAATGAAAGCCTGCCAAAGACACCCAAAAGGTATTCGTTACCCAGTAGTCATAGGCAATAACATTACGATTCAATGTAAAATACGTACACGCACATTTACTCACATTTAAATTAAAGCTTTTTGAATTACACCAATCAGTCACACCGCGAAACTCATTCTGGAAAGTCTCACAGTCCTCTACAGAATCAATCCGATAGAAGCATTTAAAATCGTCAGCAAATAACAACCCTAGAGCAGTCCGGACACCGCCAGCCATTTTATTTACAGCTGCTAAAAACAAAAGAGGTCCCAAGTTGGATCCTTTAGGAACTCCCTACGTACTCTCAAAAACAACTGACCTACTTCAACATACTGAAACCTACTGTTCAAGTAGGATTTTATCAAGCTTTAAAGATACGGAGAAACATTCAAATCAGCCAAAGAACTCAATATTACACAATGTCTCACTCTGTCAAACGCTTTCTCCATGTCGGTGTATATAAAATCCATTTATCAACTTTGTATCTTCTATAAATACAAGAAATGCTTGTCAGGTGGTGGAAATATTCAACTATAATAAAAATATTTTTTTTAAAGTTTGGCGCCTCGTCAACTCGAAACGGTTAAGCTAGTAGTAATAGAAAAAACTATATACATATTTCAAGGGAAACGTTTCCTCCCTTGGATATGAATGCCCACCTCTTCGCGTCGGACATAAAATTATCCGCGGGAGGATAATGCACTATTTTTCTCCCATAATATGAAAATAGCTATTAAATGAAGGTTTGACCTTGTGGCTCCTGGAAACATTTGATTTTAGAACATTTTGTTCAAAATTTTTTTGGCAACTATAAAATTTTTTTATTGAATCGTAAGAGAGCGAACCTAATATTCATGTTCTCTGGATTTGCTCCAATGCTTATAATAAAAATACATTTCATAAATTATTTTACACAGAAAAAAAAACATGGTCATAGCGGAAATTTAAAATTCTTTCAGATAAATTACTTAAAAATTAAGTTGTTGAAAAGGTTTGTATGTATTCATTCAATGATTTTTTACATTTATGTATTGAATAGTACAATTTTTTGCCTAAAATATGAAGTAGGTATTAATTATTTTTGCAACCCATCGACGCCTATGAATAGCAAAACCTAACCTAAAAATAAGTCAACTTCCTATTTACTTTCCTATGAAAAGTAATTACAGAATTATTAGTTTCCGAATTCTCGCATCCTTGACATTTGCGATACATCTTAATTAGTCTCCAAGAAAATATCACAAAACACTAAAAACGTAGCATTTATTATACAAAATCGATAACTGATCTTAAATATATCATACCTTTTACCTTTGGTTTTAGTGAAGGTGTGTGCTTAGAATTAGATTTGTTTGTAATTCTAATTCTATTAAAAAAAAAAATTTGCATGCAATGCATGTAATGTATCGTAATCGATGTTTTTCCGCGACAAATTATCTGTGGACGTCCCTAAACGAAAATGAATGAAACCACGTTATCATGTCCTCAGATTAAAGTCGTGAAGGGGCGCAATTTGCATGTTTTCAGATTGAAATACGATTTTGTGAATAGGTTCATTTATTATTTGATGTACTAGATCATTGGTCATACCTCACCAGTAAGTTATAAATGGAAGATTTATAAACCCAAATATTTTCTTAATATGCATACATATGCATTATGGTTACATATTGGTAAAAAATACCTTTGTACTTTTTTTAAATGAAATAAATTATGGATAATTTAAATAATTATAAAGTTTTTATCTGTATATTACTTTAATTGTTTTATTTTAAATTTTTCATGTTGAATAATGCCTGTATGTACATACAGTGAGTACCAAAAGTCCGTCCCCCCCCCCTCTAACTTCTAAACCGTTCGGTATATTTTAATGAAATTTTGAACAACTATATTTCCTGCTTTCGAGTTACATCCGGTTTAACCGGAAGTTGATTTTTTTGGGAAGATAATAAAAATTGAAGATAGGGACATGTAAGCCGTTTTGCTCTAAGACGTACTGTTAGAAGGTTATAAGCTGTCAAAGTTCAAAAATGTCACTTTTCGAGAGTCAATATCTCGGAAACTATGAAGTATAGACTAATAATGCATTTAATAAAAAATAATTATAATTTTATGTGGAATTTAAAAATGTAAAAATATACAGGGTGTTCCATAAAAAAAATATTCCAAAAGCGGACCCAGCTGTCATCTTGACATTTAAAGCTGTCATTGGTATGTCAAAAAGTGCAAGACTTGTTCAAAAATTATCGTTTAAAGTTTCATTAAAATATACCGAACGGTTTAGAAGTTAGAGGGGGGGGGACGGACTTTAGGTCCTCACTGTATAAGGGAACAACATGTAATCCTAAATATATTGTACCATGTAAAGTTTCTTCAAGATTCCTTCATTTTACGTTAAATGTTCGTACTCGATGGCATTTTATACAGTTTTGCCACAACAGTGTTCTAACCAACGCAACTTGTTCCAAAGCATAACATCATCACATTATTATGAATAATTTTGGTCATATCAAGATCCATTTTTTATTTAGTAGACAGCCAAAAACGGTTCCCAAAACCGACACTATGGTCTGTGATAGTATTGCTTGGGTCATCTGACAAAATACAATGATAAAGATAGAGTAGTAAATTTGTTGCGTCTTTCCAATGCCTTACTGGAAATCTTCTCTTGCACACAATAACATTAATTTGTTCGGCAAAGCCACACGGGATACACAAGCAAATAAGGGAAAGCGACAGCAGCAGGCGGGACTGAAATGGAAACTAGCAGAGCTTGAAAATGTCGGTGGGAAAGGGAAATGAAAGTGTCAAACAGTGGCCTGTTTTGTGGCTTGGTCCGGAGGGAATCGCTACAATTCCTGCAGTGTATTTAGAACGAAAGTTTTTTTACCAACGCATATAATAACATTTCTTTCGTTAACAATTTTTTTTTCTCTCATAATAAGAAACAACACAGTTAATATAACTTTACAAAGGAAATGTATGTGCTAATTAAGGTCACATAATATGTGGGTATTTAGTCATATATTTTTAATGTTAAGACGGTGTTACATTACAGGATAATTTCTTGACTATCGGGTTTATATTTTTTTTTTTGATGGGATATGGAGTGCCATTTATAATATAGAGTGTAAAGAATTGCATACATTTTACCTTGCATTTTAATGACTGACCATTTTCTTACGAGACACTTGTTTAGGCTGGGATCGCGAAAAAAGATTTGTATCCAAATATTGTATGTTTCATAGTTAAATAAGGCAAAGGTCAGAAATGTTAGTACACTATTTTAATTAACGGTGGTAATGGGAACAATTATTTATATATTTTCTAGTTCACACACCGAAGAATTTGAAACACATCGCATAACCAGAAAATATTTTTCTAATATTTTTAAACTTTTAAATTAAATTAAAAAAATAAATAATCTATTCCATAAATTATATTTAAAGATAAATAAGTATACAAAAATTCCTTTTACTCACAAAATCGATATATAAAAAATTTCTTATTCTTCATATTCAACTTATTCTTCTTCCTCTTTTTTTCTTATCTTTTTTCTTTTTAGTTTAACGTTTCCAGGACTAGGTACGTGATTTTGGCGGCTTCAAACTCACCTATGGTAAGGGTTCACTAGAGGTGGGTCTAAGAAATTTCAACCCCATATCCGTGATGAATAAATTAATACAATAATTAAATTACAGAACAATTATTGTTATAGATATAATTAAAGTTGGTACAAAACGAACATGGAGTTAACTAAATGTAATGAGGATAGTAAAAAGGATGGAAGGATAAGGTAATCATTTAAAGTTTAAAGTTAGGAATCTTATAGAGTTAATTACTTTTGGTAAATGAATCGTAATGCTGACAATGTTATGTTTATTGGTAAATAACCGTGACTATTTCACTAGAGTGTTTTATACTGGCAAAATATCATAGCAACGGGGGGTTTCTAGTGGAAAAACTCTTAATTATATACACCTGGACAAAATCAACAAGATGGTATTTCAGCGGCATAACTTTGATACATGTCGGGTACAACCTATTGTTAGTCTAACAAATGTCATCCTGGTTTGAAAAAGACAAAATGAGCAATTTAAACGAAAATGCAAGATTTGGGTGCCAATCTATCCAAGAAATGAAAGTTATCAGGAAAAAAGGAAAGTAAGTTCAAAAGCATTATCTACCAAAGATTTACTAACAATAATGCAAAGCTACAATGAAGAAAACCCCGATGAAGCACAAAAAAAGTTTTCCCATCTCTGCTCATTTGAACTAGCTTGGAGAGGCAATGAGGCCGTAAATTGCATGGGAGAATTTACCGGACGAATTGAATATAACAGCATATTTTCCAAGACACCTCAAGTGGGCCAAAAGGATTAGCAAGCATCAAATGGTTGGTAAGAAATTCATCAAACAAAGACTTATGCCCTGTACGATTATTTTTAAAATTATTGGAAAAAAGAGGATCAAACATTTCCACAGACAGACTATTTCTCTCCGTTTATCCAAACTGACAGAAGGGATGTTGGTTCGAAAATACTCCACTAGGCAGTGGCGCAACCAGGGGGGGGGGCTGCCGGGCTGCAGCCCCCCCGGGCTTAGAAACTTAGCCTATTCGTTTAATTGCAAACCAATTTTTCATGTCACGCCTTTTACTAATATTTTATATTCAGCCACATAATTTACAAATTTACATCAATCATGTTATCAATAGTGAAATTATACTACGTCTGACTGAATGGACCGACCGAAATACTTCCACTGACGCATCTGGATTACTGGCCAGCATTATATAAGTCCCAAATTTGTGATCGCACTAATGCGTACAGAAAGAATATATGCCGCAAGATTCTACAAACAGTCGATTTAAAGCTTTTTTTAAGCATTACAGTTAGCTAATGACGTAACAGATCAAGTTAAAGAAATAAGAGGCCTGGCAGATGATTTTCAAAATATTTTTAAGGAAGCTCAAGGTCTACTTTCGGAATACGATATTGAAATCAGAGTACCTAGACTACCGCCAAGACAAACACAAAGATTATTGGTTATAAAAACCGATTCCGCTGCTGAGTATTTTAAAATAACAATTTTTATTCCGTTTTTGGCCTCATAGCAAATCTCGAGGATCGGTTTTTAAAACATCGAGAAACCCTTCAAAATTTTGAATGCCTCTTTCCATATGATAATCAAGATTTTGATAGTCAATTTAAATGTTCTTTGAAACTTCACAGCTTCAACAAGAATGAGTTCCTTGAAGAGTTTTCCATTAAAACGATGTTAAAAGCTGAACTTGAGCTGTGGTACAAAAAAATGCAAAAACAAAAACTGAAGGAAGATTTGGACAAAGTGTATTCCGAATGTGATGCCAATATATTTCCTAATATAAAAAGGCTTTCACAAATTTTTTTAACTTTGCCTATTACAACCGCCACATCTGAAAGGTCCTTTTCAAATTTAAAATATTTAAAGACATATCTGCGTAGCACCACGGAAGAGGACAGATTAAATGGTTTGGCAGTTCTTTATGCGAACCACGATATTGATATTACCGTGGCAGAAATTCTGGACGAAAAGGCAAAAACAAAACGAAGAATTTTACTTCAATATTAGTATTATTAGTGATTACTTACAACTTATTGTATAAGGTTTTTGTTTTGTTTTAGTATAAGTATGATTAATATATGCGTTACTTATTTTAAATACATTTTCACTAATTAAAATGAAATCTCTAATTTTTTTTTCATAAATATTTAGTTAGGGCCAGCGGCGTATTATTGCAGAAGTTTTAGGGGGCTGTCGTTCTCGTCAATCATATGTATTTTACCCAAAAAAGGGCGTGGCACCCAACAAAATTTTTACCTGCGGCGCAAAAGAGCGCAGAAGTTAGAGCCCCCCCGAACTAAATTTCTGGTTGCGCCACTGCCACTAGGAATAAATACAGTATCGAAGTATTCTAAGTGGACCAAAACTTCAGCGGAAAGAATTGGAATAGATACGAAGAAGTATAAAATAACAAATCATTCTCATCGATCTTCCGCTGTGTCTGCCCTATTTAAACAAGGTGTTTGGGAAGAAGAGTTGATTAAGATAACAGGCCACACAAACGCAAATTCCCTGAAACTATATCTGCAACTAGATCCTAGTCATCTTCTAAAGCTCATCGAAAATCTCAGAACAACAAATGAAGCATGTGGACCTTCGACTTCTCAAATGCAAGTCAATTATACCCAAAACTATGCTTTGATAGAAAAGAATGGACAAAATATTACTTATAACAACTATACGTTTAATATTAGTAATATATAAATAAAGTTTCTAATTTGCTAAATAAACAGTGTGTTTTTATTGTTTTCTCGTGAAATAGTCTTGTCGAATATCATTCGAGAGAAAATTTTGTATCGGCAAAATTTTCTCTTGGTTTTATTCAATTTTGTTGCTTTTTGGTAATTTCGCTCATGAAATTGTCAAGCAACAAACGTTCAAACCAGTCGAAAATTTTATCACTTATAATCTCCCTAGCAGCAGAATTATTACCGATAATTTTTTTCAAGGTCACGAATGGTTTTGTTGATAGAAAGTTATTCCGAGTCGAAGACGAGGAAAATTTTCCATCAACAAAAAGATGAGTGAAACCGAGATAAAAATTATCGTAAATTAATTCTGCTGCGTGGGAGATTCGGTAAGAAAATTTCATAAATTGGAGTTTCTTTTAATATGATGAGATGATGAGACCTACGACCTATTCTCAATAAAAATTATAAGTTAGCAACAAAATGTATTTTAATTTATTCTGAGTGACGTTTGCCATAAAAAATAAAGCACTTCATTTTTGACAGAAAAATTATCACTTATTAATTTTATTAGGTTAATAGGCTATAGACTATCGCGATAGTCTCCCGTCGCTATAAGCAACGCAAACAAAAAGGAGCCTTCTAATTGGTTGAAAATAAATTTATGAAATTTTCAGCAAAATTTTCTCTCTTATGAGATTAAATACGAATATTTTAAAGAGAACGGTACATTATAATTAATATGACAAAAAGAATTGCAATTCCTGCTATTGACAAAAAATTCTATATTAAATTTTCCCATTCGTCCTCTTTTTTGTTAGGTTCTTCTTCTTTTAAATCTTGATAGGTCTTAAAGGTATGTCTTCTCTGGTAAGTAATTACCAATCCAGCGCAATAACAGAAAGAAGACAAAAACAAAATAAAACCCAAATAAATCAGATATCTGACAAGCTCGCTGGTCAAAATTTTGGACTTTGAATAAACGAAGACAACGATTTGTTGCATTCGAATATCGTCAACATAACAAGTATAGTTCCCCTTGTCAAGTGGCGTTACTTCTATGAGATAAAGTGTATTAAAGGTATCAACGATTACATGAGGGTTACTGTTATCTCCTCTTGTTAAAGTTTTGCCATTTTTCTTCCAGAGAACTTTATTATCCAAAGTCGATTCGGGACATACAAAGGTTAGGTGGGAGTTCTCTTGTAGGACGGAGTGCTTACGGTATTTAAAGCCTTTTCCTTTTCCAACTTTCCAACCTAGAAATAATTGGAATATTTATATATACAAAGTCAATCTTTTAATTGAATTATATTTGATAACAAAAATCTATCAATTCCTTGAGAAATTCTAAACATAGGTAATAAGTTTTTTGTTGAACTAATCCAATTCTTCATTTTTAATGTATAGGCATATATTGTAATAACTTTCAGAAAAGGGCATAAAAAATGAAATAGGTATAACCCACTTTTTTCTTTTAAATTTCCATTATCAGAGGGGTCGATACTTGAAACCTTCTAATTAAAAAAAAAGTATTTTTTTAATGTACATATCGTCGCCCATAAGCCAAAACCTCGTATCTCAAAATTTATCAGTTTTGAGTTACGTGTTTTATTGCGACTATGACTTTATATTTCATCGATTTAAAAACCTTGTAACTCAAGAGTCCAGCAAAGCGCACGCTAAACGTTAAATTAAAATACCTCGTATCTTGCGCCCTCTAAAATTCACATGTCAAAACCTCGCATCTTGTTTTGTTTTCATGCAAATTAGAATATATCACTTGGCAGAAAACTATATTAAGGTTGAATTCTCAACGTCATTAAATCTATTGCCCCTATTTCGCGTTGATTTTTTGAGTTTATTATTTTAATAACTAACATTTAAAGAAAATCAATATCGTCGGTACATTATTTAGGTAGTATCTGATATATTACAAAAATACCAATTTATTTCATTGCTAATTTTGGGAGAATTGTATAGTGGAAGAACCATGAGTGACAATGACATAATAATGTTAAAAAAATCTTACCCGTTATTTTTTGCTATACAATTCTCCTAAAATAAGTTATGAGATGCCTTGATATTTATTAAATATGTCAATTATTACCTATAGAATATCAAGTCGATACTGATTTTCTTTAAATTTTGTATAAAAGCTAGAAAACATAAATAAATCTACGCGAAATAGGTTATAGGTTGGCAAGCATGTTGATACTCCCACCTTAAATAAAAAATAGATAAACATATAAGAAGTTTTTTTCATTTTCTGAACATTGTTTGTTTTTGAGATACGAGGTTTTGACATAAGGGCGACGATATACTAATAAATTGGGCGACTTTTTCAAACGTTTATCCTGAAACCACATTTTCTCACTTTATATCGTTTTAATAATGGGTATTATTATATTATATATTGTATAAATGTTATACCCTATAGCATGATACAAAGAAAGAAGAGATATGACATTTCGCATGTGGGCGGAGCCAAATCGACAGCCGCTTACGTCACGTGGTGATAATTTTCTGGCGGGCTTCGTATAACCTACGTTTGGTTTTATGTACTATTGTTATTATTTGTTATACAGAAAGAGGTTTTTAGTGTTTTTTTGGATTATTATTGTTGTTTGTTAGTGACAATTAGTTGTTAATATGCGTTGTGCAGTGGCGTTATGCATAAGTGGCAATATGACAGCTTTTACTTCTTATAATTATCTGCAAAAGTATACCTATACATATTTATGATACAAATCAATGTTTAATATTTCAAATTTTAGCTTAAAAAAAGTGTTCTCTTCCTCGTAGGTGAGATAAAAAAGTTTAATTTGACGAAATTGGTTTAAAATAATAAACTGTTATATGTGTGCCTTATTTTTTAATAATTGTTAATGTACCTCTTATACTATTATGATAATTACCAGTCCTAGTATATTTTTTTAAATGTCTAAATGAGTTTTTTACATCCTTATCTTTGGTCAAATTATAGTCAAATGCAGTGGCGGACTGGAGCGGGTGGCCGGGTGGCCATCGCCACCGGGGCCAGAAGGCCTTTGGGGGCCAATTGGTCCAAACATTTAAACAACATTTTTTTTTTCAAAAAATGTTCTTAATGAGGGTTGGGGCCATAGAGGCCATGTAACCACCGGGGCCAAATGATTCTAGTCCGCCCCTGGTCCAATGTTAACAATATAAATTTATAAACAGACATCTCCAAAAATATTATCGTTACCCATTGCATAAAAAAAAATCTTAATAAGCAAATTAATTGATTTTGGCCATTTAAAGCTCGAAACTGTTCTAAAAATGTTTAAGACTGCACATTTGTACCTATTTTTTTTTTCAAACAATTTATTGCTTAAGGTGGAAGGGCCAAAAAATATAGGTTATTTTTTTATGATTTTGTAAAAATAAATAAGTAATTGTAATCATTTAAAAGATAAAATGTATGTCAGCATAAGCAGAAAATTATTTTCATTGAAACCAAATATATGCTAAATTTTAACATTTAACCCAAGAACATCATGAAATACGTTCTGATTTATGAACCTCTATCCTTAAAGTACTTAAAATAATATGCACTGAAATCTTCCAAATCAAAAATTGCAAAATATGCAGTAAAATTTCTATTTCTAACGGCTAATCCTATGTAATTTTAAATCTCGTTAGCACCACATGACGTCATTGCGCGGACCGGACCGAATTGGGAATACGATCGATCATATCTTTCTTTCTTTGTATCATGACCCTATAGGTATTATGGACTTTGGAGAATTATTTTTTTTTTACTTTTATTATTTTATTGTTTATTTTATCGATTTTAGATGATATTAAGTCATGAAGTGGGGAATAAATCATGTAAAGTGCACCGTCATCCAAAAAGTCTTTATTGCAAAACATCGTCTTTTTGACCAAGAAGAAGTTAGTGAAAAGTATAAAAATGTGACATGAATAAATACTATTTTCGCAGTCAGAAAGCAGAATTCTAATCAATGCATACCCAAATTATCACATCACAAATAGTGTATGAAATTCAGTGCCGCACGAACTACAGTACTGATTAAGTATATGCTTTATTAATCGTAGCAAGCAAATATTATTATGATTAATGTCAAGTTTCATTACAATAGCCAGTCGGAACTAATACATTATATAAAACCCTATTACACCCCCAATAGAACTTGATAATTACTGTGAGTATTCAGAGCAATAATGGCTATAGACAATTCTATGGTAGCAAAAACTCCCATTTCCTATTGGCTTAATTACCATGATATTATCACTACACAACGGTCTAGTAATTTTCGTTGTCTTACAGTAGGAAAGCGCGTTGCTGTCACATATAGTATAAACAGTTGTATAAAGAATATGTGTGAGTGTGGGTCATGATATATAATTGTCTTGACAGGAACATTAACACACAATTAAAGTTGCCCGGTTAGCTACGACGGAATAAATTGCTCGATTCCTTTATTATTTAAAAAACGGTAAGCGGCCCTGCAAACTCTCAATATATTGATCACTATAGGTTACAAAAAAGATAATAAAAAAATAACATTACGATCACATGAATATACTAAGAGAAATCGTTTTAAGTGGCGTAATTGATTACTGAACTATTTTCGAATGGACAGATAAAAGTTTGATACACTCGTAGCAATGATTGAACGTCAAGTCAAGCGTCAGGATATGATTTTGCGAGAAGCTGTATCCGTTATAAACCAGCAGTTACTCTTCGTTATCTTGCAATAGGTAGGAGCTTCGAAGATCTTAAGTATTCGGCATTGATGGGTCCGAGGGCAATAAGCTACGCAATTACAGGAACGTAGCAAGGGGGGGGGGGGGGGCGAATAGGGCGACCGCCCGGGGCGCCATATTAACAGGGCGCCAAAATGGTCATTAGAAATACGGGAATTTAAAAATGTACTAATGCAATTACGGCCGGATTGCTTTTGACATTTGGCAACGCCGATATTTGAAGAAAAGGCGCCGCGATTCGATTGCGTCACTATGCTACGTGAATAATTGTGAGTTGCCACGACATAAGTCACACAAGTCCGAACAAGCAATTTTTCTTTTCACGAATGTTAAGTTCAAGTCTGTTAATCAGTGGCGGTTTCTCCATAGGAGCACAGGAGCACGTGCACCCCCTTACTTCATCAAGAATTACCCCATAAAGAAAAAATAATGTTCATTTAAATTTATCTTCTTTATATTCTTACCGTAATATAAGTTAGAACCCTCCTATTTTAACGTACCGTCAAACAATCGAACGAAACGTAGTGTAATAGCTCTCGCCAAGCCGGTTGTCAAAAGCAACCGTATGGCGCGTAGGAATTCATAAGTCGCACGCATGCGTTACGTAGGCGGGGTTTCTGCTGTTTCTCTGTGCATCTTGTACTAGCAGGTGTGGTGGGGAAAGCACGATTCTAATAGGAAAACTCGCACAAATTAAATGTGCGCCGTTGAGTTCATTGCTGTATGAATTTATTATTTGGAGTTTACCTTTATATTTTTGTTAGTATTTTGGGGTAGTAAAGACTTATTTTAATAAAAATGAACAGTTTTAATGCCAAAACAACTATGAATGTGGAATATTTGAGAAACAATACATTACAGTTATTCCAAACTTGAATGAAGCTGTTTGATCTGTTGATAAGTTTGTTGCAAATAAAAACAGAAGAAGTGACTTTACTTTTAAACAATGTACCCACTAATGAAAAATAAATTGGCCTTTTTTATTTTTTTAACTTATTTTATTTTCAATAAAATAAGTAAGTACTTAATCATAAATTTTTAAAATATTTACTAAAAATTATTGACCAAATTTGGGCGTGGTCTTGAAAAATTTTCGCCTGCGGCGCATTTCGCTTTCAGCGGGCTTTTAGTACACCCCCAAAGTTACAAATCACGAGTTGCCACTGCTGTTAATATATTTTTTAAACTAAAATTTATAGACGTATAATTTTAGTTTTAAGATTGTCTGGTAGGGCGCAGAACTACTATTCGCCCGGAGCGCCAAAATTCCTAGCTACGTCCCTGCGCAATTATTAAGACCTATAATGCGTTATCCAGTGGACTTCCAAACCGCTTAGATACAATAACTTTTTCATCTCTTTTCTGTAATTACTTCGCAGGCTATTCATTTTTTTGCTTATGTCTTTCACGTTTGCATCCTGCATCCTGTTTCACATGTCGATATTCGGGAAGTAGTATTTCCAATATTTGAAGGTGGTAGACAATGAAGTAATATCAAAAAAAATATCTTATCGGACTTCCATTGTCTTTATTTGGTTCCTTAACACAACGTTTCGGTTAGTTAGTATATCTAACCACTAAATTATAATTCTAAGGCTACTGTCTTAAATACTACTCATATGCAATGAAGCTTGATGACTCGGCCGCCTACGTGCTTATTGGAGTATAAAGTTTGGGCTGTTGGTTGTAGACAAGAAGAGGCTTCCAGATATTGGGGATATCTATACTTGGTTTACTAAATATATGGGTATTTTGATTCATAAAAGCTGCTTCTTTGAACTTTCGTTTCCTCCAGGGCTGTTCCGTGTCCAAAACCTTGGCTTCTGACCACTGTATATTCTGCTGGTTGGTCCATACATGTTCCGCTATAACTGATCTCGAAGTTTCATGGGGGGGGAGGGGGTTACTTTTGTAAGAAAGGTTCTAAGCGTATTTCCGGATTTGAAGGCTGTTTTGATATTAGTTTTTGGTTATCCTTCTAATCTTTTCAGAAATCTCCTTGACATAAGGTATTGTCAGAAATGCTTGCTCCCCTTTTATTTAATTTTTTTGATAGTATTTCCAATGCTTCGCCACGTTTTTTTTAATTTTTATAAGTTGCGTTGCGAGCATCCCACAATATAGTTTTCAATGATATCAACTTCACTCATCGTGGCAACTTTTAAAAATCTGTTGCTCACAAAACAAACAACAATATCCACTACATACAACAAAAAAATACTGATGAAAATTTTGAGGTTTAGGCCGCACACTTGCAATTTACTGATCAATATTCCCACTACAAACCAATATCGAAGTCTGGATTTTAAAATATTTAAATTTCGTCAGTATTTAATATCGACCCCAATATCTAGCACATGACAATATTATCATGTATTGATCAATATATTGACTGTGACCGTTAAGAATGCAAGTTTTTTTTATTTACTTAATAAACTCGACTATAAAAAATATTTCAAAGTAAGACAGTTGGCCTTTATTCAATTACATAAGTGGCAAAAAATGTAATCTCAACAAAAACGGGAAATATTTTTTGAATTAAGGACACGAACCTTCGATTCTAGAACTTGCCATTTTGTCTAAAAAAACTGCTCTTAGAAAAATTGTTTTTTGTTTTTATTATTTAATCAATCAAAATCTTTTAAATAATAATGGCAATAGAAGACAACTGGGTCAAATTTTCACATATATTTTGTACAATTCCCGACGTGTTTCGTTACACTGTAGCTTTATTAAGGAATTTATAAATTGAATAAATGTTTTATTTACATTCGTAGAGCAATAGGTAGAGCGTTCGACTGGTATATGCAAGTTCATACTATGCAATTGTCACTCACATCAACTACCATTTTTTACAGTCTACACACTCTCTTATCATAGTACTCCACCTATAAAATGGAAATAAAGGATGAAAATACGAGTGCTTGAACATCTCCCACGATCACTCCAGTCAAAAAACTGTAACGGTAGGTGGTCATCCTAGATCAATGTCTTAAATTAAATAACATACATTCTACATCCTAAAAAACGGCTTTACAGTAATGCAAGGTATTAATAAGAAACGCTGTCGCTGATCTGCTCGCATTAATTAACCCACTTTTCCGGTTTAGAGGTGCCTACATAGCACTTGAAAGACTTTGTGTAAATGTTCAGTAAAGTAATAGTTTAGTGGACCGTATAAAATGAAAAAGAAACCACTGCTTTCTTAATAACTTCGTATATATAATGACAAGAACACGCACCTTACAGCCGTATTCAAGGTCTGGGAACAGAATATATAGCTTGCGTAGCTATATATTCTGTGGTCTGGGGAACAAAACTAACTAATACTAAGGCCCGGTATCTTCATCATTGGTTAAAAGTCGGTTAAATTTTATTCCTTTGTTAAACAAAATTTATGGTATTTTCACTCCTGATTACATTTAACCGTCTGTTAAATGTTTGTTAATTCTTTGTTAACTATAACCGGTAATAAATCGGGCGGATATATAGTTAACAGGAGAATAAATATGTTTTCTAACCTATAAAATAAAAAGTAGAAATATTTATTTGTTTAATGTAATTGGAAAATTTTCGAGATTATACACCCAAAGTTTTAAATTCTTGTGTTTTAGTAGGTAGTGCATCATGTGAGTTTTAAGGCAATAAACATAAAATTTTAAAATATACCTATACCTATAAAATAAAATGTTGTAGGATGGATTTTGATGAATACTTTAATATTGATGTAATTCATTTGGTTAACATAATAGAAGAAATGCCAAATCATAGAGAGTACAACGTAAGAGAACGCATTGACAACTTAAATTTTTGGAATAATGCAGAATTTTTCATCGATCAAAGGAAACAGTTCTTGAAATTTTTTCTTTATAATGTTTTCAATGCTTCATATTGTTTTTTTTAATTTTCAGTGTTTCTTTCTGCAACAAATTCCTAAAACAATTAGGTAGTTATGAACAGTTATTTTTTAATATGCTTCTTTTTTTAATCAGTATGTTATAAGCTATTTATTTACCCGAAGAAGCATTAAAATATTCTGCAATCTTTTCCCATGCTTTGTTTTTGTCCCCTACAGTGGTATTATCAGTGGACTTAAATTGGCCAGCGAGTTTAATAAGAAGTCGCATTTCCTACTTTTTGTGAAATTGAAAGAGCATGTTTTTCGCTGTGGGCCACTCGTGTTTCTAAAAAATAAAACTACAATAATATTAAAACAGCAGTCATATTAAATTAAGTATAAATATTTGTTATTGGGATAGCAAATTGATTTTTTTATACTTACATCAATCAAAAAAACACGACCCATAGTTGGTTTCATCCTCTTTTATCAAAAACAAGAACCAACCAATTTAAAAACAACAAATACAAATTTGATGTTAGGTTGGTTTTGGTTAGAAGACAGCTGATTATACCTACACAGAGGAAATACTGGTCCGATCCTGTGACTACTATTCGACACGGAGTAGGCGTAGGTCGTATTGTGCAACGTTGTCATATGTACTTCCGATTAAATCTAATGTTACCTAACTGTGTGTTAAAAAGCAGTCAAAATACCCATTTTCCTTATTCTGCTGTTATAGCGTTGTTAATTAATAATCGAATGTTACATATTTCCCGATTTAACAGAGCGTGAAAATACCGGACCTAATAAACGCAACTACGAAGTTTCCGGACACACTGTATTAAATAAATAAAATAATATTGCAGTTTTTTTCATTCGTATAAATCAACACCTGAAATCAAAAAGAATGAAGAGTTGTGCATTTCATCAATAAAGAAACAAGTTTCATACCAGGTCACAGAAAGATGGTAAAGGAAAATTAGCTAACCACACAACTTAACAAAATCACTTCTCCGAATGTTAACAAAATTAGTCATAAAATTGTTCAGGTAGTCAATCAACGATGAGCTAACCGAATAACTTCAGTTGTAAAAAAGTAAATTTCATCACCATATTGTTTTATTATTCTTACTTAATTCTTCTTAACTATACCTAATTAAACTTATTGGCCACATACCTTCGCTCCGATTCTCATGTCCAATCTAAAATTACAAAAAAACATTGGTAAAAAGTAAAAATATATAAGCCATACAATGCCCTAAAAAGTATTCTTAAATATAAACTTTGAAGATCCTCTATGTGGTATATTAGGTTTGAAAAGCTCGAGTCTTCTCTCCAGACTTGCCAAAAGTTCTCGATACAAACTCATGATATGATAATAGGACATATAATACATTATTTACATTAATCAGTGAAGAACTCCAAGATAATTGAATTACTTCTGCCAGAGATAAAAGAAAAAAATTGAACAAATTATTTTAAAATAAAAATTTAGAGTCATTGACCTTTACCTGATGGAAAATTGGAACCCTATTATTTTCAGATCCTTATATAATGTAAAATATATTAATCAAAACTTACCCAGACAGGTAATTACATTTTATTTTTCATTCTTAGTAATATCTTGAAAACTACCGAGAAAATTACAAAAAATTCATTGGCGAACCGCCATGATACTCCATCAAAAAGACTGCAAGGACGAACACAAATAGGTTGGTTAAGAAATGAAGCAATGTGATTGGTTGACATATCATGTATTTTAATTTGAGTCAACCTTGTTTATTTCCTTGAAAGAGACACCATATGTAGTGCGTAACCATGATAACAAGTGACTTTAATGACAAGTGACAGCTGCGACTTTTTGTATCTCGGTTTCATACCCCTGCTGACTGTTCTGTTTTTTTTTCGTCCTCACGGCGGTGGTCCCTTTTTATTATTGTTTTGTCGGCTTCTCGACTGTTGACACTGTTGCCGCACTTGACACTTTAGGGCCGCGTGAATTTTACTTTATCATTAAAATTAAAAACGCCTTTACACAAGGTCTTTATTTCATTCTATCACCCCGATTCCCTGTTTTCCCTCAAAATAAATTGACTATTTATCGTCAAACCAGTATGACATGTTGTTAGTTGCGTTAGACGTTAGATCATAGGGAAGATATAAACTCATGGATGAATTACATGACTTGACTAACAAAACAAACATTCAGTGACTTTGTGTATGAGACTTCAAAACTTCCGAAGGTCCGTTCAAGTGTCGGATGAATTTCGGCTAGGTTCAACTAGGTTGTATGGCAGGTTACCATTGAAGTTATGCATTTTCATTTTACATATTGCAAATATTCTATATACCATACTGTTAATAGCAAATACTTAAATAGTGTGAATGGAAGCAGCGCGAAAGAGAAACCGAACGAAACTAAATTTAATAAAATAAATAAAAGCACAACTACTAGAACAAGCTTAGACTTAGATCAACGGTAACTTTTTAAACTTCAGTTCAATTATTTTTCCGGCAAAAACAAATTAAATTTTTTTAACTGATATCCGTTGTCACCCTGTCACCAGCTAGAAAGAGTTTCTTCCTGCCTTTAAAGGCGACATACCTTAAATAGAGTTACCACCAGCCCCGGCTAAGCCTAGTCTGATGGCCATGTCTGGAGGAGTATACCTTTGATAATATACTGATCCTATGAAACTTGTGAATTGTTTAATAAAAATATATTATTTACGGTATTACGGTTAAATGGAAAAAGTTTTAGGCAATTATGTTAGCAGTTTATTGGTGCTTGCGGATCGATTCTAGTTCTTTTGGTTTTTAAGATATTTTCAATACACTAAAATGTTGCATTTCCTTAGATCGGTTGTGACTATGTTATTTTCCAATATTTTTTAAATCTGTAAACATATTTTTACATAGAACATGCTTACTTGGTAATATCTTAGTTACAACGTTTTGGTTTCCTGGAAGTATCATCAACTTTCTTTTTTCTTATGGACGCCATCTTGGATTTTTATTTATCGAAAAGTACTTAATTTTTACCATGATATGATACTAAACACTATGGAAAATTAAAAATTCATAACCTTAAAGTGAATAAAAATAACATATTATTTAGAGGAAATTCGAACATATTTGGCAATCGACATACTAACGAGCAAACTAATACCAAGGTTCAAAATGTCAACCAGTTTTTCAATATCTTGCTGACATTTTTTTTCACATGAATACATAATGAATGTTAATACGATTAATATGTCTACAAATATACCAAGTTCCTTGGTCAAGAACTTGGCGGGTTTCAGGGGGATTAAATTGGCATACCTCATTTTTGAGAAATTCCCATAAATAAAATTCTCATGGGGTAAGATCCGGGGATCTAGCAGGCCAGCGCATGGTGCCACTGGTCGATATTTACCATTTTACAGAATGTAGCCGCCAAAAATGTTTGTACTTGTCTGGAATTAGGCGCGGGGCAACCCGCTTGCTGAAACCATACGTTATTAAATTGATCTTTTGTAAAATATTTATAACAGTTTTACCTTAATTAAGAATAGTATAAACAGATATGGTTATTAAGTATATTCTTAAGTAAGTGGATCATCGATATGTCAGTGTCAGTGTTTATTATCATATTATAATTAAGTACTCTTTGATAAATACAAAATCGAATATGGCTGTCTTAAGAAAAAAGAAAATTGATAATGGTTCCAGGAAACCAAAACGTTGTAACTAACATAATACGAAGTAGACATATTCTACTTATGTAAAAAATTGTTATGAAATTATAGTCCCCGAGATCGCAATACTATCAGCACCAATTTCGGGCACCCTGTATAAAAACTGTAAGAATGTAATTTAATAATTGTAGAATTCCAAGAATAACCATATTTTAAAGTAAAGTGGTCGAGAGGTTTTTGGTTCAAACCTCAGTGTGATTTAGGGGTTTATGTGAGAATCGCATAATTTAACAACCATTATTATAGTATTAATTTCCTTTCAAATCAAAAAACGATTTTTTTAAATGCGCAGATTTTTATTTTGAAATATTCTTGGGATATTTTATTTCCTTAAATTGAGATTCCTTTTTTGGTCTACACAAATACGTGTTCGAGATATGATTGCTTCCTGAACTTTTTTTGTTAATAATAAATGACAATCGTCTACCTGTGTTAACGCCCTCTGCATCCGGATTACACACTCCACTACACTTATCCTCTTGAATAAAATCTGGAATATCACCGGTATAATTGCTGATATGTGGAAACATCCTTTGAAGTCTTTTAGATCTACAGGAAACCGCTGGAGCTTTAAACAGATATATCTCATCAGGAGAAAGTGTCTTAGGTTCTTCTGAATACGGGTTAAGTTTTACTCTGAAAGAGTAATATTCATAAGGGTAAAATACAGATACATAAGAAAAATAACCAATCAATTTAATGTTAATGTTAACCAATAGAATTGCTACTTTTTTTAATATTCAATGACGAATTTATCTTCAAAATATAATCATTATTGTTAAAATAGAGCCTGGCTGCCTGCCAATCAAACACTTCCAAAACTGCTGATTGTTGATTTAATGCGATTAGATAAGGATGCATATTATTAACGTCACTAACCGCTGGATATCATTGTTCATAGGTCTTATTGTTGCCAGTAACGCAAAAACAAAAATAATAATATTCTACGACACCATTTTCTAATCTTATATTATAATGACCGTTAAATGAGGAAAATTACCATTGGCTATTTACCAAGCTATTCCAGTAAATTGTGAAAAATGTTAGGTATTATCATACATTTTTCGATTTTTGGTAGGTTCTATTAACAAAAATATGACGGTTACTCATAATTATAAATATGTCAAGGAATAATAATAATAGTAATATTAATAATAATAATAATAATAATAATAATAATAATAAAACCGAAATCTAAGATGTGCGTGACCGTGCCGATAGATGAATGGCTCTACGTTATAGAGTCGCAAACGGTAACCTTCCGAAATCCGGGCGCCCTTCGGTTGTAATCAGCCTTCTGGTAACATTCAGGCTCTACTGCAGGCTGGTGACGGTCTATTTTCTAGGATACTCGTCTGAACAATAGGAATGAAAACTCATATAAAAATGCAGGGCCGTCTACTTCCTTAAAAATAGACAACCCCAATAGAAAAGAATCAAGTCCCTTCCAAAGACGGGATTATCTAGAACTCGGTTCCTGGTCATCAAGAGTCAAGAGACAAGACGGGCAGGATTTTTATAAAGTCAGTCCGTTTGCAATTCAGAAGTCACACATCCAGTGCACAATCCAGAAAAGTAGAACAACTAAAAACTGTCATCGACTTGCAAATATCTGTAGATCCCCATATATGTTGCCCTGCCTGAGATCGGATATTGTTGGAGATGAAAGTTGTATTTTTAGAGCAGTAAGTCAATACCTACATGGTCATCAAGATAGTCACCAAGAATTAAGAAAGAACTCTATAAACTATCTTAAACAAGGGATGAACTGAAATCATTTGCATTGATCGAAAGCCAGGAACTCAGTAATGTAGATAATTACTACTCCCATATGATGAAAACAACAATATATGGGACAAGTTTGGAGATCTTAGCGTTATTAGAGATATTAAAATTAAATTTGCATGTGTACTCGAAAAATAGAACAACAAAAAAAGATAATAATACGAACCAAACCAACAATTATAAACAAATCAAAACATGCTGCAACTATACATCGGTTTCTGATCGGCAACCCATTAGCAGGGCATTTTGAACTTATTAAACCAGAATACAATACAAACGACAATATCCCCATCAACAGATCAAACCAAAGAATAAATGGTACACCAGCCCAACGTGCTTTGCCTGGACACCCAGCAACCACAAAAGCTGGCACTAGGGATGGTTGGAACAGTTTTTTTTTTAAATATCAACCTGCTTCAGTTTCAAAAAGTACCAGTTTAAATAAAACTGTTTCGCCGCCTCGCGCTGTTTTTCTGTTGCGAACGATCACATGTTTTGTTTGTTGTTCCCATAGACAATTTACCTTTAGATAAGCTAACAATAATCACGAAAGTGGCAGTTTTATGGCACAAAGCTAGACACTATTAGTTATGCGCACTGCAACATTATCGTTTGACGAATGGGAAAATAGACTGGTCCGGGCTTTAAAATTTAAATTCTTGCCAAAAAATTGGAATTTCTTATTTCTTCTCAATTTTACTCTTCTCAAACTTACCGAAAATACGAAATACCATCAGGTATTTTACCCCTATTTGGGCATAATAAAACTATACAACGGCTGCTACTAGTACTAATCATTGTTTATATTCCTATCCGAGTCACTAAAAGCACAAACACAATTCAGTTAACTACACAAAAACTAGAAATCCGTAAATATTAAACACCCACACACAATCCACGATAGCTATAAGACAACTACAAGGAATCCACAGAGAAGCCTTAAATCACAACAAAAATGGCGGCCGAGCCGGTCTGGAGAGTATCTTCACAGAGAAATAAAGTATCGTGAGCATGTCGGTAAAGTTGGACAGGCCGATAACACGAGGGTTGTGCGCATGCACGAAGGTGTCCAGAAGGAAGGCAGCTGAACAGCGAGTCATGCGCTCGGACGTATTTTTTCACCCATAAAACGTAACTTTTGTTTGCGCAGGAGATAAGCTGTACGTATCTAAAGGTAAATTGTCTATGGTTGTTCCACGCCGGTATTGAATAGCAAAGAAAATTTATAGGGTTAGAAATGTTAACTCATTGTTAAAAAATCGCAACACAGTAGAA